>AP028437.1:15364727-16613917 GCA_036509395.1 Antheraea yamamai | reverse complement strand
TTTATTATCAGCAGCATATTTAGAACCTTAAGCCACCATATAACTACCTCAGTGCTCACTTACACTGTATAAGGAACTAATGAAACAATGGCTTAAATATGTTATTATAATGATATAATATTGGGCATATTATATTAAAGCAAAATGGCCGCCAAAATGACCAAATAGAAAATTCAGAATACATGTACACAGATATATGAATTTCAATTATATTTATTCTTGCAATCCAGTACAACGCACATCTTACGCACATGTTTACAGTGAACAACATATTTTTGCTAAATTTTATACGGACGAAGTTGCGGGTAACAGCTAATATAAAATAGAATAACCTACATTACTTCTTATACGGTGAGCTATCTGCCAGTGAAAGTCCCGTAAAAATCGGTCGAACAGTTTTGGAGTTAGCACTGTGGTCAAAGCCACGGTTGACACCTAGTATGAACTAAAATTATTCGAATTACATTTTGTAAGGTCAGCTATCTACCAGTGAAGGTTTCGTGAAGATCAGTTCAACAGTTTTGGAGATAGTACTGCGGGCAAAGCCACGGTTAACAGCTAGTCTAAATTAGAGTAGCCAAAGTAACCCGCTGTAATTTTAACTGCCTCCCAGTGAAATTCCCGTCAAAATCGGTCCAGCCGTTTCGGAGATTACCCGGAACAAACAAACAGACAGACAGACCGCCAAAAATTTTATAAATTGCATTTTTGTTACCAAAAGCGTGTATACTTTCATACCCAATCATTAAAAAAATATTATTTTGATATTACATACAGACATTCCATTTTTATTATATGTATAGAAGATTATTAAACATTGTAATTAATTAAAACTTTAACCCTCTATATAATCTCCTCAAAGTTCATCCTACCATATCATGAAACTAACTAATTAATATTTCGCAAATATTTATCTATACATATAATAAAAATAAAGTGCTTGTATGTAATATCAAAATAAAAAAAAATACTGATTGGGTATGAAAGTGTACACGATACTGATAAAAAAATGCAATTTTTAAAATTTTTGTGGGTGTACAACTTCCCATCTCCACATCCATAACTGGGAGAGGGTCGACGAATGCCTCCGCTTGAGCTGCCAGGGGAGGAGGCGAAATCCCGGGAGGGTTGGAGAACAGCATTACTACCCCTTATCACCTCCGGCTGGAATTTCCATAGTGGATTTCGGTAGGTGGTAGAACCACGCTAAAGCTATTACTGGTTTCAGCATGAATGGGTCGGCTCGTTCGGGGTAGTACCAGCCTCTCACAGAAAACCGACGTGAAGCAATAGTGCCTCCATTGTTGTGTTTCGTTCGGTCAGAGCCTGTCCAGATGAGGCGTTTTACGCGCTAGTCGGCTCGCGCGTACCCGAGATACTAGAGCTAGATATATCCCGTTGGGATGGTGCGGCGCGTTTCCTAACTCGCGCGTAAAACACGTGCAATGAGCGAGACTCTCGACTCGAGCGCCGCGCGCCTCTGGATACTCAGGCCCCATTGCTGCGTCCAGCACTACGCGCGAGTCAGTGGCGAGTCGACATAGTCGTCAGTCGTCTATCCGTACGACGTATGCTACGTTTCCTAGGGTACAAACGCGGTATTTGGACGCAATATATTTTGAAGCGCGCGAGTCGACTCGCGCGTAATTCGCTTCATCTGGACAGGCTCTCAATGTGAGTGCCGGAGGCACCCCTACCTTTCCCTTTAGGTGTTTAGGGAATGACAAGGAGTAAAGAACATAAAAAAAAATATATGCTCAAGTTTAATAATATTTCCATTCTATTCTACAAATAAATTCAAACTTTTATTTTAATTTATTGAGACAGTAGAAGAATACATTATCATAATAATATATAGCATACTTTAAATTAATATTGTTTTCAACTATTATAAAGCCAATTATAATTAAAGCAATGTATTTACACAAATATCTGTACAGCAGCTCATGAGTTGGTGTGTATGTGTGGAGTAGTGAGAGGATGCTGCAGGGATGACTGTTTCCTGTTTATCCGACTGCTTTTTACCATGTCCTTTCCCATCTTTCCTAAGTCTTTACCTGTTTATAAGTTTATACAAATTGGGTATTTATAAAAATATGTATTCTAACAGTAATTTCGCTCATTGTGTATAATTGATATGCCAATTATATCAGTAATGAAATTGAAATTAAAATATCTCCTAAATTAAAATTTTGCTCACCAACTGAAGTACAGCTTCCTACGTCATTGTTTTTGAAAGGTTTGTTATTTAAATATTCACATAGTACATTGCGTAAAGTGGTACGAGGCACTCTTAATGAGAGCGCTCTAGCACTTGTTGACAGTTTCCGAAGATTATGCACTGATACAGTCACTTTATCCATAGGATTGCACCTACAATTGCAATAATGTACGTCTTGATTTAAAAATATAAAATATTATGAACGAGCAAGTAACACGTGGCTAATTAACATATTATTAGACAGTGGTGTCTGGCTTTAATATTCAGTACTCACAAACATCATTCTACTGCCTACTGTTAAATGTAATAGACCTTCCAAATACTTTTTTAGTCCCTTCAAATATTGATTGAACCTTAGTTCCCCATGTGCAGGGATTGACAGATATGCATATAATTTCAAATAGTAAATACGAATGACTTCTAATGTTGTGTTTTTAAATAATACTTAATAATATACTTGAATTTTTTAAATAACATGTAAACTCTTCATAAGTTTCTTTTAAGGACACATTTTTTTCATTGTTAAGTCTTTAACATCACTCAGTTTCTCCCCTTTTCTATTAGATGTATTAGTTAAGTTCTTCAGTAACATATAACACTTTTCTTTTATCACTTTCAAAATTGGTTTACGACCACAAAACATTGAAGTCTTACGTGTATAGAAGCTACATCCTTTAAGGCCGGCAACGCACTTGCGACTCCCCTGGTGTTGCTAGTGTCTATGGATGGCAGTGATCACTTACCATCATGTGAACCGCCTCTTCCTTTTCCCCCTATAATATTTAAAAAAAACTTCAAGCCAAAAATATTAAAATCAAATCAAAAACACTTTACTCAATTTAGGCCCTAAGAAGGCACTTATGAACGTCAAACCTACCACCTGTTCGGAAAGCAACCCAGTCATAGAGAAAAACCGGCAAGAAACTCGGTCTGGTTTATCTTTTTAACAAATACATATAATACTAGCTGACCCGTGCAACTTCGTCTGCACCAAATCGGTTATTACCGTTTTCAATAATATTTTTAAACGCAAATAATCTTAAGAAACCTAAAACCCGATTGCAGCGACATCTAGCACTTCCAATTGTGAATCCAAACTATCCAGGGACTCACTCAAACATATGCCCAGTTGGTATGTGAGAAATCTTTTAAAATAAGCGTAGAACATGTTCGCAGCATTACCTAAAGTGTCCAATGAAGATCAAAACTAACTTACATATATTGCTGATAAATGTTTTCCCAGTACCCCTTGTAACTTCATCACTTAACATACTGTAAAAATTAAACTTTATCTACATTAAATTTCCATTTTGTTTTAGTTGTTTATTTTATAAGAATTTGTAAAATATACGTGAAATCTGCATTCAATCTTAATTTTGTCAAATTTATTTTACTTTTGATATATAAACCATCTTTGTTACTGAGATACTGAACTTGGGATAATATACCTTTCTAACAGTGAAAGATTTTTTGAAATCGGATCAGTAGTACCAAGCATTCCTCGAAAACAAAACTATACCTCTCTTTATAATATAAGTATATGTAAATACAACGTAGTATGGTAACTGCAAACACCTCAACTGATTACTTTAATCGCAGATTCACAAACCTGAACCCAACTACTTCAAGACTCAACAATATTTAGAAAACGAATTTTATCAAATATCGAAACTACACACGTACTGATAGAACTCTAATTGAGATTCATCTTCTACAATGCAATGTAACTATTATCTAGGTGTTATGTTTTATGAAAAAATCTTGTCACATTTGTTTAGCAAACATTTTTTCATGACATAGTATAAAACAAAGTCCCCTACCGCGTTTGTCTGTCTGTCTGTTCGCAATAAACTCAAAAACTACTAAACAGATTTTCCAGCGGTTTTCATAAGTGGATAAAGTGGTTCATGAGGAACGTTTTGGTATATAATTTGTCAAGGATTTTATAATAATCAGGGCGGGACAACGTCTGCCGGGTCCGCTAGTATACAATAAAATAAATGTAACAATATATGAGTTTCGTTTACACATATTTTTCATATGGTTGATAATTACGCATAGGAATGTTATATAGCCGTAGCTCAGTTATAACGTACGGGACATTATAAGGTCCGACGGAGTCGACAGCTCGGAACTCGGCGAACATTTTTTTTTGCCATTTTTGTTTAAAGTAGCTTAGGGAAATATAGCTTACCTTTTTAGATAATCTGTTTGCTATATATAGTACAAAGAAAATTTACCAAATCCCTCAAGAATTTCATGAACTACAATTTTTGACTTTCGTCCGTTATCCCGGAGAATCCCTTGCGTTTTATGAGACAAAAAGTATCCTAGATGTAATCTTGTAATATTAGTTATTACTGTGTTAAGTTACGTCAAAATCGGTTCAGTACTTTCAAAGTAATGCGTGTTCACAGGGACAGACAGACAGACAAAAATTGTAAAAGGATTATTTTTGGCTTCTATATCGATAACAAAGTCTACCCCGATCAAAATTTTCAAAAAATATTTAATGTACAGATTTGGCTTTGCTACAGTTTTATTATAGTATAGATAGATTTAGAATATATTAGGTACATGTCACAAACGTCTTTAATGGATGCACAGAGATGAGTCAATTCCAGACATCACCATCATTCACGTAATTGATTCACTCTACAATAGCCTTTTGACAACAAAACCCGCTTGACATGGTGTTTAAATTCGCAATCCGGCAAATCGGTAATACCCTTTGGGACTTTGTTGTAAAATCTAGCACTATATCCCAAACAACTGTTACTGGTTTTACTAAGTGTAAAACATGGGACAACCAGTTTGTCACAGTTTCTAGTATTTAGATTATGCCAGTTTTCCAAAGTTTTTCAAGGTTCTTACAGTCATACATTAAATTGTCAAGAATGTATTGGGAGGGCAGAGTTAAGATACCGTATTCCTTGAACTTGGTCTTTAAGGAAGAATTGTAAGAAAGGAATGGCAAACATGTCCTTAGCCATAATTCATAGTTAAAACTAGGTGGTTATTTAGGCCTCGGCTATTTTATTTTATTTTCAGTAAATGCCTTACAGATTTGGTAAAAGGCTTTTGTAAACTGATAACTTAAACAATTATAATAACACTCACTGTATGTATTTATTAATGTCTACATTATGAATGTACTTATTTTAATAGAGTCTGCTGTTTCACTATAGTGTATTAATGTATGGGTTTTAAAGTAATTTCTTCATTACAGGGCATATTTTCATAATAACCGAGTTGTAATGAATTTACAGTCTGCATTGTTTGCATACTTAAAATATTTACCTATTGCTTGGGCGTCTGGATCTAGGTGCATCAAACACATTTCCTGTAGAAAATAATTTGCATTCCCACACCAAAAGTGTGTTCTTAGTAGGTGAGGCACGACCAAAACGTTGACGAAAATCACTTCTCAACTGGAAGGTATTTATGTATCGATTTTATATATTTACTAGCGGGCCCGGCAGACGATGTCCAGCCCTGTTTATTAAAGAAATCATGACAAATTATATACCAAAACCTTCCTCGTGAATCACTTTATACTCTGGTGGAAACCGCATGAAAATCCGTTTAGTAGTTTTTGAGTTTATAGCGAACAAACGGACGCGGTAGGGAACTTTGATTTATATTATGTAATGATATAAAAGATTTAGATATTTTTGATATCTACATTAGGTAATGTTAACAGTCGCTTATGAAAATAACATTGAAAACAAAAAGGGACAGTAACTCAATTATAAATGTAATATATTAATATTACTAGTATGTAAAATACCCTATTTAGATAACTGAGAAATTAAATTTATTAGGACATACTTTACTTATACTGCGCCTCGTTCGCTTTCTTTCATGAACCCACACGGCTGCTACCAATCTCTCCTCGATAGTAAAATTCGACGTATCTATGCTAGTATTGTATACTAATCTATTTGGCTTTGTATTTGCATGCGAAATTGGAATGTATACATCGACATTCTTAGGATGATTATAATCAATATTTCGTTGATCTACGCGTTTATTTTGAGTACGGATGCTAGTAGAAACATTGAGCAATAAATACTGATGACAATTGCAATTAGCATAATGAAAGGGACCTTTACAATTAGAATACTGAAATGTATTCATTTCAGTTATTCTATTATCAGATAAAGCATAGGTAGGTAATTGCAATCAGAAATCAAAACAACCGGGTTACCAGCTCTGAAAACCAAAAAAATCCCTAAACTATGTAATAAAACCTCCAAATTTTGTATACATGTTTTATGTTTACTCTGGCAAAAAGTCAGAGGTGAAATCAAGGTTCAAAATTCAGTAGGAAGTTGATAAATTAAATTGATATACATCTTATGTTACTCCTTGCCTTTCGAAAAATTATGTCTTTTGATGTGTGTAAAAACCGTGTCCGGCCAGCACGTTTCGGAGCCGGATGCTTCGTAACGTATCACGATAGTGTTTCCCTGTATTTATTACGATCATAGTTGAAACTTCATATGTAGTTCATGGCTATACATGCATTCATGAGAGTAGCCAAAAACAACCAGAAATATTATGGTATGGTTACATTTAGTTTATCTATTATTTGACCATGAAAGACGCAGATTATTTTCCTCTTGTTATAAAAATGTGTAGATACACGAGATCTAGTTTGTTGCCGGGTTTTCTTGTTCACTGGGTTTATTTCTGTACCGATCGTAATTTTGACGTTCATAAACACCTTTTCAATATCGATATGAAATAAAATATTTATGATTTTGATCAGTACATATAAAAAATAATGAATACATATGTACTTATAATTTCTTTAAATATAATTCGCATCTAGATTAAACGAGTCTGATTTTATAAATATTTAAACAAAAATTACTTGTTTTGGAGTATATAAAAAACAGTATCAGCTGTTTTAACTATCTTCCAAGTTATTATATATTAGGAAAATGAATACATAATTACTTACATTTAGAAGAGTATCTCTATCATAAAACTATTAGCTATTATTACATGACACCAAACAGAAATGAAAGTCATAATGTAAATGGTTTTTTATTAATATCTACTCCGTAAAAGTAAAATTGGGAAATTTTCTGTAACCAAATAGTCATCCTCGAAAATAACAGCAATGTTCAACTCGAACTCTGAAAATGAAAATAATAAAACTTAACATTATTTATTTTTATTTACCAACTCGTTTCTATATCTAAGATTTACTATATTGCGATTCGATCGATCGATTGAAGTTGCATTATTGATGGATAAGTGTAGCTATATGTATTGTAGGTAATTGTATTAGAAATAATGTTATACCGATTTTAAAGTTGACAGTGGTGGTGGTGGGGCACGTGAAGAGCCGCGGCAGCACCATGTAGAGGGGGATGCCCCGCGCGCGGCGCACGTCGCCGTCGCCGACCTGGATGTTCTGTATCTCGGTCGCTGCGACGCAATCGTTCCCATACTTATACATCTTTATTGCTAGAACCATTCAACTTTAAGCTTCATCTTACCATCTCTAGAATAACCTTCCGCACATCCGCAGGTCTCCACTCGCACTAACTGCAGTTCTATTGACTTGATTGGTACTGAACATTCCTCTACTCGTATCTGTAAGTAAATCAATTGGTCACTATTTAAAGTCATTTTAATCTTCACTATTACAAGATATACAATGAGGGTTTGATCCTGCTGTCGATGATTTTATTTATTTCTTACATTCGATAGAAGCCTGGAGATACACATTTAAATTAGGGTTGCTAAAAATCAAATATTCTTTTTTAGATTTTGCTTCTCAAATATATAATACATTTATTGTAACAGGACATAGTCACTGCAGAGTATCTGATCACTGATGATAAACGCGGTGTATCTTATGGTGTACACATGACTATTGAGATATCTACAATTCATTGGTAGTCACTATGGTGCTGTCCTATGAACCTCTTGACTAATGAATATACATTGGCAGATCCCAAAATGTGATGAGCCAAAAGAATAATATAACAGTTTCATTACCATATGCAATTTTTTTATGATCGAGATTGGTACAGATTCCCACAGTAACATTGCAATGATTTGATATTCTAATAACATAACATTTTCTGTGTTACACGCCATATATTAAGTCAAATAAAACTATTGAAGATAACGGGAAGTTATAAAGGATCTGTTTACAGAAAACTACTTACCAGATGCACTTCAAATTATATGTAATTAATTATACTGTTATAAATGTTGATAGTCATATTATTATGAAAAGATCAATAACATCTGTTATCACCTTGCCAGTGATAGGGCAGTCAAGCGGACACACAGTAGAGTTTATCTCCGCATAAATTTGGAACTGCGGCATCACAGCACGTGAGTTGGATTTGCTGCAGGCGCGGATTGTTGCGGGTGTAATCTCGCACCGTACTGGCTTTACAGGTGCTGGATCTTGCTGGATCAAGTTGCAGAATTATATTCATTACAAATCTAGAACATTTGGTTTTATATTAAAGTTTTTTAATTTTTCTTGATATTAATTTAAAGAAGAATAGCATTATGTGAATTAATAAATAGTCCTTGTCTGATTTCAATAAATGGTAACAACTTAATAATATGTATTTTTAATATTGTAGGTTTTAACGTTTAGCCTCTATCTCACTCGATGTTAAATGATGATTTGATCCTGCTGGTAATCAACACCTAGACTAGGACGGCTCTCGAGTGTACCTGCCGGATACACTTATGGGTGCTCGGTGACAGAGTTATAACTTAAGGCTAGTAGATAGTCAGGTAGTCTTAGATATATCCCTATAATAATTCAAAATGTAAAAAATCGGTCATAAACCAATTTAAGTTGTGGTGGTGTAGTCATTTGACCAGTGGAATATCAATACTAATGTCCGCAAGTTAGAACCTCAGCATGCCATCAATTTTTTCAGAATTAGCATACATTTACTAATTTTAATTGGTAACACTATCGGCTCATAGTGAGAAAACCTGAATCTGAGAAATGTTCTTGTGGTACTATATTTTTATGTAGGAAAACATCGAATTATGTATTTGTCAGATTCAGAAATAGCCGTGGGCTGAATTGGTGATTATACCTATACCTTCTTTGGGAAACAGGCCTATGGCTCAACAGTGGGTCTCTTACAGGCTGATGATGGTGATGATAAAACAATTGGTTATTAATAGACTTTAGTCTTTCATTGAAGCAGTATTATAGCTATCCATATCATATAGTTAAATGTAGTAATTTTCTTATTTAATGCATTGAGAATATTGACACTATTTTTGTAAAATAATTGTACCAGTGCAGAATTCTTTAAAGAACACAAATTCCGTCTACTTTTCTAGGTTCATAAAACTTCGTAATAAGATTCTAGTAAGGCAATTTTATACACTCTTAAGGTTCTAATATAATTTTAAAGCATATCTACCTGTTTATGTTGTACAAAGAACTGGCAACTAGTATTGAGTGGCTTGTTCAAGAATGATCTTCTCATGCTGCACTTAAGTGTGTACATGACACTAACAAAAACTCCATGGTAGGTCTCAAGTAGGCCGGGGTATCCGGGAGATGTTGCCTGCTTAGCACGTAAAGGCATCTCAAATGGGATCTCTGTTGTGCCAACTGGTATCTTCCCAGAAGGAGCTAGTTCTATTGTTGTGCTTATTAAATTTATAGGCTGTGGAAAGAAGCTATCAATGTATGAGGCAGATCTAAAATATGAGAATTTTGAATATGTGTTTGCTATACA
This sequence comes from Antheraea yamamai, assembly GCA_036509395.1. NCBI lineage: Eukaryota > Metazoa > Arthropoda > Insecta > Lepidoptera > Saturniidae > Antheraea > Antheraea yamamai. The sequence continues at coordinate 16,603,945 of AP028437.1, read as the reverse complement.
CTAAAGAAATAGAAAAAGGTAATAAATAAATACAACAGGCTCTTAGTTACACATAGAATAAATCAACCCTACTTTTTATATAGGAGCTTCTTAGTGTTATAATTGAAGCTTCATTACATGTGTACCAAAGATTTTATTTGAGTCATATAAATGAAAAGTGACACAGTAGTAAGTAGAATGATAGTACAACATATATAAAACCATATATTTTTGTGTCTTTATTGGATAAATGCTCCCAAAGACGATAATAGAATGTTCATCATGACTAACTATTTATGGATACAATAAAAATGTATGAGGTTTTTTTTTCAATTTCCAAATTACAGTTGAACTCTTTTCTGGTTTTAATTTTATATGGCTTATTTTTCAAAGCAATATTATCTAATAGATACTTTTTTGAGTACTATTACAAACCTTAATGCTGTTGGAAAAGGCTTCAAATATTCCCACATTTTTGGTGCTGAGCTGCAAGTTAACACAGCCCTCCATTGTGAGGGAGAGACCTTCATGTCTCACATCACTGTTGGTCTCCACAACCACCACACCCGCTATTGTTTCCTGTTAAATATTAAATTGTTTCTAAAATCAAATTCAAAATCATCAAACTCATGTTCTATTTTAATTTAGTCAACATTTTATGCTATGGTTCAATGGACAAGGTATAGTTTAAATTACATATAGTCTTGAATGAAAACTTGTGACTATGAGCAACTACTGCTGTCTGTACAAAATATTTGTTTTTTTTTTTTTGCATTATTGAGGTAATATGTGCGGAATCAGGAAAAAGAGTTACATCTAATAGTATATTTTGTTTGTTTTGTTCTCGAATTAAACAGAATTCAAATACCAACTTTTTGCAGGTTTGTTTTATTTACATGCCCCTTTACAATAGCGGTAGAATAAAACAAATAGGATTTCTCAGCAAATATCTCTTTAGACTTCTGTAAAAGTATTCTGTTGCAACATATAAAACATTCTAAGAATAAACTAAAGGTCTGATTGTTGAGATTTATCTCTCAATCAATTTATTTCCAATATGTAAATCTTACCCCTTCATGATATATTTTGCTAACCCTTTTGAGAGTTATAGTTAAATTTACAGACATTTCGTCTTTACGATGCAGTGAACGTTGTTGAACTTGTTTTCAACGTTCCACGCTTTATTTCATAATAAAAATCATGTATAAATATATAAAGACAGGTATGTTACAATGAAATTTTTAAAAGTAGATTTCATAGCTCGAGCCGAGCACAGACTATTAGTCGTACAAGTAGAGCCGAGCTTATCAAACAAACAACACAGATGAAGCTATAACGTATCTTATCTATGATAATGTATGTATCACAGAGTAGTATGTATGGGCATAATATAATAGGACCGAGTACTATAATACTATAATCAAAAAGCGAGCCGCACGAGATAGCTAGTACTGAGTCCGTGTGTCCCTTTCTAATAGGATGACAATAAAATTTTTGCTTTATGAGACAAATTTGACAAGTTAATACAGTTCAAATATTTTAAATCATAAGAACGCGCTTCATTCCGGGATCGACTCGTATTGCTACAAGTGCACAGATCACCCATACATCGACAACTTATATTTAGCAAAATAGTAATTTACGTGAAACGACTTTTATAAAAAAAACTAGCGGGCACGGTGGACGTTGTCCCGCCCTGATAATAAAAAAACCTTGAAGTTAAACATAGCATCGCTAACTGAAGAAATCGAGCATGTAGGGTATCCATTTATAGTAAAAATAAAGAGTCTAGAGGATCATAGAGTATTGGATAGTTTTGAAGACTCCAGTGTACATTATGATGTCCTGGTAGCTCGTCAACAAGTACAGTGCAAGTTGTGTGATAGAACATTCAATAACAGATATACTTTACTAATACACAATAATGAACACATAAAAGTTGTAATGTATCCTACACCAGTGGATATTGAAATGAAGTGCAAGTGTTGCGATGAACATTTTAATAGCCACGATAACATGCTTGGACATATCCGCGATGTACATAGCAATGAAAGAAACAAATCTAAATTATATCATGAGAGTATAAAGCCGTATCTTAATAAAAATAATGGTGAGAAAACGGATTAGAAATGCAACTTGGGTGAGCGCTATTACAAAAGTAAAACCGCTTTAGTAGTACATACCAAAAAGATTCATGTTGACTATGGAAAAATTATAAATAATCAACAATTTCAATGTGACTCTTGCCATATTTTTTTCAAAACCCAACTTCTTTTAACATTTCATATAAACAGGATGCACTATGATTATGGTAAAATATTTTTATGTTCGTGCGGGAAACAGTTTCGTTCACCAATTTACCTTTATCTACATAAGAAGCGGCAGCATGGGCTTGACGTTAAAATTATGAATAATGAACAATTCCCATGTGACTGTTGCTATAAATTTTTCAAAACTGAAAAACCTTTAGCAAGACATATACAGGGGATCCATTATGATTATGGTAAAACATTTGAATGTTCGTGCGTGAAACAGTTCCCTACACCTATTCATTTTTATCAACATAACCAGCGGATGCATTACGCTGACGGTAAAAACATAAATAGTGAAGGATTCTAAAGTCATAGTTGTCAGAAGCTGGTAAAAACAAAAAAGTATTTAAAAGTACATATAAAGAATATTGGAGTTTTTGGCGGGATCTTGGTCTGTCATGTAGTGGATTTTATTTTTATTCATAATCTTGGGTTACTTGACTCTATATTGTGTAAAATTGGTGGTGTTTTATGTGATATAGTTTGTTTATTGTGCATAAGTGAAGTGAATGGAAAATAATGCCACGGACCATGAAATCTGAGATGCCACAAAAATTCCATTTCCACAAACATTTAGGTGCTAATTTGCGTGATTCGGGTTTACTAATTGAAAGAGACGTGTCGCTTTCTCGAAACTTCAATTGTAACTAACGTCATAGCACACGGTACAGTAAATATCGATAGTATACATAGATACTAACATTTTTGTGGGCATTATCGAGCTCAACAACTTTTTTCTAGAACTTAATCATATCGTTAAGGCAGCGTTCGTAAGAAATATTTTCGTTCGACCGTTTTTTCTCCGACTCCCCAGATATTACCCCTACATCCTCCTAAACTTTACCTCTTTATCTATACTAATATATAAAGCTGAAGAGTTTGTTTGTTTGGTTGAACGCGCTAATCGCAGGAACTACAGGTCCGAGTTGAAAAATTATTTCGGTGTTAAATAGCTCATTTATCGAGGAAGGCTATAGGCTATATATCATCACGCTAAAACCAATAGGAGTGGAGCGCCAATTAAGAATGATTCAAAATCGGGCATTTTTTTCGTTTTGATTGCTTTCGCGGCGTGTTAGCGTTAGTATTATATACGTTGCCATGGTAACGTGATAAGTTTCTATCGCAAACATTTTCAAAGATTATTTTGTGTTCCTGTTCAAAAAGATTATTCTACGTTAGTTTTGTTTCCAATTTTTTATTTGCAATCTATTACGTATTATAAAAATAAAGTGTGTGTATGTAAAAATAAATAATAACTTTTTGGTGAATGGATATAGCTACAAATAACAATAAAAATGTTTTTACATTATTATATTTCGTCTGTTTGTTTGTTTGTTCCGGGTAATCTCCAAAATGGCTAAACCTATTTTAACGGGAATTTTACTGGCAGATAGCCGAAATTATAGCGGTTGACATATCCTATTTTATTTGTCCACGGCTTCGTCCGCAATGCTATTTCCAAAATGGTTGGACCGATTTTCACGGGATATTCACTGGTAGATAGCAGACCTCATAAAAAGTAATTTAGGTTTTTTTATTCGCCTTCGGTCACAGTGGAATATCCGAAATGTTTGAACTGATTTTCATGGAACTTTCACTGGCAGATAACTAACTAATGAGCTATTTTATTTTATGCTAGCGGGCTCGGCAGGCATTGTCCCGCCCTGATAATAAAAAGAAAACCTTGACAAATTATACATAAACCTTCCCCATGAACCGTTCTACCCACTGTTGAAAACGGCATGAAAATCCGTTCCGTAGTTTTTGACATTATCGCGAACAGACAAACCAGAGGACTTTGTTTTACACTATGTAGTGATGAACTGTTACCTGTGCAATCGTTCGTGTGAAATTGATCAAAAATAATTTGTTTACTGTAAACAAGCGTGTGAGAAGTGCGTTGGACTGCACTCCAAGAATAAATGTATGTAATTTGAATTATATTATCATTTTGGTCAATTTGGCGGCCATTTTGTTTTATTTACCGCGTTTGTATCTACATAACTCAGTGATTATAGCAACGTATAAGAATAACACAATTATATCGACAATATGGGCATGTTATATCTATATAATAAAAAATTTAACACATATTGCTCGATAATGTATAGTTTAAAATTTTCATTACTTTCTTACAATTATATTGTTAGTGAGCACTGAGGGTGGTATATAGTAGGTTAAAGTTCCAGGTATGTTGCTGATGATAAATCCCATCCCATTTGATGTACTATTCGTATTCACATATCTAATGTACACGTTACATGTTACAGTGGATGGCGTGCGTGTCGTAGTTACAAATGTTTTTCAAAAAGCATTTCAGTAATGTACACACCTACTTACAATTTTACATATCTTTAATATATTTAAAAAAAAAACGCGTGCGGAGCCGCGGGTGTCAGCTAGTAATATAATAATAATAATAATATAATTAATTAATAGCTTCTATCCACGACTTCGTACGCGTGGAATAGTTATTTTGGGCTGACACGCAGCGGAAGCTCTCAAAAGGAAAAAAACCCGATTTTAAAACATTTTTCATTGTTGCTCCGCTCCTATTGATCTTAACGTGATGATATCCTATGACATTCACAAATAACGTGGCTTTCCATTGGTAAAAGAATCGGTTTAGTACTTCCTGAGATTACCCCCTACAACGTCACAACGTCACAAACTCACAAATTTTAGCTCTTTATAATAATAATATAAATATACATATATTAGAATAGAAGTATAGATTATTGATGTGAAACATCTATAGGCCAGGGTAAACCTAATTGTTGGCGTGGCGACACGTGGTAACGTGATGCCATGCGTAAGCGACTGTTTTTTTTTATATTATAGGAGGCAAACGAACAGGCGGGTCACCTGATGGTAAGTGATCACCGCCGTCCATAGACACTAGCAACACCAAGGGAGTCGCAAGTGCGTTGCCAGCCTATGTTGGGGGGGGAGGGTGGAGTGGAGGAAGGGGGAGGGGGAAGAAGAGATGGGTCTCCGGCACTCTCATTGACGGAACGAAACGCAACGATGCAAGCATTATTACTTTACGCCGGCTTTCTGTGAGAGGGTGGTACTACTCCGAACGAGTCGACTCATTCATGCTGAAACCAGTATTAGCTTCAGCGTGACTCTACCACCTACAGAATACACCTACCTACTGTGCGCAATCTCTCTTGGCACACTGAACTTGCATACCTATAGTAGATACAGTGTTGTTTACTACGTTACACATGTGTTTCTCATCTGCCAGATGTCCTGTGACGGCTCAATTTTTAAATTTTATATATACCTAAATCTTCCTCATGAATCCCTTTTTTATATTATTATTAATTATTATAATATAGATATTAAGATATTTTACTATCATTAATATTCTACTTTTTGTTATATTGGATCCCATAGCGCCAAACAAAATTATAATTTCACAAAGCCATGGATGGTCAAGGACAGTGTAACTAAATCTAAAGACAGAAACATCGAATTTGCGCTCAACTGTTTAACCCCTTACTGCCGGATCAAGGTATTATTACCCAACATTCTCATGAGGAGTAGTATTGTGGTCACTAGATCAAAGTCTAGATAACAGCTACAAATATTAAGTTTGTGTTTAGATTTTAAGTTTCCCAGTGTATGAGCAAGGTTCCTTTTTTTTGAGAGTTTGGTTTGATTAAGACAGTATTTATGATAACTGAATCTTAGAAACAACAATAATAAGAAACAACGAGTATGCGTTCCAAGGCTTAGCGTCTTAGTGTCAGATCAAGGTTTGATTTCTTAAGGACCCGGTGAGCAGCTCTATCGTGATAACAGAATTTTGGTATTGATAGTCGCTTCTCTTTAAATCTTCTTCTATGGGGTTCATACATTTGATAGTTACTGTTTGAACATCCACCTCCTTTACGTTTGGACAGAGCTTTTTACTTGGAGGTTCCTCTATATTGCTTGAACCTGTCTCAGAAATAACAGGAGTATCTAAAGAGGTAGCAGAATGGAGGATTTCGTTGTCAGAAGTGACTGAATGTGGCTGTTGCATCAATATATCACTGAGAACTTCAATTATTTTATTGTTGGCCTGTAAATTAAACATGAAACCAAGTATTAAGCATTTTCTGTCTAAATAATAACAAATTTACCGAAACGATTCACGTTTCCTAACATATAACGTCTAGTTTATGACATACATATAATGCAATTACAAAAAGCCATTCCTTGACAATTCCTCAAAACAAAAAATTAACATTAATTTAAAAAAAACACTGAAGTGCAGATGGTTATAATAGTGAAATATTCTTACCGCGGGAGTAATCGTTGGTATAGCCTTTGCTTTTAATAACTGACGGAAATTAGCAGTAAAAAGCAGGAATGTTCAAAGTGACGACTGCATACGACTGAATTTTTTATTTCACAATTATACGGTTGAGCCGTTTTTGTCGCATTTCTTCATTTTTTGGGAAACTGTAACAATAGTACAACAGTAAGAAGCTGACTCGATCACACAATACAAAAATTCATGGTCAACATAGTTGTTAGATTCACAATAATGTTACTTTTAGCATGTGGAACGACATATTGCAACCACTGTAAGATTAATTTGGACAAGTATAAACGCAACACTTTTTCACCATTTTAACTGATGGTATTCCTTAGAATTGTTTTATCATGAATATTAAGTAAAGATACGTAAATAATAATAATCTCACGGACGCCATGACATAACGCTTTAAAGGGTTACCATTTATGAATTACTATTTTATTTTTTTCGAACTGACTATCCTCTTGGCCTAGTAAGGCCCTACCAGCTTCACCGGACTACATCCATTTATGTAATATAAATAGGCTAGCTAATAATTTATGTTTTCTTTGTATATTTAAGAATATATATAACAAAATTAATGTAACTATAATACTTTTACGTTTCAACTGAGTTTTGAGAGACAACATTTTTGATCAAAAACATTTTTTTAGGCTGGCCTGAGGAAAGAATGAGATTTCATATAACGTACTCTGTGGAGATACACGGCCTCCGTCCTTGCTATCCCTCTCAGCTCGGATTTGCCTCTTGTTAGGCGCCACAGAAAATATACTTTATTTATATGGAATATGGTACATTTTCGTAAATACAAATTTTCACAGTTATCAGTTCTGTTTAGTTTTAGGTCCATGTATGTATTTTGGTAAGAAGCTTGTATATATGAATTATGAATCTGTGATAGTAATCTTTGGTTTTGTTGTGACAGCTTAGTTTCTTTTTTAGTAAGATTTTTTTTACACATGTGCCAATATAAATATACTTCTATTGCTATGATGTCGCAATATTATTTAGTTCAATTAACGAATCAATAGCAATATGACTCTTAAACATTTTTAATATAACAAGCTGTTCTCCACTTTCAACGCAGTAAAGATATATCTGAATAAAGATTTGTTAATATGGTAAATTAAGAAAAATTATATCGACGGTTAAAGCAACAAAACTAAAAAAATGTGTGCGTGTACTAGTGTACACACGTAAGAAGTGAAACTTGTTTAAGGCCTTATTTTTCGCAAAATGATCTATATGCAACTTTCCAGAAATTGGTTAAAAAAAAAAAAAAAAAAAAAAAAAACCCTTTCTTTCTTTATGGCAAACAATTTCATTAATATATTAAAAAATAAAGTTAAATTAGATAAAGTTTAAACAAAAGGATTTTATTATCATAGACATGAATACAAAAAAGATGGCGCGTAACGGAAAAATGTGACGGTAAATTTTTTCCAACGCCGATAAAGAAGTTTCACTTCAAAATTTGTAAAATAAATTCTAATTAATGTTATTAAATAAAATGTATTATCTATAGGAGTAAATGAATTATTCTAGGTTATAGCTGTTCTGAATATTTTAGTAAAATCTGAAAAATTTTCATCATAACTTGTATTATTAGCATGTCTTATGGTATAATATTATGTTACATATTTCTTTAACAATATTTAGTATTATTAAATAAATTAACCGTAATACTCTTTTTATTAAATATATTGATTGACTATTTTGTCTGTACAGCATTATGCGTTTATCTGTATATTGGAAGCACGTGTAACGACCAATCCGATCCCGAGAAAAGATAGCGGGAAAACAAACTTGAAATAAATACAATCAAAAGCAGTAGAAAAGGAATGTCGGTTTGGGGTGGTCGTTTGTGATTCGTCGTGTGTTGACAATTTGCGTTTTCGAATTATTTTTACGTAATTGTTTTCTTTTGATATTTATAAATAGTGTTACAATTTTTAATAAATTACAGTGTTTATTAAATAATTGTTTTATATTTGTGCTGTTGTTTGTGAGCGGTGATGCCGATAAGGGCTCCCCGAATGGATCGATATCGTTGCATTTGAGTTTGAAGAAGACATACGAGAGCTGCCTGAAGATGGAGAAGTCTGCTCGGCCACGAACTGCGTTAAATGAATGCGTGAAAGTTGTAGTACGATGCAGGCCGCTCTCGGGGAAGGAGAAAAACGAGGGTTACGATGAGGTGAGATTCTGCCATCTAATTCATAGACGTTGTTTATATCAGCTGCGCGGACTAGCTGCGTCAATTAGTTTGAAAATATTTATTGACTAAAATTTGCATTATTTTGAACGCGTTTGCTGATATTTTATACGTAAGTGTAGTAGATTATATATTGTTTTTTTTTTTAATATGATTGTGTTACCACGATATTGAGGAAAGGCGTGAATCACATGCGTGGGTAATTGAGTATGCAATTCGATGTAAATCGACGCCTAAACGCATAGTCTGCTGATGTACTTGTAATCTCTATTTGTACAATGAGTATAAATCATGTATTAGTTGTTAACAATGCTTGGGTACTTCCTAAGATGTGCCATTCAATAAATGATAATTTACTACCTTCATTTAGAAACATATGATTTGATTATTATATATTAGCAAAGGATTATAATCACTGATAAGATTGGTCTTTGCTTTGTTACTTTTATTTATATTATGATTTTACTATAAATTTGATGACAGTATTATTTTACTAGAAATGATTTGTGGATTAGTTTTTTCTTTGTTACTTTTACATACCTACTGTCTTGATAAATTATGTTTTATAGTGAATCCTAGAAAAATGTAAGCAATAATATTTTGTAATTATTTTTATTATTGGTAATTCTTTGATTATTTATCTTATTTAATATATGTAACCAGATCAAAAATTAATAAAATTTAACAGACTAAATTAATTATCCATAAGCACATTTGAATGTATGATTATTTAATATAATCAAAAATACAATTTATAGCTAAGTGGGGGTTAATTATCTAATGACTTGAGAAGTATTTTTAAGATTATTTCCACTTTATTTTATACTAGCCGTACCTAAAACTAACTCCGCACGCGTTTTTTAAAATTGTGTTAAAGTAATATAAAATTGTGAGACCATGTACAATTATAGAAAAGCTCTTTAAAAACAATTGTAAGTATGATACGCACACCTCCTACAGTAACCTGTAACATATACATTAGATATATAAATACTAACAGTGTATCAAAAGAGATTTATCATCAGCAACATTTGGAACCTTAACCTTAAAATATAACTACCTCAGTGCTCACTTACACTGTATAAAGAACTAATGAAACGATGACTTAAAGATATTATTATAATGATATAATGTACTCATTGTCAATAAGTAACAGTAAAAGTAAGCTATCTGCCAGAGAAAGTTCCGTGAAACTCTGTTCAACCGCTTTGGAGATAGCATTGCGGGCGAAATCACGGCTAAGAGCTAGTTTAAATTAAAATAGACTAAATTACTTGTTATGATGTCCTCTATCGGGCGGTGAAAATCCCGTGAAAATCAGTCTAACCGTTTTGGAGATAGCATTGCGGACGAAGCTACAGTTAACAGCTAGTCTAATTTAGAGTAGCCTTAGTAACCCGGCGTAATTTCAACTATCTGCCACTGAAATTCTCGTCATAATCGGTCCAGCAGTTTCGGAGATTACCCGGAATAAACAGACAGACCGACAATTGCATTTTTGTTATTAGTAGCGTATATACTTTCATATCCAATCAGTAAACATTTTTTATTATCATTATCTTTTATTACATACAGACACTACGTTTTTATTATATGTATAGAGTAGAACCAATTCAATAACAATTTTGTGTATTTAGAGATTTAGATGTGATAAATATTAAATTAAATTTTGGAATATATTTCTGCTTCATAAAAAAAGGTTTGTTAAGCCCTCACACAATTTCGTATTTAGCAAGTGATATATTTCTCTTTACTGTTATTATAAAGATAGTGTAAAATATGAAATAATGTATTACATAGATTATAAGATGCCAGTGATTATAAGATGCACCCTTAATATTCAAAGCTAGAAATAAAAAAATACTTAAATTAAGTATTTTTATTATAAAGCATAGAATAAATACAACATATAAACTTATACTCCAAATGTTTAGAACTTTATAAAAAGAAACCATTACAGACTCGCAGAAAGGTGGCTGATGTAATGTTTATATACAAATTGATACACGGTTTCCTTAGAATCTTCAAATTTTCTTCAAAAGATACCCTTGAGTGTCTCACGTATAGGCAGTCATTTACTTAACAGGCAAACTTTTCATGTACCATTAGCAAGAACTAACACAGGCCAATATTGCCCTTTATATTGCATGCTTTTTTTTTGTAATAGTTTATGTTTCAAATTCGATATATTGTTTTTGTTTCTTTGGCCTCAACTAAAAAAAAATGTATGTAAATGTTTAATATAATATAATTTTTCTTTGTATTAATACTATGACTTTGTCTTCTTATATTATGCATGCTGTGTTCACATATAAAAGGGTTTGAGTCCATTTTTGTTCATAGAACTCAGTTTTGTGGACCTTAAATAAATAAATAAATAAACAAAAATGTATGTGATGGATATAAAAACTGAAAATTATATTTCATTATTCAAACACTTTCATTGACGAATCACAATATTCACTTCCTGATTTAGTTTATTCAATGTTTACCCATAAAATATAATCTTTTGAACCATCAAGAGCATTGATCATGCAGCACTCTTGAAATGAATCTTCTATTACTGGATTTGAAATTTTGTTCCAGGCTCTGGATTCAAATATAAGACACATCACAAATACAGACACATAAAACCATGTAAAAATGTGCACCTCACATTCAATATACTCTTGTTCTTCTTCCTAGCGTTTTCCCGGCCTGGTGCCAGGTTCCGCTTTCCTACTTAGCTTTCTCTACTTTCACCGGTCTTCGGCATCCTTTTGTGTGAGGTTATTCGCCTTTATACTATGGTTTCAGGTTCACATTTCAGAATAAGCTTACATATTATTCAGAACATTTAACAATGGTGAATCAACTGTAGTAGTGTCATTCATTTGCCTGTAGAGGTACACATTCATGTTTATAGACATTACTCACGAGGAGAGGTGAATAAACCTTCTAAATTTGAGATTATCATAGCATTGTCTGAATCTTATCAGAATAAATATTGTATGAATAAGCAGGTCAGTTAAATAAATGTTCTAAGAGAAATTATGAATTTAGTTATATTATATAACAATGTCTTTCATATTTATTTTTACTTTTAATATAATGTCAATAAATTTTTAGTAAGGGATCACATAATGAAATCTAGATTTTAAATCATCTTTGTAAGATCCTAGGGAAAAGATTTCGTAATATATAATTACTAGCTGACATCCAGCACTTCCTCTGAGTTGTTTATTATTTTCATTGTTTTGTTGTATCTCAAAGGGAATAGGCAGCGTTTTCGACGAAAGCTCCCAGCCGGCTTGACTTTTTCCCAGACTTACAACAATATGTTTATTGTTTATATTTCAATCAATTTATATATAATCTTCAAGAATATACTTAAATCTTCCTCGTGAATCACTCTATCTATTACTGAAAACCACATCAAAATTCGTTCAGTAGTTTTTGAGTTTATTGCGAACAGACAAACGGGCAGATGCAGTGGAGGACTTTGTTTTATAATATGTAACTAGAAAAGAGTTAAGAATGAAAGTGAATGGATATAGCACACCAAAGAAGGTAAGAATGGATTGTTTAAGAACTGATATGTGTTGATAACTGATAGAAGAGTTATAGATGCCATTCTATTCATATGCTATTCATACTTAGGTGGGATATGGATAAGAGGATGGTGATGAGTACAGATTCTCAAACCATCTGGATATACACTGGTTGATCCCAAAGAGAAGGAAACTACAAATAAAGATATTTTGATTAGATTATCATCATGTCTAATGTGACTCTCTGCTATGGGCTACTGCATACAACTACGGCACTTTGTATATGGTAGTCACTATTCATTCAAATACAATCATTGTGTCCTATAACGTAGCATGTAAACATTGAGGCTTTTATAAAATGAGGACTATAAAGTCTTTGCATGTATTGAGAATGTGAAACAAAAATTAATGTAGTTCACACACTAAAGCCTACATGTATCACTGCATGCATAATGTGTAAATTTTTGTTTGGAAATTCATTGTTCAATGGTGTTAATTCATCATAGTTTTAAATTCTAATATTTGCAAATTGCATGCATATACTTGAAGACGAGTACAAATGTTTGTTGCATTATTTCTTATTCAGTGTAACACAACACCGCGTACTGTTTTGTGATACTTTCAAAATAGGGTTGTCATGTTTCATATTTCGATTTTATATTTATAACTAGCGGGCCCGACAGACGTTATCCCGCCCTAATTATAAAAAAAATCCTTGACAAATTATATACTAAAACGTACCTCATGAATCACTTTATCCACTGGTGAAAACCGCATGGAGATCCGTTCAGTAGTTTTTGAGTTTATCGCGAACAGACAGACAGACAGACGCGGTAGGGGACTTTGTTTTATACTATGTAATGATATGTATACTAGCGGTCATGGCGGACGTTGTCCTGCCTTGATAATAAAAAAATCTAAAATACCACCGCAGCGCCACCTACCGGGCCCAATTGTTAATTTAAACCATTCTCAGATCCACTGGAACACGCACATAGAATTTCATCAAAATCGGTCCAGCCGTTTAGGAGAAGTTCAGTGACATACACACGTACAGAAGAAATATATATATAAAGATTTTTGCAGTACTTACATTTTTATCTAAATGTTAAATAAAATGTTATAAAACTTGCGCTTTTCTAATTAAGTAAATAGTAGTGTTCTATTTCTAGAGTTATTTATATAGAAAACTGAAAATTGATCTCTAATTGAAGCATTTTTTTCCCAAATAATATTTGTAGATAAGTATTCGTAACGTGTAATAATTTTAATGAATATCATTACATAGTATAAAACAAAGTCCCCTACCGCGTCTGTCTGTCTGTCTGTTCGCGATAAACTCAAAAACTACTGAACGGATGTTCAAGCGGTTTTCACCAGTAGGTAGAACGGTTCATGGGAAAGGTTTAGGTATAATTTGTCAAGGATTTTTTTATAATAAGGGCGGGACAACGTCTGCCGGGGCCGCTAGTACACAATAATTACTAACTTGTGTTATTCAAGATTCAAGGGAGCAACCCTAATGCAGATCTCTTGGTGACTGAGTCACCGACACCGTATGCTGTCCTTTGTTTATGTTATGATCTAATGTCATACAAGAGATATGGAATGCTGTCAACAGACAATTCTTTCAGAGACTAATCAAATCGACAGTTGATAATATCTGTGATCTTTGTGTAAATCAACAAAAGACATTACGTTACAACGTTACAGCTGTTAGAATTTAAATCGATTAGATTATCTTTTAGGAATCTGATAGAAAGATTAGATGTCGACATGTTGAGTAAATGTATATACGGAACTAAAGTGTTTAAACGATGACGGACTTGTTGAGCTTGATAGTGGTTGTTAGATTGCAAGTTTGGTGTTAAAAACCTTGAATTATATTGGTTTTATACATTCATATATAAAAACGCAAGATGCAGTCTCGTATAAAAGTAACTCTCAAAACCGTCCCTAATAAGTCACCGACATACCGAAGTAGTTATACTATAAACTTATGCTTTTGCAAATTCGACCATACGCGAATTTTTTAAAGTTGTTTTTACAAACAGTGTACGAAAAGTCCAAAGATACGAGTGACAAGAGACTATTTGAAATGAGCTCAGAATTTTTAATTCTGCACTCAATATACGCGGACGGGTCTGGGACGTTGACTGTGCATCTTGGGTTTTTATATATCAAAATGTATTTTTATATTTTAAAAAAATACGTATCCTATGTCAGAGATTGTAAAAAAGGGCTATGAAAGTAAACGTACATAATTTTACAAATTTAATATTTTATTAGCTTCTGACCGCGACTTCGTCCGCGTGAAATAGTTACTTTGGGTTAACGGTAACACGCAGCGGAAGCTCTCAAAAGAAGAAAAATAGCCCGACTTTGAAACATTCTTCACTGTTGCTCCGCTCCTGTTGGTCTTAGCGTGGTGATATATAGCCTATAGCTAAGCCGCGTGCATAAGTTAGTTCGAGATCATTTTCTGTATGGTTACAAAAAATATATGAACTATAATTAATTTTACTGGTGTCAAATCATGTTATTAGCCGAACAATAGGATGATTAAGCTGCTGAAATAACGGTAGAGTGAAGCATATTTTTTGTCGTGTTTTAAGTTGATTGATTCCATCATTGCGTCTCTGTCGGTCTGATCTGCCTCCCACATCAAACTGGGATCCTTTGTAAGCGTCATCGATCACTCTTTTTGCATCAATACTATATGAGAGGAAAGATATATTATTATTATTCATTCTTAATAAAATTTGTCTACGGTTTTATAGATCATGTTATAGTTATTAACAATACCTCGTACTGTAACATGAGACGTAGTTGCCCAAACAGTTGATTAGGATTTACGACAATGTTTTTATTAGTTCAATTAACTGCATACGAAAAAGAGCCAACTGAGTTGAGATTAAGAGGAAACGCGATTGTAAGAGATTTGAAGAGTAAGTTTTAACAGGACTCTATTGCTGTCGCACTCAGCCCAAATTATCAAACAGAGGGCGAGAATACATAATTGGTAGTCCTGTTTATATTCCTATATATAAAGTTCAGGTGATTCGCAATTCTTCTCCTAAATGGTTTGACTGATTCTGATGACATTTTGTACATATATGGTCACGTGGATGGTTATGCTATGATGATGATTGGAGCGAGTAACTAGCTGACGTTATGGACAATCAAAATCTAGACTTTATTATTCTTGATTTTTTTATACACATTTTTGGGTTTATCACATAAAAGAATTTTTGACCTCCTATCACATTTCAACAATAACGGCTGTGGCAGGACGTGTGACTATGTTGGTCCACCAGTTAAATATAGATGCTAAAATTTGTACAGTTTTAAAACATATTAGGTTGTCATCTAAAAATACCCTTAGGACTTAGGATAAAAGTCGTATTTTATGGTATTATTTGTAAATATACATTGTGCTGGTTAATTGTCTTTATGTCTTTGTTCTCTGGATTGCACAATGCGCATGTGTGAACATCGGTCTGGCGACTCCGAGACGGGTTCTGAAACGCTAAGTACCCTGTAATTACGCAAATATATTCCAGTTTAAGATGTAGAGTCGCCTCGTGGACTGTGCTCACGCGCCCAAGAGTTGTATTGTTACCACTGTCATCATCATGTTTCAATGAAGTTCAATTGTTGATCAATCTTTCTTGTTGTCAGCGATTAATTTAAAGCTGTATAAAACATAGAGATATTTAGAGAGAGATAGACAGATAATATAATCATATTGTAAAAGTTCCCATAATTAGAGTCCTTTTTTTTACGTGGGGAAATCCCTTATGGCTACACCACCCTCTCGGGGGAGAGAGTGGGTTATGTCCGACTCGCACGGACTAAAACCCCACGGTGTACATCTGCCGCTGTAGTTGGGGCAGTACGAGATCTCTATAGACTTCATCGTGCAGCCCCAGCGGTTGGCCCAGCAGCGAAATCGCCGCCGCCGGGCCTCGTCCTGTTAGGAGACAGTCGGGTACACACCGGCCGTCTCCTCCGTCCGCCGAACCTGTGCAATGGGAAGATGGGCCCCCTGACCCGTAGATATTCAAAATATATTATATATATGAATATTATTGATGAATATTATTATAATATATATGAATATTATTATTATGATATTATAAAGAGGTAAAGTTTGTAAGGTTATAGGAGGTAATATCTGGGGAGTCGGAGAAAAAATGGTCGAACGAAAACGTTTCTTACGAACGCTGCCATAACGATGATAGATTTATGATTGAGTGCTAGAAAAAAGTTGTAGCTTGATATTTAATGCCTATTACCGCCCAAAGAGGTGGGCACGGGTCAGCTAGTAGGTTATAAAAGGGGCAGATTGTGTACTTTTTCAGATATACCCTTCATTATTTAAATGACGCTTACTATTCTTCAATAGTTTTTATATATTTATACTAGCGGACCGGGCGGACGTTGTCCTGCCTTGAAAACAAAAAAAATCCTAAAAGTCGATCGCAGCGCCACCTGCCGGGTCCAATTGTGAATCTAAACCATTCTCGAATCTCCACGAACACACACAAAAAATTTCATCAAAATCGGTCCAGTCGTTTAGGAGGAGTTCAGTCACATACACACGCACACAAGAAATATATATATTAAGATACTAGCGGACCGGGCGGACGTTGTCCTGCCTTGAAAACAAAAAAATCCTAAAAGTCGACCGCAGCGCCACCTACCGGGTCCAATTGTGAATCTAAACCATTCTCGGATCCACTCGAACACGCACACAAAATTTCATCAAAATCGGTCCAGTCGTTTAGGAGGAGTTCAGTCACATACACACGCACACAAGAAATATATATATTAAGATTACCAATTTCTAGTAATACTTTAATACACAAATTAGGAATATTTAACTATAAAGTAAGTTGAAATCTATATATCAGTTTACGTTGTTAAAATTACATAAAAATTTAGGAGGTAAAACGTTTAGGAGGTATAGGTAATGTTAAAATGTAATTGTACAATACACAAGTTCGACCTTCATTCATCATTACAATACATCGACTTCTCATAGCAAAACACGTTATCAGTAATTTATTGTTATCAAATGATTACGAGTACTTCTTTGTATAGGTTATTTGATATTTCTAATTCGAGTACGCAATTATATTTCATTTATTGATAAATTAATGGTTTTTCTTGTTTATTAACCGACTTCAAAAAGGTTCTTAAAACGGTTGTAATTTTTGAAATGTTTATCATCTCAAAACTTCAGTTATAAACCCATTTGGATACTTCGTTTTTTATTTGTAAGGCGGTATTTTCAAGGGGTCCCATTTTAATTGCACTAGCATTAGACCTTTGATTTTGAAAATAGATCAGAGAAGCCCTCAAAATCGAATAGGAAATATATAGTAGCTATTGAGATATTGGTAGGCTAACTATTGTCAAAGACGATCAGGTGTATTCGATGAGACATACGATGGTATTTTACGCTAAGCCTAGAGAGAACTATCTCTGAACTGCAACTACTGAAATAGTTCCTTTGCGACAGATATTTAACTATACGACGCGACGGTATTTTGATAGGTTAGCTCTACTGGTTTCTTCACTATATTTTCCTTCATTGAAAACTAAGGCTCATTGTACAGGTTCGAGCACCCGTCGATTGATGCTATTACTGAGCCATAATTGCTTAAAATATTTGTGTATCAGTGTTCCTTATAAACTTACAATTATGCACTACACTCCATTGTACGAGTTTGCTTTATATATTTGATTTTGTATTTAATAAAATAGATTTCTACCATATTTGTGGATTGGTTTATTTTATATCCGGTTGCAACGTTTTGTCGAAACATTCTTAAAGCTGTATAATGTATTTCTTTAACTGGTGAGGGTAAGTTATGCCCACAAAACTAGGGAGACTGAAATAAAAAAAAAACATAAAGACTAAACAGGTAATAAAAACTCGTATGGAGTTAATAGAATTATTCTTCCGCGTTGATTGTGTTGGACTATATCCTTGGCCAGAGAGAAATGTCTCAAACTCAACAAGTACGTAATTTCAGGTCAGACAATTGCTTAAATGAGATACATTTGTGAGTTAAAAAAAGGTGAAACTAACAACAATATGTCACAAAAGAATCTTGACCCGAACTCGAATGTAGGTGTGCAGTTCATGTCCATATGCGTGTCTCCGTATTAAGACTTAGATCATCTAAACGAGTTTGGCGTGACCTTCGCGAGTGGACCGCAACGCGGCACGCGTCATGTTCCTACCAATTGAACATTATTTATGTCAATTATAAATTTCATTGATATTGACTTGACCGATGCTCGTATAATATATTAGCAAATGCTCCCAACTTCGTTCGTACTTAACTGTAGTACAAAATTTCAGATATACCAAAATTCATGTTTATAAAATTCTGGCTGACCCGACCACGCGTTGCTGTGGCTCAGTTATTGAAAAAGAACTTTAAAATTGAAACACGGCACCATCTATGAGATATCTATAAAAGCTGGTCTTATAATTTTCTGCCAACAAAATAATTTAAAGCGCCATCTGTTCAAGACTGATGAAACTTAATTTAAACTTAAAACAATTCATAACAATAATGAACATTGAAATTTATGATTTATTACATAATAATTTGTAATAAAAAAATATTGTGGCCTCTAATCGATATATAAATTATCCTATCTCTCAAGTTGGACCAAATTATACATAAATGCCAAAGTTTCATGAAGATCGGTTGAGTAATTTCGGAGTTCATCGTGAACAAACATCATGACAATGACATTAGGGGATTGTGTATTGCTTACACGCGGCGCCATAAATTAAAGAAGAACTACTTTTTTGATATAGAGATTTTTTAATCCAAATTTTTGACTCATTCGTGCGAGTTTTCAAACATTTTCTTTCATGTATACCTTGTCTTGATAATTACACAAATAACAAAAAAAAAAAATTGTGAAATAATTGCGCCCTTCTATATTGATGCATGTAAGCATGCATTCCCCAGTTGATTTTTTTTAATAGATATCGAAAAATAATCTTCTGAAATACACTTATTTACTTCGTTGTTATTATTTGTTATGTTAGCAAATTACAAATAATGTTAAAAGTGTCATTAGAGTATTTCTGTGCTTTTCTTAGTGGCAGTTATTTTCACAGAATTCTAATTTTGTTGTCGGTGCGAGCTATGTAACAACTTTTATCTATTCGAGTTTTGCCGTTTTATATATAACTAGCGGGCCCGGCAGACATTGTCCCACTCTGATTATAAAAAAATCCTTGACAAATTGTATACCAAAACGTTCCTCATGAATCACTTTATCCACTGGTGAAAACCGCTTGAAAATCCGTTCAGTAGTTTTTGAGTGTATCGCGAACAGACAGACAGACAGACGCGGTAGGGGACTTTATTTTATACTATGTAATGAATGATATTGATATAAGTATAAAAGCAGGAACTAAATTTGACTATTGTTTCAATGAAATGTTCTAAATAAGTT
Organism: Antheraea yamamai; assembly: GCA_036509395.1. Taxonomy (NCBI): domain Eukaryota; kingdom Metazoa; phylum Arthropoda; class Insecta; order Lepidoptera; family Saturniidae; genus Antheraea; species Antheraea yamamai. The sequence goes on along the minus strand of AP028437.1, from coordinate 16,584,100 downwards.
ATTATAAAGTCGGTTTTATACGAAGAAATGTTGGAAATACAGACGAAAGTAATTGAAATTCCGTTCAGGAACTCGACGAGTAGGTAAACAACGCGTCTCCTTAGCTCTGCTACCGATGATTAAATGGGATCCGACAAAAACATCACAAAAACATGACGCTCACGTATCGACAGCAAAATTGAAGTTTGATAGATTCTTTTTTTATCAACATTCTCTCGGTCCCTCTCCTTGTGAATTATATAGCTATTTTGTTGTTTTCTTTCGTTGAAACCCGGGAAGTAGCGGTATCTCCGTAGCTCTTTGTTATAACGTGAACGTTTTGGATGAAATTCGGAAATAACTAGATCGACCTTGAGTTGTGAGATTAGTGATCTTGAGAGTTTACGTAATAATTGCTTGTTTTATTTGGTGCATTATTATGTTACGAAAACTTGTTGCGGTTGTTGTCGGCAGGTGCGCAAAAACTTCGTTTGGTCACTGCACCGCTGCAATAATGCACAGCGCCATCTTTCTCATTATTGTTCTCTAAAACAGTTAGAAAATGATACAATTAAAAGCATTAAGTCTTCTGCTTGTGCTCCATGAATAATATGATCTTTCGTCTCTTTATTACTCACTGTATTCTAGCGTTATATAGTAATTATTATCAATTACTTATCATACATACAATTATCATGTATAAATGATATTCTGCTCAGGTAAAGTGTTTATCTCGAGTGTTTAGATCTATAGTTATAAACCGTAAAAATATGTATTATACAATAGTAGGTTTCATAAATGCAATATTATCTTAGTACTCGAGATTTATTAAATATATAATTGTTATATGTTCGATAGATTTAATTCATATCGATGGTCTATGTTATGGCATATGTAACATAAACATATGGTGTAGACAAGTGTATTGAATATTTTCTATTTTGATTAAAAATGGCATTGTAAAATGGAAAATTAGCACACCTATGTTATATCAAAGTCCATAGGGGCGCTGAAGAACGTGCCGTTGGTTACGAAATAGCCGATAACAACTGAAAGCGGGTGAACCGAGGTGCGCGCGCGCAACTGTCCGTGAAATACCGCGTTCTGTTTGATTTCCTTCCACTACGCATTTGGCGAACGATCAGGTTTCAAGGTTTCCTCTTTTAGTATATTGTTATAAACATTATTATTTCAATAATATCATATAAGTTCTATGTTAACCGATTTAAAAGCCGCTGGAGAGAATTTGTAGCATTCGTAGTCATTATTGAGCGACTAGGATCTTTTTAAAAGAATAATTTTGTTACTTCTTTTCTAGTGTAGTAATTTTGTTTTCCTTTATTAATTTTTTATATACTTATACATTTAGTTTATCTTCCTTTTTATCTGTAAGCAGTTTTATACGGACTTGCTTCATTGCGTTCAGTTCGTTATATTTAGCTTGGGTCTTTGGCCTGATCGAGACTGTTTATGTAGGGATTTTAACGCTTAATTTAAAACAGTGGTTTGGAACTAGACGTAAAGTTCCTTTATTATGATAGTTAGTTATCCAACACCTCGGCGTTTGTGATACGCCTAATTTAACATCAATTTATTTAAAGGCGGCTAGTGAGACTGTTCGCCACGGTTTGTTTCGAAGACAATATAATTCATAAAACAGATGGGGCGGATCATTGAGTACATAGAGGAGTGTGAAATTTGTAGTTGTTTAACTATAAACATATTGAACTGGTGTAATTTATCATCAAACCTATTGTCAGTGGTGTCTACTTAGTTGTAAATATATCTTAGGCTTGAGTTAAATTATGTTTCAATGGAATGAGACCTTTAGCTCGCATAATTGAATTGGGTAAATAAACTAAACGCCCAAAAAAAAAATGTTTTCGTAAATTCCGCTGTTATTTGTGAATGAACCTAATTTAAAGCAAGGACAGATTAAAGTATTTACGTTATTTTTGAAGGTGCTCTTTATTTCATTTGAGGGAACATTATATATTGTTAGAAATTTTACAAAACAGGCACCTAACGTCATTTCCCGCTGCATGACCAGTCACACGTTTCATGATAAATATCAAAATATTTCATAATACGTTATGTTAGTACAATTTTTTATATGCTATCTAATAATAAAGACACAGTGATACCTGTGTGCTATACTCTATTAATTGGAATGTCATATGAAACTTGTAATAAAACAATTAAAAAGTGGTACAAAATTTTCGTCACTTCCGTGAGAGCACATCATCAGGTAAATTTTGTCAAGTTGCGGCACGAAAACTACACGTTGCGTCTTCCCCAAGTCTCATTCACTTCATTGGCAACGAGTGCACGTATAACAATCTGACACGTCTCAGTAGATAAAATTTTTTTTAAAGAACTGCGCGGCGATTGTCACGCATTAACATCATTTCCATACAAATTAATAAAAGGGTAAGTACCAGTGGTATTTTTTTCCTTCTCTTTTAAAAATAAGCTTCTTATTGTACCTGTTATATTGAACATTAATATTATTATGCTTATACAATATTCTTGAACATACGATCGAGTAAAGCAAAAAAAATCATTTCCAGTATTGTAATTTCCAGTAATATGCTATAGATACAAATGATACACGGATTTCTAAGAATGTCTGATGTGGTTAATTATATAAATTTTGTTTAGTTTTATCCCATTATTGAAGTCCCTGAGCAATTATTGATATGATACATAAAATATTAGCCTTTTTTATTAACGTGGGTAATCCATTATGGATACCCACCCTTCCGGGGAAGAGAGTGGGTTATGTCCGACTCGCACAGGTTAAAACCCCACGGTGTACCGACAGACCGTATTTGTTGGGGCGGTAAGGGATCGTACAAGCTACCCAACCTTGGATAGCCGCCCCAACGGTCCGCCCGGCAGAAGGTGGCCGCCGGGCTCCTGCCTAATAGGGCAAAAACTGAGTACACTCCAGCTGCCTAGCCTTATCAGCCGGACCTGTGAAATGAGTAGATGGACCCCCCGACCCATCCCCTCAGGTCCGACTACGGTGGCGGAAGGAGGCAGGCAAATTGTCGCCTCCTCCTACCGGTCCTCCGTTGGCGGAGAGGGTCGCTCAGAGGATCATCTTCGCGAGCCCTCTCTGCCGCCTTCTTCTGCGAGATGACCTCCTCGCAGAAGGAGGCTATCACTTGCCACGCCTGATAAATCCGCCGCAGCCAGAACGCAGCGCTGTCTATCCCACGCAGCACACTCTGACAGAGTATGCTGCGCAGTGTCCTCCGCAGCGTCGCATTCATGGTATGTCGGCGGTCGGCTCCTTGCGAGCAATCCGGTGCAGGTACCGTCCGAAACAATCATGTCCGGTGAGTACCTGCACCAGTCGAAATGACAGGGAGCACCACTCCCTGTTACACCATTCCGGCAGGACCGGGCGGACGACGTTAATTATGTAACGCCCGTAAAGCGCGTTCGCCAGATCCTACCTTCACCGCTCCATAGCTCCCTCCCTCTCCAACCGCCTTTTTTCTTCTATCTCCCTGGGAGTTGGAGATTCATCAATTCTCTTCCTTGCCACACAGCGGCAAGAACTCCCGCCTCCATCTACCAGGGTAGGGAGCCGGCAAGCACACAGGCCGTCGCAGAGGCCCCGGTGCGGTACACCCTTACCGCCCTCTGCGCCACGATGCGCTGCGCCCTACGCAACGCCCGCACGTTGGTGGCACGGAGAGCGTCAGCCCACATCGGGGCCCCATAGATGGCCATCGCTAGCACGACTCCCGTATAGAGTCGACGACACCCGGCACTCGGCCCCCCTATATTGGGGAGTAATCGGGCGAGTGCCGCCGCCGACCCCACAATCCAATCCATTTTAAGGGGCTCGAACCGCCAACGCCCGTTCAGGGTGAGGCCCAGATACTTCATCCGGGTCCCCACCCCAATACGGGCACCATCTACAATTAAGTGGGCCCCAGGTGGTGGCCCTCGCCGAGGCCCATGGAATAAGGCCTAGCCTCCGGTTGCGCCCAACCACGACGGTTGTGGCCGCTGTGGCTAGGCCCACCAAACTACTCCATTCTACCCCCGGGCTACTACTAAGGTATCGACCACGTAACATATTAGACACGCTCCGTCTAGGGTGCGTCCGTAGGGTGCGCTCCGAGCACCCAGTCGTAGCCCATCTTCCACAGAAGCGGCCCTAAGGCCGACCCGAAGTACCGGAGTGCCTCTCGTATGATACCATGCGGCAGGCTTGTCACGGACATCGCCAATACCCTCTCCCCCTGGGAGGTCGCCTCCGCGGACAGCGAATTCAGGAGGGACAGGGCATCCACCGTGAAACGCCCTGTCCGAAAGCCAAACTGCGCATCCGCTAAGTTCGGCCCCAATCCATCCAGGTGCTGGACGACCCGAGACGAAACAATCCTCTCTAGTGCCTTCCCGGTGTCGTCCAGCAGGACGAGGGGCCGATACACGGACGCGCAGTCCGGGGGACGGCCCTCCTTCCGCAACAGGTAGAGCCGCCCTAGCTTCCAGGACTTCGGGAACTGTCCGACCGACAGACATCGATCGAAAAGCCGCTGAAGTCATCCCCCAAGATAGTCCAGCGTCAGGTCATGCTTTTGACCTGGTACCCCATCAGGGCCGGGCGCTCTACGTCTGTTTATTAGCCTACTATTAATTATAACTACATAAACAAAATATTCATCCTACTCATATTCCTTAATATTGTTAAATACAAAAAATTAATCTTTGTAGGTAATTTTATATGATAATAAAGATTTTTGGAATATTTTTAAATTAACCTTTATGAAGAAAGCAATCAATACTGAGAAATAAAACTAGTGAAATCTACGAATCTATATTATTATGATAACAAAACTGAGAAGATTCTTCTATTTCTTTTGTTCCTATGATTAATTTTTCCTAATAAATATATTCTGTGTAGTTAATTAATAAAGAACATACATGATTAAAGAAGTTTGTAATTACTTATGGACTCTGAGATTTCTATTTCCTTTCTTCATTTTTGATAAAACGCAGCCAAGTCACTAATTTTATTCAGAACATTTTGCCTGGAGTAATATGAAATCATTACCAGTCATGAAATGTCATCTCCAAAAGTCTTGATATAATTTCCATACTACTACCGTCATTTCCGGTAATGGCGTAAAGTTTTAATTATGAATTTCTTTAAAAATATAAATGTTACAACTGTGCCTTTTATATCAATAACATTATTTTTATCATTGTAAATTTATATAGTACCTAAAGGCTTAATTTGTCACGGAATTAAAAAGTTCCTTAAAATGTATGGTGTAGAATCAAACTTAGTTTATTTACCCTAGAGCATGTAAATATAATATCGACACAAGTAATCTTAGTTATCGATGTATTCAGGGATCTTATTAATCAGTTAGAGCATCTTTTTTATGACTAGGAAGTAGTAACGTTCCAAAACACATTAAACGGAATCAGTGCACTTGGCACATTTTCAAGATTTTTGTTCTTAGATGAAAGTAAAGTCTTTGTTTACGTGTTTTAGTAGCAGATACGCTTCATATCCTAGTTCATACTGTTGTTGTTATGTAATATTAGGAATGCATATTGCATACTCAATTTATTTATTATAATTCTAAATACTTTGTTACGTATTCAAACGCATGAATTTAATAGTAATTGTAGAATGCGAAATAATACTATTTTTTATAATAAAATGCATGACGTAAATCTTATTTGTGTTTCAATTAAACTTGCCATTATATAAAATTTTAGGAAAAAATTTAATGCTCAATTTCAGGTTTCACTTTCTGTTTATTGTTATTGTTTTTTTATGTTGTGTTTTGTACTGTTTTATGTATTTTTCCTAGGCTAAGAAATCACGGACCGAGCAGAAATGGTACGAGCGACTATCTACCAAGAATCCAGTGGATAATAAAAAGTTTGATGGCCCCTTACAGGTGTGACACGAGAGACGAGTATATAACAGGAGGTGGCTAGCGGAGCACTAACTTGGTGGACGGACTGTTACGTTTAGATACAGGATTTGGTTCGGTCGCGTCTGGGTGAAATTAGTATTGTGCAAAATGTTTTGTAAAATTCTTAAACAGGTTACTTTAAGTCTGTTTTTATTCTATAATTTATTATTAATTCACTATCGGTTGTCTTTGTGGATTAAGAGTGTTACTAAAACGGATATCGTAAACGCGATAATATTAGCACCCCTGACTGTATCTGATTGTACTGCAAAGGAATGTTAACTTTTAATATAAATCTTACTATAATTCTCTTATTTTGAGTATGGCAACTATCTATTCCTTAAAGTATGATACAGTTTCACCCGGACAGTAGTTATAAAAATTATGGGATGGCTTCAGGAGCGGAAATATTGGTTAATGAATAACACGGTGGTGGTCAACTCATAGCTTATTCATTAGTTCAAGGAAATGTGTTTGCTACAAATCGATACGATGTGCGCATATCATACGATTAGGAAATACATGTGCACGTCGCAGACATCCGCGATCGGACTCACATTCATTGATTAATGAACAAGTTGTAATTAATGAATATTATTCTGCTTTGTAGTCTGACATTCTTTATTGAGAAAAAAAAATATAATGCACCATTTTTGTTATTTTAATTACTAGCTCTGCCCACGAACACACCCGCGATAAATTTTAATGCAAAGAACCGTGATTAATAAAACAATCTGAACTCTTTGAATACGGTGTAGTACTCAAAACAACAGTTACTCGTGCCTCAGACACGTACTTATTTATATATGACTTTCATGCAGGTCGTTGGATTTTTAAGGAAAGTTCGTTTCCTGTCAAGTCATATCATTTCAGAAATACTCATTGATTTACTACCATACTATTTTTACCCTAAATTAATATTAATTAAGAGGACCAGTTATATTTTTTGTGATATGTCTAAAAGATACGAATCTTATCAAAACCGATCATAGGATGGGTTTAATAGGTTTCTAAAAACAACAGTTCCTGTCGTTGTATTTGAAGATTATCACAATTTATTCTTAATCTCTGAAGTAACAAGTTGTAACAGAAAACTGGTCCTTAAAATTCTCTGTACTATGGTTGATGTCATTACAAAAAACTTTATAGAAAATCGGTGATAGGGAATTATCACCACAACAAAAAAATGTTACCTGTCGATATATTTTCTGCTAGAGCAAGAGCGAGAGTGAGAAAGAGAAGGTGTATAAACAAAAAAATCATACACATATAAAAGCAACCATGTATATTATTACGCGGAAAGGCTAATAACGTTATAAGCTGAGACTAACACACTCACTCGTTAACAGCATAATGCATATCAAAATAATACTAAAAAATATTTTATAATAAAGAAGCGTAAATTAACGTAGCACGTAATAGTTGTACTCGCATTATATAACTGGTAACAGTACAGTGGTTTGGTTAGTGTAAAATGGGTTTGTTAGTTATTAAAATTAATTAAAAATATTTAATAGCGCAATCGTTTCGATGCATCTGATTTATGTGATGGACCATAATGAGTGATAATAGAAAATAGGCTAAACTATACATAGGGTTGCCAACACCTATTCATCATTTTTCACTTTCACAAAACTATGATTTGTGGATAACAGGAGAACACACAAAGATGACCACTTAAGACACTGTCACCTATGCAGTTAGGTACATATATATAATTATTTTTGCAATAAGTATATGTTATGTATTGCTTACATATTTTCAATTTTGTTACAACAAAAGTGTTATAAACCTTTGAATTCATTAAATTAATATATAGTTTTTTTTCGTAATATATATTTTATCAAAACTTTTTTGTACACTGATATGAAGTTACATTAAAATAGTAAATTATAATAAAATTAGCAACCCTAGCTGGACTGCCGTTTGCGGAAAAGTGAATTTTGTAATTGTTTTAAATAAATACTTTATGCCAAGTATGTATCGTATCTGCAAAATTTATAGTTTGCTTTTAATTTCACAATTTTTTTACACAAATTACTTGGACTTTGTATGGCCAGTCCATTTTTAATTGTATTTCGCACTGAAGGAAAATAACATGTTTTAGGAATTATGATACATTGTTCATATGACTGACGCAGAGTACTTGTGTGAATGACGTCATCTGGAGGTGTTCTCTCTAAGCTATTAGAATTACCTGGCAGAGTTGATTGAAATGAGTTATATTGCACTAATCGTTGGTACAATAAAGCAAATGGAAGACCGTGACATGGTTTGATATTTTTTCAATGAAATGATATAGAATAGAGAAGAAAGGAATTAAATAAATCCAAGGGATTATAATTAGATCTGTATGGGATTTAAAACGATTTTCAATTATTTTTTTATTTCTATATAATTTGCTAGGTTTTTGGAGCTTTGGTTTGGATCTATACATATAGGGTGATATGAAAGATTGAGATAAAGAACAACTCTGAAGTCTATTCGTTATATTGCTTATTTTTATGGCTAAATTATTTTTGTCTACTAATTAGATACTAACATATTTGTTAAATTAGTATTAGATATAACTTTAGTCATGTATAAGGATAACATAATACTAATTTAGAAAAGTTTACCGCTATCTATAACTTTCCTTTTGGTAAATTAGTCTACAATGTATATTATACTTATAATTTGCACTTACATTTTCGCTCGAAATTAAATTTTTTGAATGTACAGAAATTATTTCGTGTCAAGTAAATATCAAGTAGGCTCACTTTGTATTGTTTTGAATTTTGGGCAAATATTAATTAACATTTTTTTTATTTGAGTAGACTATTAATAGATTATGAAAAATTATTCAGTGTCTGTGGTTGAATAGAATTTTGTATATAGGTGGTGAAAGTGTGGCCGGAGCGAGGCGCAGTACAAGTGTACAACCCAAAGGGACAGGACAAGCTGTTTACATACGATGCCGCCTACGACAGCGACGCGGACACGCAGACCATATACGATGAGATGGTGAGTTATCTGTTCTTGTTTTATACTTTAGTGTTGCAATAATGCCGTGTACCTTTGTCTTATTTTTTGAACAAAGCGTAAACGTTGTCCGTACAAAGGTTAGTTGTAAACGAGCTACGAGTACTACAATGCTTCTTGGTTAAAAGGACCATGTTTCGGTCGCAATGCTGTTTACATTCTCCTATCTAATACTTCAACTAATGTGATAGAGTTAGTAAATTATTTTCTTTCATTTTGTATAGAGTCTAGTATTTATTGACATCTTCTTCATGAACTTAATAGGCTAGAGAATTTTTATGACACGAGAAAGTACTGTAACTGCACTCGTCGCTCTCATATCGGCCTGTAAACCTTTGGATATGCACTAGCTAATCCCAAAATGCGACACTCTAGACTCACTGTTTATTACCATTTGCATAGTAGTCGCGTCCACTCCGCTTAATTACTGGATAGACGTCGGCTGGTCTTGAAATGCGACACTTCTAAACGTGCCACGATGACGAATGTATGGTAGTAACGATCATTTCGGACACGCAAGCCATGTCCCACTACTACCCGACAAGTTCTTTAAAAATAAATTGTTCAATTTCAATCGGTACGGACTATGGGAATAACAAATATATACATAAGTAGTTAAAATTTACATGAAAATGTTTTCTAAGCCACTGTAATTTCCTTAGTCTTACATACTAGTTAAACACTTTTTCTATTTGAAAAATGATATCAGATTAACGAATACGGAGCCAGTTTCAGCGGAGCGTCGTAGAAAAATTACACGCGCACATTTACACGGAGAGAAATCTGGTGTCGTTGAGCAGCATTCCGTTGAATATTGCGCACGCGTGCGCCACTACTGTCATATTGTTTCCAAAAATATGCGGACGAGTCATATGATTACTGAACGTCCCGAGTCTCATTTCCCGATGCTTACGACAACGCTTACGTGGTCTGGCAGCTCAGCTGCTGTAATGTACGTCATTTGCGTATTAAAAAAATCGCTGAAAAATGTGTTGCTTTGGTAAAGATTTACGATCTTCACTCGTCAGATTTCTAAAGCTCCGGCAATTGAACTATATATAGGTTATATTTGAGGGTTATTATTGTTTATATTATTTTCGCTTCAAGATGTAATACATATTTTCGCATCCAATTTGCGAAATATTTCAGTTTTAATAAAATTTAATTTTTTGTTTTTCTCCAAATAATTTTTAACATTCAGGCGATATGTTATGCTAAATTTCACTCACATTCCTCGACTCGATCCTAACATGATATTGCATTTTATAAGAACAACGTTACACTAGATTTTTTCATAATGACACTAGAAACTGTTATGTTTTTCGTTTCACTGGATTAGAAATCGCAACATATAACATTGTAACAATTTACCGTAATTTTAGAAGTTCAGGGTGTTGAAAAGACGAAACAATGTCGATATTGAGTTGACGTCATACGACCTGATTGAGAAATATGAACAATCAAGGAATTTACCAATTACCAACCGCTCCTTGAACCGCCTCATTAGGTACGGTGCAGTTTTTTTTATCGAGAAAATTAAATGTTTCTCTCGTCGGTACATCCGGCCTTGCTTCCCGGATGCGTTATTACAACGTACGGTTCGTATTGGCAGTGATGTGTTTGCCATTAATTCTATCATCCTATGTAAGTAGGCACGCCGTGCTTGGTTCGGAAATAATTTCCATGTTCCAGTGACACTGAAGTGCAAAGTAGGTTTATAATTAATAATGGCCTATTGATAATGGCTTACTTGATGGCGTGTTCGAACACAGCGTCTATGACCATAAGTTCGAATCCTTGCAACTGAATCGGAGCGCGTGGTGAAGGGAAAGATCGTGATAGAGGTATTTCTAAGTCCGCCTGGCTAGGTACCACCCTCAAGTTGAAAATCACCTGTTGGTGTGTTCCGGCACTAGCACTAGCAGCCTCTAGATTTCGCGTGTTTACCATCATAGAGCATGTCGTCATTCAGCATCAGATGAGATTGTGGTCGTACGCTAAAATCTATAGAGTAAAGAAAGACTGTTTAGAGAAACGCTTAATAAGTACCAATCACGCTTGATGGGAGGAACAAGGATATAAACACTTTATTTTGCATAAGAGGTCATTTCCCCTCCAAATACATATCTAAGTACACTCCTGTTTTCTTAAGTCATATACATTTATAAATTTTAAAATAGTTTATACAAAAACAATATTCATTTATATCTGACTTTTTACGGTGTCGATGACAAAGCCCCGACTTGCCTTTTGCCGCATCGTTATATATGTTTTTGTTTGTTTTTAATACCCTTTTTGTTATGTGTTTTTAGACACCAATTGTTCTAAAAAATTTTTATAAAATAAATATTACAATTAACCTCTGCCTAATTATCTAGTAAAGAGACACCATGACCAAAAGTAAGAGTTATTTTGTACTCCGTTCCAATAGTTCTGTACGAGCGAGAACCTCAGTACACTATTTTTTCATACTGTACTCGGCTTTCGGTAAAAACCAATAACATTACAGTTTAGGCATCAATTTCATTTCCTTCATAAATTTAGTACCGGTCCTCAAATACCTATAGGTGGGCCTCGACAATCGTGTGAGGGAAAACAAGCTAGTTCCTGATAGTCCATTTCTACCACCGGACCGATCATATTTTGCATTGAGAATTCTATTAAACGCTCTTTTATAACAGAACTAGCTGATCCCCGCAACTTCGTCTATGTTGTTTATCTCAATTGTTTTGTTATATCTCAAAGGGATTAAGCAGCGTTTTCGATAAAAACTCTTTTTATCTTTTCCGACTTTTTACGACACTTCCAACATTTATCGTTATATTTTAACAAATTTACAAAAAACCTTGACCAATTATATACCTAAACCTTCTTCGCGAATCACTCTATCTATTAATGAAAACTGCACGTTAATTCTCTCAGTAGTTTTTGAGTTTATTACGAACAGACAGACAGACGCGGTGAAGGACTTTGTTTTATAACATATAGTGATAAACAAATAATATGAAGTGTGTATATATCGTATGGGACAATTGCAAAACGTATAATGGAAAAACATCAGTGATAAATCCAACGCCAGAAGCGCGGCTAAGTATACGAATTTCACTTTCAATGGTTCACCTTGACGTTGGCGAAGGTTTCCTTATTTCGTTGCGCGTTTTTGTCTTGATTCAAGTGGGACGTGGGCCGTATCAGCCTCAGCCTCGTCGCCTCACTCTTACCATAGCCGATTAGTTAGTTTCGCTAGTTATTGTACATTGTCTCTTCGTTCAAATATCCAGCGTTAAAACCGAAGGTCGATCAATGATTCTGTTCCCGTTCCCGTTAGAGGATGTTTAAAAATAGCTGCATCATCTGGGACGAGTATGAGTTTGTTCAAAACGTGATATTCTACTATCAAGTGCGCTGCAGCTGTAGCGAGGACAATCAATCAATTAACTTAATATTTAGTACTAAGTTGTCATTGACATCCTTTATTGCGAATATGCTTAAATATGCTTGACATACCCATCATGTCAAGTGCTATCTTTTTAAATTGCCTCGGTATATGTCACGGTAACGGTTACTGCTGATAAAGAAGGTAAAAGACGTCACGGTTGCCTACAAATATCACAAAAGTCTAGTGTAGTAGGACTTATGAGTTCGTCGATAATCTTTTTTTTTTATTTGTCGATTTTTCCAAAATTTGAATGACCTCTTAAAATTTTATTTCCCTGCGCTTGGGTTCAGGTTCTTATAATTTCATAAACATATTATCGTAAGTGACTCGAAAAAAAAAACGTTTTTTTAACACCCTAATATATACTCGTACCTGGTATGAAAATTCTCATATACTGACATATAAAAATGTCCTTTTTGACTTATATAATACTTCTTTGTAATGTAATACAACACGAAATGGTTTTTATGTTAATATTATCATGGAAGGCACCGATGTAACATTCTTGATTTCTATTAACGATACCACTCGTCGTGTGATCTATCGCTTCTAGCGCTATTTATTTATATGATATTTATGCTAAGACAATGCACTAATGAATGTTTTAAAATTATAAATAAAACACGTGAATGTGTATAATGTGCGCGTGCGCGTGTTTACGTGTCGGCGGCATTGTTCAAGGAAATAATACAGAACGGTGTGTTTGATTACCTTTTGTTCGGAAAATAATTCATTGTGTGTACATATTATGTAGTTTGTTGGTGAGTTTTAGGGTTCACAAATGGATTCTTTTAAACCTTTTTTTTTTTTACAATGTAATTTATTTATTAGTTCTGCTTTCTAATCCATTTTTTGTGACTACTTTGAACCGATACATCTTATTTTTTTTGGTTGGTGTTACATCTTACTTAAGATATAATTTTTGGAATTTATTAGTGATAGTTCTAATTAAGCACGGTATTTTATATCAACAGGGTTTATAGCTTTATCGTTATTTAAAACAAGCTTATAAATAATCAGCCATACCATGAAATGTGCATCGTACTCTGGTCGTCTGGTCCTCTCGAATCTTCGTAAAGATCGCAGTAAGCGGATCATCATTTAGCGATGTATACGATTTTATTATAGTTACAGCTGTGATGGCAACCCTGTTCTGTTTAGTTCGTTAATGAGCACGAGTCTGTAGTCAGTCAGCAAGTCAAGGCTACGAGATGCAAAGCTCTGTTACGTCACCTCACACCGCTACGATCTCGACCTTTTTCACTCGATCAACGATAAATATATATCTAATGTATTCTCCCATCTCGTTTATTTTATTATTATTATTTTACTATCTTGTTTCCTTCATACTTGTAAACAGTTCTACCTTATAATTGTCTACGTAATCTTTGCGTTATGTGTTATAATTTATTTGTATATTTTCTACAATGGCATCAGAATTTGATCCTACATTTTGAGTAACTTAAGGGTCGTACTCAAGGCGAAAAGTTAAAAAAATCGACTTTAGCGAGACCTTCCACTGTTCTAAGGTCAGCTAAACTTCCTAGTAGATTTGGAAACATATTCAAGAGTTTTTTTTATACTAACTAGGTAAAATGACACTACTGTACTTCCTTACTTCTCCAAAATCGTCTGTAATTCAATCGTCAAAGAAGGAAACACTATATCGTCTATAAATTTACGAAATAATGTACAATAAACAACTAAAAATGTGTACCTTAATTGTTTTCAATGCTTTTAATTTTTTTATGTATGTAAAGTCATGATCACTTACAATCAAGGTCTAATTCATTCCATTATCCGTTAATAGATGTGTTTTCGATAATAAAGCGTGATCATCGAGTGTTGCGTTTAGATAATTGTTGGCTTGTATTCACGTGGATTTTATTTATCTACTAGCGGTAGCCGCAGCTCCGCACGCATTTTTTAAAAATTGTATTAAAGTAATATAAAATTGTGAGACCATGTATAATTATGGAAATGCTCTTTAAAAATAATTATAAGTAGGATTCGCACGCCACTTACAGTAGCATGTAACGTATACATTAGATATATAAATACTAACAGTCTGTGAAATGAGGCTTATTCATCAGCAACATATTTGGAACCTTAACTCACCAATATAACTACCTCAGTGCTCACTTATACAGTATAAGGGACTAATGAAACAATGACTTAAATATGTTATTATAATGATATAATATGCCTCTAATGTCAATAAGTAATACGTTTATGATTTAATATTTTATTAGAAAGATTCCTTTTATCTTCAAAATTACTATTAATAATTATAACTTTCAATTAAAAACAATAAATACAACACAATTTAAATTCAAACAAGACAATTTAAATAGTGGAGTGAACTCGATATAATATTCCTATATGATACTATGGTTATTGAGTTAAGTAGAAGACAGAGCGGTAATTAAAAAAAATGGCCGGCAAAATGACCAAGAAACAATATACTTCAAATTACATACATAGATACAGATATATGAATTCCAATTATATTTATTCTTGGAGTCGAGTACAACGCACGTCTTACGCACATGTTTACAGTTGTTCACTATTTCATATGTTGGCTAAATTTCATGCGGATAAAATCGCGGGTACCAGCTAGTCTAAAATAGAATAACCTAAATTACTTTCAACAAGGTCAGCTATCTGTCACTGAATATCCCGTGAAAATCGGTCCAACCGTTTTGGAAATAGCATTGTAGGCAAAGCCGCGGTTAACATCTAGTCTAATTTAAAGTAGCCTAAGTAACCCGCTGATTTTTGCTATCTGCCAGTGAAATTCCCGTCAAAATCGGTTCAGCCGTTTCGGAGATTACCCGGAACAAACAGACAGACAGACCGACAAAAATTTTAAAAATTTGCATTTTTGTTATCATTTCCGTGTATACTTTCACACCCAATCAGTAAAAAAAATGTCATTTTTATTATATGTATAGATTTAAAGGCAACTTAGACGCTTTTTATTCAAGGTTTTTTTTTATCTATGCCAAGTATGAGACAGATACAACATTACAAGTAATATTGGCATTTATTTACAACTTTATTCGATCGTTGTCCGAGCTCCCAGCTCTCACTAGCAGCTGCTACATGACTCATTCGTCGAATAACAATACACTTTATATTATTCTCTTTTAATAATTAATTTCATCACCTATATTACGAATGTGCTTCATAAAATGGTATCGTCTGATTTTCGTCTGACAACGATTGTGAGCTTAATTTAGTTTCGGCCGTTATTGAATTAATTTGCTGTTGCTTTTGGTCATGCCAAATTATTTTACTTCTCTAACGCGTTTCAGGTTTTCTTACAGTTTGTTAATTTGTATCCTTAATTAGACAAAATCGCTAATATTACTGAATATTTACCAATTTATAAAGATGTTATTATTAGTATGAATTATGCGGAACACATTGACTGTGTAATATTTTGTAATGTTTCTTCTTAATTTGTTAATCTATACTAATATATAAAGCTGAAGAGTTTGTTTGTTTGGTTGAACGCTATGATCTCAGGAACTACCAGTCCAATTTGAGAAAATCCTTCGGTTTTAGATAGCTCATTTATCGAGGAAGGTTTTAGGCTATATATCATCACGCAAAGACTAATAGAAACAGAGCACCAATGAAAAATGTTTCAAAATCGGGCCATTTTTTTCCTTTTGAGAGATTTGGTTAGCGTTAGTGTTATATACGTTGCCATGGTAACGTGGTAAGTTTCTATCGCAAACATTTTCAAAGTTTATTTTGTTTTCCTATTCAAAAAGTTTATACTACTTTTATTTCCAATTTTTTATTTGTTCTCTATTACGTTTTATAAAAATAAAGTTTGTGTATATACAATTAAAATAACAACTTTTTGATGAATGGATATGGCTACAAATGACCAAAAAATTTTTTTTATACTTTGTCTATATTTTTATATTATTATATTTCGTCTGTTTGTTTGTTTGTTCCGGGTAATCTCCAAAACGGCTGGACCTATTTTAATGGGAATTTTACATTTAACTGCCAGATAGCCGAAATTATAGCGGTTGACATATTCTATATTATTTGTTCGCGGCTTCGTCAGCATTGCTATTGCCAAAAAGGTTGGAGTGATTTTCACGGGGTATTCACTGGTAGACAGCAGACCTCATAAAAAGTAATTTAGGTTTTTTTCGGCCGCAGTGGAATATCCGAAGTGTTGAATTAATTTTCACGGGACTTTCACTGGCAGATAACTAGCTAATGAGCTATTTTATTTTAAGCTAGCGGGCTCGGCAGACGTTGTCCCGCCCTGATAATAAAAAGAAAACCTTGACAAATTATACCTAAACCTTTCCCATGAACCGTTTTACCTACTGGTGAAAACGGCATGAAAATCCGTTCTGTAGTTTTTGACTTTATCGCGAACAGATAAACAAACTGATCAGAGGACTTTGTTTTACACTATGTAGTGATGAATGTGTTCATTCGTTCGTATGAAATTGATCAAAAATAATTTGTTTACTGTAAACAAGCGCGTGAGAAGTGCGCTGTACTGGACTCCAAGAATAAATGTATGTAATTTGAATTATATTATCATTTTGGTTAATTTGGCGGCTATTCTGTTTTATTTACCGCGTGTGCACCTACATAACTCAATGATTATAGCAACGTATAAGAATAACACAATTATATCAATAATATGGGCATGTTATATCTATATAATAAAAAATTTAATACATATTGTTCGATAATGTATAGTTTAAAATTTTCATTACTTTCTTATATAGTGTTAGTGAGCACCGAGGGTGGTATATAGTAGGTTAAAGTTCCAGGTATGTTGCTGATGATAAATCCCATCCCAATCGATATACTATTTGTATTCACATATCTAATCTACACGTTACATGTTACAGTAGATGGCGTGCGTGTCGTAGTTACAAATGTATTTGAAAAAGTATTTCTGTAATGTACACCTACTTACAATTTTACATTTCTTTAATACATATAAAAAAACGCGTGCGGAGCCGCGGGGTCAGCTAGTGTAATAATAAAAGGAATGAATGAGAATAATACTACATCAGGAAACTCACTCACAACGTGACATTTTAGTTTTAAATGTTAAGCCGTGACAATCGTTTTATTTTTATGGTTGTTTAACTGTTTCTGTAACATGTTAGTAAACATTAACTATGAGTGATATTTTACTTTGTGTTACAAAATGAAATGACGCTCACATTGTTCTGTATGCGATCTCCATATTGTTTTAGTCTTCCTGACTTAGCTGGACTGAATAATCCCAGGTAATTAATATTTATCAGGCCTGTTTACATATTTGTACATTTCTCTAAGAATTGCAAATGTACTTTGCACGTCTCCTTCCTTTAATATTAAACAGATATCCCTAATTAGATACACATAATTTTATAATTAACTGAATTTAGAAATCCTTTTATCTTAGGTATATTATCGTAAATTTAACAATGTAATGCTGTTACAATGTTGTTGCTTATCAAAAACAATCAAGTAAATCTAAAAAGTTTTATCTATACTTCTATATACTAATAATATTATAAAGAGGTAAAGTTTGTGAGTTTGTGATGTTGTAGGGGGTAATCTCAGGAGCTACTAAACCGATTTTGAAAATTCTTTTACCAATAGAAAGCCACGTTATATATCATATATCATCACGCTAAGGCCAATAGGAACGGAGCAACAATGAAAAATGTTTTAAAACCGGGGTTTTTTTCCTTTTGAGAGCTTCCGCTGCGTCTTAGCCCAAAATAACTCTGCTACGCGTACGAAGTCGCGGGCAGAAGCTATTAACTAATTATCTATACTAATATTATAAAGAGGTAAAGTTTGCGAGGTTGTAGGGGGTAATATCTGAGGACTCGGAGAAAAAATGGTCGAACGAAAACGTTTCTTACTAACGCTGCCTTAACTATGAGAGATATATGATTGAGATCTAGAAAAAAGTTGTAGCTTGATAATGCCTATTACCGCCCAACAAAGTGGGCACGGGTCGGCTAGTAAAATATAAATCAGTAGTAGGAATAGCGTCATTTTTTACATGATGTGTCTAAACTCATTGTTTAATTTAAATGCAAATTATTTGACTGGTATTGTTGAATTCGATAAATTTACAATTGTTACACCATTTCAGATTGTAAATATTAAGTATTCAGTTTACTATTGTTATTACAATTGCAGGTGCGAAACTCATCAACGATACGATAACACAGATATAAACAGTTTCAATAATATACTTTTAAACTGTCTATAAAAAATGTGAATAATGAAATGAATGTGAACGATGGTGATGTCTGGAATTGACTTTTCACTGTGCACCCACTAAAAATTATTATGGCGTTAATGCATTTTAAATATATACATATGTTCTAAATATGTAAAAATTTTGTATCATGATGTTTGTCCACGATGAACTCCGAAACTACTCAACCGATCTTCACGAAAGTTGGCATTTATGTATAATTTGGTCCATCTCGAGGATAGGATAATTTATATTTAGACTAGCGTGGCTGGCGGACGTTGTCTCGCCCTGATAAAAAAAAATCCTTGACAAATTATATACCGAAAACCTTCCTCATGAATCACTTTATTTACTGGTGAAAACTGCATGAAAATCCGTAAATTAGTTTTTGAGTTTATCGCGAACAGACAGACGCGGTAGGGGACTTTGTTTTATACTATGTAATGATTAATGGCCACTATATTTTTTTATTACAAATTAAATGATTATCAATGCTGATTATTGTTATTAATTGTAAGTCTCATCAGTCTCGAACAGACGGCGCTTTAAATTAGTTTGTTGAGAGAAAACTGTAGGTCCGACTGTTACAGATATCTCATAGATGGCGCCACGTTTTAATTTTGAATTTCTTTTTCAATAACTGAGCCACAGCAGCGGGTTGTCGGTTCAGCTAGTATGTTAAAAAGATAAACCCGATCGAGCTTCTCGGCAGTTCTTCACGATGACTGGGTTATTTGCCTGAACCGATGGTAGTTTTTACGTTCACAAGCGCCTGATTATGGCCTAAATTGAATAAAGTGTTTCTAAATTTTGATATTTTTGGTTGGTTTATGTAGGTCCGACCTCTGGTTGCGTCCGTTCTCGATGGATTCAACGGTTGCGTGTTTGCGTATGGGCAGACCGGTACAGGAAAAACCCACACGATGGAGGGAACCCCGGAACATGAGGGAGTAATCCCACGCGCCTTCCGCCACATCTGGGCGCACATAGAGAACAGCGCCTCGCCTGACGTCACGCATCTCGTCTCCTGTTCCTACGTAGAGCTATACCTTGAAGATGTAAGGGATCTCCTCTCGAATGACTGTAAGAAGCTCACCATCAGAGGGCAGGTGAGTTATACACACTCCACATTAGATATATATTTTACGAATATATATGATAAAGAGTATGCCTTTTTCCAAGTTATCTGCTGCTGATCGTAACTGTCATAATTACCATGAGTATTTAGTGCGATGCTATTGCCGAATCAGTACATATTATTATGGCACAAACTAATGCATGTAAAGCTATCTTTTGCTGTAAAGTGCTGAGACGTCGTACGTAGAACGTAGAACGAACAGCGGAACTTATATTTGTGTACGAGCAAGATTATTCGTTTTCTCTGCAAGTTACATCCGTGTCTTCACTACTTTTGTAGGAGTACTAATGAACAGAATACTTGATACAGAAAATAATGAACCTTTTAACTGTGTTAACAAGCTAAAACTCACTGATCCGTAAAATGAGACTATTTTAAATTAAACAATCATTACAACCAATTCAGTGACTAAACATAATTGTTGGAATACAAAAAAAAGTACAAAGGCAAATAATGTTTTGACATGTCCACTATTATATAAGTATAGTTTGACGCGTTCTTTGATGACACAAGATTTTCACATACGTATTACGAGTGACCTCAAGTGTTAAGCAAATAGACTATTGCCGTAAAAAAACATCATACGAGATAGCAGCTGTTGGTCGAGTACTCGCGAAACATCAATATTAGCTCAACGTGTTTCTTCCTTATAAATCATTTGTTATTTACTCGATAACTACATTTTGTTTCCGTCTTGTTATGTCCATTTATATTACTTAAGGTTCTAATATACGTAGTATATAAAGTCTCAGTTAAAAATAGATATAATGTTATCTTAACCTGTTCATGGGCTCTTGTACTATTCGCAGTACGCGTACCATCTATTGCGGACTTTTTTACTATTCGCAATAAAAAATGCACCGCAACTCACCGCACGAAGTGCGCGCGGGCACTTAGGGGTAGATATGTATTAAAGGTAGAAATTGTTTTAAAGAAACCATGACCACAGTATAAATATATCTCTTATGTTTATACTGTGCCATGACTGTACATTTTATCGAAAATTTTCCTTCATTTACGCGATGGCGATATAGTTTAAATCCATCCGTTCCCCGTACCAAGAAATTTATGACGTTTTATCGTAAAATTTAGATACGATCGTAATACATTATCAGTTATAGAAAAGTACTAAATCCTTTAATCAGATTTAATGATTATTTGAAACGTATGCGTGGTTTATTGTATATTGCTTTTTCCGTTTCGCAAAGGCACTTCTTACAGTTTCAGGGCCGCATTATCTATTCATTACTACACGATAATGAATCTATATCGATTTCTATCAATAGCAGGGTTTTATTTACGACTTTGACTGTGTGATAGTTTTAATTACTGTGATAAAATCAACTGACAAAGTGAATGGCTATGATTCGGTAAAGGAAAAATTATATCAGTTTCAACTTTACAGCTTGTAACCCACGAATACCCTTGAAACTCAAGGGGAAGGTGTATAAAACTATTATAAGGCTAGTCATGCTGTATGCATCTGAGCACTGAGCTACAAAAGAGATAGATGCGAGAAAACTACATGTGGCATAGATTCGAATGTCAAGATGCATGTGTGGTGTGCCTAGAATGGATAAGGTTAAGAATGAGTATATTAGAGGAAATTTGAAAATAGCACCAGTGACAGAGAATTTGAGGAGTAATAAGTTAACATGGTATGGGCATGTCGTGAGGAGAGATGAAAACCATGTATCTAGATAAGTTTTGAGTGTGATTGTGGATGCATAGAGGTAGAGTAGAGGAAGATCGAAAAAGGTATGGACTGATTGTGTGAAAAATCATATGTGTGTAAAAGGTGTGAATACTGAGATAACATCTGATAGGGGAGAGTGAAAAAGGAAAACATGTTGTACTTAGGTGGGATAAGGGTAACAGGATGATGAGCAGTAACGAGGAACATTACACTACAAATTTCTAAAATCAATGACTAATAAGGTATTGGTATTGATTTGATTAAGCTGTTAAATGCTATTTACCAAACATCAGTTCTGCTGTAACATCGCTATTGTTATCAGCATTGGGCTTGCTCTAATTTGACGCGTGTTACAAATTCTAGGTTTAATTCAGAGAGCCAGAAATATTTCTAAATTTGGCGATAAATTCCAGGAAGGTCGACATCCTTGATTAATAGCTGATGTTCGTTAAAAAAATATTACTACAATTTTCTCCTTCATATCAAGTTTTTTTTAATAGTTCAGGAAAACTCCCAGATGGTACATTATTGTCACAGAACTAAACACCTAATTGCGTAAGCCTGCATTATTCTGTTTTTTACTTTGCGTCCATTCATTCATTGGATTTTGAATATGAAGCGGATTTAATATTACTCAGTACAGTAATTATATAGGAATAACACACATCAAAGGTCTAACACACTCTGATAAATCTCTAATGCAATAACTCCCATAATAATCTAAAAATAGATAATATCGTCAATATGGCAAACAGGTCAAGCTAGGTAATTAATTTATCATTTTTAATTGAATTACTAAGCTGTCATATACAATGGAAACTTGAATAAAGGACGGACAAATTACGCAATAGTATGCAAATTATTTATAAGTTGAAATCTGAGCAATATACGTTATACGCCACTTTTAAGAATCTATGTAAGCATTATCAATCACATTATCATTAACAGATATCATTATCATCATCAGTGAGAGATCCATTGCATGGAGATAGGCCTCTTCTCAAAGGAAGTTATGGGCATAATCACCACGCTATCTCACGACGTATTGGCGATTTCACAGTAAAACCGCACTTCTATATTTTCCACATACGGTGGTTCTACAAGAACATTTCTCACGTTCAGGTTTCCTGATGTATAAACATTGAATAAGATTGAGGTTTAATAGAGATCTTAAGCAGGTCATTCAGTGAAGTCTAAGCCACAATAAGGTCATGTCAAGGTCAGGTCGTCCGGCGGCCATTAGGTCAGCATTCCCTAATCACTCGAGACGAAATGATGAGTGTGACATTGGGCCACCATAACTGTGGGTCACATATGCTTTCTCTTATAGTGAACTGTTGTAATGCCATATACTGCTTTCTTATGATATTCGCCTCTAATCTTAACTTCTTAACTAGACATAGAATTTTACAAGCAGAGCGTTGTCTCGTTTTAGAATATGAAAAAGGTACCTACCGTACAGAGTAGGAATATTGTAAAATGTTATGTAATTTCGACAGGTAAAAATACTTCAAATTGGTCCAACTCAGTACATTATCGAATTAAGCACTAGACGGGTATTTATAAAACCTAGAATGTTTTTTACCTAATGTAATGAGGTCACGCGACGCTCTGCCAAAAATGTGTCACTTTCACGGTAAAATTCACCTTTTTAAAGTCTCTTTATGTTTTAACTAGCGGGCCCGGCAGACGTTGTCCCGACCTAATTATAAAAAAATCCTTGACAAATTATATAGCAAAACCTTCCTCAATAATCACTTTATCCACTGATGAAAACCGCATAAAAATCCGTTCAGTAGTTTTTGAGTTAATCGCGAACAGACAGACAGACAGACGCGGTAGGGGACTTTGTTTTATACTATGTAATGAAGTAGCGAGCCCGGCAGACGTTGTCCCGCCCTGATAAAAAATAAAAAACTTGACAAATTATATATCTAAACCTTCCTCATGAATCACTTTATCTACTGGAGAAAAAAGCATGAAAATCCGTTCAGATCCGTTGATTTTATAATCTGTAGTAGAGATACTATTGTTATAGTGTTCCGCAAGCAATAACTTTTTTTTTAAGTTTGTAGCTTCGATTTTGATTTTATTATAAATTTAAAATATCAATACTAATTATTGAGATAACTGTTTGAGTGGAGATGCCCGTACGAAGCGACGTAAATGACGAAATTATTTAAACAATGTGTCTGGTGAAAACGAAAGTGCAATGTAAACAAAAAGGTATATAAAACACAATCTCGCTTTACTGAATAATTCATGAAATGTAAATAATTTAATTTAAAGTAAAGCGCTGAAACCGTTCCTCTCGTAAAAAATTTAAAACGTTTACTGATTTATATAATTCTTGTAATTGGTGAAACAAAGGTATTATTTTTGGAGTTTTGAATGAGGTGTTTTATACTTCCGACCTTTGTAATTATTATATCGTATATTCGTCGGTAATTTGCATATTAAAGCCGGCTAAAATCCTTCTCACTCTTGTTGGCTTAAGTAATATTGTTATTTACCATCACGATCATAAAGGGTTATAATTTTTTGTTTTTACTTTGCTATGTATTTATCAGATGTAGTGACGCCTTTCGATTTCTATTAAACCAGAATAAAAAAATCGAATATAAGACTGTATTCTCAAAACATATATTAATAATAATTAGTATGGTTAAGTTAACCTTGTTCGCTCGTCCGTCGGATGCGTCCGAATGTTGTTCCTTTCAGCTCGGGAGCGCACATACGTTTATGTAACAGCTAGTTATAAATCATACGCTTATGCAATCACTGCTAGTGGCATTGTGGGTACTGCTCATATTTCACTACATATAGTATAAACAATTACGCGTTTATATATTTTGCATGACTCAGGTAAAAGTCTATTTGATACAGTAGATGTTAAACCTATTCGGTTTTATTACAAAAAATTAAATACGTATTGGATATTTGTTTTAAAAAGGTTTCGAATTATATGCACCGCAGTCATTGAATGTTTGTTATCTTGCCCTTTATCTCGCTTTGGTTACGTTAGGTTAGACTTGCGAAGGAGGATAACGCGAAGATGCCTCGGGCGAGCGCGGTGCATTTAATTTGAAACCTTTTTAAAGCAAGTATTTAACTTTTTTTGTAATAACACCCCTTAATTTTTGAACTTATATGGTACCACTTAAGTCCCTAGCATACTCATTTAAAGCAAACAGATGTTTGAGACTGATGAAAATTACAATTAGTAACAATAACAAAGACTGCCAAACATTTAATTGATAATTACAAAATATTGAGGCCATTAATCTAAATAAAGTTTCTCCCAAGTTGGACCAAATTATACATAAATGCCAACATTTTATGAAGATCGGTTGAGTAGTTTCAGAATTAATCGTGAACAAACATCATGACACTGGATTTTTACATATTTAAGATTTACTTTTAGACTCCAAATACTGGTCGTTCATTAAGTAAAGTTGTTCTTGAAGTTAATGTTGATATAGTTTAAAATAATGTATTATTTGTAAAATTGTATATTTTCTTAGTATTAGTATATTTATTCAGACGAGGTATAATCAAATAGAATGATATTCGCAGGAGCTAAACGGATTCTATATACCGGAGATGACTTCGATAGTGTGTAAGTCTGCGGCGGAGATGGTCCGCGTGATGCGGGCGGGGAACAAGCACCGCGCGGCCGGCCGCACCGACATGAACGAGCACTCGTCGCGGAGCCACGCCGTCTTCCTCGTCACCGTCGAGACCGCGCACCGGCAGACCAACCGCATACGGTAACTACTCGAAACAACCAAACACTATCTAGATAGAGGAATTCACTTAGAATGGTTTGTAGTAGCCCACTGGATATGATCGCACTCCTCACATATCAGACTTACCCATCCAGATACCCTCATCTCTCATGTCATGAAATAAAAGCGAATCAAGTATCAATATTAGATGTACACAGGCCGTGGCTAGTCTGCCACAAGCCGCGCAAGCACAGTACGATCGGTTACGTTTATTAGCATGTCGTTGACGTGAAATCACAAGTTTAATCCTGCCAAAGATAATCGCTCAACACACCTAAAGAAGTCATCACTTCAAAAATAAAGTAATCACCGATTCTTATTTGACCAAGAAGAAAGCTTACTAATTGGCCTTATAAATCTTAATATATATATTTCTTGTGTGCGTGTGTATGTGACTGAACTCCTCCTAAACGACTGGACCGATTTTGATGAAATTTTTTGTGCGTGTTCGAGTGGATCCGAGAATGGTTTAGATTCACAATTGGAACCGGTAGGTGGCGCTGCGATCGACTTTTAGGATTTTTTTTGTTTTCAAGGCAGGACAACGTCCGCCCGGTCCGCTAGTATAGTATAAAATAATAAAACTGTAACAAAGCCAAATCTGTACATTAAATATTTTTTGAAAATTTTGATCGGGTTAGACTTTGTTATCGATGTAGAAGCCAAAAATAATAGTTTTACAATATTTGTCTGTCTGTCTTTCTGTCCCTGTGAACACTGTTTATCACTCTGAAAGTATTGAACCAATTTTCACGAAACTTGACACAGTGATAACTAATATTACAAGGTTACATCTAGGATACTTTTTGTCCCATAAAACGCAAGGGGTTCTCCAGGATAACGAAAGACAATAATTTGTAGTAAATGTAACTAGACTTTTTTGCGATATTGCGAAAAAGCAATATTTTTGCCTGTAAAGGTGCGATATGCACTAATAAACGCAACGTTTACCGGCAGCCAGGTAGCCCGCACGCTGTTCGGAAGAACATAAAGATATATATAAAAAACTGGATTATTAAAATTTTTGTCGAAACCGTTGCTAGCTCTTAGACGAATAGTTACAGGCAAGTGACATTTGACGCGTCGTGCTTATATCTTTTTAATATTTATATTTTTCTTCAATACAATGGAGTGTCAAAAAGTTTTAATACAAGTTGAAAATAGTTATGATATTCAGTGTTTTATATATCATTATTTATTTTATGAATATATTTTATCGTTTAATTTACAATTTAACTCTATCAACTTGATATTTTATAATGTAAACTATATTGATTGTATAGTAAACGTCTACAAAAAAGGGAAAGGAACTTCGTTAGAAACTGGGGGTCCATAGACCTCTAAAGTTTTTTTTCATATTACTGCCAATATATGTAGGTTAGTTTTTATTTTAATTGAATCCGGTAGATGATGCTACGAACGGGTTGTAGGCTTATTTTAAAAGATTTCTCACATACCATCTGGGTATATGTTTGAGTGAGTCCCTTGATAGTTTGGATTTACAATTGGAAACTGTAGGTGTGGCTGCAATAAGGTTTTAGGTTTATTAAAATTTTTCGCGTTTAAAAATACAATTGACACCAGTGATAACCGATTTGGTGCAGACGAAGTTGCACGGGTCAGCTAGTATAATATAAAATAATAAAAATAATTCATGGCATTTTATAAGAAATACAAAGCTAGTATAATAATATGTGAACACATAGAATTGTGAGTAAACTTAGTGGTTTGTCGGCGACGCTGAGGTCACTCAGGGATCACCTTGGCTCTGCGTCCATTTTAGTTGATTGCGTGATGTCAGGTGTACGTCGTCCTTGGGCAAGTAAATATACGTGGACAGCGCCCGCTATCGATTTGTCTGCTGAACTTTATAACACACCCCCTTAAAATGTTATATTGTCGTTTACAAATAACGGAATTTCGGTTTGTTAATAAAATCTAAATTTACCTGTGCAAGTGATCAGCGTCTAAAGTTCTCTGGTTTAAGTGTATCAGAGCTTTTTAATACTTTTTACCTTTCGTAAACTATTGGCTTTTACAGATCAAATTGTTGTATTGCTAAACAATCAGTGATTGTTTAGAATCAATCAGAGAATAAGTATATAAATAGTTTAAACTTTTAATTACCAAGTTTCTATTTCAATCTTAAATACATGATTATTGTTATTGTTATACAATAATTAGATTTTCTGTGACAAAGGAAGCAAATGAACTTGTATCACTCAATTCCAAATAATTCATAATATTCACAATTCAATTATCAAGCGACTAATTAGTGTTAGTGTTTCGTAGTGCGTATATCGCAATACGAAAAGGCAGTTCTGTTGGAATTGAGTCATCGCGGCACCAGAGCGGTGCGGTGCGGTGTGTTGCCGGAACGTTGCCCCTTCTTTGTATTAATCTGATCAATTTCGTACTATTCGTCATGTTCCAAAGAGAAAAATATTGCGAACATACTTACGTACTAGCACGGTGTATTATATTTAGGGCGAACAGTCAAATAAATCGACTCAACTGTGTAGATGAGTTGGCAAAAGATGAGTTGATTCCGAACTAATCTTCACGCAAATAACTTACTCATTTTTACTTTCCTATAAAAAGAGATATAATTGAAGTATATTTAAAATAGAATAGATTAGGTTTAGATAATATGTTTCATGATGATGTGATGTTTTATGATGGCCACCCTTTTGTTACAACTTTCCAGGGAGTTTTCGTGGCAAGTCGGAATCCATGCTTCGTGGTATTATTTCCCACCCACTTTACTACTGCACAATAACCGAACTATATTCTGCAAAACACCACCGATGTTACAAAATATAGAGTCAAATATCACTCACTACATATTAAAAAACAAAGTCCTCTGTCACGTCTGTCTGTCTATTCGCGATAACCTCAAAAACTACGGAACGGATTTTCATACGATTTTCATCAGTAGATAAAATGACTCATGAGGAAGGTTTAGGCATATAATTTGTCAAGGTTTTTTTTAATTATCAGGGCAGGATTAGGTCCGCCGGGCCCACTACTTATAAATGAAATATAAAATCCACTACATGACATTCCAAGATTCCGCCAAACTCTCGGTGTCTACAGACGTTATTACATTAAATTAGTGAATAGGCGTGAACTTGTCCGTATAAAATGTTTGAAAGCGTATTTGTCACAGTATTGTAGATAACAGTTAACAGGTTATGTAGTGGGTGTCTACTGGACCTCAGCCCCAATTGATGATGGTCCATTTGTCCGTTTATTACGTGTCCATCCTTCAGTAATGCGAAACGTACTGGTGTTTCTAATTTCGTTAACTATTAACTTAAACATCTTAAAAATCTTTGTTGTTGTTCCTTTATTGTGGGAAATATGTTTGAACTCGATCTTGAATTTTGCTTCGATGACTGCAGTGATAACGATTTTTATTGTTTAAGGTAATTAGTTTTAAATTACTAACACGTATTAAAGTTAATTTTGTATGTAGTTACTTTAAAAGTAGTAGAACCTGGGTCAGGTTTAACTGTGAAGGTACCACTACTGTACCTATTTGTATCGCAAAGGAACAGTGCTCACATTGAGAGTTTCCAGTTGAAAGGGCGTGGTTTGCAATTCGCACTGTTACACGAGGCATTTTAACTGACTCCTTAGAAATATCCAGTCCATTTGACTGTCCCGCTTTATTGCTGCCATTTCATAGCATTAAAAACATTTATGTTAATACTCTTTGCGCCCTAAACATAAACATTTAATTTAAACATTTATTTACATTAAGAATCCTTTAGAATTCGCTAATATTTTTCATACCTATATTACGTAGTATAATAAATGAATAGACTATGTAGCAACAATCTACTTAACTATTAACAATTATGATTTATTTTAAACAATTTATCCAGCAATATATATTAATGCTGACACGCTAGATCAAGAATGCGGATGAAACTGTAATTTTAAAATTACTAGTGATCGTCTAGTGGTCGAAATTCAACCTAGTTTAAGCGCTAATAAAAAAAAACATATTTTTTTCCAAAATTGTTATTGATAACACTAAAGCCACCAGTTTCTAAACATAAAAGGAATAAAGAAACATATGAGCAAGATGTATATAACTCTCTTGCCTCTGCCTATTTATAAATAGAAGATATTTAAAGTTGTTTTTTTTCTCCCTAAAGGGTTTATATCTTACGTAACAGGCTCTTGAAAGACTTCGTTGAAGTCGTCGAGATTTTCAATGTCGTCAGTAATCTATTGTACATTAGTATTAAGCAAAAGTAATAAGGTTTCTTGAAGTGACCTTTATGTATACTCCATATGATAAGTATCGTATTCAAGGATCCATTCGTGTAATATATTTTTTGGGTTTTAGCATTTGACCATAATCTCATCTGATGATAAATGACGATGTGCTCTAGGATGGTAAACACGCTAAATCTAGAAAGGCCGGCTGTCAACTACGTGTGCCGGAACACAGCAACAGGCGCTTGGCGACGGGTTTACAACTCGAGGGTGGTCGCTAGCGGGCGGCGGACTTAGAAATGCCCTACCACCATGCTATGGTTTCATTGTGATCGTTTCCTTCACCGAAAGCTCATTGTCTAATCGATTGATAACAAATTCATCTTCTAGAATAAGTTTCTGATTAACTAAAAATAAGTTGAAGTTGAAAACTGGTTGGCAAATATACGTGAATATTCTAGTGTTGCGAGTACATCACTGTTAATTAGTAAAAAAAAGCCTATAACTCAGTTTTGGTATGGAGTCAACATGGAGTACCTTATTTTTCAAATATAGCACATAATATAACGATTTCAAATCGTATCAATTACACTAGTATGTACTTGCTGATAAGTATAAGAATAATCTATACGAATATTATAAAGAGGTAAAGTTTGTGACGTTGTAGGGGGGTTATCTCAGGAACTTCTGGTCCGATTTGAAAAATTATTTCGGTGTTATATAGCAAATTTATCGAGGAAGGTTATAGGTTATATATCATCACGCTAAGACCAATCGGAGCGGAGTACTAATGAAGAATGTTTCAAAATCGTATTTTTTTCTTCTTGAGAGCCTCCGCTGCGTGGTTGCGTTAGCCCAAAGTAACTATTCCACGCGGACGAAGTCGCGGGCAGAGGCTATTGAAATATATTTTGAGAAGCGTTTGGTATTTTTGTAATGATATAATTTATGATGTAATCATGTAGCACTGTTGATGCACGTATTAAACTATCCTATGCATATAAATAAAATTAAAGTATCTGTCGTTATTCCAGACAAATTCAAAACGGCTGAAACGAATTAGATAAGAATTTTATGTATAAAGAGCTTTTCAGAATATAATCTAGGCTAGATATCATTACGATATCCCACAGGGACTAAGCTGTAATGATTAAAATTAACAAAGGTAACTAAAAATGATTAAAAGCCCATAATAAATTTAAACGTATGAATGCTCACGAAATAAGAATACTATTTTCACAAGAAGGAAGTCACGGTCCCCATCTTCTAGTTATAAATAAAGTTGGAAATTATCGACACTTTAATATATCTCGTATAAGGTGATTGACAGTTACAATCAAACGACGCGATCTACAAAACAGCCATGTATTTGTTCGCAAATCGTGTTAGCCATCGGAGTAAAAACTCAATGGTCTGTCAGTCACGCTGAGTCGCGTGCTCTGCGCAAAAACCTATCTATTGACAGTTTGCAAACGTTGCCAACTAAAATTATTTTGTCTCTTGAGCATACTCCTTTACAGAACAGATAATTCACTACATAAAACAGAGTGTATAGATAATCTTCCCCTAATTTAAAATCAAAAGTCTTTTGAAGTTTAATGATTATGTCAATACTTAATAGAATGTAGCTGTCTTTACTTTACCATTTTAAGCTTTATTGATCCTTTGCAAGGTCTATCTCGTATTGAATGCAGTATTTTTTTCTACTTTATGGGTTTCAGCATTTGACCACAGTCTCATCTGATGTTAAATGACGATGTGCTCTAAGGTGGTAAACATGCCAAACTAAGAGAGGCGCTGGCTCTCAACTCCATCTGCAGGAACATAACAACAGGTGCTGGGCCACAGAGTGTCAATTTGAGTTTGGTAGCTAGCTGGCGGCGGACTTAGAAAGAATTTTGTAGGTGGTTGAACCACGCTGATGCTATTACTCGTTTCAGCATGAATGGGTCGGCTCACCCGGGGTACTATTTTTTTTTAATGTCATAGCAGGCAAGCGAGCATGTGGGTCATCTGATGTTACGTGATCACCACCGTCCATAGACACTAACAACACCAGGGGAGTCGAAATATAACAGTGATTATAAATAAATAAATTAAATAACAGTGCTTGCTTTGTTACGTTTCGTTCGGTCAGTGAGAGCGCCGGAGGCCCACCTCCTATCCCCTCCCCTCTCCCTTCCTTTCCCGCAAACACAGACTTGCAACGAACTTGTGACTCTCCTGGTGGTGCTAGTCTCTATGGATGGCGGTGATTACTTAACATCAGGTGACCCGCCTGTTCATTTACCTCCTATGATATAAAAAAAGACCTCTCATGCTATGGTTTTATTAAGATGTTTTCCTTTACTGAAAGCTCAGACTTAGTTGCTAGGAGTGAGGGGTATCCCAGTGAACAACACCGCGCGCATCCCTCATGCCATCACAAATAGCGAATCTATGATCCCCCCCTCTCTTCAGTGAGATACTACCCTACGAAATACTTAAAGAGCCCCTAAACCATCATCGTTTCAAAAAAATATATTGTTCTTGTTTTAATCGAAGAATCCATTTTTATTCGTAATTTTCGATTATATAGCAATGTGTCTTATGGTAGAGTGCGCACGCGTTTCGTAATCACTAATGGTCATACAAATGATGTGAGGATTGGCGTAATCCAAACGTCTTGGAATTAGGTAATGCAGTGTATTGTTCGTTGTTGAATAGTTAACAGCGGAATAACTGAAGCCTATTGACTTAGTAAGGTTGTAAGGGATTAGCCTCGTTCTGTGGCACATGTCGCGCTCGTGTCGCGGCGCTTCTTCCAAACGCAAGACAACTTCACTTTTACTGCAGACGTTTACAGTTGTATAAATTAAACCATTATTTTACATTTTTTTGTTATATTCGGGAATTTGTTTTGCTCTTTAGATTCATTATATTTAAAAAAAGCGAGGCGTCATAAGGACTGCCGACAGAAGTGAAAACTCGAAACAATGGAATAACTGTGTTCTCTTTTAATTTTTAAATGACATATAGTGTGAATGATAATATTTAACTTTCGTAATTTGTATATGGAAATTGTTAACATTAGTCTGGTTTTTATATCTATTGGCACGACAAACAATCTAGACTAATATATAAAGCTGAAGAGTTTGTTTGTTTGTTTGTATGGTTGAACGCGCTAAACTCAAGAACTACCGGCTCGATTTGAAAAATTTTTTTGATGTTAGATAACTCGTTTATCGAGGAAGGCTTTAGGCTACACGTCTTCAAGTTAAAACCAATAGGAGCGGGGCACCAATGAAGAATGTTTCAAAATCGGGCTACTTTTTCCTTTTGAGAGCTTCCGCTGCGTGCGCTACCATGGTAACGTGGTAAGTTTCTATCGCAAACATTTCCAAAGTTAATTTTATGTTCCTATTCAAAAAGTTTATTCTACGATAGTTTTGTTCCCAATTTTTGATATGTAATCTATTACATATTATAAAAATGTGTGTATTTAAAATTAAAATAATAACTTTTTGGTGAATGCATATGGTTACAACTTTCAACAAAATATTTTAACGGGATGTATTTTATTTGAACGGGAATTTTCGGATAAATAACTAACTAATGAGCTATTTTATTTTAAGCTAGCGGGTTCGGCAGACGTTTCCCGCCCTGATAATAAG
Source organism: Antheraea yamamai (assembly GCA_036509395.1). Taxonomy (NCBI): domain Eukaryota; kingdom Metazoa; phylum Arthropoda; class Insecta; order Lepidoptera; family Saturniidae; genus Antheraea; species Antheraea yamamai. Next base: position 16,550,943 of record AP028437.1, on the reverse strand, counting down.
ACAAATTATACCTAAACCTTTCCCAAGAATCATTTTATATATTGGTGAAAACGGCATGAAAATGCGTTCTGTAGTTTTTGAGCTTATCGTGAACAGACATACAGACAGACGTGGCAGAGGACTTTGTTTTGCACTATGTAGTGATATGAAGTGATGAACTGTTACCCGTGCATTCGTCTGTGTGAAATTGATCTAAGATATGTTGTTTACTGTAAACATGCGCGTGAGACGTGCGCTGTACTGGACTCCAAGAATACATATAATTGAAAGTCATATGTTTGTATGTAATTTAAATTATAGCAACGTATAAATAATAACTTAATTATATCAAGAATATGGGTATATTACATCTACTTAGTCTGGCCATAAATACTGTTACAATTAAAAATAAACAAAGTATTACATTTGAATTTGGAATCTGTCATTTTTATATGATTATTCATTGAGTTTTCTCATTTTGGCGCCAATACATTTTACAATATTTTGCGAAATTAAAGTGGAGTGGTGTGATAAAGAGAACCGAATCGCTGTGATTGCATTACACAAAGTAGGTATGGAACCAAATGCAATATTTAAAACTCTCCATACGCTTGGTATTAGTAAAATGTTTGTGTACCGGGCTATTAATAGGTACAATGAGACCTCCTCTGTTTGTGACAGAAAAAGATCTGGCCGTCCACATAGTGTTCGTACAAAAAAGGTGGTCTAAGCAGTAAGGGAAAGTATTCGGAGAAATCCTGTCCGAAAGCAAAAGTTTTTATCTCGGGAGATGAATATAGCACCTAGAACCATGTCGCGTATTTTAAAAGATGACTTAGGACTTGCAGCCTATAAGAGACGTACTGGTCATTTCTTAACTGATAATTTAAAAAAGAATAGGGTGGTAAAATCGAAACAACTACTGAAGCGGTACACAAAGGGAGGTCACAGAAAAAAATTGTTTACGGATGAGAAATTTTTTACAATGAAGCAACATTTTAGCAAACAAAATGACCGTATTTATGCTCAAAGCTCTAAGGAAGCTTCCCAATTAGTCGACAGAGTGCAACATGGGCACTATCCGATTTCAGTGATGGTTTGGTGGGAAGCTAGGAAGGAGTGACTGAGCCATACTTTTGTGAGAAAGGTATCAAAACATCGGCACGAGTGTATCAAGATACCATTCTTGAGAAGGTAGTGAAGCCCTTTAACAACACCATGTTCAACAACCAAGAATGGCCCTTCCAGCAAGACTCGGCGCCGGGTCATAAAGCTCGGTCTACGCAGTCTTGGTTGGAAACGAACGTTTCGGACTTCACCAGAGCTGAAGACTGGCCGTCGTCTAGTCCCGATCTTAATCTGCTTGATTATGATTTATGGTTAGTTTTAGAGAGTACGGCTTGCTCTAAGCGCCATGATAATTTGGAGTCCCTAAACAATCCGTACGATTGACAGTGAAGAATTTTCTCATGGAAAGAGTGCGTGCTTCTATTGATAACTGGCCTCAACGTTTAAAGGACTGTATTGCAGCCAATGGAGACCACTTCGAATAAGCTTTTTTATATTTTAAATTGTTTTATATTTATGTATTAAACTAACACACTGTAAAAGTAATAAATGTTATTTGCAATGGATTTTTTTTTCTTTGTTTCAGTATTTATGGCAAGACTAGGTATATAACAAATGATTTAACACGTATTGTTCGATAATGTATAGATAACGTGCGTGTTGTACTTACAAATATTTTTGAAAGAGCGTTTCTATAATTTACACATCTATTCACAATTTTACATTTATTTAATATATTAAAAAAAAAACGCGCGTGGAGCCGCGGGTAACAGCTAGTATATTTTATAAAGTTTGTTAATTAATCAAAAATATGATGGGATGCACAATCTCTATACAAAATATCAATATTAGATGTGCACTACGCGTCGCTAGTCTAACGCAAGCCGTGCAAGCGCAATATGGTCGGTCACGCCTACTAGCAAGTTGCTGACACGAAATCATAAGTTATTAAGTATGTCCTGTCAAAAATATCGCTCAACGTGACTAATGAAGTTTTCACTTCAAAAAATTATTTAAAATTAAGCATTCTGTATTATAAATTGAATTTGTAGTATACTAACTCACTACCTACACAGTATACTATAAGATTTGACAAAGGGAAATGAAGATATTAAACAACAAGTTTTTATTAAAAAACAAGTATCAATATACATATAATAAAACTGTAACAAAGCTAAATCGGTACATTAAATATTTTTTGAAAATTGTAATTGTGGTAGACTTTGTTATCGATATATGAGCCAAAAATAATAATAAACAGAGGTGACAAGATTTTTTCCTAAAACATAAACCTAGATAATAGTTACATTGCATTGTAGAAGATAAATCTCAATTAGAGTTCTGTCAGTACGTGTGTTGTTTCGATATTTGATAAAATTAGTTTTCTAAATATTGTTGAGTCTTCAGGTTTGTGAATCTGCAATTAAAATAATTAGTTGAGATGTTTGCAGTTATTTTTTGTAAAGCTAACAGTCATGAATTTTACTACGGCTTTTATTCCTTCATTTGAAATCACTCCAGCAACGCACGCATGTTATAGACTTTTGCTAATTTGAATTACATTTATTGTGATCAAGTATTGAAAATATATATATTTACCTAAATAAAAATGAGTCTAATATACCTTACTAACAGTGAAAGATTTTTCAAAATGGGATCAGTAGTTCCAGAGATTACCCCGAACGTCCAAACTCACTAACTTCAACTTTTGAATATTGGAGTTTCATAGATAGGAATTCTACCAGAGTCAAGTCAATCATGAGAGAGTCACTTTATACATAGTAATACATTTTTATTATATAATTTAGTTCTTCCAGATTAGACCACTGAGAGACAAACACAACACTTACAGACATTATGTCTTAAATAGATATATATTTACATAATCATTACTGTTAGTTTTTTTAACTTTATTTCTGGCAACCAATCTTTTAGATTATTACTGCCATTGTCAAGTGAGTATCGATATTACAAGTTTCTTGATATAATTACAGTGAACTAACAAGATGGTGGCCATCTTGTTAGAACTTTCCATGGAGTTTTTGTGGCATCTCAGATTTCATGGTCCGTGGTATTATTTTAAATTCACTTCGCGTATGCACAATAAACTCTATTATATCACATAAAACATCACCAATTTTACAGAATATAGAGTCAAGTAACACAAGATTATGAAATACTCCATTACTGTTAGTTATTGTGTTATGTTAAAGTTTAATTTCTTTAAAACTTCCTTGGTATTAGTTATCCGATTTTGATAATTACTTCACTGTTAAAAAGGTATATTAGGTATTATGTATATAAGTTCGGTATCTCAGTCAAAAAGGTGGTTTATATGTCAAAAGCAAAATAAATTTGACAAAATTAAGTTTGTATGCAGATTTCACGTATACTTTACAAAATCTTATAAAACAAACAAGTAAATTAAAATGGAAATTGAATTTAGATAAAGTTTTTTTTTTACAGTACGATTATGTTAAATGATGAAGTTACAAGGGGTACTGGGAAGACATTTATCGGCAATATATGTGGGTTAGTTTTTATCTTGATTGGGCCCTTTACGTAATGCTGCGAACGGGTTCTAGTATTATTTTAAAAGATTTCTCACATACCAACTGGGTATATGTTTAAGTGAGTCCCTGGATAGTTTGGATACACAATTGGAAGTGCTAGATGTCGCTGCAATCGAGTTAGGTTTTTTAAGATTATTTGCGTTTAAAAATACAATTGAAACCGGTAATAACCGATCTGGTGCAGATGAAGTTGCACGGGTCAGCTAGTTTAGTTTACTCTTCAAGCCACTACAGACCTACTTTGCAATACAAAATATCATCGAAATGTGACAAATTAGTACGTTTTCTCTGAAGTTGTGTACAAGTCCCTGAGTCACTGCGAATATTTTGTTTTTTTTTTACTCAATGATACAGAAATGATCAAATGCTACTCATTGCCTTCTCATTACAAGTCTATTATTCGTAGCCGGTGACTAGATGACTGAGACTTGGTCACGTTCCTTTTCTTGTTGTTACGCCGTGCTGGATCTGTAGCTGTTTTTACTACGCGAGAATAATTCGAATGATTCTCGACTATGAAATAATGGCCAGCGTCTTTTTCAAATTCCTTCAATCAGTTTTGTGTTTAGGATTATTGATAATATTAACTCATATTTCTCTGCTCTTAATTATAAACAGAATACATTTACTATTTACATTTAACATGATTAAATAACACTTTTCAAATTTCCATTAAAAACGATCGTAACGTCCGCTAAAAAACAATTGTAATGTAATCATTACATATAACTGTACCTGTATCTTATAAAGATAACTCCGATCGAGTTTGTTGCCGGTTCTTCTAAGTTTGAGATTAAGTTATTCAGTTTTGGGAATCAGATTCACGTGAAAGAGACGACTAAAATGCATGAAAGGACAGGAAATAGCGAGACAGCTGGCGGTCCTAGTCGTGGCTCTCTTATATATTAAAAAATTTGAAATTCTAATATGAGACGCCATATCGGCTTAAAAGGATTCACAAGGATATTATAAGTGGTCCATTTATGTATAAAGTGTTTTACGACAAACCGTTTTATTTTTAATATACATGAATGTCGAAACACTTAATGATTCATTCCGGTTTTGTCCAAATATGAAAATGATATATTTAGGACCTTTATTGTATTCCTTAGTGCGTATGTGAACAGGCGTTACGGTTTGCACACCCAGTTGTCGCCCACCATTTTCTTTTTTTAAATATTTTTAAAATGAAATGATCACAATTATACTGTGAAACTGTACTTTCCGAGCATATTCATAAAATACATGTAATAATGATGATAGCGTGTGTCATTTGTGTCCTAATTTATCGCCACGACCATACATACACATATAGATGAATTCATCACAGTGAATCTCTTTTCGTTTATCGCCTTTTTGGGTCAATCAGTTTATATCTATCTGCCTTAATACTTACGGTGTGAATATTCCAAAACGTCTAAATTCTTGGGATATTACGAACCTATGATAAATTTTAAAACTAAAAATTGAGTGAATTGGATATCAAATTTAGTATTGTATGTATAGCCTTTTGGTGTAGTAGTATATTTTTATCCATAACAAATTATTTCTTCTAATTAACTCTTTGTTTAAAGAACTGTTCGATTATGAAAAAAAATTAAACGATGATTGCACAGTCAACTAAAGATACTTACACAATATTGTTAATAGGTACAATTTGGCATACGGCTACAAAATAAAGTTCTTATATGAAGGAAATCCATCCGAAATAACTAAAAGCATTAGAGGTAAACATGAAAAGAATCATTGGTATCATAAAACGTAAGCTTAATGCGTATATATTATTGTACATAGAAGACTTTATATTTGGCTTTGACTGTTAAAATATATTAGTTGTAGTAGGTTTATTTTAATTTTCAATGATATTTAATTGCAAATATTATTGTACTCTATGACAGAGATGAATGACAAAGAAAACAAATCAGCAGCTTTAAACAGTAATATATAAAAATCTTAGTCCTATTGTTGCAGTGAAGGTTCCTCTAAGATAATTTTAATTTTGAAAAAAACCGCAATAAACAATATACTACGTCTTAACCTTTAAATATAATCATGTTACATTACATTAAAATATTATTTTGCAGCGTTTAATAATATCCGCTCCGCTTACGTCACTGTAAGTAATGATCTACTCCTTCCTTATAAAGACATTGAAAAAATATAGACAAAAGTACATTTACTTGTTCAATGTTTACCTTTATGTAACAATACAAGTTTGTCTTTGTAAGCTAGACGCGTTGGGTATAAAACCATTAAATTAAACAATACTTTTGTATTTGAAATACGAATGAGAGTGAGAAAAAATCTTATTTCGGATCTCATCAATTAATCTATGACATGTGTTAATATTGTCCGTCCGTCCGTCTTATATGTTTCTACCTGCTTTTTATACTACGATTCGTATGTTAGAAAACCATTCTAGAGTTTTTACGATATTTACCTTCAACTCATAACGAATGTAGGATGTGTTTCTAGGTTAGCTAGTAGATCCCAATCATACATCTATAATTTTAGAGACAGTAACATGCCTTATAACTTATAACTGTGACTAAACCTCGAGGTGCCAGGTATTAATGTGTCAGCATCATCATATGTTTCGTAACCACGTTTTCCTTCGCCGAAAACTTGTATTCATTGTAGTATCTTATTTGTTTTTTAGATATGTTAAGGCAAATGGGCTACTTTGTAGACCAAATTACGCGTAGTCTTGAAAAAACAAGTGTTCTGTAATTTTGAATGCTTAGTAGGCGTCACAGACCGCGTCTGCGTAGGAAGGGTACCGTACCGAAAGGTTTCACATTTCCAGACTGTCTTAACCCGCTCGATAAGACTAACAGCCATGTAAACAAGAAGGTTTAGGGTCCACGAAACCCTATTAGATAAAAGCAAATTCTAACCATTAATGTGATATAATTCTGATCTCAAGATACTCAAATCAATATTCCGATATCAATTACATAAAAAAACATACGGAAAAGAAGTGGATTTTTTTAATTTTTTTCTAAATGACGAATAATTTATGTACAGATAAATATAAATCGCATTTTGGCTCATAACTAGCCACTTATATATTGAAGCTAAAAAAGTATATCACGTCCTAATTATTTTTCCCTTGAAAGTTTAATAAAGGTTATATAATAATTATATGATAATCCAATGATAATGTAAAAGTCCCAATGCTGGACCAAAGGCTTCTGCCTAATGGAAGAAATGTGCATAGTTACCACGCCAACACATGATAGAATGATAGAATTTTTGGAGGTTATACTGACTGATACGAAAGTAGGAAGGGATGAGGGAAGCGTGAGCATAGGGTGCCGGATTATCGAACATATCGGACTACTTAAGTGCCGGATTAGTCAGACTCTGTAGACAAAACTCTTGCTAAACTCTCTATAATTTCCGATGATATTTTCTTTTCTTCCATTCTCTTATCGACTCTCTCTAAACCTAACCATCTTTATAAAGGGGGATGCGGGTCGGGAGGATCGAGTATCGTAAACGGCGATAGAACGTAAGATGTAAGAATTAAAAAAGTGATTGATAACCTTGTTCGATAGAGTGAACATTTGGAGCGGTTGCACGCGTCGACCGCGCTACAATAAACGTTTTTCGCTAATTATATCGCTAATACAGTTTCACAGTATAATCGCAAGGTTGCCCAAAGAATACATTTTAGAGAGTAGGGGTGATTGTGCAATAGTCTACTGTAGGAGTATCACCCGCCACAGCTATTTCATTGACAAAGCACCTGCGGCCCTATTGAAGTTGGTTATAAATAGCTATATGCTCCAGTGAAAATGTAACAAATATTGAATTAATACATTTCTTTTATGTAACTTTATTACACTGTAAAATATTTTTATTGTAACACATCCTACGACTCTCACTTCCGTCGTTCCTTATTTATTACTAGCTTCTGCCCGCAACTTCGTCTGGGTGGAATACTTACTTTGGGCTAACTAACACACAGCGAAAGTTCTCAAAAGGAAAAAAAACGATTTTGAAACATTGTTTATTGGTGCTCCGCTCCTACTGGTCTTAGCGTGATGATATTTAGTCTATTTATAGCCTTTCTCGATAAATGAGCTATATAACATAGAAATTTTTCAAATCGGACCAGTAGTTCCAGAGATTAGCGCGTTCAACCAAACAAACAAACCTTCCAGCTTTATAAGTTTTGATAGAGCGACCCGATTTTAATGCAACAAAGACTAAGCTGTTCTCGAGGACATGCTTGGATATATTCTTGGTGATATGCTTTATGAATTTCTTTATGCTTTGTGGTTTTATTGTGAACCCAGTACTTTAGCAGTGATGCGTGTTTATACAGACAGACATTTCTAAAAATTATTGAATTGATTATTACTTATTCCTAGACAGCTACAAGAATTTTTTTCACGAAAATCGAAAAAGTAGACTTGCTAGGTTTACGTTCTTATTATATGTATAGATAAACTAATCAACTATTCGCGATTTCGTATACGTTAATCTATTAATCTTTATATATACATTTCTTCTGTACGCGTGTATGTCACTGAACTCCTAAACGGCTGGACCGATTTTAATGAAATTTTGTGAGCGTGTTCGAGTGTATCCGAGAATGGTTTAGATTCACAATTGGACCCAGTAGGTGGCGCTGCGGTTGAATTTTAGATTTTTTATTTTTTATCAAGGTAGAACAACGTCCGCCGGGACCCCTAGTATTAATTAAAATTGTATAAAACCTAAAATTAAGTATAATTTGGACCTTTTTTTCGAACTGACTACGCTATTGGCCTGACAGGCCTTTACACCTTCACCGGACTACTAAGGCGAGTGCTTAAGGCACTCAGCCGATTTTATCGATTGAAGCTTGTTTCAATTTGGACTTAAAAAAGTTCGCATGAACAATAAAACTTTACCAATAGCTCATAAAACATCGAAGCCGTCGAGAAGTGACTACCAAAAACACGAACAAGTTTCTTTTTTTTTGTATATATTTTTATATGCAAATTACAACTTACAACAAATTACAATTTATTCATAGTCGTTTATTATCATTTTAAGCGGATGTACAGAGACGGAGTCATTTTCAGATCTTTTAACAATAGAACCTGCTTGACATGATGCTTCTATTTATTGCCCGGGAAATAATAGATCGTATGGGTGGAGACTTTATTGTAGAAATGAAACTGTTACCTGAAAACTTTTGTTAGTCTCACTAAATGAACTACAACACTCAGGAATAATTTAACCTTCTCCTAAAAGGGAAAAGTTATTTAGAATTGAATCTTTAGTCCCAGAGATACAAATATATTTACAAACTATATATATTTGTTATAATGGTTACAGACACATTCGTAAAGATGTTATTCGGGGTATACGGAACCCATCTGCTCCGTGACGTAATCAACGGCTCTGTAACAAGCAAACAATATTATTATAATAAATTATTGTTAAACATTATTTTATTTTTAATAATAAAAAGATAGGTAATCGCACTTAACTCTCGTCGAGCCTTTATCACGGTACCGTGTAGTTAGGGTTCAGGTGCCAACTACACTTTATAAATTGTGTCGTTACATTTCAAAATCAGCTAAATCCAATTTTAATCGTTCATATAACATGTTTATTTTATTTTTAAATTTTCAGTTTGTATACACCGAGAACGAAGTACAAATTTTGCCGACCATACCGTTTTTAGTTTTTCTTTTATGATCTGCATATTTTACATGTACAAAATAGTTAAAATATTAGGAACGGCTAAAATTGGATTTCGCTCATTTTAAATTGTAAGGACTCAATTTATGATTTATTTTCGTTGAGTTCTCTTTTAACTTTTTTTTATCCTTACTTGACGGTAAGTGAAGGTGGTTCGTTTCGATAAGTCGCAAGTGGACCATCGTCACGTAATATTCGGAAAAATGTAAATAGTTAACTGCAATAGCTACGTAATATGTAAGAAGCGAGTTGAAGTTATATTATGTGTATAGTTTAAATTTATGTCACTTCGGGGTAAGTACATATTTGTATTCAAATAAATTGTCATACCTATGTGTCCGATAATCCCGCAATAAAAGAATCGAATCGTTATCAATTCTATTAAGACGTTTATGCCTTTATACGCTGGAACAATAACGTAGATAAGAAAGTATTTTAAAAAAACTAGCGGAGTAGCTACAGTTAATCCTAGATAATATTATAAATGCGACTGTGAGCTTGTTTGTTACGCTTTCGCGCCTAACTGCTCAACCTATCATCATGTAATTTGTAAAAAGAAGGCGTAGGACATAGGTTCATTCTGAAAAATATTGCTGTTCGCGAAGGATAGGTCAAAGAGATATTAATACGAGCTTAAAAGGCAGTGGTTCATACTGTTATTCATTCTCGTAATTAATTGAACTTGAACTTGAACTTAGAATTTGAACTTAGAACACTTAGAAATTGAACTCTCTTATGATGAGGAAATGCCTACATCAAATGGTATGGAGTTTATCGATCTATCAATCATTATATATTATAAAACAGAGTCCCCTACCTCGTTTGTCTGTCTGTTCGTGATAAACTCAAAAACTACTGAACGAATTTTCATGCGGTTTTCACCAGTAAATAAAGTGATTCATGAGGAAGGTTTAGGTATATAATTTGTCAAGTTCTTTTATCTGGGCGGAACAACGTCCGCCGGACCCACTACGTGCTGGAGGGATGAAAATCTAGATTGTCTCAACAGTGCTACCTACCGGTTCTAACTATACTAAAAAAAAACCATTCCCATGAGCTCATAAATACATTTTTTCTTATTAAAATCGGTCAAGTCATTTAAAAGACAAGAATATTTGGAACATCATGCGTATATAAAGATTCACACACTGTTAATTTGTTATATACAAACACAAATCTAAAATATTGAATAAGTATTGAATGTACGTCGTATAACGATACCATGAAGATACAGTAATATTGTTTAAGTTGTCAATGCAAATACAGTTGGTTATGTAACAAGCGTAAAAAGATGTAATATTTGTTTGTATTAGCGCATATAAAGTCAACACCGTTAGTTAACCCGCGCGCTCGTTTAGAAATTTAGTCGCGTACACGTAGACAGAAAAGTCTTTCAAAAAATGTACTAGTACTATATAATAAAAATAATACAATGTTATATAGAGTAAATATCTGTATTTTAAATCATAACATTAACTGTCCCCGCGGCTCGGCTCGTGTGAACTTTATTGTGTGAAATTTAGTCGCGTACATTGTGACAGATAATATAATAAAAATACTACAATTGTATATCTAGTAAAGATCAGTATTTTAAATCATAACATAGTATTAGGTGTTCCCGCGAGTGCAGCGGAGCTTTGTAGTAAAACCTATTTAAAGATTTAAACATTACAATATGGTTTACTTTATTTTGTACACAATATTTACATAAAATAGCAGTCCATATTATATTTTGCGAAGGAGTAATATATTTATACAATAGCCTCTGTCCGCGACTTCGTCCGCGTGGAATAGTAACTTTGGGCTACCACTAACACGCAGCGGAAGCTCTCATAAGGAAAAAAAAACACCCGATTTTGAAACATTCTCAATTGGTGCTCCGCTCCTGTTGGGTTTAGCGTGATGACATATAGCCTATTCCTAGATAAATGAGCTATCTAACACTGAAAGCGATTTTCAAATCAGACCAGTAGTTCCTAACATTAGCGAGTTCAACCAAATTAGTTAAAGATTACTACTCTTCTCTCGTACTAAACTCCGTCATTCAAATTACAATAACTTTTGATAGAGTGGACCGATTTTAATGAAACAAGGACTAAGTTACTCTCGAGGATATGCTTTATGCATTTCTTTGTGATGGTTTATTGTGATCCAAGTACTTTAGCAGAGATGCGTGTTCATACAAACAGACTGAGAGACATTTCTAAAAATGATTGAAATGTATTCTATTACTTATTCCTAGACACCTGCAACAATTTTTTTCACGAACATTGAAAAGTACAGACACGTTAAATTTACATTATTATTATATGCATATAGATAAGATATGTATAGATTATAATGAAATTATTTTATTCGAGTGAGGTTAATATTTTACGTTATTAAATATTTTTATAATCTTTTGTAAAAGTAAAAGCAATTACTGTGATTTAACCTATTATTTAGAGAAAGAATCGTGTAAAATGTTTCACTGATTTTCAAATTACAAACATTATAATGGCTAGACAGACATAAAAAGAGGTATTGTCTTTTATAGTATGTATGATTAAGCGTCCAAATAGAAGACAAGTATTGTTCAGTTTTTGAAGGTGGTTACATCTGATAAACCTGACTTCTTCAAATTCACTTTCGTTTCGAGGACTCTGGGTATGATATTCCCGGCTGGATTGTAAATTTGTAATATCAAAACTGTAAACTGTTCCTCCTGACCTTCTTCTTGTACCCTTTAAGGGGGGGGATTGTTGGCGTGGGCCATGAGACTCGCCGCCACGGTTTCTTCGATCGTGTTCTGGGTTGGCCTGGTATCCGTATTACGCCCGGGATCACTCGACCGGGCTATGGTGCCTGCGCGGCGGTTTCGTAGTTCTCTACGGAAAACTGGGCAGCGTGCTTTGTTATTGGAGGGGTGGGCGCCCCCGCAGTTCGCGCAGGTCGCCGGTTCCTCCTTCGGGTGTTCACATTGTTGCGCGAAGTGCGGTCCCCCGCACCTCACGCAGGTGATTGCTGTATGGTACTGTTGGGATGAGTGCCTAAATTTCTGCCACCTGTAACACTGTGCCAGCCGGCGTTCTCCTCTCCAGGCTTCGATACGAATAGGCATCAGGAGTAGGGAGTCGATCTCATATATCGCGGGCATTAGCCCGGGTGTTCTCCTCAGGAACGCATAGTAGAAGCATCCTTGTCTGCCTCTGCGTCCGTTGATTTGACGAGTAAAATCCACTATGAAGAGCGCTTGTTGAGGGCCTCTGTGATTAATTTCGGGTCTGTCCCATTTGGTAAGCTGATCGCGAACTATAAACCTTGTTGAGAGGGGGGTGTGTAGGTAAATCAGTTCACCCCCTCTTGCTTTTCCAGGTGCTATTGCAGTAGTCGGAACTCTTCAGCGTCTTACGGAAAGAATCGGAGCCTGTTTCCGTAGGCGCGGACGTTGGGTTTGCGGCCCAACCTATCCGCCATCTGTCGGAGATGCTCGGCCCAGTCGGGGAGGCTCTCGACGACGATCGGCGGATAGCGCGAACCCTTTGCGTCGGGTGAGACGGGCGTCTGCGATTGGCTGTTCGAGGACGTGGTGGCGATCGTTGCGTACGAGAGCTGCTCGCGGGCAGCCCTTCGCGGCGGAGCTGGCACAGGTGTAGGTGCGGACACCTGCGCCGCTGAGGTTTTGGTGGTACCGGCTGTGCGGGTTTTTCAACGCAAGTCTACTTCGACTTCGGAGGCTGGGCGTCTGGAGATGGTGGAGGCAGTATTGCGTGATTCACGGCGGGCCCTGCTTCGAGTTCGCTGCGCTTGCGGTGCAGCGCTCAACCGAGCGGGCTAGTAGGATTATCCAGAATCGCCTGCGGCACGAGAGTACCGAGAGCGACGCGTTCACGGAAGGTGGATTGCCCTCGGTTTCGGCTTCCTGGACGCGCAGATACAGCGCCATCCAACGGGTCATTCCCTCCGACAGAGCCCCAGCTGTAATCAGCTGGGCGAGAGTGAAAATATCACTCTCGTACTCTTTTATCGGAGTTGACGGTCCGCTGGACGGCCTCTATCGCGTATCCACGGGCGGTGGGCGAGGTGCTGGGACGGAGGTGCGGGTTCCGGGGAGTTTCTATAATTATACTGACTTATTCTAAGACTGCGATTTACAACATTTGACGTCATAACAAAGAATATAGGATAGCAAAGAGCTGCGTCGCGGCTTTAAATTACGTTAATATTTATTTATTTATTTTAGTCTTACGAAATCATTATCTAAACAGTATATCACGTAACCTCATTAAAGTATAATATATCTCGATGCGTAACCTCGGATTTAAGCGCGGAAATCGTTTTCTAGGTTAATTTTTTTTATTTATTTTTTTACATTGTTTATAGGGGCTTTTATTCCACCGAACATATCAACCCCATTGTTCCCCAATTCTTCTAGCTCTATCATGAGAGTTACTGATGAGGTATCATTACCAGGTCATACAGCATCTTAGCTTCACCCGAACTGGGTTCAGCGTGTTTAGCTAGGTTTAGCATGTTGTCTTCGAGACTGCTGACGGTGATTCTGGGCTATTGGTACATATTACCATAATATAAGTACTATTCTAATCACATGTTCTAAACATTTTTAATAAACTTTAAAAAACCCTAGTATTGAGTGTTTTAACTCAGAGTAATAAAGCGGCGTGAGTCGTGACTGACCTTAACTTAGTAATCATTTATCCATATTAACATACTGCACACTACGTGTGTGGTTTACATTTCGCACATACTGAGGGTCGCGGTCGCGAAGACCCCCCTGGCGCGTGACGTCACGTCGTGTCGCCTCCTAGCGTGGGTCCATCTCACTATTTTACAATAAAACTATAACAGTATGATAATTAATATGACACTCTAGACCTGCTTATACACAGCACACTATAAAGCACTTCCTGTCACATCTTGATTATTAGGGATCAGTTCACTTTCATTTTCTTTTTTATCACGCATTTATTAGCTTCACCTGTATGTATGTATGTATATAACCGACCCCTTTGAGCTCGATTTTGTCCTACTTTGAACGATCAGATTTAATTCAAACTTTGCACACCTGTCAAAGGTCGATGAAAATGCAATAATCCGAAAAAAAAAGTTAAAAAAATGTAACTAAAAATGAATAAATAATAGTTTAAAAAAACTAAAAAAACACGCTTTCATAAAAAATCCAACTAAAAAACAGAAAATAAAATTTAATAAATTTGGATTAAGAATAGTGTAAATTAGAAATTGTATATTTTTGTAAAAAGTGACAAAAAAATTATAAAAATACTGATATCTGGAGGTGCGGATATTAACATGCGATGCGTCACTGTTAATATCAGCACCTCCAGATCTCAGTATTATTATCATTTTTTTTGTCACTTTTTACTATTATTTATTCGTCCTTAGGCTCTGGGTGCGCACTGTTTCTTTTATAATTACAATATAATTGTCGTAAAAGATGTGATAATTTTTATTATATAGTGACACTAATAGCTTACTTTTTTTCAATGTAATTAATAAGCTTCATTATGCTATTAATTTATTTGGTCCAGCTATCGTTCCACTTATTTTATATAAATATTTGGTAAGAAATGTAATAACATACACGTAAAATTACCAATGACTTGTATTAAACCTGTAAGTGGAGAGTGAAATATTAAATGAGACTACTAAGCGAAAAAGTAGGGTGAAAATAAGTATACGGAATTATTGAAGGAAGCGGTTCGCTCTTGACCGTTGTTCCTGTTGAAGCCGACGAACGAGTTGTGGTAGTTTATTTATTTCAAAGCGCGGTGTAAATATTTACAAGCGGTTAAAGCGGCAACGTGCTAACCGCTCGGCTGCGGCCATGTGCTCTAACACGCGTCACGTCGCTCTCTCGAATTCTTTATTTACTTAAAAACATAGTACACAAATAATTACAGTTTTGTTATTATGCAACGCTTTCGTAATTTGTGTGTTGTTGATTGATTTAACGGGTTCATTGGTTCTTTAATGTGCTTGCATCGAACACTGATACGTAACAGGTGGGTACTGTGTAGTTTCTATGGTACTACGTACTATGGAACGAAAATTGGTAACGGTCGGTCACAATAATTTACAATCAAATAGATTAAACATATACATTATTATACAGTGGTTAATAATAACTTCACAAGTATTTTCTATCCGATGAATCTACGTTGATGCTGAAAACACGAGTATTTATTGTGGCTACTAAGTACCAAAGTGGAATTGAATGCTTGCCTATACACATTACAATTGTCGAGATTTTTGCACAAAATTCTTAATCACCGATACTGAAAACATTTTGACATATATATAATACATTGCAGTTCTTATTCATGGAGTTAGATCAATAAATTTGGTTGGAGAGGAATAACCATTGATTCAGTGACCTTAAGAGAGAGGCCTGTATCCGACAATGGAATGATAGAGCCAATTCAGGCTATTTCTCAAAATATTTTTTTTTGTTTTAATTTTGTCAACCAATTTTCTAGATTATTATTGCCATTATCGAGAAGGTATTATAATACAAGCTTCTTGTGATAATTTCAATGTTCTAAAAAGATGGTGGTTCCCTTGTTAGAACTTTTCATGGAGTTTTTTACAATATAAAAGCCACTACATGACAGACTAAAGTCCGCCAAAAACTCCAAAATCATTTCATTAATGCTATAAATTTAATAGTACAACCTTATTGACGTCAGTTAACTCTGTGACGTCATCCGACGTCATTAGCCAAATGAGCGAAGGCGATTGTGCTACAGAAGTAGTATAAACAATAGAACTACTCGTACGTATCGATTACTGTATCAATATCTCGCATAAGGTATAAATATGCGCGCAGTCGGTAGCCGCTGCGTCCGCAGTCTACACCATAGTGACGTCAATGTTCAGTTAATTGCGCACACATACGTACTCAGTTTAATCCACTCTGTAGGGTTATTTATTAGGCACGCATAAATAGCAGTTACTTACCAAGCGTTGGCTAGAATATATTGTTACAAATATTATTGTGGAAGCAGTAGCACGTATTAATTCAAGTTCTTTAAACAGAGTACGAAGGCAGGATATTTTTTAGTAATTGTCAGGTCCTTTCTTCCACCTATTTTGGCAACCAATGTTCTTTATTGTTAATTATTACTGCCATCAACATGGGAATAATTATGTCAAAGTGTCATGTGATAACTGCGAGTTTTCAAGAAGCTGGTGGCCGTCTTATTAATACTTCTCAGGGAGTTTTTGTTGTTAGAATTGACGCTTATTGACGCATATTATTATTTCTCATCCACTTTACTTGTGTACCATAACCAAATTGTACTATCTTTAGGCTACCGAAAATACACCACAAAATATTATTAAAAATAAAAGCCTATACATTATGGTCCAAAATTCTGCCAAAGTATGCCTTGTCGGGCACGAATTTCAGGTCTAAATTAGTAATAAACAATACAATAATATACCAATAACAAGCATGCAGAAACTCTTGGTTTTTGACAGCTATATTTGGAGACTTTTGGATTATTTCATTATTTAGTATATTAGATATGATAGGAATCCCAAATCAAACCTGGTGAATGGCAAGCCGTCCACTGGGAATCGAAACTATTTAATATTATTAAAACTTAGATAATCTGGGTTTAGTAAAAGACCGACATAATGTAAATACTAAAAACAATAACGAACTGGTTAGTACGTGTTTCAGGCTCACTAAGACCAGTATCAGATTTTTTAGATAATAGTGTTAGATTTTATAAAGTCCAAAAAGCACATTACCGATTTGCCAGATAGTAAGTTTAAGTTCTATGTCAAACGGATCTTAATACATAAAGGCTATTTATTATAGGGTGGATCAATATGTGAACGATGGTGACGTCTAGAAATGACGCCTCTCTCTGCATCCATCAAAAACTGTATATGTCTATAAAAATATGATGTGCTATGTTATGTATACAGAAGAGATAAACCAAATCGAGTTTCTTGTCCGTTCTTCTCGATTACTGGGTTGTTTTCCGAAGTGGTGGTAGTTTTGACATTCATAAGTGCCTTCAGAAGGCCTAAATTGAACAAAGAATTTTTGATTGATTTGATATGCAAAGAAAAAACAAATTTAATGAAACAAAGTACAGATTATAATATTATGATAGACTCGTTATCTTATCAATAAATGTGTAGGTATTTATTAAGCGTGTAGCGCCGCGTGTCACATTACCATATCAGACTCACCGCTGAACGGTGACTCAGAGCGGCTCCATTGATCACACGATTTATTGCCTGCATCTGGTCACCTATTTACTCTCCGTATAATTTCACTTCTGGCGTTTGTCTGTTCGTTTATGTTCTGTTAAAAATTATGTCGTCATGCAACATCTACGCCGTAAAAAGATTTGACGTCCCGATAGAATCGATTCAGACGTTCTATTTTATACGAGTATATTACTAGCTGACCCGTACAACTTCGCCTGCGCCAAATCGGCTATTACTGGTTCCAATTGTGAATCCAAACTATCCTATATAATAGGTCTTTACCTATGAAATTGCCGTTCTGCAGTACGTACTGGCCATTTCAAACCAAAATAGTTTTTGTTTGGCTAAGAATTCTAATTTCAAATTAATTTTATTTTAAAAACATGGAATTATTTTTCCAAAAGTAGTAATTTGTTTATTGATTAGTGTTACATTTTCATCGCATTTCAATCTCTTTTGTCATTATGGATACGTTAAAAATTCAAGTAATTGTGGAATATTAGTACCGTCGTGGCAGCAACGTGGCACAAGCGGCATGCAACATCAACGACGTTTACGGAGTTAACGCTTCAAACCAACGCACCACCTGTTATTGGTTTGCTCGCTTCCGTTCTGGGAATTTCGACCTGAAAAATGAACCTCGCGGTCGTCCGAAGACTTTGGTCGACAATGATGAATTAAAGGCGATTGTGGAAGCTGATGATACACAATCTACGGCTGAATTAGCAGCAGCTTTCGACGTTAGCGTCAAAACAATATTGGTCCATTTGCGTCAAATTGGCAAGGTAAAAAAGCTTGACAAATGGGTGCCCCACGAACTCAATGATCGCCAGCGCGAAGTACGCGTCGAGACGTGCCTTGCACTGCTCAACAGACACACAAATGAAGGAATTTGGAACCGCATTGTTACCTGTGATGAAAAATGGATTCTGTTTCATAACCGTAAGTGCTCAGCAAGTTGGTTGGATCCTGGTTTAGCACCTAAACAATGCCCTAAACGAAAACTTACCCCTAGAAAAGTGATGGTCACTGTTTGGTGGTGTAGCGCCGGTGTGATTCATCACAGCTTCTTACCAAACGGGGTGAGTATTACTGCAGATGTGTACTGTGAAGAACTGAACACAATGATGGAGAAGTTGGCACATCTCCAACCAGCATTGGTCAATCGCTCGTCTCTGCTGCTCCTGCACGACAACGCGCGACCTCATACTACACAGCAGACGGTTTCCAAGTTGCAAGAACTGGGGTTGGAAGTTCTTCGTCATCCGCCCTACTCACCAGACCTTGCGCCTACAGACTACTACTTTTTCCAGAATTTGAATAACTCCTTGGCGGGAAAAAAATTCAATACCCGAGAGGCAGTACAAAATGCCTTTGAAGAATTTATTGCCTCCCGTCCAGCTGATTTCTTTAAGAAGGGCATCAATAAACTGCCACTGCGTTGGCAAAGATGCATTGATTGCATGGATGATTACTTCGATTAATACAAATAAAAAATACATGAAAAAAATTCGTTTACATTTTTTCATACAAAACGGCAATTTCATAGGTAAAGACCTAATATATATATATATATTGGCAAGAAATGTGTTCCCGATATCTACTGGGTTGCTCCTGTGGCCCTCACCTCCACGCCCCATTTACTATCCTCGCAACAACGCAATTTATTAAAATTTTATCGGCTTATGGTGTTTGTGTTATTGTTTAATTAACCAACTTCATCAATTAACATGCTGTAAAAAGTAACTTTATCTCCATGAAATTTTCATTTTGATTTAGCTCTTTGTTCTAATAAGAATTCGTAAAGTATACATATGAAACCTGTATGTAATAGCTTAGTAATTTGTAATTAGTAATTGTAACATTTATTTTCTTTTTCACATAAACAATATTTTTGGCTGAGATATTAAACTTGGGTATATGTGTGTTGTATTTTTTTGTAAAGCTAACAGTAATAAATTTTGCTATGGATTTTATTCCTTTATTTCAAATCATTCCAGCAACGCTCGCCATGTTATAGAATTTCGCTAATTTTAATTACATTTATTGTCATCAATTATTGAAAATATATATTTACCAAAGTAAAAAGTAATCACCCGAAATCACAAACTTTAATTTCAACTTTTTAATATTGGAGTTTCATTGACACGAATTCTACCAGTGTCAAGTCTGTCGCGAGAGAGTCACTTTATAGGTAGTATTAAATTTTTATTTTTAGTTCTTCCAGATTAGGCCGCTGAAATATACAAACACAAGCACAACACTTACAGACATCATGCCTTAAATATATATATATATATTTACATAATAGTTACTGTTAGTTATTGTGTTATGTTAAAGTTTAATTTTGTTAAAACACATAAAATTAGCCAGAGTATTGACAAAAGGAGAAAATACACACCTTTGCATTGTGCCTTTGTTAAAATCAGACGGACGTAGTATGTTGCTAGGTAAAATATTATACAATAAAATACTAAATCTGGGCAATTGAAAAAAATGTGTTCTAGAGTATCTTTATCCAACCTACATTCACATATTGAGTCGTTCCTGATTCTGAGCTTTGCAAAATGGAATGGAGAGCACAGGTTTGCAGCTATCTGTAGAATCCTCAGTCTACAGATAGTAGACGCAGCAAACTTGCAACAGTCACGAAACTTATATGGCCATGGCTTACCAAGAATGTTGTTCTGAATGGAAGCATATGATTTGCCTGTAATTGGGTTGGATACATTCCAGTTTGAGTTCCATAATAGAAACAAATCAGTCTTGTTTGGGAAGGATAATCCTGAACATGGTTTTGTAGTGATCAAAATATCCAGTCTTTAGCGATAAGATCAACAGCTTTATTACTCTGGATCACACTATGTCCTGGTATTCATGCCAGAACTACATAAATTCCTAAACAATGACATTGATACAAATGGAATTGATTAATTGTGATAACTGATGTTTCATTGAAATATGTCAAAACGATATCAAATGTAGTGTAAAAAGTTCTAATAAGAAGAAAAAGCCCTTTAGCACATGAAGGCAAACAATTTTATTGATTAAAAAAAACATTTATATATTCATATGTATATAATTTTTTTGGGCCAGAAACCATCTCGGGTGTCCCCAGAACATCCTACAAAATTATTATCACAATTTGATCAGTAGGTTCGGCATGCAATGAGGATAAACATACAAACATTGATTTTTATATATAAAGATTAGGAAGTTCGCAAATTGCTAGATAGTTGTTTTAAAAGTACACACCTCTTATATTATTGTACGATTATATACAAAAACTTTTTCTTAGAACTTATTCTGTCTCATCTACACGTATTTACATATACTTTAAATAAGTATTTTGCAAAAACAAAGCAAGGGGAAGAAATTACTAAGTATTTTATTAAAAATAAAAACTTCGGATTATGTACCAACAACAAGGTAAATTAAAGGGTGTAACTCTTGTCTACAGACTTACTCTTAGGACGATTTTGGTATTATGTACCCAGAGGTAATAATATTCTTATTGCTTATGGCTGGTACTAGTAGGAGTTTGCAATTTTAAAGCCGTTATTAATTTATTTCTACTATCACTGTGCTGTTGGGATATATATAATCACAGGGCAGATACTAATGTGTGTATTTCTCAATCATACCAATGTATGAAATACAGTTGGTTAGGAATTTAATAAGTAGTGTATAACAGCTATGGCTAATAAGTAAAACAAAAAACCAACTATTACCTTATTCAACCCTAAATCTTTCTGTCCCGTTTTCGCAAATATGTCAAAAAACAACTTTCATAAGTTGCAGGTTTTCCAAAACCGTGTCTTACGTAAAGTGATCGGTGCCCCATGGTACGTCCGGAGAGTCGATCTCCACAGGGATCTAGAGATGCCTTCTATCTGGGCGTACGTAAAATCACTCATTATTAGTTTCTTTGAAAAAGCCGCGAATCATCCCAGCCCGTTAGTGGTATCCGCCGCAAAATACGAACCCGTGTCGAACACTGCGCGTTATAAAAGACGTCCGCGACTTATTTTTACCGATCCTTCCGATGAAATAACGGCAGCGAACGATCAATACCTGTCTGTCTTTCCAAACAGAGCGTGTTCACGCTCACGTCCGCGTAACCACGCATCACGCCGCCGTGGTCTGGGGGTAAATTTCGCTCCCGCACACCAGACAGGTCCCCCTCGGCAGCGGCTCAAGCCTAGGTCCGTTCCCTCGGCCGGGAGCCATTGAGTACTCTGTTCGCGCGATACAGTGACATAAAATCTTTCATAACTGCAACAACATTACACATATCACCTCCGTACACATGCTTAATAAGTGAAGGGGTTTTATTTTTTTCCCTTATAGAACTGAAATAGCGTAGAAAACTATACGACACAAAATACGTATAAGAGTTATTGAGGTAAGTACGCTTGGTACATCATTACATAGTATAAAACAAAGTCCCCTACCGCGTCTGTCTGTCTGTCTGTTCGCGATAAACTCAAAAACTACTGAACTTGCCAGTGGATAAAGTGATTCATGACGCAGGTTTTGGTATATAATTTGACAAGGATTTTTTTATAATCAGGGCGAGACAACGTCTGCCGTGTCCGCTAGTATATATATATATATATATATATCACAATAACTGATATAAGTATGAATATGTAGCTTAGCCTAAGTTAGCTCGGTTACACGGCTGACGTGGAGGCACCCGTTGCCGCGTAGCGAAGACCCGAGACGTTGAAGCACGGTTTCTGCCGCAGCTTCATAAAGAAGCATGAGAGTGGAACTTCTTCCTCTCTCGAGGTGAGAGTCCCCCGCTCGACCACCTACGGAAGGTGTGTGCCGAGCACCCTTGAGCTAGTTATCAAAATAAAATCGGCTGAGTGTCTTAAGCGCTCGCCTTAGTAGTCCGATGAAGCTGTTAAGACCTTGCTAGGTCAGTAGCGTAGTCAGTTCGAAAAAAAACCCTCAATCTTAGATTTTACTATTAATATTGTAATTGGTACAATAACAAACACGGGTATTTGTGTCGTATCAAAACAAATGGTGGTTTACAATATAATAATTCCTAATATGTACAAGCAAATAAACTTATTTAACTTACGAGTTGAACAAAAGATAAACCTTTATGGAATAATGTTCATTTATTTTCTTTCCTAATGGGAAATTACGAATATAAAGAAAGTTAAAAAAAATAAATAAATAAAGCAGATTTCGTTTAGGATCAACAATAAATACATATATTATATGTAGAAGTGTATACATATGAATGGTGCAAAATCTTTTTATAAGTCTGATTAAGTAAGATTTTTCAGTAAAATGATTATAAAAATGGTCATTTAGTTTCTTTGAATATCGCTCTCATAAAAATAAATAAGATAAACCTAAGTCGATTAAAAAGTTGAGCATTTATTTTAATTATCTCTGTGAGAGTATGACAGGGTATGCGTTGCTGTTAAAAATAATTTGTAGCGAAGCAGGTCGTGTGAACGAGTGTAAAGAAGGAAGCCAGCAATCGAAACGCGTTGAACAATATCCGTCGCGTCGGTCGCAGGGCTTCTCGTTACAGTATTCATTTGATTCAATAGCATCATGACCTCTTCTCATTTGCACTACAGTACATTCGTATCTGTTGTAACGGTTTTACAGCGGTGTTCAATTAATAAATACCATTTACTTGAACCACTATACACATTACATATGTGCAGGAAAATTTCGTCTATTGTTTTCTTTTATTAAACACTAGCTGGTGCCCGTGACTTGGTTCTCTTAAACATGGTTTTGTTATTACATAGAACCTACGCATTTTGACCTCACTTTCATTATTTTAATAGTATAATTTTTGCTTAGCCCTTATGGACAATCGTAATGATATGTAGTAATCTAAAAAAATCTCAATCTGGCAATGAAAGACTTGGTAAATTCAATTCACTAGTTGTGGACATTAATCCAGACAAATAGTGGGCAATTGAACTTTATTTAATTTTATAGATAATACGTGTATTTTTTTTTTGCCTTGCCGATTCTTCTCGCTTAGTCGGCTGTTTGTCTGAACCGGTGGTAATTTTGGCGTTCATAAGCACCTCAGAGCTTCAATTAAATCAAGTATTTTTGATTTTCATTTGGGCTAGGATTGACATATTTATTTGAAACTTTTGTATTTTCCTAGACATTAGTCATTCTCTATTTATGCTATACTGTTAATATTTAAACATGGTCGTAGTGGTTTTAAGATAGTCATAAATACCATCCATTTGTATTAAATTAATCTAAATCTAATAAACATTTCTTAGGTTCAGTTATCCTCACGATGCTTTCCTTCACAGTCAATAAATTAATAAAAGTACGTGAAATCCGAAAAATTCGTTGGTACATGCCCGGGTTCGAACCGGTGGTCGTCGAATTGAGATACCGAAGATCAAACCACAATGACTACAACGACTGAATTTAAAATAATATATTATGAGATTTTGCTGCGATTTTCTTATACTCTGCCTTAATTTTGGAATTTAATTATAAGTTAAGTGCCTATATTCCGGAAACTATTTATTTAAAATTTTGATTTTGAATAATCGGCCACCTGTTTGTTTGTTTTCAGTGTGGGCAAGTTGAACTTAGTAGACCTAGCCGGCAGCGAGCGGCAATACAAGACCGGCGCGTCGGCGGAGCGGCTCCGCGAGGCGTCTCGTATCAACCAGGCGCTCTCCTCTCTGGGGAATGTTATCTCTGCACTTGCAGAGAACAGCCCCCACGTGCCCTACAGGTGAGTTCATACCGGGACACAGTTACTACCATAGATAGCACTTGAACTATTGTCAAATGTTCTGTCTTATGTAATTTCAGATCAGCCAATGCTGGTTTATTTAGAATTTCACGTACTTTCTAGAATGACGATACTGACATAATTGTTAAAAAAATAAACCTGATCGAATTTCTTGCCGGTTCTTCTCGATGAGTGGGTTGTTTGCCCGAACCGGTGGTAGTTTTGACATTCATTAGCGCCTATATTATTCGTTAGGGCCTGAATCAAATAAAGTGTTTTTCATTTTGACCAGGGAGTGTTTCATACGAGTATTATAAGATTATATTTGGAGCTGAGTAATCCCTACTGATTTTATATATAAGAATGTAAGTTTGTTTGTCACGTCTTAACTACTCAACCGATCATCATAAAATATTGTATACACATAGTATAGAAAAGGACATTGGGTACTGTTCATCCAGAAACATTGTACCTTTTCCGAGGAATAAGTATAATCTCCATTAACGCGAGCCAAGCCGCGAGCGAAAGCATAATCATAATTTACTCTCGTTTTGCTGATTTTGATGCAAACTTAGTCGATTGAATGGAATAAGATACTAATTTCATACATAATTCCTCATTCAGGCACATTCGTACTAGGTAATTCGTGAATTGCGTAAAGTGTTGGAAAGTATTAAATTTAAATATTATTTCATACTATCGGTCCCGGCAGACGTTGTCCTGTCCTGATTATGAAAAAAATATACACTAAAACGTTCCTCATGAATCGCTCTATCCACTGGTGAAAACGGCATGAAAATCCGTTCGATAGTTTTTGAGTTTATCGCGAACAAACAGACAGACAGACGCGATGGGGGACTTTGTTTTATACTATGTAATGATATTCACAAGTGTATCTTTAGACATTACGTATGGGATTCATATACTCTTCAGAATAATTTATATGCGAGATAGTGACCTCTCAAGAGTAAATAATGAAATGAAATCGGAAAGTTTCATATTCTGCCTACATGAGATGAATTACCGCTAAATAATATAACAGTGTTTGTATTATCCTGTAAGTTCTGTTGGGGTTAACATAAAACAGCAAAGTTATAATACCTGAGGTTTTTTTATTTTACGTCGTAGTTTTTACGTTTGATCACAATCCTGTTTGATGTTAGGTGACGAGGTGACCTAATTAATATGTTAACATGCAAAACTTAGAAGGTAAAATTAACTCTCAATTGCACCTACCGAAATACAGTTATTGATATTTGGCGATAAATTTTGAACTATTGGATTATGAGTAGGTGTATATTATATACCTACGAACATGGTATTGTTTCATCGCAATGTTTTCCTTCGTCGAAATCGATGATACATTGAATGATACATTGCTTCACATGTCACATAAGTTCAATTATTACACTAAATTAGAATTTGAAAACAGTTTCTTCTCTGAATGTAGTATGAATTGTAGTAAAGCAGCAATTGTTATAAGAGATATTAGCTCGTAAAGTTGACGATAAGTAAAGGATGTTGTATAAAACCAGGGATTCGAAGCTGACGCGCATACTGCAGGACTCGCTGGGCGGGAACAGTAAAACCATAATGATAGCGAACATCGGCCCCGCCTCATACAACTACGACGAGACCATCACCACGCTCAGATACGCGCACAGAGCCAAGGGTAACCACTAGTTTCCTGCATACCCACTCCATTACATTATAATCTCTTGCACTTTGAATTTACTTGAAAAATTTTAAACCCGAAACCTTAACAATTATTATTATTCCCACATATTACAATTTAGGAGAACGTGAACGAAATTTTTGATTCATTGATTGTAATACATATGTATGAAGGCATAAAAGTAACAGATATATTAAAAAAACAGTATCGGTCAAATGAGAATTTTATATCACTGCTATTTAGTTGTTGATGAATATAAACCTGCTATATGTTACATGTAACGGTTAATAACACTGTGATTGTATTTATTTTCGCCTACTATTATAGGTTTATATATCTTTTCGGCAGATGATTTTTTAAGATACAAAAATTAATGTTACAAAGGATCTCCCACATGACACCTTGACCTTTTATAACATGTGTAAGAACTGATAAATGTTATGCAGTGACATTAAATCTCACTCGTGCTATATGTAGTAATCGTTTTGTATGCATGGTACATGATAAATTATTCTTGTTATGTTATTAAAAAGAGCATTGATGTTTTAAATAACGTAGGATGTATGATAATTAGCTAATGTAAGGTTTCGCTCAAATGTTTAGCTAATTCATGGCTGAAGGTTATACTCTCTCAATAATTTTAACTATATATAACGTAGCTTTCAAGTGCTGTGTTTTTCTGAACACTTAAGGGATCTAAGTGTAACCGCTTAAACTCAACAAAAGTCTGTAGGTCCTAATTGAAATACAACAATAATAAAAGATGTTATAATGATTATTGACAGCGATAAAGAACAAACCGGTTCGCAACGAAGATCCTAAAGATGCGAAGCTGCGGGAGTACCAGGCGGAGATCGAGCGGCTCCGAGCGCTCATCGAGCAACGGAAACTACAAGAGAAGAAAGTCAAACGAGTCCAGAAACTCAAACCAACACACGATAATTGTAAATATACTCTATTTCATTCAAACATGTTGTGCCGACACTGCTTAAGTCGGATAAGGATAAAATCGTTCTCATATTTAATAATGTTACCTTCATAGATAATCAAATGCTGTTCTTAAGTAAAAGATTGATCGCAGGATTTTAGTCTGTCATATAGGGGATTTTATGTTTCGTTCGGAAATAGTGCATTTTTTACACAAACGATGTTATAATAGTAAAAAGTACTCCAAATAAGGGAATAATAAAACTTTGGAAATAATTGAGATGTTACATTGCAAAATTTGCTAAAACCTAATTTACCTATTCCTGATACTTTTTGTTATTTTTCGGGATCTTCAGATTTTGTACGTGTAAAATATGAAGATCATAAAAAAAAACTAAAAACCTTATGAATGGCTAAATTTGAACTTGGTTTCAGGGTATAAAAATTGGAAAACTATAGATTTAGAAAAACTAAAGACATGTTATTTGAACGCTTAGAATTTAGCTTTGTAGTTCAGTTAAACTATTAAGGCCTTACTAGCCCAATAGTTTGTCTAGTTTTACTGAAAGAAAAAACGAGTGTACTTAAGACCACACGACTGAAGTAAAACTTCTTTAGCTTCATGTATATGTATGTATATATATATGTACATGTATATACATATATTAATTTTCTACAAATATTAAAATTGACTTAGCTTATATCTTCCTGTGAACTTTCGTTCGCCTCGGCTGTTGACACGTCTTGGAACGCTTTCATGACGTATTCATCGGCTCACTCTCCAACGAAGTTTTACTTCAAAAAGGATTTAGCTCATTATGAACTGTAACGCGATCCAATGACTGAAGTGTCATTATTGTGACATTACAGCGGAAGAAGATACGGTGAGTATAGAGAACGAGAACATCCTCGCGGAGTCGACCATAGAACAGGAGAAGACGAAGACGGAGGAGCTGGAGCAGCAGATCCGGGCGCTGGAGGAGCGCGTGGTGCAGGGCGGCGCCGGCAAGGACCTCCTCAACAACCTCAACGAGAGCCAGCTCATACTGGAGCAGCGGAACCACGAGATCGCCGAGAGGAAGAAGCGGGAGGTGGAGATGCAGCAGAAGATAGAGCTGGAGGAGGAGACGGCGGTCATAGTCACCAACACATTCACCACGCTACAACAGGAGGTTGACCATAAAACACAGAGGTCCGTACATACATCTCTTTCCAAGTTTTCATTTTATACTAACACTAGCTCTACCCGCAGCTGCGCACACGTTTTTTTGTAAAATTGTATTAAAGAAATTTAACATTCTTAAACTTATTATACTTGATATCTGTTTAAGCAGTTTTTTATATTCGATCATTTAAATAGTGCTCATTGAACTCGATACAATAGTTTTATATGTTACTATGATTATTGAGTATGAAGACGAAAGCGCGGAAAAATAGTCATTCAAAAAATCATAACTCCGTCTAATAGGGAAATTTACAGTAGTTTCTGATATCGTTCGATAGGGTGCGATTTCCTCTACGAACCCTCATACCAGGTTTCGTCTCCTGGTCCACCACTTTCGAAATTTTCACGTAATTCTGTAAAAAAATCATGTTTTGATCGATTTTTTTTTGGTTTCTTGTATCTAACCTGTTAGATTCAGTCGTGATCATATAGAGCCCGGTCCCCTTCACGTGCCCCGTGCCATTAGCCTGGTCCGGCGGTCGCGGGGTGGTAGGGTGTCTGTACCCGACTGGATCGCGACCACCGTACACCAGGTGGAACACCCGCCATAGTGGCACGTTTGGGCGTGTCGCGTTCCGGGATCAGCCGGTGTATATCCAGCAACGGGGGGGGGGGGGCTGTCCCTGACTGGGTCGCTTTCAGGCCGGCATGACAACGGCGACCGGCGATGGATAGTATGTCTTTCGGTGGTCGCCATTGTTTTTGGATTGTACTGTGCTTACCATCAGGCACAGTACAGTCACTTTACCGAGCTACAATAAAAAAAAAAAAAAAAAAAATAAAAAAAAAAAAAAAAAAAGAAAAAAAAAAAGGAAATCACAGATTAGTGCAAAAAATTAATTAAAATATCCTCCACCTTCTAAAAATCTTCCAACACCTTGCTTCTTTTTATCACGTCGTCGAATTCCGCTCGACGCCCCAAATCCATAGATACCACATGCGCCTCCCTTCTGAGTATCCGTGTCACCGTAATATTGAAATTATCCTTGGAACACAAAACGAGTTGCGGCTACCAGTGGAAGTCCCGTAAATATCGGTCGAACCGTTTCGGGGATAGCATTGCGGGCGAAGTCACGGTTAACAACTAGTCTAAATTAAACAAGACTAAATTACTTGTTATGATGTCTTCTACCTGCCGGTGAAAATTCCGTGAAAATCGGTCCAACCGTTTTGGGGATAGCATTGCGGACGAAGCCGCGGTTTATAGCTAGTCTAATTTAAAGTAGCCTAAGTAACCCGCTGTAATTTCAGCTATCTGGCCGTGAAATTCCTGTCAAAATCGGTCCAGCCATTCGGAGATTACCCGGAACAAACAGACAGGCCGACAATTTTTTTTAAAAATTGCATGTAACAAACATGTATACTTACCAGTAGCTTGTATACTTTCATACCGAATTAGTTTTTTATTTTGATATTATATACAGACACTTCATTTTTATTGTATGTATAGATTTCCATTTATACAGATACTGTATACTCAAATATACAAGTTTAATGTGATGCAGCTTTACATAATACGGGGGGTGTTTAACATGTGGAAAATAATTTGTAATAAATACGTTTTTCATGCGTTGTGGCGACACTTTTTGAAACATTATTAAAGATTAGTATAATTTATTTATAGTTGTAGAATGTTTATGTATCTGTAAAATGATAGTATGAAAAAATATTATGAAAAGGTTTCCAATGGTGTCGGACTGGCGGGAGAGATGAGTGTCGTATAGTCCCGGGAAATTAGTCTTTTGTGTTTTCTATAAGAATTTAAAAATTCGCAGACGACATTCCAATCTATTGTTGTTTTTTGTCGATTATTAAATTGTTTTTGTGGGGAGTGGAGGGAGGTGGAGCGCCTGGCCACGATGGCCACAACCCTCGTGGTCAGGCGCATAAGGAGGTTGGGCCTCAGGGTAGCCCTCGAAAAGACCGAGGCCCTACTCTTTCATGGGCCTCGGCGAGGGCCACCACCAGGGGCCCACATAGTGGTGGAGGGCGCCCGGATCAGGGTGGGGACCCAGATGAAATATCTGGGCCTCACCCTGGACGGGCGCTGACGGTTCGAGCCCCACTTTGCGGGGCTCGGACCGCGAATTGCTGGGACGGCGGCGGCACTCGGCCGGTTGCTCCCTAATATAGGGGGGCCTGGCGCCGGGTGCCGCCGACTCTACATGGGAGTCGTGCGGGCGATGGCCGCCTACGGGGCACCGGTCTGGGCCGACGCCCTCGGTGCCGCCAACGTGCGTGCGCTCCGCAATGCGCAGCGCACGGTGGCACTGAGGGCGATCCGGGCGTACCGGACGGTGTCCTCAGCGGCGGCTTTCACGCTCGCCGGCTCCCTACCCTGGGAGCTGGAGGCAGGAGTTCTCGCCGCCGTGTACGAATTCACGTCGAAAGATGGAAGCAGGACCTGGCGGACGAGCGGTTCGGGCGGTTTACCATAGACGCCGTCCGCCCGGTCCTGCGGGAGTGGATTGGTAGGGAGTGGGGCTCCCTGACGTTCCGACTGGTGCAGGTACACACCGGACACGGTTGTTTCGGGTGGCACCTGCACCGGATCGCACGCAGGGACCGACCGCCGCCTGTCCGAGTGCGGCGCTGTCGAAGATACCGCGCAGCACACTCTGTCTGAATGAGCGTGGTCTCGGCCATGCTTGGCAGCGAACAGGCGTGGCGAGCGATGTCCTCCTTCTGCGAGGACGTCATCTCGCAGAAAGAGGAGGCGGAGAGGGCCCGCGAGGCAGATCCTCAAAGTGGCCCTCTCCGCCAAAGAAGGACAGGCGGGAGGAGGCGGCGTTTCGCCCAACTCCTCTCGCCACCGTAGCCGGACCTGAGGGGGTGGGCCGTGGGGCCCATCGCCTTATTGCACAGGTCCGGCGGACGAGGGGGGGCAGCCGGTGTGTACCCGGTCTGTCCCTCTATAGGTAGCAGCCCGGCGGTCACCTTCCGCTGGGCGGACCTGGGGGCGGCTCTACAAGGTTGATTAGCTGGAACGATCCCTTGCCGCCCCCACACAACGGTCTGTCGGTACACCGTGGGGTTTTAGTCCGTGCGAGTCGGACATAACCAGGGCGTATCCAGAAGGGATTTCCTCACGTAAAAAAAAAAAGATAGGTCGCGAATTGCATGTATCAGGCAACAGCCAAAGCCGAGGTGTGTCGTGCACCCTTGAGCTAGTTGTCAAAATAAAATCGGCTGAGTGCCTTAAGCGCTCGCCTTAATACTCCGGTGAAGCTATTAAGAAATTGCTTGGTCAATAGCGTAGTCAGTTCGAAAAAAAAAAAAGCAATCGTTTATATAAAAAGTGCGGTGTACTATTTTGGAGTCGAGTCGTGGAAGCGTATTAATGTTGGTAATATTAACATCGGTGGATAAAGATGAATCGGTGGGATTTACTGTACGACTTGTGTAAAGGTTCCGTTCGTGTATTGATGTGCAGTGAATGTATTTGATTTAGTAGTATATAATAGAGTGTTTGTGGTATCGTAGGTTAAAGAAGTGCCTGTCGAAGTACGCGTGCCTGCGCGAGGAGATGGTGGAGCAGCGCGAGGCGCACGACTGCGAGCGGCGCGAGCACGAGGCGCTGCAGGCGGCGCTGATCGCGGAGCTGCGGCGGCGCCTGCTGGTGGCCGACAGCTTCGTGCCCGAGGCCGGCCGCCCCGCCGTGCTGCGCGCGCGCTACTGCGAGGACGCGGACTGCTGGGAGCTGCGCGCGCACGCCGGCGCCGAGCCCCTCGCGCGCCGCCCCCTCGCGCACCCCGCCCGCCGCCGCCCCGCGCCCGCGCACTCCCGCACCCGCCACGAGAACGTGCTGGCGCTGGCGCCGCTGCCGCTGCCCGCCACCACGCGCGCCTACGTGCCGCCCACGCAGGTACCGCTACACTCATACCCCTGAGCCATTCCACCGCACCCGCCACGAGAACGTGCTGGCGCTGGCGCCGCTGCCGCTGCCCGCCACCACGCGCGCCTACGTGCCGCCCACGCAGGTACCGCTACACTCATACCCCTGAGCCATTCCACCGCACCCGCCACGAGAACGTGCTGGCGCTGGCGCCGCTGCCGCTGCCCGCCACCACGCGCGCCTACGTGCCGCCCACGCAGGTACCGCTACACTCATACCCCTGAGCCATTCCACCGCACCCGCCACGAGAACGTGCTGGCGCTGGCGCCGCTGCCGCTGCCCGCCACCACGCGCGCCTACGTGCCGCCCACGCAGGTACCGCTACACTCATACCCCTGAGCCATTCCACCGCACCCGCCACGAGAACGTGCTGGCGCTGGCGCCGCTGCCGCTGCCCGCCACCACGCGCGCCTACGTGCCGCCCACGCAGGTACCGCTACACTCATACCCCTGAGCCATTCCACCCCGCGCCCGCGCACTCCCGCACCCGCCACGAGAACGTGCTGGCGCTGGCGCCGCTGCCGCTGCCCGCCACCACGCGCGCCTACGTGCCGCCCACGCAGGTACCGCTACACTCATACCCCTGAGCCATTCCACCGCACCCGCCACGAGAACGTGCTGGCGCTGGCGCCGCTGCCGCTGCCCGCCACCACGCGCGCCTACGTGCCGCCCACGCAGGTACCGCTACACTCATACCCCTGAGCCATTCCACCCCGCGCCCGCGCACTCCCGCACCCGCCACGAGAACGTGCTGGCGCTGGCGCCGCTGCCGCTGCCCGCCACCACGCGCGCCTACGTGCCGCCCACGCAGGTACCGCTACACTCATACCCCTGAGCCATTCCACCGCACCCGCCACGAGAACGTGCTGGCGCTGGCGCCGCTGCCGCTGCCCGCCACCACGCGCGCCTACGTGCCGCCCACGCAGGTACCACTACACTCATACCCCTGAGCCATTCCACCGCACCCGCCACGAGAACGTGCTGGCGCTGGCGCCGCTGCCGCTGCCCGCCACCACGCGCGCCTACGTGCCGCCCACGCAGGTACCGCTACACTCATACCCCTGAGCCATTCCACCCCGCGCCCGCGCACTCCCGCACCCGCCACGAGAACGTGCTGGCGCTGGCGCCGCTGCCGCTGCCCGCCACCACGCGCGCCTACGTGCCGCCCACGCAGGTACCGCTACACTCATACCCCTGAGCCATTCCACCCCGCGCCCGCGCACTCCCGCACCCGCCACGAGAACGTGCTGGCGCTGGCGCCGCTGCCGCTGCCCGCCACCACGCGCGCCTACGTGCCGCCCACGCAGGTACCGCTACACTCATACCCCTGAGCCATTCCACCGCACCCGCCACGAGAACGTGCTGGCGCTGGCGCCGCTGCCGCTGCCCGCCACCACGCGCGCCTACGTGCCGCCCACGCAGGTACCGCTACACTCATACCCCTGAGCCATTCCACCCCGCGCCCGCGCACTCCCGCACCCGCCACGAGAACGTGCTGGCGCTGGCGCCGCTGCCGCTGCCCGCCACCACGCGCGCCTACGTGCCGCCCACGCAGGTACCGCTACACTCATACCCCTGAGCCATTCCACCGCACCCGCCACGAGAACGTGCTGGCGCTGGCGCCGCTGCCGCTGCCGCTGCCCGCCACCACGCGCGCCTACGTGCCGCCCACGCAGGTACCGCTACACTCATACCCCTGAGCCATTCCACCGCACCCGCCACGAGAACGTGCTGGCGCTGGCGCCGCTGCCGCTGCCCGCCACCACGCGCGCCTACGTGCCGCCCACGCAGGTACCGCTACACTCATACCCCTGAGCCATTCCACCGCACCCGCCACGAGAACGTGCTGGCGCTGGCGCCGCTGCCGCTGCCCGCCACCACGCGCGCCTACGTGCCGCCCACGCAGGTACCGCTACACTCATACCCCTGAGCCATTCCACCGCACCCGCCACGAGAACGTGCTGGCGCTGGCGCTGGCGCCGCTGCCGCTGCCCGCCACCACGCGCGCCTACGTGCCGCCCACGCAGGTACCGCTACACTCATACCCCTGAGCCATTCCACCGCACCCGCCACGAGAACGTGCTGGCGCTGGCGCCGCTGCCGCTGCCCCCGCCACCACGCGCGCCTACGTGCCGCCCACGCAGGTACCGCTACACTCATACCCCTGAGCCATTCCACCGCACCCGCCACGAGAACGTGCTGGCGCTGGCGCCGCTGCCGCTGCCGCTGCCCGCCACCACGCGCGCCTACGTGCCGCCCACGCAGGTACCGCTACACTCATACCCCTGAGCCATTCCACCGCACCCGCCACGAGAACGTGCTGGCGCTGGCGCCGCTGCCGCTGCCGCTGCCCGCCACCACGCGCGCCTACGTGCCGCCCACGCAGGTACTGCTACACTCATACCCCTGAGCCATTCCACCGCACCCGCCACGAGAACGTGCTGGCGCTGGCGCCGCTGCCGCTGCCCGCCACCACGCGCGCCTACGTGCCGCCCACGCAGGTACCGCTACACTCATACCCCTGAGCCATTCCACCGCACCCGCCACGAGAACGTGCTGGCGCTGGCGCCGCTGCCGCTGCCGCTGCCCGCCACCACGCGCGCCTACGTGCCGCCCACGCAGGTACCGCTACACTCATACCCCTGAGCCATTCCACCGCACCCGCCACGAGAACGTGCTGGCGCTGGCGCCGCTGCCGCTGCCGCTGCCCGCCACCACGCGCGCCTACGTGCCGCCCACGCAGGTACCGCTACACTCATACCCCTGAGCCATTCCACCGCACCCGCCACGAGAACGTGCTGGCGCTGGCGCCGCTGCCGCTGCCGCTGCCCGCCACCACGCGCGCCTACGTGCCGCCCACGCAGGTACCGCTACACTCATACCCCTGAGCCATTCCACCGCACCCGCCACGAGAACGTGCTGGCGCTGGCGCCGCTGCCGCTGCCGCTGCCCGCCACCACGCGCGCCTACGTGCCGCCCACGCAGGTACCGCTACACTCATACCCCTGAGCCATTCCACCGCACCCGCCACGAGAACGTGCTGGCGCTGGCGCCGCTGCCGCTGCCCGCCACCACGCGCGCCTACGTGCCGCCCACGCAGGTACCGCTACACTCATACCCCTGAGCCATTCCACCGCGCGCCCGCGCACTCCCGCACCCGCCACGAGAACGTGCTGGCGCTGGCGCCGCTGCCGCTGCCCGCCACCACGCGCGCCTACGTGCCGCCCACGCAGGTACCGCTACACTCATACCCCTGAGCCATTCCACCGCACCCGCCACGAGAACGTGCTGGCGCTGGCGCCGCTGCCGCTGCCCGCCACCACGCGCGCCTACGTGCCGCCCACGCAGGTACCGCTACACTCATACCCCTGAGCCATTCCACCGCACCCGCCACGAGAACGTGCTGGCGCTGGCGCCGCTGCCGCTGCCCGCCACCACGCGCGCCTACGTGCCGCCCACGCAGGTACCGCTACACTCATACCCCTGAGCCATTCCACCGCACCCGCCACGAGAACGTGCTGGCGCTGGCGCCGCTGCCGCTGCCGCTGCCCGCCACCACGCGCGCCTACGTGCCGCCCACGCAGGTACCGCTACACTCATACCCCTGAGCCATTCCACCGCACCCGCCACGAGAACGTGCTGGCGCTGGCGCTGGCGCCGCTGCCGCTGCCGCTGCCCGCCACCACGCGCGCCTACGTGCCGCCCACGCAGGTACCGCTACACTCATACCCCTGAGCCATTCCACCGCACCCGCCACGAGAACGTGCTGGCGCTGGCGCTGGCGCCGCTGCCGCTGCCCGCCACCACGCGCGCCTACGTGCCGCCCACGCAGGTACCGCTACACTCATACCCCTGAGCCATTCCACCGCACCCGCCACGAGAACGTGCTGGCGCTGGCGCCGCTGCCGCTGCCGCTGCCCGCCACCACGCGCGCCTACGTGCCGCCCACGCAGGTACCGCTACACTCATACCCCTGAGCCATTCCACCGCACCCGCCACGAGAACGTGCTGGCGCTGGCGCCGCTGCCGCTGCCCGCCACCACGCGCGCCTACGTGCCGCCCACGCAGGTACCGCTACACTCATACCCCTGAGCCATTCCACCGCACCCGCCACGAGAACGTGCTGGCGCTGGCGCCGCTGCC
Source organism: Antheraea yamamai (assembly GCA_036509395.1). Taxonomy (NCBI): domain Eukaryota; kingdom Metazoa; phylum Arthropoda; class Insecta; order Lepidoptera; family Saturniidae; genus Antheraea; species Antheraea yamamai. The sequence goes on along the minus strand of AP028437.1, from coordinate 16,514,754 downwards.
GCTGCCGCTGCCCGCCACCACGCGCGCCTACGTGCCGCCCACGCAGGTACCGCTACACTCATACCCCTGAGCCATTCCACCGCACCCGCCACGAGAACGTGCTGGCGCTGGCGCCGCTGCCGCTGCCGCTGCCCGCCACCACGCGCGCCTACGTGCCGCCCACGCAGGTACCGCTACACTCATACCCCTGAGCCATTCCACCGCACCCGCCACGAGAACGTGCTGGCGCTGGCGCCGCTGCCGCTGCCGCTGCCCGCCACCACGCGCGCCTACGTGCCGCCCACGCAGGTACCGCTACACTCATACCCCTGAGCCATTCCACCGCACCCGCCACGAGAACGTGCTGGCGCTGGCGCCGCTGCCGCTGCCGCTGCCCGCCACCACGCGCGCCTACGTGCCGCCCACGCAGGTACCGCTACACTCATACCCCTGAGCCATTCCACCGCACCCGCCACGAGAACGTGCTGGCGCTGGCGCCGCTGCCGCTGCCGCTGCCCGCCACCACGCGCGCCTACGTGCCGCCCACGCAGGTACCGCTACACTCATACCCCTGAGCCATTCCACCGCACCCGCCACGAGAACGTGCTGGCGCTGGCGCCGCTGCCGCTGCCGCTGCCCGCCACCACGCGCGCCTACGTGCCGCCCACGCAGGTACCGCTACACTCATACCCCTGAGCCATTCCACCGCACCCGCCACGAGAACGTGCTGGCGCTGGCGCCGCTGCCGCTGCCGCTGCCCGCCACCACGCGCGCCTACGTGCCGCCCACGCAGGTACCGCTACACTCATACCCCTGAGCCATTCCACCGCACCCGCCACGAGAACGTGCTGGCGCTGGCGCCGCTGCCGCTGCCGCTGCCCGCCACCACGCGCGCCTACGTGCCGCCCACGCAGGTACCGCTACACTCATACCCCTGAGCCATTCCACCGCACCCGCCACGAGAACGTGCTGGCGCTGGCGCCGCTGCCGCTGCCGCTGCCCGCCACCACGCGCGCCTACGTGCCGCCCACGCAGGTACCGCTACACTCATACCCCTGAGCCATTCCACCGCACCCGCCACGAGAACGTGCTGGCGCTGGCGCCGCTGCCGCTGCCGCTGCCCGCCACCACGCGCGCCTACGTGCCGCCCACGCAGGTACCGCTACACTCATACCCCTGAGCCATTCCACCCCGCGCCCGCGCACTCCCGCACCCGCCACGAGAACGTGCTGGCGCTGGCGCCGCTGCCGCTGCCCGCCACCACGCGCGCCTACGTGCCGCCCACGCAGGTACCGCTACACTCATACCCCTGAGCCATTCCACCGCACCCGCCACGAGAACGTGCTGGCGCTGGCGTCGCTGCCGCTGCCCGCCACCACGCGCGCCTACGTGCCGCCCACGCAGGTACCGCTACACTCATACCCCTGAGCCATTCCACCGCACCCGCCACGAGAACGTGCTGGCGCTGGCGCCGCTGCCGCTGCCGCTGCCCGCCACCACGCGCGCCTACGTGCCGCCCACGCAGGTACCGCTACACTCATACCCCTGAGCCATTCCACCGCACCCGCCACGAGAACGTGCTGGCGCTGGCGCCGCTGCCGCTGCCGCTGCCCGCCACCACGCGCGCCTACGTGCCGCCCACGCAGGTACCGCTACACTCATACCCCTGAGCCATTCCACCGCACCCGCCACGAGAACGTGCTGGCGCTGGCGCCGCTGCCGCTGCCGCTGCCCGCCACCACGCGCGCCTACGTGCCGCCCACGCAGGTACCGCTACACTCATACCCCTGAGCCATTCCACCCCGCGCCCGCGCACTCCCGCACCCGCCACGAGAACGTGCTGGCGCTGGCGCCGCTGCCGCTGCCCGCCACCACGCGCGCCTACGTGCCGCCCACGCAGGTACCGCTACACTCATACCCCTGAGCCATTCCACCGCACCCGCCACGAGAACGTGCTGGCGCTGGCGCCGCTGCCGCTGCCCGCCACCACGCGCGCCTACGTGCCGCCCACGCAGGTACCGCTACACTCATACCCCTGAGCCATTCCACCGCACCCGCCACGAGAACGTGCTGGCGCTGGCGCCGCTGCCGCTGCCGCTGCCCGCCACCACGCGCGCCTACGTGCCGCCCACGCAGGTACCGCTACACTCATACCCCTGAGCCATTCCACCGCACCCGCCACGAGAACGTGCTGGCGCTGGCGCCGCTGCCGCTGCCCCCCGCCACCACGCGCGCCTACGTGCCGCCCACGCAGGTACCGCTACACTCATACCCCTGAGCCATTCCACCGCACCCGCCACGAGAACGTGCTGGCGCTGGCGCCGCTGCCGCTGCCGCTGCCCGCCACCACGCGCGCCTACGTGCCGCCCACGCAGGTACCGCTACACTCATACCCCTGAGCCATTCCACCGCACCCGCCACGAGAACGTGCTGGCGCTGGCGCCGCTGCCGCTGCCGCTGCCCGCCACCACGCGCGCCTACGTGCCGCCCACGCAGGTACCGCTACACTCATACCCCTGAGCCATTCCACCGCACCCGCCACGAGAACGTGCTGGCGCTGGCGCCGCTGCCGCTGCCGCTGCCCGCCACCACGCGCGCCTACGTGCCGCCCACGCAGGTACCGCTACACTCATACCCCTGAGCCATTCCACCGCACCCGCCACGAGAACGTGCTGGCGCTGGCGCCGCTGCCGCTGCCGCTGCCCGCCACCACGCGCGCCTACGTGCCGCCCACGCAGGTACCGCTACACTCATACCCCTGAGCCATTCCACCGCACCCGCCACGAGAACGTGCTGGCGCTGGCGCCGCTGCCGCTGCCGCTGCCCGCCACCACGCGCGCCTACGTGCCGCCCACGCAGGTACCGCTACACTCATACCCCTGAGCCATTCCACCGCACCCGCCACGAGAACGTGCTGGCGCTGGCGCCGCTGCCGCTGCCGCTGCCCGCCACCACGCGCGCCTACGTGCCGCCCACGCAGGTACCGCTACACTCATACCCCTGAGCCATTCCACCGCACCCGCCACGAGAACGTGCTGGCGCTGGCGCCGCTGCCGCTGCCCGCCACCACGCGCGCCTACGTGCCGCCCACGCAGGTACCGCTACACTCATACCCCTGAGCCATTCCACCCCGCGCCCGCGCACTCCCGCACCCGCCACGAGAACCTTTAGCCTTCTTCTACGTTTGTAGAAAAAACAACACTAACAATAGAAAAAAGGTATTTAATACATTGAAAGTTTTAATACAAAGAAATACAAAGAAACAAAATGTTGAATGTAGCTAACTTCATGGTGTCGGTTTTTCGTGACGGTGTGCGCGCGCATCGTAAAAATTTACTCTCATCATTTTTCCCAAACGCGCCAAAAGAAGTATAACTTCAATAAAATAAATAAGTTTTTAGCGGAATTTTGGTCTGTCATTTTATTTTTTATTCATAATCTTGTGTTACTTGACTCTATATTGTGTAAAATTGGTGGTGTTCTATGTGATATAGTTTATTTATTGTGCATACGTGAAGTGAATGTAAAATAATACCACGGACCATGAAATCTGAGATGCCACAAAAACTCCATAGAAAGTTCTAACAAGATGGCCGCCATCTTGTTAGTTCACTGTAATTATATCAAGAAACTTGTAATATCAATATTCACTTGACAATGGCAGTAATAGTCTACTAGAAGACTGGTTGCCAAAAGAACTTGTAATACTATTAACTACTCGACAATGGCAGTAATAATCTAAAAGATTGGTTGCCAGAAATAAAGTTAAAAATTTTGTTTTAAAAAGATTAACCACTACCCTTCCCCGATTCATTTAAGTAAATTAAAAATTAGAAACTTACCTATTTACGACCATGGACTTCAAAGTAAAGTGCCACTATATATATGGGGCATTCCATGCCAAATCACCGAGTTTTTTTTTCGACCCCTTTCGATTTGGCTAAAAATTTCGTATTATTTTCTACCCTACCAATAACATTTTTCTGATTTTTTTACCCAACCCAAAAAAAGTTACGAATTTAAAAAAAAAACGCTCTTTTTTTTTTCAAATTGCTATAACTTTGACACAAATTGACCTTTTGGCACTTTTTTTTTTTGTTTATTCTTGTTTTTAAATGTAGTTTTTAGAAAAAAATTTAAAAAAAAATTCCGAAGTAATGAACAATAAAATATTTTAGTTTTTTCAAGAAAACCGTCATTTTTTCGAAGTTCGACACTTTGGATTTTCAATTTGTTTATCTCAAAAAAAACTTCAACTAAAACCGTATTTAACCCCACTATTCCCATTTTGTGCCCACTTATGAGACGAACTTCTTAGCCTTCCATGGATTCACCGTGCGGGTGCCGGGTCCATCGTGTGGCAGAGGGAGAAACTCAGAGCAGTTCCCAGGACTTGCGACCCAGGTGTAGGTTTAAGGAGGCCCCCTTTGAGATGCGCATCAACGCTCACCTTCACTGCTCGAGTTTCCCGCCCTGCCTAGCCAAATTTGGTAGGAACCTGTTAGTGCAGCCTTTGATACTCGTTCTAAAATAGAACTTACTGCAGTTCTCGACAGGCCAAGGTCCTTCAGAAGGTTGTAGAGAGATTTTGCTGGTATACCTCTCGCTCCTACTTCTACCGCGTATAACTTAACCACATAGCCATTTTTACTTAGTTCATTTGTTAGTTCGTAATATTTATTTAATTGTGTGGTCTTTAGGAATGTTGGTTTCCCACGGTACAGTAAGCTCTACTAGTATTACATGTTTTGTGTGTCTAGAGAAGAGGAATATGTCCGGTCTGGATGACGAAACACCAACATCCTCTGGGATTTTATAGTGCTTGTCATACGTATCCATTAAAATAGTCCAGTCAGGTGCAGTACCTAGGATTGAGAAAGGCTTGCTTTTAGAGTTTACAGTTGCGCCATCCTTTACAAAGTTAATTTGTCGTTCATTTGTGGTCAATCCTTTTTGGGCTCTAGCTACTGAAAGACTTACTGCTTCACGTATGATTTCAAGTACTCTATCATGTCGGCGTGAGTAATAACCCCTATCAAGCAGCACCTTGCAACCTACCAATAAGTGCCTAGCAGTACCTACTTTTTTTTTTTTTTTTTTTTTTTTTATTGTAGCTCGGCAAAGTGACTGTACTGTGCCTGATGGTAAGCACAGTACAATCCAAAAACAATGGCGACCACCGAAAGACATACTATCCATCGCCGGTCGCCGCTGTCATGCATGCCGGCCTGAAAGCGACCCAGTCAGGGACAGTCCCCCCCCAGTTGCTGGATATACACCGGCTGATCCCGGAACGCGATACGCCCAAACGTGCCACTATGGCGGGTGTTCCACCTGGTGTACGGTGGTCGCGATCCAGTCGGGTACAGACACCCTACCACCCCGCGCCCAGTCAGGGACAGCCCCCCCCCCCCCCCAGTTGCTGGATATACACCGGCTGATCCCGGAACGCGACACGCCCAAACGTGCCACTATGGCGGGTGTTCCACCTGGTGTACGGTGGTCGCGATCCAGTCGGGTACAGACACCCTACCACCCCGCAAATTATTTTAACTGTAAAATAATTATGTTATTACTTCTCGATCTGTAACCACATTATGGCTTAAGTTTAATTATAATTTATTTGATTGGTAAATACCGCCTCACCACAAGTAAAGCAAGATTTTTCAGAGGCTTTCCCCCATCTTAGTAGGTTACTTTGATCTGGGAGGGTCATTTGGAAGGCATTAAGATAAAATTTTAATAGGGCAGGAGACCAATCATAAAGTAGGGTGCGCCATTTCAGGGCTAACGGGATGCAGAACTCACCTAAGGTTAACCACTCACTTTGCATTTCTAAATTCATTGCGTGCACTTTATAATTATCATTTTCATCTTGTTGTAGAAAGAATTTTATTATTTCTCGGTCTTCCTTTTTCTTTGCAGAACCCAGTCCGACTCTATTAAATTGTGCTCCTGCCATAAATTGTTTGTGGAATTGAAGTCTTGACTCAAGCTCTGTAACACATTTATCTTTTGGGAGTGATGAGACTATTTCGTCCTGGGATTGTCCCAAGAGATGCATTTTGGTCACTCTGAGGTGTTTATAGAGTTCCGATGGTTTCTTTAACTTCATTCCAAAACTGTTTTGATCCCTAAATAGAGTTGAGGGGTCAGCTGAATGTGCAATTCCGAGCCATAGCTCAATATCTTTATGACATTTGCATCTAGTTTTGCCAGGAGGGTTTTACCAATGTCATATACAAGAAAAGACCAAGTCAGACGTGACGTAAGATAGTTGTCGTATATCCAAACTTTCTTAATATTGCTTAATGGTTGTTGGTCTACCTTATTTAAGTCATTTAGAAAATTATCGACAATTGCCTCTAAGGATGGTGTACGTCCTTTGTAGTCAATCTTTCTACCAAGGAATTTGAAAGGCACTGCTTCAGCAATCGTGGTGACACATTGACCTCCTATTGAGAGTCCCGGGTTATAAGAGGTTTATTTGGTATTTCGTCTACCCAGACATAGACAGTGACATTTACTTGGTTTTGCCCTCAGTCCGTCAGTCCATGTACAAAACTCATCTACTTCAGTTAATAACACCTGACATTGTTTTGGATTTCGTGTCATTATTGCTAGGTCGTCTGCAAAGGCTAAGATGGACTCTGTGTATTTATTGTTTATTTTAAACCGATAGCCCCATTTTTTCTCATGACTTATTAACTTGTCTATAAGAATATTTATAATTATATTAAAAGCTATTGGTGACAAGCAGCAGCCTTGGAACAGTCCTACATTATAATGCAATGGTTCCGTGTTCCTTGTTGGCTGCTATGGCAAATTGTAGTTGTGAATAATAAGATGTGATTATGTCGATAACTACAGTAGGAAAATTATACCACTTCAGGGCGAAGATCATCAGTTCATGCTGTACAGAACCAAATGAGTTTTCAAGGTCTATCCAGCAGACTGTAATTTGCCTCTCATGTGTTCTGGCATCTTTCAAATTTTTTTTTTCGATAGAAAAAAAAAGTTTTTTCAAATTTTGCTTATTTTCTTAAACTTTGCACTAAAACGATTTTAGTTGGCTTTTATAACCTCAAAAGTAAAAAAAATTAAACTAAAAAAAACAAACTGTATTAATAAAAGTAAAATTATTTTATTTAAGTATAATGTTTTATAATTTATACAATCTCAATATTCTAAAAAAATTAAAAAGTTTTTAAAGCAACTATTTCGCGGAAAAAGACAAAACTAAAAAAAAATGAAAAAATTGAGAACACTACCTAAAAAAAATATTTGAAGTTAACAAAAATAATTTTACTCTTATTAATACAGTTTATGTTTATTAGTTTAATTTTTTTTTACTTTTGAGGTTATAAAAGCCAACCAAAATCGTTTTAGTGCAAAGTTTAAGAAAATAAGCAAAATTTGAAAAAACTTTTTTTTTTCAATCGAAAAAAAAATTAGAAGAATAAGTGGGCACAAAATGGGAATAGTGGGGTTAAATACGGTTTTAGTTGAAGTTTTTTTTGAGATAAACAAATTGAAAATCCAAAGTGTCGAACTTCGAAAAAATGACGGTTTTCTTGAAAAAACTAAAATATTTTTTTGTTCTTTACTTCTGAAAATTTTTTTCTAAAAACTACATTTAAAAACAAGAATTAACAAAAAAAAGTGCCAAAAGGTCAATTTGTGTCAAAGTTATAGCAATTTAAAAAAAAAGTGCGTTTTTTTTTTAAATTCGTAACTTTTTTTGGGTTGGGTAAAAAAATCTGAAAAAATTCAGAAAAATGTTATTGGTAGGGTAGAAAATAATACCAAATTTTTAGCCAAATCGAAAGGGGTCGAAAAAAAACTCGGTGATTTGGCATGGAATACCCCATATATTCTTTTCAGCTATTCCCTTTATAACTCCTTACCACTACATATCGTCTAATGGTAAAGCCATCCATTCCTGCAATCTTTCATCTATCCTGTCTCTTACGAATAAAATTTATAGTCTATCATTAATACAGTATCTTAATTGTCATACCGTTTCTTTGTAGAACTCTGATATTAAATGTGACTACTGCATCCTTTATCCGCCTTCTCCCTATTCCCACCCAAATTCGTTATCACATACTAATCATTACGATTACCCAATAGTAAATACCTAGAACATATTTTCATAAGAAGAAGATTCGCATAGAGCAAAAAAGATTAATTTATTAGGCAAAAATAACAGAAGTAACCTTTAAAGAAGTCTGGGTTGCCAGTAATTAAAAAGGAGGAAACAAAAGAAATATATTTATAAAAGAAATATATTTATTGTGTTGTGGTCCGGTGAAGCTGTTAAGACCATACTAGGTCAAGAACGTAGTCAGTTCGAAAAAAATCATTGTAACAAGTGTACACACATTACGATAGTGGAAAAATAAACTTACAACGTATGTATAACATATACAAAAGAAATGAAACGTTAGAAGACATTAAAATTATGCCATGGTATTACTATAATGACACGCAATTCAGCGTGTCCTGTCTACCACCATTACAAGTGACCCCAGCGTTGATTTTCAATTGTGGACAAGTAGGTTTAAACACTGTAATAATACGAACATAATAACACTATAAATGTGAACTTTGTAATATATACGTATACAAGTAAATATATAATGAACAAAGTATTAAATACGTAAATGATATGAATAAAAAAATTGAGAAATGTAATGGGATTATATTCCTGAGACGCTTAAATTATTCCGGTCGTTGAAGTATTACATAAGTAGAATTTTTCTCATTTTTAACCGTCTGATGGCTCTGCTCAGCAAAACTATGCAATGCTCGTAGTCTCTCCCCTGCGAACGTTACGTAAACATTCATATAAGCATTTATTAGTCAGTTCTGGTTTCCATGTTGATTCATGGGTAGCAGCTAATAAGGAATTTATAGTCTATAGAGAAATTACTTATAGTGGTTTTCTACAATTCAAGGTCGATTAGTAGTATCGTTGATAAGATCGTGAGCCCGCACATATTCTACCTACACATGCCGCTATTTTTCATGTCATCAAAATTAAGAAAATCAAAGATCCCCTCCTCACTCTTTAATGCTTACGTAATGCTTGTCTCGGCCACCCGTTGTTGTGGCTCAGTTATTACATGTTCAATTAAAATTATCACAAAGTGCGTGGCGCTATCTATGAGATACCTGTAACAGTGGGTCCTACAGTTTTATTTATTTATTTACACATTATGCGTTAAATACGCAATGGCGGACTTAATGCCTAAGGCATACTCTGCCAGTCAACCATTAGGTAGTTTTCTGTCAACAAATTAATTTAAAGTGCGATCTGTTCGAGACTGATGAAACTTATAATTAATAACAATAATCAACACTGACAATCATTTAATTTGTAATAAAAAACTATTGAGGTAATTAATCTTAATATAAATTATTCTGTCTCCGAAGTTGGAACAACTTACACATAAATGGCAACGAAAATGATCGGCCATGAAGATGGATCGAGTGGTTTCGAAGTTCATCGTGGACAAACATCATGACACTGAATGATATCGCGTGTTTCAGAGCGTCGCCGCGGTTGTGAAGAAGGAGCCGGAGGGCGAGAGCGTCCCGCGGCGAGCGCCTCCCCCCTCCTCCCGCACCGCGCGCGGCCCTCGCCCCCCTCCCACGCACCGGCCCACCACCGCGCACCGCCTCGGCACCGCCGGCGTGCGGTAGGACCCAACCACACCCCCTCCCCCTCCCCCCTCCCCCCACACGTACACGCGGTCCGGTGAGCGACTACACAGTAGCAAATCGTCCATTCCTTTATATACGAGTCGTTGCGTTTTAAAATGAACTAAATCGTACTTTAACCGTTCCCAATATTTTATGTTATTTTTCAAAATTAAACAATTCTTTACATGTATTATGAACATCATAAAAAAACTAAAAATCTTTTGGGCGGCAAAATTTGAACTCCGTTCTCAGTGTTATAATAACTGGACATTTAAAAAATGTAACATATGAACGAATAATATTAGATTTAGCTCATTTTGAAATGTAACGAATGAACACAAACGAGTTCATTATAGATATAGATTAGAAATAAAAAATGACATCAATTCCTAATCGCTCACCTGACACACTCGTTATATAATATAGCATTGATTAACCAATGCAAAATAAAAAATACATCTAAAAATTATTGCAGTAAGGATAACCATTAAATGTTTTACGCTTTTGCGATAAGTGACCAATATGTATATAATGTGCTTAACATAACTGTAAATTTTCGCCTCATTAAAATTTACTGTAACAATAACTTACAGTGAAAATAACCATTACATCATGTAAAATACAATGGCGATTACTAACATTGAATGAAATATTATAGAAAGTTTTCAATGAAATCGCATCATTAAATATATAATTAGCTCGATTCATAATAAATTAATCAATGGTTATCCTTACCGCGTGAAAAAAAAACTATAATTTTAAATAAATGTAAGTAGTATATCTCATACGTGTCCCAATGGTATGGTACCTGATATGGGACGGAAAATATATCTGTGAATAATTCCCCCCTTGCCAGCAACTCCCCCCCCCCCACTGGTACAACTCCTCTGGTATCGATTTCTCCTCCCCTGTGGATAAAGAAAATCGATATCAGCTTCTTTGTAATAGATACTTTAAATAAAATATTACCAAACTGATAGTTATAGTCATCGATGTTCTGTATCGAGGATGTAATCGATATTTAAGTATCGTTTGTGATTCCTTATCGACATTCCGTCGAACGCGACCCATCCCGAGCCGAAGCAGTAACGTCCAGAATCTTGTCCCACTTACTTACTTAAATACTTAAAGAATTGTAATTTGTTAAATTCTATTACGATATTTTTGTACAATCGTAAAATTGTTTATAATGAACGCCGAACGCTTTTGACGCTTACGTGTGCTTCGCAAGATGTCGCGGGAACTCGCAACCGGTAGTGACGTCACACGGTACGGCGTGACGTGACTCGTCACTACCGGTTCCGTTTCAGCGCCGTCGAATTAGTTAAATGTTATGAAGTGGTAGTGAACCCGCGAGTAGTTACAGTAGAGAGAGAGAGCGGTTAGGAGATAGTCACAAAGGCGTGCGAGTGAGACAGCACGGGTTGATCTCGAGCGTCTTTTCCCCCAGTATTTAGTGCGGTAAAGACGCTTTCTGTAACTTATTTTAGTTAAGTTGTTAGGGAACTATACCGCGGGAAAGTGATCCCACTCCTGAACTGCGGAAACATTATTACGCGAATTTTTATTATAGTCATTTTAGGGTTGTCATTTGTTTTATATATATATGATTATTATTTTACCGTTGTTGATTATTTTTTGTAAAATTTTATTTTATGCCTCGGTCGTGTGTCGAAGCAAGTGATATTAGATAGTTTTTATTATAATAATTGTGGTATTGAAATTGTATCGTATGAAATTTAAATGAATTTTCAGTATTCTCGAAATGGCTCTATGTGTGTGTAGAGAGAGAAAAAAAGAGGAAAGAGAGAGAGAGTCATGTTCAAATGCGTTACCAAAGACGGAAACAATCCATTCCATGAGTTTTGTCCCACGTATATGATATTACCACTGATCATGTTCCTTTGTGAAATTTCGGTTCGTTATATTATGTATTCTAGACACGGTTTCTAGTCAAACATTCTTTATACAAGTATTGTAAATATTGTATTTTAGGTATTTAAAAAGTATAGAGTAATCGTGTAGTTAAGGCGCTAATGTTCGCACAATACTTTTTGAATACCCGAGGCGAGAGTTCAGCTGATAAATTTTAGTAGAAAATAAATTTGTTTCATTTTGTCATTATAATGAACAATAATATAAATCACAAGTAAGAGTTTTTGCATACGCATATACAAATCATGAAAAATAATTTAATTTTACAGTTTTGTGTATGTCCTTATGTATTGTATTAATTGGCTTTGTAATAATTTGGATGTCGGATGATGGGAAATAATCATGTGATATATTATTTGGAAAGCGCTAGTCAGCCGCCGCGTACACGCTTATACTCACTAATAAAGTATTTCAAATTTTTATATGAAGTTTTATTTGCACCCTTAACACAATTCAGTCGTTACATTTAGAAATGAGCTAATGTTCATCGTTCTTACCCTTAATTTTTTTAAACTTCTAATATTTATTCGCCTTAAACGAAGTCCAAAATTTGCCGTTCATAAGTTTTTTTAGTTTTTAGTATCATTTATGATATTCAAATTTTACATGTTTAAAATATTAAGATCTATAAAAAAGAAACTTTAAATCTTATGAACAGCTAAATTGGATTTGGTTCATTTTGAAATGTAACGACTCGAACAAATATTTTAGTTCTATATTGATTCATTACAAAACGAGATATAGTGAGAGCGAGAGGAAATATGCAAGCACAGACAAGAGTCTATGATAGCTCATTTTTTCTTCATATATCTATTACTATAATAAAACTAACAAAGCCAAATCTGTACATTAAATTTTAAATTTTGATCGGGGTAGACTTTGTTATCGATATAGAAACCAAAAATAATCTTTTTACAATTTTTCTCTGTCTGTCTGTCCCTGTGAACACGTATCACTCTGAAAGTACTGAATCAATTTTGACAAAACTTGATTCAGTGATAACTAATATTACAAGGTTACGTCTAGGGTACTTTTTGTCCCATAAAATGCAAGTAGATCTCCAGGATAACGAAAACTAAAAATTTGTAGTTAATGTACCTAGACTTTTTTGTGACACCTTAGTACAAGAGCCAGCAACGTTGGAAGAAGAAGAAGTTAGAAAAGCTGGTTCTTTAATATGAAGATATATTATGCCCTTCCAAACAGGATTCAGAATACCTGGTAGCCGGTTAACGTTGCGTTTTGTAATGCGCATCACACCTTTACAGGTCAAAATTTTGATTTATAAATAATTTTAGGAACATATTTTTTCAGTAACTTTTAAATGCTATTAAAAACATGAATTTATCACTGCCAGACAATTTTGTTATTGACAATAATCTGCCCGATGATATTGTTTATAAATAAAATAATTCATTTCAAACTATTTTATTTTTTCCATTGCAAAGAACATATTTCATTTTATTAACCATTATGATATTGAGATTTCATCGTAAACAATGAAAAACAACGATAAACGTAGACATATAACTTGGGACTGACGCCATCTTGAATACATGCATCTATAACAGGCGCTGCCACAATTATCGCTATTTTTATCATACAGCCAGTGTTGCGCTAAACTTGCTATACATATTATTTTTAATTTACTCTCTTTTATGTTTACATAAAATAATATTAAAATAACAGCTATCTTAACATGGTTTGAACATACTTTTTTTATTTAAAAGAATAGCATCGGGCACATTATTGTTAATAACAAAAATGTCTGGCAATAATAATTTCATGTTTTAGTAGCGTTTCAAACTTAGTGAAAAACAAAACATTCACAAATTATATAAAAATCAATATTTTTGCCTGTAAAGGTGCGATATGCACTAATAAACGCAACGTTTACCGGCAGCCAGGTAGCCCGCACGCTGTTCGGAAGAACATAAAGATATATAAAAACTGGCTTATTGGAATTCGCTGTCGAAATCGTTGCTAGCTCTTAGACGAATAGTTACAGCAAGTGACAACTGACGCGTCGTGCCCATATCTTTTTAATATTTATATTTTTCTTCAATACAATGGAATGTGAAAAAGTTTTAATACAAGTTGAAAATAGTTATGATATCATTCAGTATTTAATTTATAATTACTTATTTTATGAATATATTTTATCGTTTAATTTACAATTTAACTCTATCAACTTGATATTTTATAATGTAAGCTATGCTGACTGTATAGTAAACGTCTACAAAAAAGGGAAAGGAACTTGGTTCCAACCGGGGGTCCATAGACATCTCAAGCTTTTTCACATTACTGCCAATATATGTAGGTTAGTTTATATTTTAATTGAACCCGGTAGATGATGCAACGAACGGGTTGTAGGCTTATTTTAAAACATTTCGCACATACCATCTGGGTATATGTTTGAGTGAGTCCTTTGATAGTTTGGATTTACAATTGGAAACGGTAGATGTGGCTGCAATCGGGTTTTAGGTTTATTAAAAAAATTCGCATTTAAAAATACAATTCAAACCGGTGATAACCGATTTGATGCAGACGAAGTTGCACAGGTCAGCTAGTTTGTAATAAATTCAGTGTTGTTTGTTAGAGATTATCCATAGATGGCAATAAAAACCCATGTGTAGATGGTCAACATGAAGGGGTATTTATTCTGAGTCAGAATTTCTTAAGCGGGCCACTAAAAATCGACTATTCGATTTTGATATATATATGAGCATATTTTGGTAGCTTTATAGGTTGAAAGTAATACCCTAAAGTGATTTTTGAAAATTTCAATTTTTCTAAAATTTATGATCGAGTAAAAATTTCGAGTACTTTTTTTTAAATCAAAATATATCAGTGAATAATTGCTGGATTTTAATGAAACTCGGTTTGTATGCTAAGGAATAGCAGATGAATAGAACAAAAATAATTTACGTAAAAAAAAATTGTTTATAATTAATTAGTTTCATAATAAACAAATGGTAATTTAGCTAACTTCTCGGTGTTGTAGAAAAAAAAATTTTTATAAAAATATTCGTTGAACTATTAACTAAATGATGGCACAAGAAAATTTTAATGCTCTCTTACCAGGAAAAAGATATGAACGATTGAATGTGGTAGACAGCGGCCGAGGCGGACGTGCTACGCTGAGCGCTGCTCCTATGCCGAGCTTCCGAACATACTTCTACCTTCTGCAATTTTCCAGGCTAAATAAAACTTTAAAAATAAATGACATTATTAAATATTTATTAAAATTTAGAATTTATTTCTTTACAGATTTTGTAACTTTCATGACAGAACTTTTGCAATAATTTGAAATAATTTTTAATTTTCTATCTCTTGGATTTTAAGTAGACGCAAAAACAAATGACAAACGCAACTCGTAAATAGAAGTATGTTCGGAAGCTCGGCATAGGAGCAGCGCTCGGCGTAGCACGTCCGCCTCGGCCGCTGTCTACCACATTCAATCGTTCATATCTTTTTCCTGATAAGAGAGCACTAAAATTTTCTTGTGCCATCATTTAGTTAATAGTTCAACGAATATTTTTATAATTTTTTTTTTTCTACAAACCGAGAAGTTAGTTAAATTACCATTTGTTTTTTATGAAACTAATTAATTATAAACATATTTTTTTTTACGTAAATTATTTTTGTTCAATTCATCTGCTATTCCTTAGCATACAAGCCGAGTTTCATTAAAATCCAGCAATTATTCACTGATATATTTTAATTTAAAAAAAAGTACTCGAAATTTTTACTCGATCATAAATTTTTGAAAAATTGAAATTTTCAAAAATCATTTTAGGGTATTACTTTCAACCTATAAAGCTACCAAAATATGCTCATAGATATATCGAAATCGAATAGTCGATTTTTAGTGGCCCGCTTAAGAAATTCTGACTCTATAACTAATGAAAGTAATGTAGTAAGTTATACTTTTAGAAAAGTTTTGCATTCAGCACAAAGTGAATACGAAGGCATTCAGAATATTATGTAGAATAATTTAGTTATATAAAATATAATTTTGATAACGTATGTAGATTCTGCTGTACTCTGTTAACTTATTTTTTTAAATCCATTTCGTTGACGAAAGTATTTTTTTTATGAATTTCGGTATTACATGTTTAAACAAAAATAGGTAATTATTAATGTCAGTTTAAATTTGTAGTAGGTTTTTAAATTACATTATTAGGTATACAACTAATATGGCATTGAATTCATTAGTGTTTGATAGTATGGATCCTGGATTTATTTTTATACATTGTTAATAAACTTTTTTAAAGAAGCCTATTTTAACTTATTTAAACATGATTCCATCATTTTTCGAACTGACTACACTATTTGCCTAGTAAGGCCTTAACAGCTTCACCGGACTACTATGATTCCACAACTGAGAACATAAAGTTTAAAGAATATTATAAAAACCGTTACCGTTAGGGCACTTTCAGTTTAGACGATTTGTGTCGGACTGCTGCCGTACGGTCGATACACCGATTTATGAGCGGGTGTTGTACTACAGCCGGACGACTACAGTACGACCTAAAACGTCTAATTCCGAGTGCGATGCGTTTGCAGTCCGATTGTATTTTAGTGATGTCCACCAATACCTGCATTCGGTCGAGCCATGGATTCAAACGAGGAAGGGTTATTGTTGGTTCTGCTCTTATAAAAAAAATTGATTACAGAAATAAATGATTATCTGGATAATTCTTTTCATTCGTATTTTTACTTTTAAAATTTGTATATTTTTTTTACATAATGTTCCCAAGTCTTTTATTCTGCATAAGATTAAAATAATCATCATATTCTGAGTGCCATACAGCGGGCCAGACCTACATTTCGTCTATAATTTTTTTAATTTTTGTGTCATCCATAGTAAGAAAGTAGGCAAAGTTATTTATTTTACAACATGCAAAACTCCAAGTGCCCTTCTCACTAGCAAATCAAAAAAGAGGCACACCGCGGTCGCGGTGTTGCCGTTCTGCTAACTTCTCTAGTATACTATTCTTATCTATGCTGCTAACGGACGTGCGCCGGACTGCTCTCACCCGTTGTCGGTTCGACACATTTTGTATGAAAAACATAACCGGCCGTGTGCAGTGCGCTAACCGCCCTGCTGTCGCGCGGCAGCACTCCGATACCAACTGCTTAAATCGAAAGCGCCCTAAGTTGAAAACGGTTGTGTACATCTACTAACACAATATAGCAAGTACGACAATATTCATAGTGTCATTTGTTATCAATTTTACACATTTTTTCATGTTTTGCCCAAGGTCATTCAAGTTTTAAAGTGTTAGGACAGCTGTTTATATTTTATACACAAAAAATAAGATTTAGCAAGACTAATGAAATTTGTTTGTTTTCTCCTCCAATTTGCTCATCGGTGCATATCCCAATATCGAAATGAAATGGCAATTTTGATAAAACTTAAATGGTCAGAGCAAAATAATTTATTTCTAAATATTGTTTTTTTTTCATTTTGGGTTATTTTTTTAGGGTTAATATCACTATATGTTTTTAAATGTTCACACCGAATACTTTGATAGTGAAAATTCGTTAGATATCATTAAACAGTGAAAATGAAAATATCGGTAAATTGGAATAAGTCAAAATTAGTTCGCATTTGAGCCAGAGACAATAACTTTAATTTATTGAAATAACTACCAACCTAACAACGAAGAATCCTCTGAAAAATACAGTAATACTTTTATTGTCCCTTCTGATCGTGAAGACGTGATTACCAATTGGAAGCGTTGTTGGCACTTGAGTTCGAACCATCTTTGTGAATGAAATTTTCAAATACTTCATATCAAGGCAGACTAAAAATTATAATTGGTTCCACAATAGTCATTACTCCTGCTGTGCAATTTGCAATAGATTAGTCTAGTACTAATATATATTATACATAGATACGCAACTAAAGAGTGATTTGATATCACGGTTGAAATGAATAATTTATTTGTTGTATAGTCAGGATAGTTCAGATTAAAACTTATAATACCAAATGGCTTCTTACATTTGAGCACATGAGAGTTCAATTATCCACGTTTGAAAATTTACTGGGAAACTAACATACAATTATCCACGAACGAGAATTATCTTATCTTTATATATAAATTTCTTCTGTACGTCTGTATGTCATTGAACTCCTCCTAGATGGCTGGACTGATTTTGAATAAATTTTGTGTGCGTGTTCCAGTGGATCCGAGAATGGTTCAGATTCACAATTAGACTCGGTAGGTGGCGCTGCAGTTGAATTTTAGATTTGTTTTTATTAACAAGGCAGGACAACGTCCGCCGAGCCCGCTAGTTATATACAGATTAATTAAGTCAGAGACTGGTCATTTTTTGAATTGTGTAATAATTGTATCTCGTCGAGGAAGCCAAAACCCGCAAGCTACATATTTCAAAGTGCAACCAATCTAAGAAGCAAATAAGTGTCAATTCTTGCAGCTATCACTGGAAAGGGTCTCTGTGTTGATAAACAAATAAACGCAACATAATAAACATTTGTATTCAAAAAATAAATAACTCAAAATAGGTGCTGTAAATCGCCAAGGAGTTCCACATCATTGCCTGCCAATTCCATCATTAAATCAGGTTTGAAGCACTATATATTTCATTTTTATTATATAAATATATACGTATGTATAAAGATAGTTGTGTCAAGTTTTATCATCAGTATGTATGTAAGTTATATCAGCAATTCAAATTTAAAAAAATCATTGAAATTTAAGGATTGAATATTTTCTTCCCATTTAAGTGGATCACCCCTGAGTACAGGCAATTTAAATAAAAAACGATCCATTTATTGAAAATTGGTTCAAGATTAACGAGGATAATTTCAAAAGTAAATGATGATTAACTTACATAGAAAATACATACAGCTGAACATAGCAACACCCCCTTCTTTCTTTGAAGCCGGTAAAAAAATTTTTACACGTTACTTGTACCGTCGTATTGATATGCAGGTACAAAAAAAACAATCAAATTTTCTCAAAAAATTGTATTTTGTTTATTATTACAATTGTAGTCCCTATTTTTTTAAAAAAAGTAGGTTTATATTAGGTATTTACCTATGAAATTGCCGTTTTGTATGAAAAAATTTAAACGAATTTTTTTCATGTATTTTTTATTTGTATTAATCGAAGTAATCACCCATGCAATCAATGTATCTTTGCCAACGCAGTGGCAGTTTATTGATGCCCTTCTTAAAGAAATCAGCTGGACGGGAGGCAACAAATTCTTCAAAGGCATTTTGTACTGCCTCTCGGGTATTGAATTTTTTCCCGCCAAGGAGTTATCCAAATTCTGGAAAAAGTAGTAGTCTGTAGGCGCAAGGTCTGGTGAGTAGGGCGGATGACGGAGAACTGCCAACCCCAGTCCTTACAACTTGGAGACCGTCTGCTGTGCAGTATGAGGTCGCGCGTTGTCGTGCAGGAGCAGCGGAGACGAGCGATTGACCAATGATGGTTGGAGATGTGCCAGCTTCTCCATCATTGTATTCAGTTCTTCACAGTACACATCTGCAGTAATGCTCACCCCCTTTGGTAATAAGCTGTGATGAATCACACCGACGCTAGACCACCAAACAGTGACCATCACTTTTCTAGGGGTAAGTTTTCGTTTAGAGCATTGTTTAGGTGCTGCACCAGGATCAAACCAACTTGCTGAGCGCTTGCGGTTATCAAACAGAATCCGTTTTTCATCGCAGGTAACAATGCGGTTCAAAATTCCTTCATTTGTGTGTCTGTTGAGCAGTGCAAGGCACGTCTCGACGCGTACTTCGCGCTGGCGATCATTGAGTTCGTGGGGCACTCATTTGTCAAGCTTTTTTACCTTGCCAATTTGACGCAAATGGACCAATATTGTTTTGACGCTAACTTCGAAAGCTGCTGCTAATTCTGCCGTAGATTGTGTATCACCAGCTTCCACAATCGCCTTTAATTCGTCATTGTCGACCAAAGTCTTCGGACGACCGCGAGTTTCATTTTTCAGGTCGAAATTCCCAGAACGGAAGCGAGCAAACCAATAACAGGTGGTGCGTTGGTTTGTAGTGTTAGCTCCGTAAACGTCGTTGATGTTGCGTGCCGCTTGTGCCGCGTTGCTGCCACGACGGTACTCATATTCCATAATTACTCGGATTTTTAACGTATCCATGATGACAAAAAAGATTGACATGCGATGAAAATGTAACACTAATTAATAAACAAATGACTACTTTTGGAAAAAGAATTCCACGTTTTTAAAATAAAATTAATTTGAAATTAGAATTCTTAGCCAAACAAAAAATATTTTGATTTGAAATGGCCAGTACTGCAGAACGGCAATTTCATAGGTAAACACCTATTATAAGTGAAATTATTAAATCAGATCTGAAAGTGTTAAAATAAATTTGAAATACGGCACATGTTTTCTATCTGTAACACATCTAACATTCTCGTCCAATGTCATTGATTCCCGCCTTAGATTCTGCGCATAGACAGTAAATAATTATTTTCTAAACGTTACAATTTTAAATATGTGTAAGGGATGTACTCTTACGATAAATTATTTTCAATCTTACGATGTCGAAATTAATGTATTGCATAAAACATAAAAAGTTGAAAAACTAATAACTATGTATACCAAAAACTATTTTATTTTGAAGGGGTATTTTATTTTAGCGAGACCACAGATGCTTTTTAGTTAAATAAAAGAATAAATAGCATTTATTTTAAAATTATACTGAAACTATCTTTTACATTACGTTTTGTAATTAGAAATCTAAGTATAGTCGTAATAAACTATACCGGGTGTTAGGTTAAGGTCCGAAAACGAAGACAGACGATAGTACTAATGACACCTTTGATGATGGAACGGAAAAAAATCGATCCTGATTAAAAAAAAATCATATTAAAAAAAGCAATTTAACAAAATTGAAAAAAAAAACAGCTGATACTCGGGTCCTCGAAAGCTCGGGTGCGTGCACGATCCCGAATCCCGCCAAAACAAACCGCTCTTTTTGCGCGCCGCAGTTGACGGCACTTTGATCATTTCCACAGATCAATAAAGCGTTAGACATTCTCAAATTTTACTTTATATTAAGCATAGTTATCCCTACTGACTAGTCTTTTTATGGAATGTAGAAGTTATAACTCTAATTATTTAATAGAATTCGAAAATGATATTAGAATATTAAATTAACCTAATTGCATACTCACGTACACAATTACAAAAACTATTTAATCTTTATCTTTGATTTTGTACAAGAAATTAAAAATAAAATGGTACAGAATAATTTCATAGTTAAAATTAATTACATTTATGATCGACAGTTAATTAATCTATCAGAAGAAATTTAAAACAATATTCTTATACTTTACGTTACCATTGTTTCCGTTTTTAGTCCGTCCAATACCATAATTTGAAAACAGATATGTCCGTCACGTCTATCTAAAATTACTCGTAATTTTTATTGTGTACGCCGCCTCTAATTCTTTTATGGCGCCTGCATTATACCGACAAAGTTGTAAATTTTGATGGGCGCGGTATCATGTCAATGTTGTAAATAAGTATTTTCACGATCGCTAGCTGACGTTCGTTGACCCGAGTATCAGCTGTTTTTTTGTTTTTGTTATACATTGCTGTTTTTTTTTTTAGTAAAGTAATGTATTTTTTATGAAACTATCGTTTCATTTAGCTGTACTAATATCATGGAGCGTAAATAATGCTAATAAAACGTTTTCAAAATATGATTTTTTTAAATCAGGATCGATTTTTTTTCGTCCCATCATCAAAGGTATCATTAGTACTATCGTCTGTCTTCGTATTCGGAAGCGGTCTCCTAACGCCCTGTAATACAGTAAAACTTGAAATATTTATTCGATAAATTAGTTCATCAAAAACTTAACATTGTGTTCAGAGTGGCTTTAAATCCTCATCTATTTAAGAAATGAGCGAAATATTTAGTATTTTTTTATAAAACTTAAAACGAAATTATGATATAAATAAATGCAACCCGATTTAAATTCATTGCCATTTTGAAAGTAATATTGCACTGTAATATTCAAATGAAAACAGATCTTCAGTAATTGCTTTATATTATGGAAATAGAGTCTCTTTCTGGTTACTTAATATTTTAACAAATTGATAGCATCATTGGAAGTTTTCTGAGAAAATTTGGTGACATTTCAGAATTTAGGTTCCAAGATTTTATTTTTACTTCACTACTACACAACAATCAAAACGTATTAGAAAATAAATAGTTAAATTTCACTCATTATTAAATAGAAGGAAAACTAAGAACAATAACTAGGAAGAAACACAGTGGCATCAAAAATGAGTAATATATAGAATTTCTCAAAGTAAAATAAAAAAAAATTGAATCAAATTAAAAAGTATAAATTTTAT
This sequence comes from Antheraea yamamai, assembly GCA_036509395.1. Taxonomy (NCBI): domain Eukaryota; kingdom Metazoa; phylum Arthropoda; class Insecta; order Lepidoptera; family Saturniidae; genus Antheraea; species Antheraea yamamai. The sequence continues at coordinate 16,492,746 of AP028437.1, read as the reverse complement.
TTAGTTTATCTCAAGCTTAATTTAATTTCGGTTCATGTAATCATACCTGGAATAGAAAGTATTCTTCAAACTAAAATTACATTTTCCACCAATACCGGCCTGTTCAGAATTTCAAGTCTCTAACTTATTTCAAAGTTGAATCTATATCGATTTAAAATTACACATTCAAGAATACGAAGTAATTATATTTCTTACGTATACAATGACTGTTAAATTACCGTTACTTCAAACTACAGCAAGATATCGACTACGTTGAAAAAAGACGCTGTTCACATCTCTATTTACGTAACCGTCACTTCAATTCAAATGTGTGTTTGCTTTGTTTCACTTACAAAATGTAAAAAATACTTTTAAAATTAAAAAATAACGCATTATAATGTCGGAAAAATTAAAAGATTATCAAGTAATAGATGTTTTCTGCAATGGTACGTTCTATAAAGTAAGACACAAGGTCACAAACAACATTTTCGCTTGGAAAGCGTACAATTGCTCCGCGTACTCCGACGAACAGATACAGATAATCGTGGATGAAGTGAAAATAATTAATAAAGTGATATCAAAGAGTTTACTCCGTTACTACGACACTATTCTACACACGCCTTCCAAGACTTTGTACTTTGTCCTTGAGTACACTTCGTGGCGCAATGTGCAGGAATTGATAGAAGAATGCAAGGCTACCGGCAAATATATCGCCGAGGAATTTGTTTGGCGTCTGCTGCACGAGCTGGCGCAAGTTTGTAAAGCTATTGAAGAGCTCAATATTGTGGTGCTACGAAAATGTATAGAAGCGTCATCATTGTTTGTTGGCGCTGCTGGCGAGCTACGGATCAATATTTTCGACTTAGAACAGGGTTCAGAAACGCAAAACTTAATGCGTATGGTTGGAGAGTTAGCATATAAGTTATGCTACCGACTAGGAGAACACGATGACAAGGTTAAAGAATATCATTATAGTGACGACCTAAAAGACGTCATTGACTTTCTCATTGACGATAAAAACTCAAATCTACGAGCAGATGTTCTTTTGTACCACCCCACAGTGCTTGCTAACTTGGAAACATTATCAGAGCTGAAAATTTTTAATGAATTACTATCAACAGAATCTGTATATTTAACATCAGAATCTAATAAATGTGATGCTGAAAAGGTTGTTGAGCTCTCCAGAGCAATGGAGCCACTCCCTAGGACCCGTTTTAACATTCCAAACAGTCCTATTTACTGTAACGTTACTCCAAAAAAGAAACCGTGCATTGCTATTGATGATATCCTTCCAACCCGTGCTTCATTGTCGCCATCCCTCGCTGCGTTGGCGTTGGAGCTACCTGGCTTTGTTCCTCGATGTAGGAAACCCTACACAGAGATATTAGACAGTTTCAAGTGTCCTAAAAGAGTTTCTGAGGAGACGCTTAGCCATCAGTGGATATCTCGCCTTGTTACCTTGAGAGAACGTGAGGATGCTTTAAATAAGAGAGAAAAAGACCTTACTGTGAAGGAAATCATTAACAGCCCTAGTACGAAGATAATTAATCTCAATGACTCTGATGATCTACTTTGTAGCCAAAACAGCAATGGTATTACATTACCTCCGATGATAACACAAGCTAAACAAGTGAAAAAAGAATGGATGCCTCGCCGACGTCGCTCAAGGACTTCCTCAATTCGCTGTAAAGGTAGAAGAAAGAGTTTTGGCTCTGAGGATCTTGATAGTTCACTGTCAGCTGATACAGGAGACAGTAGTATGATAATAACAGCCACAAAGTTCACTGAGGCTAATATGCCACGTCGAAACATCTTCCCCAATATTTCTACCAAGAAAGTGCATGTTACATCTTCAAATCCATTCATAGAAAGTGATGATAGCGTTACTTTAACTTATTATGAGTTAGAAAAGATGAATGGAAATGGAGATCAAGTAAAAGGGAAGGATAGCATTACAAAAGATATTTCAAAGTTCAAATACCTAGATTCACAGAAATTACTCTCTGACAAAAGATCTACAATGAGCTGGAACCATTCCTCTCCTTCAAAGCAAGCAAAAATAAACAAGAATATATTTGGGAATATAACTCGTATAAGAAAGACTCCTTCAAAGTCGAGCATCAGTTCCCAGTGTTCAACATCATCAAGATTCTCTATAATGTCCAGAAGTCAGTGGAGTGTGGATCCTTGTGATGAGTCAAATGGAGGTAGTATATCTGAAAGGACTCGTTCTAGTATGAGGCAAAGTTTAGCACAAACACCGACTGCTCCTCCAGATCTGAAGAAGGTAAAAAGTCGTAAATCACTGCTATACTTCAGAACACCATTCAAGTTCAGATCATCTGGGAAATCTTAAGCTTTTTAAATTCCAGGAAAGTGTATACTCCATACTCCAATGTGATCCCTGTTTCAAGATTATATTCTCTATGTAGATAATGTTTAGTAATCATATCTCAAAGTGTCTGAAACTTCATCCAAATGTAAGTATGTAGTAGTAAGTAGTATCCTTATATAATTGATCAAATAATAAACCTATGCACAGAATAACATACATAATGTGTAAACAATCAATGTTTGCAATATAGGTACAAATATTTTTCCTAAATAACTATTTCTATAAAATCATTTTCTATTGCACTTTATTTTGTGTACTTAAAGCAGCACTTTAAAAATATTATTTTTATATTTGCTTATTTTTTATAATGGTTGTGGTTTTATTATTAGATTTAAGTGAGATTGTTTAGTTCCAGCCCGAAATGAATTGAAAAAATCATAGTATGTTTAAAAAGTTAAAGCATTTTAGAATTGCTTATAAATCAGTTGAACCTCATTATAGATGAAAATTTATTATTAATAAAAGAAAAACAATTTTACAATACATTTTTACTGATTTACTTTATATATTCAATGTACATACTGCTTCCAACTTATAGACGTTATTGTTTAGCTTCCATTTTATTAACAGTTCCTAATTTTAAGTTTGAAACTATAGATTGTATGAAATATTTTTATTTAGTCATTGTACATAAAGAATACGGACAGCAACCCACCCTGACTCTAGAATAGTTGAAAAATTATAATTGTTTAAATATATATGTATATCTGTTTGATAAAACTATTTTATAGAACACGTGCAATGTAAATAAAATGTATCTGATATAATTTTCATTTTATATACCCCCCTTGTATTATTCTACATTCTGACTACAGCCAGAAGAGATATATATACAAGGGCAAATATGTGTATTTTTTGGAAATTTATGTAATGTAGTGTGCCATAGGCTATATTCTAGGTATCACTTATTTAAGATATATGTAACATGTCTTCCGATAAAACAACTTAGAAATAAGCAAATTGTTTATGATCTTAATTAGTGGCCATAATTACTAAGGTGATTTATTGTTTAATGAAAATGGGGTTCAATAAAATAAGCTTAAAATAAACATTAAAAATCTCATTTTGAGTTTTATTCCATTATCTCACTCCAATAATTATCAATATTAATTAACATTATGTTTTACAAACTGGAAATTATTGCAGAAAATATTCTTGTATTTTATTCTCTTATACACTTGACCTGACACTGAATTTATTTTCAAACTATTATTTGAATAACACAAATCACTTGCAGTGATTTTGTCAAAAGGTTGAGAAATTATTGCACTTCTGTAAACCACATGGAATTTTTTTTTCTAATTCTTTTTACTTCTTCTTGTTCAAAGCCTTATCAGCTCCTTCAACATACTTTTTTGGTAATCCATATTTTTCAATGAGAAGTTTCGCCACAAAGTGTGTCTGAAAACACAAGTATTATTTAAACATCTGTGATAAACTATGACATCTTTAAAAAAATATGAAGGATGTTTTATCTTGCTATAAACATATGTTGGCATGCAATACTAAGTTTACCATGAAAATACCAAATCACTCAACAATTTTATTATATTTACGATCTCATCCAATGGCGATGTAGTCTGTGATGATAAACACCCTAAACTTAGAGGGAGCTGGCGCTCAAGTGTAGCTGTTGGAACACCAACAGGTGCTTGACAACAGGTTCTCAAATTGAGAGTGGTAGTTAGCCACACGGACTTGGAAAAAGCCCCACCCACCATCACACTACGGTTTCATCACTGTCTTCCTTAACCAAATGTGATTTGAACTTGGATCAATCGACACAGTGTGTGGACATTCTTTGAACTAAGCCATTGTCGTTCCTGTTATTCATTTAGTCTTGGATATAGAAACTTATAGACTTTTTTCAGATAGAAGTAAACAAGGTGTATATCATACATATTACAAAAGTATAAAGATGTCATTTATAATTCATATAAGATGGAATACAACTTAGATCTAGTCAATAGTTGAGTAAAAGGTCTATTACAGGTATTGAGTACGGATGTGGGGTACACTAATTGGGGGTTTATCAGTATTATTGGTTTCCTAATCCACTTCAAACTTTATTATATGGTTTTATTAAATTACCTGGTCTCCCTGTACAAGTAATTGATCGTACTTAGAGCCAGGAGATCTGGTGATGGTGCAGGAAGCTGCCACGCCTCGCTGACAGGTTTGGCTGAGCCCCGTAAGACTGAACCCAAATGATTCCAAGTTTGACACAAGTGTCACCTGATATAGACAATTCATTAAAAATAAAATAAAACTAAATAAGCAAAAATGGTTAAAATAAAGGCCAGGTATAATATGTATTACTGATTAGTATATATGTATTGTACATATTATGTTGTAAGTGTGACTGAGAAGTTTGAGATTAATAAATAAAATAACAATTACTGTAAAATAACTATTCAAATTACACAACATTTCTGTATCTACGAGTATGTGCATCACACCAGTGCAACGCACAGCTTACGCAGAGCGGTCTGTATCAGGTTTATTCTATATAAACTTGTTTCTTTTCAGTACGTCTTTAAGTGTGAAGGATTAAGAATTCTTACAACAAGCATAATAGAAATAAGTGTTAAGAATTAAGTTAATTATATGAAAAATATTAATGATGGTAAAATATCCAATTCAATCATAGATGTTCTGTTGTTTGTCATAAATTAGGTATATAGTATGCATATTTAGACTGTTTAAACACATTAATATACTGGCATCGAAGCTGGAAGGTGAAGGGAGAATTGTGCGCAATCAATTAAAGAGATTCAGTGTTTCCAACCTGAAATCTAGAGTCTAGCAACACTCACATCATGGAAGATAGTAGACTCGGTGGAGTACAAAATATAGATATTTTAAATCCAACTCTGGCTCTCACATTGGAATGGCTTATTGTTCCTAGTAATATGAAAAGATTGCCATAATACAGAAAAGACATAAGAGAAACAAAAAGTGCATATCTCAAATTATTCAGAAAGTTGATAAATTCAAAATTTATGCTATATATCTAAGTATAGAGTTTATACATAATATTGTTATGTGTGCAAGGTGCGACTCATCGGTTTATCACGTTTCGAGATAAGCTGTTGTAGTCATGCAGGAAGGCGTGATAGCGACAACTGTCCATGCATTTAGGGTAGCTTGGTGCTCGTCGTCATTCTTGGCTCACACTCTACTCACTGAAGTGGAGTGTTGTCATTTCGCTTCCCTCCACCGTTGGAAAGTATCCATATTAGTTTATCCTTGAGGTAATAATGGATTAGTTCAAATTCTTTTGTGTGATTACCTTTTTATTACCGCTTCTAGTAGCCACTTGCATTTTGATAGGTTCCAGTTTAGTCTTAACTAGTTTCACGGTCCCATCCGAGTACCTCATCTCAGTGCTCGCTGTCATCTTATTCTGAACTCCTGACATCAGCACATCCCACTTTATGTCCTCCTGAGAACAAGTTTTATAGTTTATTAGCTTGTAAAAATAATATTCAGTTTTTGGATAGTATATTAAACTAGTTTTATCAGCAACTAAGCACATGTTTGTTATTTATTACTTGTTGTAACAAACGGATATTGTGTAAATATTCATAGTGATCGGCTGGACGGTACGGAAGTTAATATATTGCAGCGCCATCTAGTGGCGAGTTATAGTAAATCATAAAACCCTATGAAGAAACGGGCATTTCAGATATACTAACACAACCATTTCTTTGTATACAGATTTATTTGTAAAACTAATGTTTAATGTTCAGATCATATGAGAGTTTATTCTTATTATGCAAGAGAGTTTATAGATCTTTGGTTCAAGACTCACGAATAGGGAAAAGGTATACAAGTGATATTAGAGTAAAGTACCTGTTCTTGTTTCCCAAGTATTTTGGCGAGTACAGCGTTGAGGGTGACAGCTCCTCTCGTGAGGGAAGAGTTGAGATTGTGTCCCTTCACGTAGTCTGTGAGCGTGGTCCGGACCTCGGCGGCGGACAACGCGCTGCCTTTCCTAAATATACCTATATTTATTACATTCGCAATACATTCAATTTGACATTTTAATTTGCTTGGTACATTTTGGAAATTTAAAACTTTCTAAAAAAAGCTAAACATAACAAGATTGTTTGTATTTAATTTTATATTTTCTTTAAAATATACATTGAGAAGTTAAGTAAACAGTAGAGAATTAGGAATAAGTTATCAAAAAAAATTAAATTAGTACTGAATAATGTTTATTTATGTTTCATATGTTTTAGCGTTTTCATTGTAATGTTATCCGGGTTTAAATGACGATGTGGTCTGAGATGGTAAACACGCTATACCTACAGGTGAGTTGGTTCTGAAGTGCAGCTGTCGGAACCCGCCCATACGTACTTTAGTTTTAATTTTTTTACAGTACTCCTCCTGAGCCGAGAGGGGGCGGACGCGGGGGAGGGCGCGGGGCGGAGCCGTGTGCGTGTGCGTGTGTGTGGCTTACTTGAGGGGCGCGAAGAGTACCGCGACGGCAGCCGTCACGCAGTAGAGTTCCCGCACGACGGGGGGACAGTACTCCTCCTGAGCCGAGAGGGGGGCGGACGCGGGGGAGGGCGCTGGGCGGAGCCGTGTGCGTGTGCGTGTGTGTGGCTTACTTGAGGGGCGCGAAGAGTTCCGCGACGGCAGCCGTCACGCAGTAGAGTTCCCGCACGACGGGGGGACAGTACTCCTCCTGAGCCGAGAGGGGGGCGGACGCGGGGGAGGGCGCGGGGCGGAGCCGTGTGCGTGTGCGTGTGTGTGGCTTACTTGAGGGGCGCGAAGAGTTCCGCGACGGCAGCCGTCACGCAGTAGAGTTCCCGCACGACGGGGGGACAGTACTCCTCCTGAGCCGAGAGGGGGGCGGACGCGGGGGAGGGCGCGGGGCGGAGCCGTGTGCGTGTGCGTGTGTGTGGCTTACTTGAGGGGCGCGAAGAGTTCCGCGACGGCAGCCGTCACGCAGTAGAGTTCCCGCACGACGGGGGGACAGTACTCCTCCTGAGCCGAGAGGGGGGCGGACGCGGGGGAGGGCGCGGGGCGGAGCCGTGTGCGTGTGCGTGTGTGTGGCTTACTTGAGGGGCGCGAAGAGTTCCGCGACGGCAGCCGTCACGCAGTAGAGTTCCCGCACGACGGGGGGACAGTACTCCTCCTGAGCCGAGAGGGGGGCGGACGCGGGGGAGGGCGCGGGGCGGAGCCGTGTGCGTGTGCGTGTGTGTGGCTTACTTGAGGGGCGCGAAGAGTTCCGCGACGGCAGCCGTCACGCAGTAGAGTTCCCGCACGACGGGGGGACAGTACTCCTCCTGAGCCGAGAGGGGGGCGGACGCGGGGGAGGGCGCGGGGCGGAGGGCGCGGTGCGCGCGCACCTCCCCGTGCGACACGTTGACAGCCGTCACCGCATCCACGCCCTTCTCCACCTCACGAACTTCGATCAGACCTTCCTTCGACACACAACCAAACTTATGTTTACAAATAAAATGTACAATTACTTATTACCTGCATCCCTATATGGTTTTCTTTTAATTTTTTAACCCCTGTATGACAAAGCGATTGTACTATCTAATGGTAAGCACAATGTTTTTCTCAAACAGTTGCCACCACCCAGAAATATATAATTCACTTGTAGCTATTGGGCCATCCCCTCAGGTCCGGTTACGGCGAGGTGGGAGGAGGTGGGCAAATCGACCATCTTCCCACCGGCCCTCGGTTGACGGAGAGAATCGCTCAGAAGTTCCTCATCGCGAGCCCTTTCCGCCGCCTCCTTCTGAGAGATGAGTTGCTCGCCGAAGGAGGCTATCGCATGCTACACTTGTTCGCTGCCGAGTATGGCCTCGACCACAACTACCGCCACAGCCAAAATGCGATACTGCCCTTTCAACGCAGGACACTCAGATAGAGTGTGCAGCGCGGTGTCTTCATCAGTACCGCATTCGTGACATGCGGCGGTAGTCTCCCTGCGAGCTATCCGGTGCAGGTATCACCTAAACGACCATGTCCAGTGAGTGCTGCACCACACAGAACGCCAGGGATCCCCAACCTCGGTATATCTCCCATGAAGCGCGTCCTTCCGCCCCTTCCCTCCCTCTTCCGTCTCCCTGGGAGCAGACTCCCCAGCCCATTAATAATAAATGACATTGATGACTACTTTCCTTATTTCTATAGCTTCATGCCTTATGGTATTATGCTAAATAGGACAATAACTGAGGTAGACACCACATTTTTATTACAAAAACGAGCAGTACGACCTTGCGAATAATTATAGGGCAAGTTCTAAAAAGTCGATATTTTTACTCGTAATACATTCTTGATAATTTAATTTAAGCCCGCAAAAATTTAGGAAAAGTAAATTTGGTATAAGACGCATAATTTAAATATTAAAAATTATGACAAACTGATTTTTCTTTTTCGATCTGACTACGCTATTGACCTAGCAAGGTCTTCCTTAACAGCTTCACCGGACTACGATGACAAACTGATGATCTCATGTTTCACACTCAGTAAAACCAGTAACAGTTTTTGTTAGGTAATAGTAATATTTCCAAGTCCCACAGCACTTTACCGATTTGCCAGATAGTGAGTTCGAGCACCATATCAAGGGTTTTAATATCTAAAGGCTACTACAGGTGGATCAATATGGAACGATTGTGACATCTGGAAATGACGCCCTTCTCTGTGCATCTACTAAAAATTATTGTAACTTTTCTATTTCTTGCCGTTTTTTCTCGATGAGAGCGTTGTTTTCCAAACCAATGACGGTTTTGACGTCCATAAACACCTTTTCAGGGCCTAAATTAAGTAAGGTATTTTTGAATTTAATATTATAAAAAAATGTTTGTTTACCTTTTGCATGGCTTCTAGAAATTTTCCAACTTTTTTATACGTTGATTTTTTGACATCCAACGTGTGTTGCGGCGGGCACAGCGGGATTAAATGATTTCTGAAAGCATCCACATCTTTGTTATCTTATGTCATGTAGCGTACCTATTCATATTATCGCTTCGTTTCTTGCTGATAGCAATAATATATACAAGTTTTAATAACTTAATAAAAGTTTTATTTTGTGCAACTAACCCCAAAAATATATACTATATATAATGATTATTAAATGTGACTAGAAGGCCGTATGTTTTTTAAAATAATAATAAAAGAAATGACCAAATCTATAGACAAAACAAAAAAATGTCGCCCAACTGGAAGGTTTACATATATTGTAGTTGACAGCGTAAGGAATCTTTTTAAAGTACAGAATTTGGTCCATTTGCTAGTATTGCGATATGGCTTTCCCTTGGAATATGAGCTTAAAACTCAGTACATCCCTGTGCTTAATACATTAGCGATGTATTCTCACTTGTAATATCAAATTTATAGACCAACAGGAATAGATAATAACAGACGTGTTCATAAAATATGTCAATTTTGAAAATATCTGGGTACTGTCTAAACAGACAAAACTAATACCGCTGTATGTTTACGAAAAACATATACTAGAATAATTTACCTGTATAATAAACTAGTCTTGATTGGCAGTTCTACATTTTTGCCTTCTAGTTTCAGGAAAGACAGCAAACACCACCGAAGGAGACCGTCCATGTCTGTTGGGATGTCTGACTCAATCTGGGTATCTTCTAGAAAAAAAAATAATATTTCCATTCAATCTATATCTCTTGAAATATAGAACAAATACATTCAACAATATTGATTTCGTTCATATTGTATCTATACATATAATAAGAATGTAAATCTAATGTGTCTGTACTTTTTATATGTTTGTCTAGGAATAAGTAATAAAATACATTTCAATCATTTTTAGAAATGTCTGTCTGTTTGTTTGAACACGCATCACTGTTAAAGTATTGTAACCACAATAAAACCTCACCAAGAAAATCATAAAATATATCTTTGAGTAACATTTAGTCTTAGTTTGATTAAAATCGGTTCGGTCTATCAAAAGTTATTGTAATTTTAATGACGACGCGACTTTAGTCCGAGAGAAAAGTAGATGAGTAAATAGACTTGATACATTCACATGACTTTATTTATCTTTGTTTTATTACATAAGGTTTTACGTCGACGAAGTCGCGGGAACGGCTAGTTTAAAATATAAATGCTAAATGATTACTATTTATTTATTTATAGCACACACTCTTATAGCACAAAATGACGTTAACAATTATAGAACCATCAGCTGACTATCAACACTGATAAGCTTAGAATACAAGACGATTCAATAGGGAGCCAACCATGAGCCTGAACCACGTGGCATGGTACCTTGTTGACATAGGCATTCACAGTTCGACTCTTGTAGGTAATGCTCGGTTCTCATAGTTTCACTATCCCGCTTTACCCTTTGTAAGGTAATTGGGTAATTGGTTCTTCTAAAGGTTGTAGCGTAATGTTAAATAGTATAAAACCTTTGCAATGAAAAGGCTATAAAAGTCGTGTTTAAAGAAACATGACACTGATATCTTTTGAGTATTATTCACTTATTAGCATAGATGAGAAATAGTTTTGAATCATGACAACCAGCTCAGATAATGGTCGTGTCTCCGGTAACCACTGTTTCAAATCTGCCACTAACTCATTGCTAATTTAGTTCAAAGTAATATAATTTTTAAGCAATGTTAAACAGCATAGATTTTATTCAGACTAGTTTATTTACCTGTAAGCATATTACAGTCCGATATATTTTCATCGTCTTCGTGTTGTATAGTTTGTGTAACAGTGTCAGGTATAATACGAGGTTCATTAGGCACTGGTGTCGGTTCTGGTTTCGTCTGTTGCTTGCCGAGTGTCGGCCATTCTTCTTTTACTTGTGGTTGAATATTCAACTGTAAATATTTTAATAATTATGGTGTAATTATTATCAGAATAACTATAGTTTATTTTTTCATTCATTATTTCAATAGATGTGTCTACTGTAATAATCTTTGCTCTTGATTTCTTGCCAAGTAGAAGGACATGACAATTGAATCGGAATAGATAGTGATCACAATACACCAGGTGTAACATGCGCCTTAGTCTTAGCACTCGGGCGTCACGTTTCAGGATCATTTGATGTGTATAGTTGCAGAGGTACTCAGAGTGTGCACTCACAAAGCAAAGAGGGGCGCCGTGAGGCACACTTCTTAACCTTTCTCCAGTAGTTCAACTTAATTATTGGCAGGTACAATGCAAAGCATTAAATTCCCAACACACACAGATACATGTTATGGATGTTTTAATATTTGTTCCTATCTGTCTAGTATCATTATATGTATTTCTATCGACAGTATGTTCTCGACTAGCTTGCTAGGATAGGGTGCCGCGCCGCGCCTTGATAACATACATACTATATAGTATATAATAAATACTATACGTACTGTACTGATATATGTATAGTAAGAAAAAAGTGGTCGGGATCTGTACTGTCCGACTTCAAGGGGTCTGTACGTGACTGGATTGTAAACATCACCCCTATTGTGTTCAATATTTCGTGGTGACTCTCTTCTAATCTTTGGTGTTTCGGAATCAATTAGGATTTAACAAGGACGCTTGCAGATTGGTATAGCAGCAAGGATTATTGATATATTATATATTTCTTAGCATAACTTTGTTTTTGGATTGCAATATGCAGTAATGGTACCACAGTAACATCATTTATGGTATAAGAAAAATTAACCAATGCTGTTTCTGATATGTTACATTCATGAGATGTAACAAGCAGATAAGTTTTTTAGCGCTGAGATTAAATGTACCTCTTCAACAGCAGCAGTTAGGGTTTCTTCCCCATCAACATATCCGTACGAACAAGGTCCCAATTTTGGTCTCTCTATTTTACTAAATTTAGAATCTTTACACAGCTGATCACCATATACATGCAAGGTGTCGAGGCAAACTCCACTGAAATAGTAGATATACATTTAAAGTAATACAAATTGATATGATAATGTTGTCAAAACTTGCTTAAACATAACATTCCCATTTTTCAGAAGATTATGTCTCTGCATTGGGACTATCTGATCTCTATTGGTTGTTACATATCATCAGATATTCTTTTGAAGTAATATGAAAGGAGACTTTTGTCCCATTGGTGAATAATTACTAATATTATCATCTCTAGGTAAGTCTTTCACATCGTATGACAGTGATCCATCTTTCATGGTGGAACTTATCGTGCCAACACAAAAGCTCAGTAAGAGAAAAAGATTTTAATATTGATGTTACTAAAACCTAATTTTACACAGGTCTTATACTTAGCATCACTGTTACCAAGTACAATTATTATGATTTAATAGTAAAATAAATTCACTGAAATGACTTCAAGATCATGATTCTGTAATATTTTCATAAAACAAATAAATTATTCAATTTGTAAGTAATGTAACTTAGGATATTACATGTATACTAGCCACAAAATTGAGGGATATAAAAAAAACCCATATTTTTGGGTGAATTCAACAGGCTGTAATACAACAGTAAATGTCCATACAATAAAAAACATTAATAAGAACTGCAAAATTACTCATTATGGAGATTTTTGGTGGAAATAATAAATTTAAAGCTTCGGAGCAGTAGCAAAAATAAATCTAGTGCATTAAACTTTGTAGTAATTCCAATGATATCTTTTGTTCATCCATTATATCCAAAGGTACATCAAATTGTTAAAATATTTATAAATAAGTAAATTTTTATCTTTTCTACATGCATAATATATGCTGCATGTGATATGGTATATCATCTGTTTAGTAATTCTAACTATGCATAATGTGCAGTAACATGACTGTGTGAGAAATTATGTTAAAATAAAAGAAAGTAAATGCATAAAAAAGTGAACTATTTTATATTTTAATATTAAAACCATATAGTAATTTATGAATAAGTATTTAGTACTTACGCTGCTCTAAGCAACATGTCTGCACTTGACATTGTAGCTCGACCAATTATACCAACAGCCATGTTATCCATGGTATGGACACCTATTATAGTCCCTCGTTGGAACATAGGAAATCCAATACCTCTCATAGGTATATGCACACCAGGGAGATATAATGGTGCACCACCTTGAACCTGAAATTATTACAAAACAAATGAGGAATTACAAGAGTGATTTACATAGTAGATAATTGTACTACTGCACGTTGCCTGCAATGAGATTTATAATTATAATGATAATGCAATGCTTTTAGTGAACGACAATATATATATATATATATATAGTAGTGGTAGTCCTATAATTAAAAACACTACCAAACTCTAAAAACCTACCAACGATACTTCACCCTTCACCGCAATCATTTTTATTTTGAAATTAAAGAATAAATAGGACAACAATACGTTCAACGATTTATCATTTATTAGAAAAACAATATAAATCCCGCTACACAGGTGCAGTTTCAATATTACACTACGGACAAATATTTAAATCAGTTTTAAGGTACGAACAATAATGGTCAACTAATTAGAAACAACAAAAAAAAAGTATAAAAAAGAATATTTTTTTAAGTATTCGTAACTAGTATTGTTATTTACGAAATAGCTATTATCCACAGCCTACCAATAGTTATAATTAATATTTAGTGGCGTATCCCTTATTTTCAATAACAGCACTGCAAGGACTGGTATTGATTCAATCAATTTCATACATTTTTACAGGGTGATTGAATTCCATGCTTCAACAAACTTTTCATATAGTTCGTTTTGACTGGTGTTACGTTTGTTTGAGACTTTCTTTTTAACAATATACCAGAGATTTTCTATCGGGTTCAAATCCGGGCTATTTGTTGGCCAGTCTAAAACGGATATACGCTGTTCGCTCAGGAAACATTTGACGCTATTGGCCTTGTGTTTAGGGTCATTGTCATGCTGAAAGATCCAGGTTACAGGCAAATAAACGATCGTCCGAGTAGGGAATCATTGTGTGTTTTTTTGTATTACCATTGATCCATTCTACCTTCAATCTTCGCAAAGGGTCCAACTCCACTTCTGGAAAAACTCTCCGAAACTTTAATGTTACCGCTACCGTGCTTGACTATACTCCTTGTGTATTTATAATTAAAAGCATTGTTTACAGGACGTCTAGCATAGCGCTTTCCATCGGAATTTACGATATTTATTTTTGTTTCATCTGAAAATAACACATTTATCCATTCTCGAACTTCCAATTAACATAATTTTTAGCGAATAAGAATAATAATCGCTTCTCTCGGTGTTGCTTGGTAAGAAGCGGTACCTTTCGAGAGATTCTTCCAAACAATTTAGCTTCCACTAATCTTCGGCGTATTAGTCTTGACGAGATGTTTCTCGGGTCATTAGGAGAAAAAACTTCATTTTTAATCTGGTGGGAGCCTTTAATTGGGTCTTTTTTAGCAACACGAACAATTAGCGTATCTTCTCTGGGAGAGGTTTTTCGTGGCCGAGCCTTTCTAAGAACATTTTCAGCAGTTCCATGTGTTTTATAAAGATCAATTGCATTAAAAACTTTCTTAACAGAACAATTTAAATGCTCAGCTATTCTTCTGTACGTCCACTTATGATCTATATGTAGTTGACGCGTCACAACTTTTATTTTTGCCTATTTTGAACAAAATAAAATTCAGATTAAATTTTGAATTGCCGCCAAAATAATAGAAAAAGCCAAGAAAGAAATGTTATTCTCCAATTTCAAAACAAGGACCAGCTATGGATGCTTTTTTTTAATATTTCTAATTAGGCATCCAAGCGGCCAGTAACAGAAAATAAACTCTTACATGTGTAAGACTCATTTTGTAATTAAAAGTAAGATATGTTTTATATTTTATGCATTTCATGACTTTTTTATTTGAGTAGCCATATTATTGCATGATTATTAATTATTGAATGTGTATATTTATTACGAGCATTTGTATGTTGAAGGTAAACTTTCTTTATTCATAAGAAGTGTATCTAATTATATGACCACCACTGTATATATATATATATATATATATACATATATTTATATGTCAGAGAAATTGGTTTTCAGATAAAAAGATCCATACTTTATGTATTTGTTATGGTGAAATAAAATAAATTGATACATGTTTTTTATTAACATAACCTTTGAATATTTCTAAACATCATCAAAGGGAGTTATGGTTTTTATTTAGATGTAATATTTACAAGATTCTTTACATTTAAGGACAATTTCATAAATTAGTCCAGCTTATACAAGCACACAAAGGAATCAAACACCTGATTTACATATAACAAATTCAAATTTATGATTTATTTTGTCTAAAAATATTTTTTGTCTATTTAGGAAGTTGATAGGCTATGTGTTACATAATTGTAAATATCATTATATAGCAGAGAAATCAATTGTCACACTGATATTATTGTGAAGAATGTAATTGTTAATTCTTAATTCCGTCTCTGGGTTATAATGTTTGATTTTGATGTTGAACTCAAAACTTCAGTAAAAGTTATTAGTGCTGCATTATGAAACCTTTGGGTTGGCATTAGAAATTCATAACACGAATTTCAAGTTGTTAAGGATTGTTTTTTATAGGGGTTGGTTTCCTCTTTCAAAAGACACCCCCCACCCGGGTAGTTTTTTAAAATATGTGTTTGAAGTTATGTAATTTTTCTTTCAAAAGCGCATTTTTAAGGTTTATAATACTATAATTTTGTTGTTTTATACATATTCATTGTCGTTTTAAAAATTGTTCACTATTATTTTAGAAATAAATCCAAATATAAATGATTTGTGTGACAAACAGAATTTTTTCCAGGATTTTGTTTTATTTGTACTATGTTTCATCCAAAATTCAACTGGTTCGATCCTAGAAAAAAATATAATATAAATTATTTGTATGATCATAAAGCCTCTCCACATGTAACACAGGGGAGCAAGCATAGAGAGCGAGCAAACTAGTTAGAGCAAATCTGACTGAGTCACGTTAGGTTAATAGATGATTAGGGCTGGAGTGAAGCGAAGCTTCGCTCCCATCCTAGTCCTCTATGTAGGTTAGTATTGCAAACACATATCAAATTCCTTGTTGTTTTAGATTAAATATTTTTTAACCACTATGAGTTTAAGTGAATTATTTAATGAAAAATGTGTAAAAAATTAGGACAAAAGTTTATTATAAATTTTTTTTTCTCAAGATTTATGCTTTTTCTTAAATAATTTATTCCTTATTGCATAGATATACATAGCTTCATACAAGTTATTATTTATTTAGTTGAAAACTCAACCTTTTTTCATTCAAAATGTCTTAAATTTTTTAGTACTTTCACAAGACTTTTAAATACATAAAATTTATTTTTGCCACAAAATTTACACTTTACCAGTAATAATATCTTGGTCTAGTTGTATATCGTCATAGTATAATACAAACTGTTTTGTTTTAACTTAAAAATCACGAAGTTGTTAATATACAAAATTACCAAAGATTGTTCGGAGGAGGCACAACCTCAAAACTATGATCATGAATATCTCAGTAAATTTGACTTTCCGCGGCGGGGGAGTGGTATAGAGGGGTAGTCAGCCCCCACCCTCTCACCCACCCCCACAACTTTTATTTCAGGATGCGAATTTCTAATGCAGCCCCAAACCTTTTATGTGATCATGCAGAAAAAATATTGAATTTACCTTAGGTAATACTGGACTATGTATTGCAATTGTTGGAACTAAATCTGACACTTTCCACAACGCACACACTGTTGGAATTAGCCCTCCTTGTGTCTCTATTATCGTAGGCACACCGTCGACTGCGTACACATTCACAATCTCACCAGAATATAGTATTAACTTCATACATATACAGTTTGATTTTGCCGGTACAATTTCTTTGATTTTCTCTTCAGTGATTGAAGGAAACTCATCTTGCAGACGTTGCGCTAAATGTTTTCTACAACAAAATAGGAATAATTTAAAATACGTTATCCCTATCAGTATTTTTACAGAAGAAAATAAGGTTATTATACTTTTCAGAATTTTTCAATGAATTGTTTGACTTTAGTTTATACGGTTTAGCGAACATCATGTTTAAGAAGTGGTGTTTGATAAAAGTATCATGGAAAAATGTTATATCTCAAGAGTTTACTCTCGCACGGTGTTTGTTTAGTATTTTCAGCAACTTGTGTAAAAATGTGACACATGTGACAAGCAATCGACAAACAGTCAGATTTAGCTGTCATAAGCATTGACAGTATATATGTGACAATTTTATAGATGTTCGGAAATTTCTTATATTCTCATCAATAGTTGCATCAATAGTCGTTATGTTTTTGAGGTGAAACAATTCTTTCTGATGAACAGTTTCATACAGGGAGAGAACAGTTTTGTTTCTTTTTAATTTACGATTAGCGGTTTTCAAGATATTTACATTTTTCTAATAAGACCCCTGTCTAGTTAGTAGTTTATATGGAGGACAGGAACCACCAACAAAACCAGGCAAGTAGGTGTAGCGTGCTGGCCATTAATAACGTCTCTGGCCCTTTTAAAAAATGAACGACATATTCGATGACAGACGGATATACATTTTTCCTCGACAAGCCAGGTCCAATATTAAAAGTCTCGATTGCAAAGTCCGTGTTTGATTTTCACATATATATTATACTAGCGGGCCCGGCAGACGTTGTCCCGCCCTAATTATAAAAAAAATCGTGACAAATTATATACCAAAACCTTCCTCATGAATCACTTTATCCACTGTCGAAAACCGCATGAAAATCCGTTCAGTAGTTTTCGAGTTTATCGCGAACAGACAGACAGACAGACGCGGTAGGGGACTTTGTTTTATACTATGTAATGATGATGAACACGCCTCAAAAAAGAAATAATGGTTATACGAATAATTACGGGATAAATAATTGCATTGCAAATCCCAGAGGATGTTGGTGTTTCGTCATCCAGACCGGACATATTCCTCTTCTCTAGACACACAAAACATGTAATACTAGTAGAGCTTACTGTACCGTGGGAAACCAACATTCCTAAAGACCACACAATCAATATAAATAAATATTACGAACTAACAAATGAACTAAGTAAAAATGGCTATGTGGTTAAGTTATACGCGGTAGAAGTAGGAGCGAGAGGTATACCAGCAAAATCTCTCTACAACCTTCTGAAGGACCTTGACCTGTCGAGAACTGCAGTAAGTTCTATTTTAGAACGAGTATCAAAGGCTGCACTAACAGGTTCCTACCAAATTTGGCTAGGCAGGGCGGGAAACTCGAGCAGTGAAGGTGAGCGTTGATGCGCATCTCAAAGGGGGCCTCCTTACACCTGGGTCGCAAGTCCTGGGAACTGCTCTGAGTTTCTCCCTCTGCCACACGATGGACCCGGCACCCGCACGGTGAATCCATGGAAGGCTAAGAAGTTCGTCTCCTCTCTCTTTTAATATTAATGAATAACAAGATATAGTTTGTGGATGTTTGATATAAGTGGCACTATACTTCGAATAGTGGGCAGTACCAAGCAATGTAGTAAGACATTATTTGATATATGTACATGTTTCTATTATTTGTTCCATGATATGTTAGTTAAAAAAAAACACTTTATAGGCGTGAGCTGTCAAATGTATCATTCTAAATTTGATAAAATATGATTGCTTAGCAGAGATTTAAAACAAGTTCTATAAATAAAATTGTTATCTACAAATATATAACGGTATATTATCATTATTATATATATTATATATACCTATAATTTTTCGAACGATGTTTACGATAGAGAAGTGAATAATATCACGGAAAAACTTTGTGCCGTAGAGTTATATGATAATTATTTTGAAGTAAAACCTCTTTTGGCGCGACTAGGAGGTAATTGGACGACAATGCAACGGAAGTCCGTTTCGGCAAAATGGCGTTATGTTTCTGCATTATCCGGTTTTTAAATATTTTTGAGTTTGCCAATAAATAGTTTATAAATCAATATAAAAAAATAAAAAATCAACAAAAAATTATGAAATAAGTAATATTAAATTGTATAATAAAAAAATCATACAATACAATTAATTATGTATATATGGGCGACCGTGCTGCCATCTGGTACAATGTATGTAAGTAACAAATTAAATCAAAGCTTCATTATCTGTAGTGCCATCTATCAGCTAATTCGGAACTTAAATAACACAGGAAATATTATTAGCAACTCTTTGTTCTAAAGTAAATAAAATATAGAAAAGTACCAACAGATTACTATGATAAGTAAGGAATTAAATTAAAATATAAGTTTTGGTTATGTTTGCCATCGCATATAACGCCAAAGAAGTTTTACTGCAATCGCGTGTGACGGTTACACGCACTAGTTTTTTTGTAGGGTGGTTTTTAATATTCCATGCAACTAGGGATGTAAACAATATATATATTTCGTCATGTGTAGCGCCATCCACTGTATTTGCTACCCAATCGGTTCTTTTCAGTCACACGTAGGGATGAAAACGATACATCGATGCTTTAACATTGATATTGAAACTCCTGACCATATAACTTCACAAACATCGATGTTCCACATTGATTTTTATGAGTGATGTTGCATCTTTACGTACAACACACTATTTACTGCGAAAACATTTCGTCAAATTTATTATTATTCATAAGGTTTTATAAAACATAAAATATAATAAATAAAAATTCTGAATTAAAATATATTATACAGATAGTACTTTAGGTTAAGAAAATAGGTATCCTTTGTTTTCTTCGCTATTTTCTTCCTTTGTCAAGCGTTACATTTAGAATACGTCCAGCCCTTACAGCACGATTAGTAAGGCAAACATTTAAAAAATTCAATGCAGTCGAGTAAATATAAACTAAAGTTATATCTTATTTAACTAAAATTATATCTCATTTTGTTATTGAGTTTTTAACTGTGCAGTGGTATGATTAGAATGCTTGGATTGTCTGTTGCTTTTTAACTTATTTTATTTCATTTCATTTTAACTTCGTGTTCGTTAATTTCGTATTTTAACTTAAAATACAGATTTTAAGTTTAATGTTACTAGTTAACTAACTATCTTTCGTTTATTTGATTTTATTTACTGCCCTGCAATAATTCATATACCTACACAGTGGGCGGTAGAAAGCGGTTTGTTGTTTCTTATGTATTATTGTTACATGTATTTCTGAGTACAATCATTTGTTGCTCTGAATAAATAAAATAAAAATAAGTGCGTGTAGCCGTCACACGCGATTGAAGTAAAACTATTTAAATATTTTTGATTTTGTCAATAAATAGTTTGTAAACAAATCAATCAAAAATTTGGGAAAAAATAATTAATGAAAAATATTAAATTGAATAATAACAAAAATCATGCAATAGAATTAATTATGTGTAATTATATGGGCGCGCAACCGTGCTGCCATCTGGTTTCAATGTAAGTAAGTAACAAATTAAATCAAAGCTTCATTATCTGTAGGGCCATCTATCAGCTAATTCGGAACTTAAATAACACAGGAAATATTATTAGCAATTTTTTGTTATAAAGTAAATAAAATATAGAAAAGTACGAACAAATGACTTTGATAAATAAGGAATGAAATTAATTATGATTTAATAGAAGTTTTGGTTATGGTTAATTATTATCTAACCGGATGGTACAGAAACGTGTCGCCATATTGCCTGCCGTAACGGACTTCCGTTGCATTGTTGTCCAGTTACCTCCTAGTCGCGCCTAAAGAAGTTTTACTTCAAAAATACTTTTAATATATTGCATTTTATCTAAGATGGTTATACAGCTGTAAACTGCATTAAACGTTTACAAAATTATTGAAGTATAACTTCTTTAGGCGCGACTAGGAGGTAACTGGACTACCATGCAACGGAAGTCCGTTACGGCAATATGGCGTCACGATTCTGTACCTTCCGGTTTTTTAATTTTTTTGGTATTGTCAATAAATAGTCTATAAAAAAAGAAATTAAAAATATTAAATTGAATAATAATGACACTCAGAACTTAAATTACACAGGAAATATTATTAGCAACTCTTTGTTATAAAGTAAACAAAATATAGAACAGTTATCATAAATCAATCATATCATATTTGAAGTATGATAGTGATTAAATTATTGTTTTAAAACGTATAGTGATAGACGATAATAAATGTATATATTACTAGTGTTACATCATCAATAAATGCCTTTTTAAATTTTCATATTATGATGTATTTATTTTTAACTTAATCGCCATTTCTTATAACGCCAAAGAATTTTTACTTCAATCGCGTGTGACGGTTACACGCACTCATTTTTTTTTTAATTCTCGATAGTATACTTGTTTCAAAATTATAGTAATAATGTATATGACAGTGAAAACCTTGAAAGGCTATGTTAAATATTTTAGGTACATAATACACACATCAAAAAAGTCTAAGCAACATGCGTGATATTACAAATTTTACCATTTATATTAATTAATTTCTAAGTATTTACTCAAACAAAGTGCGTAGGTAAGTAAACTTTTTTGTTATTGATGACATACTGGCTGGTTGTAAAAAAAAAATTGATTATGTTTTGTTTTTTCATGAAATTCAAATGACTGCGAATTTGTTTGAATTTAAGTGCGTTGTAATTGCTACGTTTAGTCTTGATTTTATAATTTTACCAACCATTTAATTAAAGTTAGCGACAAAATTGAATTGTTAGATATTCTTTACGTCATGAAGCGACGTCATTTGATGGCAGATGAAATGCAAAGAGCTGTAGGGATGTTGCAAGCGGGAAGTAATCAATCTCAGGTACCTCGACATTTTGGCATTCATAGAAGTCTTATTTGTCGTCTTTGGCAGCACTACAATAATACAGGAGAACCCGCTGAACAGCATCCAGGCCGTAAAAGGAGTACAACCACTCGGCAAGACCGGTACATACAACTGACTGCAAGACGCCAGCCGATGTTAACCGCTCGAGAGATAAGTTTGAGGCTACAAATTTCAAGTGGTGTTGATGTAAGTCCTCAAACTGTGCGAAATCGACTGCATGAGTACGGCCTACGAGCTCAACGCCCAATCAGGTGCCCACCGATACGTCACGGGAATCGCGCTCGTCGATATGAATGGTGTAGAGAACGCATAACATGGATCCAGGAACAATGGGATAAAATTATGTTTTCCGATGAGTCGCGATTCGGGTTTAAGCCTGATACAAGAAGGGTGCGAGTGTATCGTCGGCCCGAAAATACTGAAAGGCTCAGGTGCGTTCAGAAAGTTCATCCATACAGCGGCTCAACAGTTATGTTATGGGCGGGTATTATGAAGAACAGGCGAACTGAGCTCGTTTTTGTAAATGGAAACATGAATGCTGAAAATTACATTGAGGATATTCTCAGACCTTATGTCTATCCATTTGCACAAACCTTTGGCTCCGATTTTAGGTTAATGCATGACAATGCGCGTTCACATACAGCTCGGCGAACCAGTGAATACTTTGCAACGGAGAACATCCGGGTATTGCCCTGGCCTGCACAATCGCCAGATCTCAACCCCATCGAGCACGCATGGGACATGTTCCAGAGACGTGTTTTGAAGGACTCGGACGGAGCGACAACAACCCAACAGCTGAAGGATTTGCTACAATTCCATTGGGAGCGAATACCGCAAGATGACATAAACAGTCTCATTCATTCAATGAATAATCGTTGCCGACAAGTTCTGAATAGCAGAGGAGCCCATAATTTGTATTAAATTGTTCTATTCTTTCACAATAAATACATTTTCTTTAGAAATTTCATTTTGTAAGAAAAAAGTTTAGTTTCTTATGTATCTTAGTTTCTACAGTATATTCTAATATTGTTCATTTCTGTTATTAAAAGAACTTATAAAGACAACAGCTGTTATTTTTACATCACAGAACCCTAAAGATATTATTTTAAAAATAAAATACAACGTTATAATGTGAAGAACCATCCTAAAATTTAAATTAGTACATGTTGCTTAGACTTTTTTGATGAGTGTATAATAACAGACGATATTGTCACGTGAAATAATGGGTATCAGGCGGGCTGCGACTGGTAGTACAAGGCAACTGTTTTTATTATTGAATTGTAATGTACGGTTTACATGAATTGGAATATTTTAAAATATCTAGTAACTTCTATAATCTTTTTTTATGAATAGAATGTATTTATTAGGTAGAAGGTATGTATCTCTCCTTGTATCTGGGAGTGTAAAATTACTTAGTTTAGCAGAGATATTGTTTATTTCTTTGCCATATGTTTTTGCTTACTAGCTGATACCGACGACTTTGTCTACGTCGTTTATTATCCCAACAGAACCTATATTTTATGTAGAGAGGAAGAATATAAACACTAAACCGCTTGCACTAGTTTCTATGATAAGAAAGCACACATCATTGAAAACGTTGTTAAAGATCTCCTTGAATTTTATTGTTTTAATATAAAAGAAGAAAGACTGGCCATGTCAGTGATGGTGAAAAAGGGGCTATTAAAGTAAACGTATATAATTTTGATAATTTATTATTTTATTTGTGAAGCAGCTAGTATACTGACTAAAAGTTGAAGCCGAAATCTACACGCGTAGTGCTTATAAAATCGTAGTTTCTTAAAACTTTAAAAACCCTATTTCAAATTAAGCTATCGTGATAAGACTTTTAAAGAATGTTTGAGTAGAAAGACACATCTTTAGTTTTTTTTAACAACAGTCAACGTATAATTCTTTGCTTATGGGCGAAACAGTAAAAAGCAAAGGTGGACGAATTGATTACATTCCTCTGTCGTAATAATAGGTATATATATATAAATCTTACTACTTATTTGTGAATATGATGCGAAATTAGATATTAATCACAAGTCGAATACCACATTCGATCTCACATTTCATAATTTCTGTTTTAGTATAAGTCTAGTTGACAAAAATATGGTTTGGCTTAAATAGGAGGACTGCAACTATAACATTTATATAACTATAACATAATAACGAAGTGTTTCTGTACAGTAATTATATGGTAAAGAGTGTTTGTTATTGATCTTCATCTGTATGAGTATAAAGTAAATTTCTTCTGACATAAATGTTATTTTATTAACCAATGCAACGGTTGTAACAGTATTATACGTATAGGTATAACAAAGTACTGTCTCTCTTATACATTTTAAGGGTATACATAATAAAAGTTTGTAAGTAAAATATTATACACCCCTTGTGCTCATCTGTTACATGCGATTGACAGAGTTTGCGTGCTCGCTTTGCAGTAAAATTTGAGAATTGGATGCATTAATAATTTTTAGTTATGATATTTCATATATATTATTATATATATTTTACTTTCATATACAATTGTATACGATTAATAGCAAAATTATTTTTGAAACAAATTAAGCTATGTTTTACACTATCTTTATATATAAATTTATTCTGTACGTGTGTATATCACTGAACTCCTCCTAAACAACTGGACCGATTTTGATGAAATTTTGTGTGCGCATTCCAGTGGATCCGAGAATGGTTTAGGTAGGTGGCGCTGTGGTTGACTTTTAGGATTTTTTAAATTATCAACGCAGGCCAACGTCCGCCAGGCCCGCTAGTATCTATATAAAGAGTATTAAGGGTTTTTCATCCATAGTGTCTAATTTTATTAATATATTAAGTCAAAAGTTTTTCTATAAGCAAACTGCTATTCTTGCAATGAATACACTTCACAACAATATTATCATGAAGCAGATGTTGAGGATTATTGTAGTAAATCTAGCAACTGCCAAGCAACTCAGTATGTATGTGCTAATTTTATATGATTTTAGACGTTTATGGTTTTACGATGTAATTATACATACTACGACTACCAATTTTATTTATATTTCGAAAGTCTAAAGGAACTTGACTGATGGTAACTATATTAAAAATAACAGTATAAGCAACTCGTGAGCACATTTTTAAATATGCTGCACAATTACTACCATTTGATATTACTCTCAAGTAATTAAATAAAACGTTAACTTTAATAATTTATCCTGAATTATTTTACCTCAAAAATAATTGATAAATATATGATATATCTTGTGTTCAGTTTATAAACAGCAGTTATTTCTTTTATTTATTTCTTATTACATATTTCGTTGTTTCTTTTCTTTCTTACAATTAACCTATAGTAATTTCTGTCATTCATTTGTTTTTATTGTTTTCTTCATTTACTCTTGTCGTAAGTGAACCTGTATTTCGACAATCGCGGGTTTAAAATCTATCTATACTAATATATAAAGCTGAAGAGTTTGTTTGTTTGTTTGTTTGTTTGGTTGAACGCTATGATCTCAGGAACTACCAGTCCGATTTGAGAAAATCCTTCCGTTTTAGATAGCTCATTTATCGAGGAAGGCTTTAGGCTATATATCATCACGCTAAGACTAATAGAAGAAGAGCACCAATGAAAAATGTTTCAAAATCGGGCACTTTTTTTCCTTTTGAGAGATTTTGTTAGCGTTAGTGTTATATCCGTTGCCATGGTAACGTGGTAAGTTTCTATTGCAAATAATTTCAAAGTTTATTTTGTTTTCCTATTCAAAAAGTTTATACCACTTTTATTTCCACTTTTTTATTTGTTCTCTATTACGTATTATAAAAATAAAGTTTGTGTATGTACAATTAAAATAACAACTTTTTGATGAATGGATATGGCTACAAATGACCAAAAAAAATTTTTTTTATACTTTGTCTATATTTTTAGAATGTTATATTTTGTCTGTTTGTTTGTTTGTACCGGGTAATCTCCAAAACGGCTGGACCTATTTTAACGGGAATTTTACTTTTTACTGCCAGATAGCCGAAATTATAGCGGTTGACATATTCTATTTTATTTGTCAGCGGCTTCGTCCGCATTGCTATTTCCAAAATGGTTGAACCAATTTTCACGGGATATTCACTGGTAGATTGCAGACCTCATAAAAGTAATTTAGGTTATTTTCAGCCGCAATGGAATATCCGAAATGCTTGAATTAATTTTCACGGGACTTTCACTGGCAGACAACTAACTAATGAGCTATTTTATTTTAAGGTAGTGGGCTCGGCAGACGTTGTCCCGCCCTGATAATAAAAAGAAAACCTTGACAAATTATACCTAAATCTTCCCCGTGAACCGTTCTACCTACTGGTGAAAACAGCATGAAAATCCGTTCTGTAGTTTTTGACTTTATCGCGAACAGATAAACAGACAGATCAGAGGACTTTGTTTTACACTATATAGTGATGAACTGTTACGTATGCATTCTTTCGTGTGAAATTAATCAAAAATAATTTGTTTACTGTAAACAAGCGCGTGAGATGTGCGCTGTACTGGACTCCAAGAATAAATGTATGTAATTTGAATTATATTATCATTTTGGTCAATTTGGCGGCAATTTTGTTTTATTTACCGCGTTTGCATCTACATAACTCAGTAATTATAGCAACGTATAAGAATAACACAATTATATTGACAATATGGGCATGTTTTGTCTATATAATAAACAATTTAACACATATTGTTCGATAATGTATTGTTTAAAATTTTCATTACTTTCTTATATAGTGTTAGTGAGCACCGAGGGTGGTATATAGTGGTTAAAGTTCCAGGTATGCTGCTGATGATAAATCTCTTCCCATTCGATATACTATTCGTAATCACATATCTAATGTACACGTAACATAATACAGTAGACGGCATGCGTGTCGTAGTTACAAATGTTTTTGTAAAAGCATTTCTGTAATGTACACACCTACTTACAATTTTACATTTCTTTAATTAATTTAAAAAAAACGCGTGCGGAGCCGCGGGGGACCGCTAGTACTAATATATAAAGCTGAAGAGTTTGTTTGTTTCTTTTGGTTGAACGCGCTAATCTCAGGAACTACTGGACCGATTTGAAAAAATCTTTCGGTTTTAGATAACTCATTTACCGAGGAAGGCTTTATCATCACGCTAAGACCAATAGGAGTAGAGCGCCAATGAAGAATGTTTCAAAATCGGGCAATTTTTTCGTTTTGGTTGCTTTCGCTGCGTCTTAGCGTTAGTATTATATACGTTGCCATGGTAACGTGGTAACTTTCTATTGCAAACATTTTTAAAGTTTATTTTGTGTTTCTATTCAAGATGTTTATTCTACGTTTGTTTTGTTTCCAATTTCTTATTTGTAATCTATTACGTATTATAAAAATAAAGTGTGTGTATCTGAAATTAAAATAACAACTTTTTGGTGATTGGTTTTGGCTACAAGTAAAAAAATATATTTTTTAATATTGTTATTATTATATTTTGTTTATTGTTATTATAATATTTGTTTATTTTGTATTGTTGTTATTATATATTATTATATTATTATATTTTGTTTGTTTGTTCCGGGTTATGTCCGAAACGGCTGGACCTATGTTAACGGGAATTTTACTAGCAGATATGCGAAATTATAGCGGTTGACCTATTCTATTTCATTTGTTGAACTGTTACCCGTGCATTCGTCAATGTGAAATTTATTAAATATATGTTGTTTATTGTAAACAAGCGAGTGAGACGTGTGCTTTACTGGACTTCAAGAATAAATATACATAATTGAAAGTCATATGTGTGTATGTAATTAAAATTATATTATCTTTTTGGTCAATTTGGCGGCCATTTCGATTTATTTACCTCGCTGCATCTACATAACTCAGTGATTATAGCAACGTATAAGACTAACTTAATTATATCGACAATACGGGTATATTAGATCTATATAATAAAAAAATTAACACATATTGTTCGATAATGTATAGCTTAAATCTTTAATTACTTTCTTATATAGTCTAAGTGAGCACTGAGGGTGATATTTTGTAGGTTAAAGTTCCAGGCATGTTGCTGATGATAAATCCCATTTCATTCGATACACTGTTATTATTTACATTCTTAATGTACACGTTACATTTTACAGTAAATGGCGTGCGTGTCGATGTTGATGTGTTTTTGAAAAAGCATCTCTATAATGTACAACATCTACTCATAATTTTACATTTTTTGATACATTTTAAAAAAGCGCGTGCGGAGCCGCGGCTAACAGCTAGTCCTAAATAAAATAACAAATATATGTAGCTGTTTGTACAATAAAAACCGTAAACGGTAGAAACTACTCGAATACCCGCATTCAATTGAAAGATTCATTAAATTATGAAGTCAAGTGGAGATAGGTTCTCCCGATTCCCGCAATGCAGAACACTCCCGTTCCTATGTGACCTTTTAATGTCGGGGTTAGACTTGATTTTTTATTTTAAGTATTCGTGTATTAAATATTCACGAATACTAAAAGAAAAACATTGTGTGGTTTTATGAAACCACTATGTAACATTTTTTTTATAGACATTTTTCGGATCGTTGGCATTTCAATGAAAATTTTCGGAAAATGATTCGATTTAGTGTAATAAAATCGCGTTTTTAATTTTAACTTAATAATTGGAAAATGAGAAATCACTAGTGGACAAGATAGATATTCAACTATACATTTTAATTTCAATCTGCGTATTAGAGTAATGAATACTTCATAAATACAATCGTTCAGATAATAGACGCATTTTAAAGACTGAGCACAATGTTTATTTAAATAATTTTGAATTGAGGCATTGGCGCCGCCATATTGGTCTTGACTGCTTTGCCGAGCGCCATCCACTTTACCCCTACTCCATGGCCGGTTGTAATTCGACATGTGATATATGGACGAATAAATTTGAGGCGATGGAAAAAAGTTTCACTTTAAGAATAAAATGTTTCAATTGACAAAAAAAGAGTTTCAAGAAGTTACAAAAGCGGTGGAAGCATTATTATACACACCATGGACAAAAATGATTGATGTGGTAGACAAGAACAAATGAGATGCATGTTTTGTAGGAGTTAAAGGAGTATCAGTAGATAAGCGACTGCTCGGTACAATAGAACACCGCTTACCTTAAAAGCTCGTTATGGATGACCATCGGCTGCAGAGGTCATTTAATATCATTTTAATCGCGTGCCTATTAGCTATTTGTATTACGTAAAAATATAATTATAAGCTTCGTTTCTTTATTTAGAACGCTCCAACTTATATAGTTCATGGATAAACGGAGTCATTAGATTCACGAATACACCTTTCGCAGTAGATCTTCATTTTTTTTGTCTTTACGCGGTATATATTTGTTATACCAAATTGTAGTTTTGGACCTACGTATACTGGTTTATGATGACTACGTTTTGTTAATGAATATTTTTGTAGAAATATGTAGACAAAAAAACTTTCGAAATTTAATTAAAGTCCATTGATAATTGATATGGTTCATATATTCTAACCCTATGTCCTACTCCCGTTCTGCATTGACAGTGTCAGCGCGATTCCCGCGGGTTAGTCGCCGGCACTCGACCGCTTTACACTATACGTTTAATGGAAGTTTCTATCTCGAAAGCCTTTCAAACTCTGAAAAGATTCTCGGTCACAAGGAAATGGGTTAGACATTAAAAAATCATCTATCGTGTGTTAGACACATTTTTTTTCCTTTTTTATTTCATCTCCACTAATATTTTCACGGTGTATTTATAATTTGACTATGTTTGTAATATAGCAGTTTCGATTACACTATAAAATTTGATGCGGAAACTAAACATCTTAGTATGTCTGTTCTAATCAAAATCTGAGTCGTTACAGTTAAAAATGAGCTAAGTCCAATTTTAATCGTTGGTATAACATGTTTAATTTTTTTTAATTCCCTGGTTTTATACACTGAGAACGTAGTTCAAAGTTTGTCGTTCATAAGGTTTTTAGTTTTATGGTCTCCCTATTTTACATGTACAAAGTTTGAAAATCTTGAAAAATAACGTAAAATATTAGGAACGGCTAAAATTGGACTTACCTTTTTTGAAATGTAACGACTCATCTGTTGGAAAAATTTACCATGATGTATTTTGAAGTTTTTCTAATATGAATAAGATAATAATGTTAAAGCAATAAGCGTAATAAATAAATATGACAACATAAATTACTAAGGTAAGGGTATTAATTAAATTATAAGGGATTAGTAAACACAATCCCACGCAGCGTCGCGCTCGCCTCCACCTTGTTTGAATGACCGTGCCGCTTACGGCAGAGGCAGGAACTACGAATTATAAATTATAAATAATGACCATAATAATACACCATGTGTCGAATCTAACACCTACAGGAATCTATACAATAATTCATGCATTAACTACGCAGTTACATTTATACTGCAGCTGTTTGAAACTTCTGTTTGATTACATTATAGTCGGGAACTATTCCTTTTGGTAATGACATAGGTGGTATATAGTATCCCTAAATATTATAAAACAAAGTCCTCTGCCGCGTCTGTCTGTTCGCGATAAACTCAAAAACTACTGAACGCACTTTCACCAGTAGATAAAGTGATTCATGAGGAAAGTTTAGGTATACAATTTGTTAAGGTTTTTTTTTAATATTAGGGCGGGATAACGTCCGCCGGGCGCGCTAGTATTACATATAAGTCAAAATATATATATAATTTGCGTGCCGTAACTACAATAACTACCTATTGTGGTTGCTTAGAATGGTTTTTTTTTTATTTTAAATTATGTTTTTTTAAGTACTTAAACGAATGCCTTCCCCTTTTTATCTAGCTTATATTTAGCAATTTCCTCGGTAACAATTAACTTTAGTGTATACATTAAATTTGGGGCAAAATCAAGTTTATACAAAAAAATGAAGTCGTTATGTAGGGTAGACTGGGTACGGTTGAAACATTTTAGCGTTTATCGTGGATAGCATGGGGATTTGTTAAGCGAGCGATGACGGAATTATATTAAATAAAAGACCTTATATCTGTCTTATATTATATAGTCTCATTAGTATGGGTAATGTTATTTGAGATCACTGTACTTATAGTATTTTCTGTGTAAAATCATATAAAAAAAAAGTAATTTGTATCAATCGTCCCCATTCCAGGGTCGGTTGAAACAGTGCCTGAGGTCAATTGAAACATAGGCATATAATACAAAATATAATCAATTATCATATTTGTTAATCATCTAATAAAATTTTACGAATCGTAATGGCATAATTAAATATCACAAATATTTTTTATTAATATTCAAGTCTTTGGCGATACTTATATTCTAACATTATTCTACTAGCCTTCAACGTTTTATATTAAGTACAACTTAAATTAAATAATAATCAGATGTCGGTGACGATAATATTTTGCATTATTTATGTGTAATAGTACCTAAATGCTATTATATTTCTCAACTATCAACAGTAATAATTATAAACTAGGGTTTAGAAAAACTAAAGACATTATTTCTGTTACACAATTAATATTTTAAACAAAAATACTTGAATCGTTACGAGATCTTTCGGAGTCACAATTGTGGCAAACATAACTAAAGCTACCTTTTGTGCACTCTTCATAAGCCCACATTTTACATACTGTGCATTGTATCCATTCTTCCCTCGGTCTGCTTTCTGAATATGCTGACAGACAAACAACACACTCAACACTCCTCTTCTTCTGATGATGATGATTCTTGTTGTGTGTTAGTTTTTTTCCTGTTTGTAGCATTTCTTCAATAAATCTGAAATAAATAAACTGTTTCAACCGTATCTACAAATAATGTTTCAACTGTCCCCAACCTCCCTCTTAGTATAAAACGGTTCACAGTAAGAATGATAATAAATTTAAATAAAAACTAATCATGCTGCATTATTCTAAAAACTTCGATTAAAAGGAAACAAAACTCTCAATACTCTAACTTTAAACAAAATCTTAATAATTGCAAAAATGTAAGTACGAAAATACTTACTCTTCCTTCAAAAATCACAATGAGGCTACCTATACACATGCACAGCGCCCGAAGTTCCTTTAATACTTATTATACTCTTTGGCCCGAAGAGCGACCTAATACTAACATTCGTGTTTCGACTTGTACCCGCTTCGTCCTTTCCTTGTACCCCCTCACCTTATCACGCACTGTTCACGAGATATTCGTTTTGTTTCAACCGTACCCAGTCTACCCTACCCGTAGTTCCTCTACGCAACATATTCGTGACGCGCATTTTGTATTGAACGAGTATATAAATATACACAGCAATATATTTACGTGATATAAGTAAATATTTTTACGTGATATATTTTATGAAATTAATGTAAATGAATATGAATAAACGTAAACACAAAGTTTCATTATTGTATAGGTATATTCCAAGACAATCTAATTAGGTGTCGGAATTGATGCCCATCATTTTTATAAATTTTTGACCATTTTACATATTTTACTGAAGCTTTTTATATCAATGATAGTGACATCATTTTGTAATGCAGTAGCATTGATTGATTTTTTGAACTTAAAACCTTATGTATAAATGAATAGAAAAGCAAATTTTTCGTTGGATTCCGCTAAATTTTAAATTCTAGGTATACAAGAGATTCGCAATGTGCTAGGCTACAAACGAAGAATTCGACTGTTTAATAAAATGTACTCTCATAAGATTTAACAATAAATTCGCACGAGCGAATATCCGTTCTTTTATGTATATATACAACTAGCTGACCCGTGCCCACTTCGTTGGGCGGTAAACATTTATAAAAAACTACTTTTTGTGACATAAATATAAAAGTTAGACATGTGCTGTCGCTGACTTTTTTGTAGGCATTATCAAGCTCTACAACTTCTCTGGAACTCAATCATATATATCTCATCGTCAAGGCAGCGTTCGTAAGAAACGTTTTCGTTCAACCGTTTTTTCTCCGACTTACTTTGCAAATCCGACTTCCACAAAAAAGTCTTTATTTTTCGGATTAATATATAGCCTATGCCACTCACAAATAACGTGACTTTCTATTGGTAAAAGAATTTTCAAAATCGGTTTAGTAGATCCAGATATTACTCCCTACAACGTCACAAGCTATACCTCTTTATAATATAACTAGCCTCTGCCCGCGACTTCGTCGGCGTGGAATAGTTACTTTGGGCTAAAGCTAACACGCAGCCGAATCTCTCAAGAGGAAAAAAACCCGATGTTATAACATTCTTCATTAGTGCTCCGCTCCTATTGGTCTTAGCGTGATTATATATAGACTATAACCTTCCTCAATAAATGAACTGTATAACACTGAAATAATTTTGTCAAGCCGGACCAGTAGTTCCCGAGATTACCCCCTACAACGTCACAAATTTACAAACTTTACCTCTTTATAATATTAGTATAGATAATAATAATTTTAGTATGGATAAAATAGTATAAACGAAATAATCTAAAGAGTCCATAGAGATAGACAATAAAAGGGCGTCCAATTACAGACGGAATGAATGATCGCAATAGGGTAATTTAAGGAATTAAAAGTAGGCTGTGGAATGTTATTTTAATTAACTCAAGTTTAAGTTTGTTGAGTTTTATAATCGGCAATATGAGTAATAATATAACATTAGTGGAATGAGCTCCGGGACGAGGGCGTGGGCGAGGGGCGGCAACAGGTGTGGCAGTCGCTATTTTATATAACGTACTCTGTGGTCGCTATGCCCCACGCGGTGTCGTCCAGGGAGCGCCGCGCCGGATGTCCGCTACTGCCATTGTTTAACCAAATCATTTCTAGTGGATAATGTCTGCATTATCCTTATTGTTAGACGTAAATAAAATTATAAACATTAAGTATAACATTGACTAATCTATACTAATATTATAAAGCTGAAGAGTTTGTTTTATTGAACGCGCTAATCTCAGGAACTAGGAGTCCGATTTGAAAAATGCTTTCAGTGTAACATCGCTCATTTATCGAAGAAGGTATATATCATTACGTTCAGACCAATAGGATCAAAACACCAATGAAGAATATTTCAAAATTAAGTTTTTTTTTCTTTGTGAGAGCTTCCGCTGCGTCTTAGTGTTAGCCCAAAGGAACTATTCCACACGGACAAAGTCGTGGACAGAAACTAGTGTATTATAAAACCCAATTGTATACATCATTCGTAGTTCAGATGGTACACAGCATGAGAGGCGGACACTTTCAAGTTTTATGAATTAAGCAATCGGATGTGAAATATGCTTTTATTTACTTATATTTCAGTAGTAATCCTTAGAACGTAAAATATACTATAGCTACACTGTGACTATAGCCATGAAGAATACTATAATAATACCATACCATAGCAATTATTCGTTAGCATGTCACTATCAAAATCTCATTGAAGGAAACATGCCAATAACAATAACACAATAAATTTGAATTTGAGCTGCAGCATATGTTCCTACAACATTAGGTTAGCATTAACCAACACAAATATCATGTAATTAAAAAATAATATTAACATTTAAGTACACAATAAGAAGCTTATACCTTCAAAGTTAATTTACATAATAACTTTAAGTGATTTTTAATTATGTTTGACAACAAGAAGTAACGAACTATGGGTCCTTCAAAAGAGGCGTGTGGAGGTACTTTTGCTATTTAACACTGACAGTTGCCATTAATTATAAACTGTACCGTACTTTCCATCAGGTACTGTGCAGTCATTGACCTATTATAGAAAAAGTCGAGGTAGTCATGAGGACTGCCGATAGAAGT
The DNA here is from genome assembly GCA_036509395.1 of Antheraea yamamai. NCBI lineage: Eukaryota > Metazoa > Arthropoda > Insecta > Lepidoptera > Saturniidae > Antheraea > Antheraea yamamai. Next base: position 16,457,912 of record AP028437.1, on the reverse strand, counting down.
GACAACTTCAATAACTGTGTTCTCTTTTGAATTTTGAAAATGACTTATAGTATGAATTATTTAGATTTCATAATCTGTATATTGAAATTATTCACATTAATGTGGTTTCTACATCAATTGGCACACCGAATAACAATTATATGTACATTTCTATATAGTTTATTAATTAATCAAACATATGATGGGCAGCAAAAAATACAAAACATCAAAATTAGACGTAAATCGGCTGCTTTATGACGCAAGCCGCGCAAATGCAATACGGTCGGTCACGCTTTACTAGTGTGTCATGACGCGAAATTATAACTATATCTCCTTCCAAAAATACCGATCAACGGGCCTAAATAAGTTTTCACTTCAAATTTTTTTATTGAAGTTATACTTCTTTAGGCGCGTTATGAAAAAATGATGAGAGTGAAATTTTCAGATGCGCGCGCATCTGTGACACAAAATTAACAGTATGAAGCTGTCTGCAAACCGGCACTCTGAAGTTAGCTATAGTCAACATTTTGTTTCTTTATATTTCTTTGTATTAAAACTTTCAATGTATTAAACACCTTTTGAAGTTACACTTCTTTAGGCGCGTTATGAAAAAATGATGAGAGTGAAATTAAAAAAAATTAAATTAATTAATTAATTAAATTAATATAATTAATTAAATTAATTATATTAATTAAACTAAATTAAATTAACAGTATGAAGCTGTCTGCTTAACCGCTCATTAAGTCTCGAAAAAAAAAGCTACCAACAAAATAGAAATTGAACCTCGATATTAGTCGCGCATGTTGGTACGCTCGTCGTTTTTTGTTTTTTTTTTTTTTTTTTTTTTCTACAAACGTAGATTAAGGCGAAAGATAAAATTTTTGAACAGATTGTTACCTTGTTACGCCAAAGAAGTATAACTTCTAACGCGTGTACATAAGTACACACACACTTTTTTTTATAGCCGTTTTTCGACCACTGCCCGCTCACCGTATTAGGATTACACTATGGTGTAGACCGCACACCCTGCCTTTTATTATTTTATTGCTATGCATCTATTGTAGCTAATATGATAATGGATTACAGGTAGGTAAGTACATTTGACTTGTCTCGCAGAAACATCGTAAAAGTGGTAACATTCGCAGAAACTTTACCGGTAATAAATACTACCGATCTAAACGTTATAGAGAAGTAGAAAAACGACACTTTGCAAGACAAGCAGAATGTAAAGAATATGATTATTCATAGAGTTACCTAACTTTCATGTTTTCATTATATTTTTAACAACAAACGATGTAAAACATTCGAGAAATTGGAAAATTTTATGAATGTAAAACAGCCAAATATCAACAGTACCACCACTGTAAAATAAATTGACTTGAAATAAGAATATAGAGGACTATTTCTGGAAAATATAGCGATGTTCAACTAAACGATTTGCATATAAGCGGCGTCTCTTTGTAGTCGGGACTCCGCCCTTGATTGCAAAGCTAAACACCGCTAACAAAGGCATCGACTATATGTATATTTCGCACTGTAAAACCGCCCAATAACAATAAATTATTACAAAGTCTATTATTCTTTTTAAACAAGTTGTAGTCCGGTGAAGCTGTTAAGACCTTGCTAGGTCAATAGCGTAGTCAGTTCGAGAAAAAAAAAATTTAAACAGATATGATCATACTTTTAAGTTTATGTTTTCTTGGTACTTTTAAGTTTATTACAAAAATTACATACATTACTCAGAATTCTGTTATCAATATTCAAGTATAAATATTACACTTATATAATACGATATTGTGTTAACATAATTACAAAAAAAATATATTTTTTTTTTGTCTTTACGTCAAGAGATTTGGCTTGAGAATCGCAGATCACGCAAGTACTAGAAAAATCGCTAGTAGAATAATTTTTAATTACAATGTTTTCTTTCATCAAAAGATTAATTATATGTTGTAATTCACATAAAAACCGGGCGATGTCCATTAGATACCACTTAGTTAATGTCACTATAATATTTCAGAAAAAACATTGTATATTTTACAGTTTATTTTCTATTTCTCATAAGAAACAGTAGGTAAAAATTCACAGTGAGTAGTGACGCAATCTACTCGTGTGAACAATGAAAACCTTTTGAGAGCTGCCGGGTTCCGAAGCACGGTCAATCAGGCTACTGTATTATATAAACATACGTATTTATATTTTGACTGTTTCCGCTCCCACGCCTCTGTACGGGCATCGTCCGTTGAACAATACGTCAGGATGCAGGGCCGTATTGACTTGGAGGGTGGTCTCTATTTCCTTGAAAATGTTCGCAATTTTTTTTTTAAATTTGCATGAGTTCTTATATCTTTCCATATCGGACCACGGTTTCAATGCAACAGCGTAATAATAATAAAGTCGTGGAAGATATTATTACACTCGGTGTGTGAATTCGACACAAACAAACAATAACTCATCAACCCACTCCACAATTATCGAAATATAAGTCATCTGTTATGAGCTATGTGTAATGATTTCAATTTTTTGTAATTAATTTTAATGATTTAATGTCCTTTATAATAATTGTATTAACTAAAATGATATTCATTTAAACGGACTTATCATCTACTCCCGGTACTGTTACAACATACCCGAGACGCGACCGGAGCATTAACACTAGTGCCACCCTATTAGAGAGTGCGAGTGAGAGATATGTAAAACTTATTGTAAAACGAAGTTCTGTTCGGATAAATAGTCAAAGTGATTACAGAGTGTTAATTAGTTTTCGGAAACAAAACGGAATTGCTTGAATCTTGAAAATTCTATGTTAAGTTAGTGGGGTAATTCGAATTGACAATTGTAATGAATGTTTAATGTCATATCTAAAACCACATAAACAAACACTTTGATTAACATTGTAACAAACATCCCCTAAAACAGAATCCTGAAGCCTTCATTTTAGCCACCACGAACATGGCCAGATACGGTGGATACAGACCCGTGGCTTACCTCTACAGAACAAAGCGGCCTGAAATTGTAAATATTTATTTTATTATTATAATACATTCAAATAAGACCAAAAATTTCGGTTTATAATCTGAGATGAAAATAAAAACTTAAAATTCGTTTTTGGCAACCAATCTTCTAGTAGATTATTTCTGCCACTGTCGCACAGGTAATGTTATTACAAGTTTCTTTTGTAGGTGGTAGAGCCACGCTGAAGCTAGTACTGGTTTCAGCATGAATGGGTCGGCTCGCCCGGAGTAGTACTACCCGACCCACAGAACACCGACGTGAAGTAACAGTGCTTGTATTGTTGCCTTTCGTGCGGTCAATGAAAGCGCCGGAGGCCTACCCCTCCTCTCTGTCCTCTCCCCTCCCCCTTTCCTCTCCCCCTCCCCCTCTCCTTTCCCCCAAACACAGACTGGCAACACATTTGTGACTCCCCTGGTGTCGCTAGTGTATATGGACGGCGGTGATCACTTAACCATCAGGTGACCCGCCTGTTCGTTTGCCTACTATGATATAAAAAAAGATCATTTTAATGTTCTAACAAAATTATGGCCCCCGTGCTAGAATCATCTAGGGAGTTCTTGTGGCGTCTCAGAATCCATGCTCCGTGTTATTATTTCCGATCCACTTCACTTGTGCACAATAACCAAACAAATAGATTAGATAGATTATGAATAAAATATAAAAGCCCCTACATGACATTTCAAGATCCCGCCAAAAAACCCCAAAACTGTTAATGTTAAAGTAGTTCTCTTTCAATTACGTCCCTGGAATAAGGATGAAGAATTCACACGTCATACGACATTATGTGTGTGTGTGTCGCAGATGAATTTCTCTTCGTTTTGAGAAACTGAACTCGTTGTTTTATTCGATAATTAAATGGAATCTAAACAAAGGCCATTGCACATCTTAACGATTCATTATGTAGCTTTAATTCTATGTTATTGCTTAATTATGAATAAATTATTATTGTACGTGGAAATGTGTAAACATTTGCAATGTAGATCTTATAAACAATATTTTAAGTAGCTAAACGTACATATAAAACAATAATATATCATTCACAAAAGTCAGCACATAAATTGTCTTAGCCGTATTAATAAGTTGATTAATATAACATTTTTTTAAAACCAACGCTTTGTTTTCGTATATTAAAGTAACAATATATAATGTATATATGTATATATATACATACATGTATATATATATACATACATGTATATATATGTATACAATATATCTATATATATATATATATATATATATGTATATATTTAGGTATTATGAGTTCACAACCAGAGCATATTATCGGTTTTTAACCCAAAGGTCTGGAAATAACATTATCGGGTATATACATACAATGCTTTATCGCGCTTCTAGTCAGCAATAGCGTCCGCTACGACAATGGGGAATCCATTAATTATATCATAGACTTATTATTTATCTAAGAATTCATAATTTACTAAAGTTTCTTATTCATGTGAATAAACTGCTTTGCTGCTGGTTTACTGTAATTATTGGAAAATACTGAAAACTGTTGCAGATTCCAGCGTAAATACTTTATCAGGTGTACCTACGTTATTTTAGCCAAATATTAGTAACAACATCAAGTACCAAAAAGGTTTTAAAAATTACAGGTATACGTGCGGATTATTTCCTCTGACTTTTAACTTGAGAACAAGGCATTTATAAGTTGTTTACTTATAAATACCTTGCTTGAGTAGTTAAAAAAGGAAGTGAGCAGTTTTTGGCGGGATTTTGGAGTGTCTTGTAGTGGATTTTATATTGTATTCATAATCTTGTGTTATTTAGCTCTATATTTTGTAACATTGGTGGTGTTTACGTAATATAGTTTAGTTATTTTGCACAAATGGATGGGAAATAATAGCACGGAGCGTGGATTCTGAGTTGCCATGAATACTCCCTGGAAAGTTCTAACAAGAGAACCACTTGACAAGGACAGTAATAATGAGCAAGGAGATTGATTGCAAAAAAAAGTTTCAAAATTTGTAGTAGATAGATTCCTATAGTAAATAAAAATGCGTTAGTTAAGAAAACTTGCGGTCCAGAACATTGAATTAAGCAGTAATGATGGGAATAACATCACTCTAATATTCAAATATCAGTCGCCTGTGATCCATCTCAGATTATAGTTTTACTCAGAAATACCTCTAGTAAATATGGTGATAATCGATTTCATTTATTAAGCTGTTTAGTAAAACCTTAAGACTTATTCACGGACTAAGCGCAGTTTTTAACATTGATTGTAAGAACATAAAATGTTGTAGTAAACCTTCTATAATTTATATGTATACCTAGTACCACGAAAAGGTTTTAGAAAACTACAACACTATTTGATCGGTCATCATGAAATTTAGGACACGCAAATGCTTTATCACGGAGAAAATTAGTGTACTATTCATTTTATTATAACTCGTCACTAGGTGACGCTAGACTTTATGGTGTCGTAAATCATATAGGTTCGAATACTGAACAACGCCGTAGCACTGACATTCACGTTCTGTCCACGATTCTTTACCCCTCGGCTGATTTTTTAAGACCCAGATCTCAAAATGGCGGATCATCTTATTATTATTTTTTTTATTTCACGATATCGTAAATTTCATGGTTTAATAAAAAATTTGTAAAAAATAATAAATAATTTAAAAGATTATGGTTTTACAATATGTATATAATTGGTTACTTTTCAAAATTTTGTAATAAATCAGGTATTTTTTAATGCTTATGTTGCCAGCATTGTTAACCTGTGTCTCGTGAGGTCTACATTCGTTTGTTTGGAGCTTCGACCTTGTTTGGATATACAGCGTTTAAGTAAAGAACGAATAGATTTATTTTCTTTTATTTTATGTTCATTATTATGTAATTTACCGAGTTTCGTGTAGCGTGCGTTGTTTGATTCATACTTTATATTTTATTAGTTCTGTTTTATATTTTTAGTATTACTAGTGGTCGACATTCGACCATAGTTCATTGATTTTTTAAAGTTTGAACTTCATTAGGGTTCTTTTATCAAAGGGTATTATAACCTTTATAATCAAAGGCTTTCATCATGCCTACTCAGTTATTTGCCACTTTTTTTCAATTATATAAACATAAAAAAAATCGATGTCTAAATGAAAATTGAAATTAATTATAAATTTGAAATAAAAAACAGGCGGTTACATAAGGTGGTAAGGCTCTTAAATACTAAGTAAACATAACTTTACGAAAATAAAAAAATTATCGGACCCCTTCATGACACAATTTTCAGTTAATTTTACACGACACCATGGGCGCGTGGTATTTCTGGGTGATATTGAATTAAATATAATCTATACATTATGAGGAATAGTGATATGCCCAGTATCATCATTTGGAAAAGTAATGGATACACAATAGAATCAAAAATTTAATTGCTACATCAAGTTGAACTGCATCATTGAAACCGCGGAGATATAAGTCATGGATTACTTTCATGACCAAACAAATTTTCTTATTTTGATTTTACTAAGTATTTTTCGCTCATTTTTTATTGAATCATCATTTGAGTACACCATAAAGAAATACTAAACATTAAAATATTGACATTGACTTTGGAAATATTGCTTTACTATTATGGCAACATGAAGCAAAGTGACATGAAGTGAAAGCAGTCTGTCACATAAAAATTTTGACATTCAATAAAACCAAAGAGAATAATAATTATTTCAGTAGTTCCATAAATTTACTAAAGATAAATTATTTATCAATTAATATTATGTATATTACGAATTTACCTATTATATTATTCTAAAATTAACCTACAATTTGACCAGTTGATTTCAAAGGGCATATTGTAAGGCATGCAACGTCAGTCATGTTAAAAATATTTAAAAGGTAATTGGAACGTAAGAAGGTTGAAGGATGTTGGAAACGTCTTTTTCATTTACATATATGTTGCGTAAAATTCAAGCAGTATTATTACTACTATTTTGAAGTCTGTTATTGACGGATGTCAAAATGTCTTTATTATTTACATGTGTGTATATGTTGTGTAAAATTGGAGCAGTAGTGTGAGTAATGCATATTTTAATTAATTTAATGTACTTATAATGCATTTTATATAAAATAAATAGCTTTCTGCACTTCTCCTCCATATAAACTTTAACTATGCCAAATTTCACGTTCATCCGTTCGCGCATTTCTTTCAAAAAGGGATACAAAGATTTGGCTTCACGTATTAATATATAGATAATACCGTGTAAAATGAAAAGTAAACATTTGTGCTCGGCAGACTATCGTTATTTCTTTTTATTAACGAAGCTACCTACCGAAAATTGTCGTTAAGTTTTTGTAATTTAACATGCGGGAAGTCGCGGACAATTGTTAGTATAAATACGCAAGTATATTTATTTCAATGTTATCCCATATTATTATTTAATGAAATTTTCGAATTATCTTAATGTGTTTAGGTACAAAAAGAAATTGATTGGATTATTACGACAGTAATTTTTATCTATTCAATCAACGTACACTACTGAAAGTTTTTGGACTTTAATTAAATTTACACATTTTTATTTAGAATTTGGTATCTAATTTTATTATAATACCTATAGTATAATATATAATATATGTCAGAGTAGAAAGGTAGAGCCTGTAGAGCCGAGAGCACACGGATGGCATTGTCCTCCATTTGTATGTATTTTCAATACACTACTGGCACTATGAAATGAAACTACGACTTCTTCGATTCTTGTTCTTTAATGCTTTTACAATAATCTCAGAGACCACGCTTATCACTTAGCGACAATAACAATAGATCTCACGCACTCGAAACAATAATGAATAATGAACCTTGCACAACCTCTTACAAGCACTTATAAAGGAATCGCCTTTCTTCACCTACCGACAACCCAAGTGAAGGAAGTCTTAGTTTAACGAAGTACTTAATCTACGATTTTGTAGATAGTTACACTTTATGTTCGCTAATAATTCTAATCATTACATAGTATAAAACAAAGTCCTCTACCGCGTCTGTCTGTTCGCGATAAACTCAAAAACTACTGAACCGACCTTTATGCGGTTTTCACCAGTAGATAAAGTGATTCACGAGGAACGTTTTGGTATATAATTTGTCCGGGTTTTTTTTATAATCAGGGCGGGACAACGTCTGCTAGGCCCGCTAGTTATAAATAAATAACGATTTTAACATCATACATTGAATAATTACGTTACCGTTAATTATCTTAAAATAATTCACCGTTGTAACAACAGAAGTACTTTACAAATCCTTACTCGCTATAAAACTCATTTTAGATCGACAATTATTCTAGTAATTACAAAGTAATCCCAATAACATAGTACAATGCCAATATGTTTTAATTACATTGTTATTCATTTTAAATAGCAACTTTACCATTCTATCTCGACTGCACATAGATTGTATTTCCGGTTTTAATAAATAACAAAAGGTTCCAAATGTTACTTAAATCTAGAATATTTCTATTAAAATTTCACAAGTCCGATTTTAATTATCATGACACTAATTTAGGTCTGCTTTAAATCAAGAATCAAATTAAGTTAGAAATGTTATCGTACGACGCCAGTATTTCTTAAGATGGTGTCACGCGTCAAGTGTGGCGTGACACCGATTTATTTAGCGACTTCTATCAGTGCTTATGTGAATAAACATGTGAAATTCTTAGAAGTTATGAACAGTTTAATCTAATCTAAATTACTCAATAATTTAGAAGAAATCACATTAACAATAATTAAATAGAAGAGCATTAACAATACCTTGCCAGTATTGATTAACATAGAAAATAATAGATGGCGCTGTTAACAAACACCTGTGATAATTCGAATCTTCGGAATGCTCCGACTGCTGGATGCTCCAACTATGACATATATAATAATATAATAATGTTCTTGACAATAAAAATATCATAAAAGTATGAAATTAAACATTACTGGAAATATATTTAACTTAAGTGGCTATATAAATTATCCTTTATTTGGAGTCGCAGTGAATGGGTCCCATAAAGCGCACGACAGTTCAAGTTATAGATTTGACAATTTTATCGGTCGGGTCGCTGTTCTATATTTAATGCCCATAAAACGAGAACTGAATAAGTAACAATAAATTATTCAGTGAGAACAGAAAAAAATACTGAGCCACCCAACGACACAAAGGGTTAGACTGTGTTGTGAGATATATCTCAATTGTAAAGCATCAGTATCTATGAATTGGTTTATTTTTTATCTCCACATGTCCCTCGAGGGCGGCGTTGTTATATTAAAACCTTTACTATCTTTTACTCCCAGTTTATCTTGAGTTTTGGAAGAACTGAATATTATTATTATTTGTGATTATTGTAGAATACACTATATTTTTCTTTTTTTTTCACTTTACTGGCAGATCGTTTAACCGTTAGCGGAAACTTCGGGACTAAAATAGGCATTACAGAAATCGATATCTTTGATTGTAGGTAGTTAAAAATTGACATATTTCGTGGGAAAATGGTGTCAACATTCAGTGGTAACTAGATTGTATTTAATAAATTTGTATTAATACTGGCTTTTGCTCGCGGTTTTGCTCGCGTAAATATAGATTGAACGGTACCCTTTATCTAGATGAAAGGAATCCTATGTCCTTTTTTGTGACAGAGTAGTAAGGTGTGAAAATATAATAAGCAAATGGACAAGCAAACCCACATGCGAAATTATAATATTAGTTAGCAGTAGGATTATACAGTTTAAGAGATTATTTGTTTAAACGTCCTTTTCTCTAGAATTATTAGCCATATATGATAAGTTGATTTTGCATTTTATGATATATCTAAAGAAGGTTAAAGAAGGTTGTAGGCCATTTATCATCAAGTTATGACCCTTTACAACAAAGCAATAACCACATAAAATGTAAGTAACAAAGTATGCTTGCCAACAAAAAAGTAGTAAAGTAAGTAGTAATAGTGCTTAATAACTCTAGACTGGAAAAAAATGAGTGCGTGTAACCGTCACACGCTACTGATGTAAAACTTATTTTATAAGAGATGGCGATTAAGTTAAAAATAAATACATCATAATAAGAGAATTAAAAAAACATTTAAAAAAGGCATTTATTAATGATGTAACCAGTAATATATACATTTATTATCATCGACCACTATACATTTTAAAATAATGATTTAATTAATATCATACTTCAAATATGATATGATTAGTTTATGATAACTGAAATGAGAAACATAAATTATTTTTTTGTATTTTATTTACTTTTTAACAAAGACTTGCTAATAATATTTCCTGTGTTATTTAAATTCCGAATTAGCTGATAGGTGTCACTACAGATAACGAAGCTTTGATTTAATTTGCTACTTACTTACATTGAAACCAGATGACAGCACGGTCGCGCGGTCATATATACATAATTATTTCTATTGTATGATTTTTATTATTATACAATTTTCAATTTAATACTTTTTATTTTAAAAAAAATTGATTGATTTGTTTATAAACTATTTATTGACAAAATCAAAAACTTCCATTGTATTGTCGTCCAGTTATCTCCTAGTCGCGCCTAAAGAAGTTTTTAAGTGTTTCAATTGAACGTGACTGAAACAGCGGTTCTACACCCCACGTTTAATATACCTATAATGTATACAAAAATATAAAACAATGTAGTGGAAGATACGCTTAAATTTTTGTGTTAATCTTCTTTTTGGTAACCAATCTTTTAGTAGATTATTACTGCCATTGTCAGTAGGCAATGGTAATGTTATTACAAGTTTGTTTGCAATATTTTCAATGAAGTAACAAGATGGTGGCCGTCTTGTTAGAACTTTCCAGGAAGTTTTTATGGTAAGACAGAATCTAAGGCCCGTGGTATTCTTTCCCAACCACTTTACTTGTGTAAAATAACTGAACTATATTACGTAAAACACCAACAATATTATAAGATAAAGAGTCAAATAACATACGATTATGAATAAAATATAAAATCCACTATACATGACAAACTAAGATCACGCCAAATACTCCTAGCCAATCTTTAAAAAAAATACTGTCTTAATCATCCGTTCTTAATTACATTATTTGGAAAGCTTTATTTAAAAAAAAATGTTGTAGGATTAAGGTAATAACTTCATAGAATAATGATTATATTACACTATTCAAAGATAAGCAATATTTTTTATACTTAATTCTACAATTAAAAAAAAAACACACTAAAAAATATGTAATCGAGAACATATATTTTTTTTATTTCACAATTACTATATTACATTGAAGATTTAATTGCTTTTTAAACCCCGTGACATTAATTGAGAACCGTGCTGTGATTTGTCTGTGAGGGGCACCCCTATAGGTCGCGTCGCGCTGCGTAAAGTCGCGTTCACAATTCCGACAAATCATATCGCACGGCGACGCCGAACGGAAAGCATGTGCGTTTTGTATCAGTCACTAGAAACTTCGTAACGAAAATCGTAATTATTTCACTTGAAAACAGTACTTTGAATTAATTTGTGAGTGAGAGTTTGTTTCGTGACGTCTGTTCATTATAGTGGAACTGCAGTTATGTGTTGTGGCGCGAGGTACTAATCACTTTTCGGTAAGTTTTTAATTTAGCCGGTAGTTGGTATTTCAATGCATTTAGAATAATTATATTGTTTACGAATGGTTTATGATATTGCTTATTTTGATTTGTATTATGTATCATAAATATATTTTTTGTTTGATTCCTCTGCTATTCAGTTCAACATAGGAAAAGACAGGGGTCATTTGTAATTGTCTCTAGTTATAATAAAATAATCTATACTCCCTAATATATGTACGATATTTACCACTCCCTTATCATCCTTCTTAAAAAAATACTATTTAGCCCTCAATTTTATGTTAATAGCTAAGGTTCAACCATAACCAAATTGTTTAAAAAAGTCATTTCGTTCAACCAAAACATTGTTGATTTTGATTACTTATTTTAGAGTAAGTAATGAAAAATCTTTGTTATTAATTGAATATTTTTCATTTGGAATATTTTAACAGTGTAAGGAGTTTATCTGTGTCGATTAATCGATTTCAGGATTTTTAATTGTCTTGATTTGATTGCTCATGAAAACTAACGGCTTCTTTTTCAAATTTTTTTTATATTAAATACTTTGGAAGGTGGTGTAGATGTATATTTGGAATCGTATAATGATTTATTTATTGTTTGAGGTTATACAATATACAAAAATAAATACTGAAATAATAAAATACTTTGTGATAAGTACACAGTGATCGATCTGCTGATAAACTTTAACAAACTATATGATTTTATTGTTAGGCTTTATATCAATGCTACATAGTGAGGATTAGATGTTTATTTTACCAAAACAATTCCACGCGAAATTTTTCGTATCCATATAACCATTTCTAAGTTACTTACTTTTCTGGTACGACTGAGTGTTTGCCATTGCTAACGCCCAATTAAACGGAGTTTAAATTATCTGACTCTGACACTGTAACTCTAAAAAGATCAACCTTTTGCCGGGATTTGATATTGAAAGCTGTTTTACTCGTATATTTATGCTATATAATCACTACATGTTATAAAACAAAGTCCTCTGCCACGTCTGTCGGTCTGTTCGTAATAAACTCGAAAACTACTGAACGGATTTTCTTGCGGTTTTCACCAGTAGATAAAGTGATTCCTGAGGAAAGTTCAGGTATATAATTTTTAAGGTTTTTTTTTATTATCAGGGCGGGATAACGTCCGCTGGGCTCACTAGTATCTAATATAAGAAACATGTATTTTAAATCCGAGAAGCAAAATCTACTTATATTTATAAACATGGATATCAATTATTATTATACGTTAACCATTTTGTTATAACTTAACCGATTATTACAACATAAAATAAGCCCAAACGCATTCGAAGTTGCGGATGAAGCAAGTATGGTATAAGCTTATTTTTACGTCTTTTTTCTAAATAATTTCCATAAGAAAAGGTGTAAACAGGGAACTTTAACATGGAATTTTGAAAAATGATGAATATTTTGCTGTATGTTTCGACATGATTGTACGAAAATGTGAACGTATGTACTAACACATACCTACAAGAATCTGAACTGAACCCAGTCGGCTCGGAAACAGGAATAACTGGATTGTTTTTAAAGAATGTCTTCATATATTGAATAAGTTATGCCATCCCACCTGTATAATGCTCACAAAGTTTCTTTGTACCGGTACTTTGCAACTGATAACATGAAAGCAATGTCCAGCAATATTGTTGAATGCGTTTTGTTTAGATTCACGGACAGGTAAACGGAGACTACTCCCTGTAAATCTATTGTTGTAATTTCTAGGTAAACGCTAATCCGCTTTTTATGTGTTCAGTTGTAACGTTTATGATCTTCTGTATTTTTAAAAGAACTCGAGTTCTAAGGATTTCCTTTGGTGTTTTAAATGCTTTAATTACTGTTAAGAAAGACATTTCTTAACATTTCTTACATCTCTATTTAAAAATGTTTAGGTAAATTTGGAGGTTACATACAAGGAAAATCCAAATTATTATGTAACTTAGAGTTCTCACATTTATTTGCAATGAAATTTCTGAATCTCTTGATACAATCGTACACTGGTAGGCACACAGATCATTCTGATAAAATTGTTTCGGTACGTGAAACATGTATAATTAATTTTGTTAAGTTAAACTATAAATTAGTATGTATAATCTTTATGCATTACACTACGTTTTAAAGCGATGATAGCTCAGTAGTTAGCGTTTTTGTATACCACGTCGATCCGTGTAGGTTCTAATCTATGCAAATGAGACGGAATTTTAGGTGAACATTGTAATGAAATCATAACATGGTGGTATAAGCTTATTTCTAAGCTTTCCGGACTAGCCACAATTCCCAAGTTGAAAATGTATCGCCAAACAGTTGTAGACGTTTTCCGGTAGAAGCACATGAGAGCCAGACCCCCTAGAGGTTTAGCGTGTTTACTAAATGATATTTTAAAATCATATGAGATTGTGATCAATAAAAGTATAAAGTATAAAAAAAAATTAATTAATACTGTTTAACAATATATCTGTCGAGACTTGGTAGATACTATTTTATGAAATACTAGCGGGACCGGCGGATGTTTTCCCGCCCTAAAAAAACAGTGACAAATTATATACCTAGACTGTCCTCATCAATCGCTTCGTGTACTGGTGAAAACCACATGAAAATCCGTTCAGTAGTTTTTGAGTTTATCGGGAACAGACAGACAATCAGACGTGGCAGAGGACTTTGTTTTATAATATGTAGTGATTATAGAAAAGTAAAAGCAAGTTCTGGTAGTACATAAAGGAGGTCCGACGATTAAAGTGTCACTGTCTATTTCTTCGAGTTCGAAGGGTGTGGTTGGTAATACACGATGCGGCATTCCAGCTATGTATTATACCAACGCGTTTTATATCTGACCTCAGGATTGTAGTCCTCTGAGATACAGTAGTGAACTGATAATTAACATACCAGGTGAATTGCTAGTCCGTTTGATATTAATTCATATGATAAAAAAACGTACAATTAACGAGTATAACTCGCGATTTGAGAGTTTTCATTATTATTACATATTTTGCATAAAAACTGTTTATATATTATTTTATATATTACATTCTCGTAGGTACATTCCGACGCGTGACGGCGCGTTTAACTGACGAAGTTCTATTTTGCAAAAGTTTATACCTCTAGAACAAAGAATGAAATTCAAGACAAATATAACTTTGCCTTGTAATAATTGTGGTTGTAATTCCTTGTGTTCAAATTTATTCCTTGATATATGCTAAAAGGCTTACATTATATCCACGGAATATAATCTATAGGTTTTGATAATAACTTGTAAGCTGGTCAGTGTTTTAGTATTAAAGGATAAGCATATCGCTTTAAACTTGTTTTTTTTTTATAAATAAAGATACTATACTTAGTATTTGGTAGTAAATTCAATTCAACTATCTACTGCCGTTTCTGAGAAAAAAGGTCCTGACTCACAGGCAAACGGACCGATAGGTTCTTTAAGGGTTTCTGCTATGTAAGGTACTTTTCATTACTATATTGGGAATTCTGAGAAAAATAACGAAATTATTTAAACCAAATGCATGATATATCGAAAGATAGTGATAGATAAAGAATGAGTTTCCAGTGGTGTTTATCATCATACCTCTCCGGGCGACAGGTAATGAACGCGACTCGCAACAAAATTTACTGTTTTCCTTTCACGGACGAAACACGCGAATGCATTTCGTGTCATATTGGAACTAAACCAGTTTCTTTTAATCTTTATTAATTTCTCAATATTTGTAAAGTTTTACCTATTTAATGATTAGAACTTGTGATTGATTTATTGAAACATCAATGCAGTATCATTCCGAAATTCCTTACTTCGCGTTTTGCAAGGAAATAGTCGTTTCAGATAGCGGGTAATACTTGAATGAAACAAATTTCATATTAAGTTTCAATTCTACGGATGCAACGAAATATTTAAAATAATTACATTATGTGATACTTTCTTCCAAAGCGATTGAATTAGTTTAAAACCAATATTTGAGACATTCTCCTCACTTCCAAATTACATAAATACAACAAATAATAAGCTAGATTCTACAGGTATATCTAATCATAAATTGCTTGTTTCACGCACCAGGATACCAGCTGACCGGCAGCGGTATAATTAAATCGTCAGGGGCTAGTGACAGACGACCTCGGTGTTTTTGTACATATCATTGTTGTTAGCATTACACGTCAATGAAAATGCGGATGACGCCTCTTCAGTTCTGCCATTCTGGTAGTTCAAGTGTAAAATATTATTGTTGTTAATTGAAATCTATTAACGCTTTTTCAGAATAGGCCAAAATTATGTTCACACAAACATAGTGAGTGTTATTGTGTTCACTCGTGCCGACCATACGTGGCTTACCTTTTTTGCTATAAGAGCAAGTTTGTCAACATTGGTCATGGATTGTTCTTATATTAAACTGAGTATTTTTTCTTGATAATCTATAATGTTAAAAAGCCTCTGTGACTCTCCTAAAAATAAGTGTGAATATGTTAAAATTGTTTGCAAGCGTAACTATGACGAATAACTTTTAAAACGATGGTTCTTGGCGGATTCTTGGTCTTTTTTATTTTATTCATAATCTTGTTTTATTTGACTCTGTATTCTGTAATATTGGTGGCATTTTCAGTAATATGGTTCGGTTAAGGTGCATAAGTGAAGTGGATGAAAAATAATACCATGGAGTATGAATTCTGAGATGCCACAAAAACTCCCTGAAAAGTTCTAACAAGAGGGCCGTCATTTTGTTAAAACATTGAAATTGTCACAAGACACTGGTAATATTATTCCCTACTTGACAATGGCAGTAATAATGTAGAGGATTCATTTCGAAAAATAAGAACTCGTGAAACAAATTATACGATAAGAATATGATAAAACAAATTTAGTTTATAATATAAATATTTTATTTTGAATTTAAATACATATAAACAATCACATTTGTCTATGTATCATTAAATATAATTATAGGTTGGTTTACATTATCGTGTGCCGCAATCGATGCGGTCAATCAAATCCAGTTTTTATTAGTTCATATAATTTACATTCCTTACGTACAAACACACAAAAAACGTACAGCACACGTTTTTTGCACGATATGGTGATGCTAGTGGCTTTATAGTGGTATACTGCCAAATGATGCAATAGAGTTATTACTCAAATCTACGTTGTTTATAATTGCTTAATTAGGTTATAATTTACTCCTGAAAATAAATTTAAGTAATAACATTAAATAGTACCATGCAGTATAACTTTGTTCGTGGGTTAATGACACAGTTTTCAGCACGGAATAAAGACACATTTTCAGTGGCATTACAATAATAAAAAATATTGCTTTTTGATATGGCAATTTTTAATTGTCACTTGTCAGTACGAGTAGGTGGTACTACTGGTTTCAACTGAAATTGTATTTTACTACTTTTGATTTCAAAATATAAATTTGTTCGTAGGTTATTGACACAGTTTTTAGTATAGGTCTACCAGAATCTCATGGCATTAACTGTTATACCTATAAATGCTATTATCGTAAATGTTACTATCAAAAGCAATGTTGTTAATTATGTTATTTATAATGAAGTGGCATGTCCGTTTATAATGGGATTGATAAAAGTGTAAAGTTCTCACAATGTGTACAGTGCAGACATACGTTCATCGGGCACCGCCGATTCATAAATATGTAAAATAAAACAAATAATTATGAAAGTCAAATAAACAAAACGCGACGTCAAACGGAGATGCACATAAAATTAATTTCGTCCACGTCTCGTCGCCGAGTCGAGTCGTTCCGTCCGCGGCTCGGAGCGGATATCGTTATAAAATTATGTGTGAATACGGTTCCGCGCATAGTAATGTGTTTTCAAACTTAGCTGCCATCTGTCACCGGAATTATACGCAAAATGAGTTAAAACAAAGTAAAAATAATTATGTTTTGAATTTTAGTGTAGTGTTTAAAAATTTCCCGACATATTTGGGTTTTACTTCAGTTTCTTTTTATCTATTCGCGTTTGAAGAAGAAAATATTTCCTTTTCAATCTTTTCATTTTAAATAATATTATAAATGTGAAAATGAGTTTGCTTGCTTGTTGCACACTACGTCACGTTCACGTGTTAACTACTCAACCGATCATCATTATATTATGTAGAGTGCATTATAATATATGTGACCGATGATGATGTCTGGAATTGAGGCCTCTCTGTACATCCACTAAAAACGATTGTAACGTGTAGTGTATTGTAAATGTCCATATATATTTAAATAGTTAAAACTCGATTGAGTTTTTTCCCGATTCTTATCCATGAGTGGGTTGTTTTCCGAACGATAGTTTTGACGTTAATAATTGCCTTATTAGGCCCTAAATTTAATAAACTTTTATTGATTTTGTTCGATTTTGATTGATCATGATTTTTTACATATTTACACGTTGTTATGGGTTTCGTTCATGAAAAAAATGTGATTCCGAGTGATAGACCAAATATTCTTTAACACCTACCAAGCCACGAGCAATAGCTAGTTTTCTATATTCTCATCGAACCCTTATCTACATTAAAAATTCAGAGTTTTCAATGTAGCAGGAAGTTAATTTAAAACCAATCAACAATATTCTGCTCGAACAGATATACAAGAAAGCGAGTTAATAAAAACGTAATAAAATCATGTTTTTTGTGACATTTAATTGCTAAGGAATATGAGATTCAACCTTACATAGTTTTTGTCGATCATGTTCTCTTTCAATGATTTAATTTATACACAAAAAGTGTTGTTCTGTTCATTATTATTCAGTGTAAGATATTAAAAAACAATGCTAATAAAATATTGGTTGAAATTAATGCAATGTCTCTTTCGAAATGCTTTACTTTCTTGATTCAGAGAAAGAATGGCATTCCGAGTGCTTGTTCGTTGACGTCGCGTCGTAAACATCGTTCGGTGATCAAGCACCGATTAAATTGTTTCAAAGAAACACGTTACTGCATTTTATTGATTCCAATACTTCTAAATGAAGGTTAAAATAATACAATTGGGTTTTTTTAAACAATGTAGGAGTCTGGACTTACTTGGACAGTGTATGACTCGGAATGCGTAAAATAGACTGTTTAATTTTAACACCATATATGGTATTTATACACACAAGAGATCGTTCAATTGTTTGAATAACATATTCTATCTTCTATCTATTCTATACATATAATAAAAATGGAGTGTCTGTAGGTAATATGAAGATAAAAAAAAATTACCGATTGGGTATGAAAGTATACACGCTTCTGATAACAAAAATGCAATTTTTAAGTTTTTTGTCGGTCTGTCTGTCTGTTTATTCCGCTGGACCGATTTTGACGGGAATTTCACTGGCAGATAGCTAAAATTATAGCGGGTTACTTAGGCTACTTTAAATTAGACTAACTGTTAACCGCGGCTTCGCCCGCAATGCTATCTCCAAAACGGTTGGACAGATTTTCACGAAACTTTCACCAGCAGATAGCGGACATCATAACAAGTAATTTAATCTATTTCAATTTAAATTAGCTGTTAACCGTGGCTTCGCCCGCAGTACTATTTTCAAAACGGTTAGACCGTTCTTCACGAAACTTTCAGTGACAGACAGTGGACCTTATAAAAAGTAATTCAAGCAATTTTAGTTTATACTAGCTGTTAACCGTGACTTTGCCCGCAGTGCTATCTCCGAAACTGTTCAACCCATTTTTACGGGACTTTCACCAGCAGATAGCGGACATTATAAAAAGTAATTTAGTCTATTTTAATTTATACTTGCTATTAACCGTGGTTTCGCCCGCTGTGCTATCACCAAAACGGTTAGACCGATTTTCACGGGACTTTCACTAGTAGATAGCGAACCTTATAAAAAGTAATTGAGGTTATTTTATTTTCGACTAGCTGTTACCCGCGACTTTGCCTGCATGAAATTTAGCAAGATTTCAAGTCATTCTTTATTTTTAATTAAAGAAATAATTATCAGCTTATTGTTTACAATTCGACTTTATAATTATTAATAACTTTAATGATATAGAGGTCTACCTAATAAGATTTAGATTATAAACGTATTACGTAAAGAGTTTCATAATACAATTTCTTGCGGAACAGACAAGCGTTTATTTTTGGTATAGTCACAAAATCTTAGTTATAATGGCAATGTATATTAAATGTAATGTAAATGTAAATCTTTATAATAATATTTTAAGTTATTGTTTCATTAGTGCCTTATACAGTGTGAGTGAGCACTGGGGTAGGTATATTGTGGGTTACCGCCGCCTGTCACGAGTGCGGCGCTGACGAAGATACCGCGCAGCACACTCTGTCTGAGTGTGCTGCGTGGGGGGAGCAGCGCCGCATTCTGGCGGCGGCGGTAGGACCTGACTTGTCGCTGCCGAGCGTGGTCTCGGCCATGCTCGGCAGCGAACAGGCGTGGCGAGCGATGTCCTCCTTCTGCGAGGACGTCATCTCGCAGAAGGAGGAGGCGGAGAGGGCCCGCGAGGCAGATCCTCAAAGTGGCCCTCTCCGCCAAAGGAGGACAGGCGGGAGGAGGCGGCGATTCGCCCAACTCCTCCCGCCACCGTAGCCGGACCTGAGGGGGTGGGCCGGGGGGCCCATCTCCTCATTGCACAGGTCCGGCGGACGAGGGGGGACAGCCGGTGTGTACCCGGTCTGTCCCTCTATAGGTAGGAGCCCGGCGGTCACCTTCCGCCGGGCGGACCGTGGGGGCGGCTCTACAAGGTTGATTAGCGTGAACGATCCCTTGCCGCCCCCACACAACGGTCTGTCGGTACACCGTGGGGTTTTAGTCCGTGCGAGTCGGACATAACCCACTCTCTCCCCCGGGAGGGTGGGTATCCATAAGGGATTTCCCCACGTTTTGTGGGTTAAGGTTCCAAATATGTTGCTGATGACAAACCTCATTTGACACACTGTTAGTATTTATATATCTAATGTACACGTTACATTTTACTGTTAGTGACGTGCGTGTCGTACTTACAATTGTTTTTAAAGAGCATTTCTATAATTGTACATAATCTCACAATTTTATAATTCTTTAATACGATTTTAAAAAACGCGTGTGGAGCTGCGGGCGCCACTAGTTTATAATAAATTAAAACGTTTCAGCCAGTCTGACATATGACATATTTGGTTGCTCCACCGACTTCGAAAAATGAAGTTATGTATTTGGCTTGTATGTATGTCCTTATTGTTTATATCTGATTATTGTTAGTTTACAGCTAACATATTGACGTGATACCATATAACTGATATGTAATTGTATATAGTATACGTATAGTCAGCGCATGTTTTAGGTGCGAACAGTCCGGACATTTCTTCGGGGATTTTAAAATTTGTGGGCAGAGTTTCGTCTGTCAGGCCGTAAAATGCTAACCGTTACCAATTTGTGACTAAGTATAGAAATTAATAAATTCATCTTTACCATTACTTGAATATCAATTTAATGGTGTGTTAAATATATGTTTCTTCATAAATATATGATTGTATTAAAATTATACGTAATAAAATGGTTTGGCTTTTATTGAAAATATAAATATATAGCTTTATTAATAATAAATATTAAACGGTGATAATTTGTATTTTTGTTTCGAACAACGAGACGCAACTGCTAGAGCGTGCGTTGATATGGTACAAACTTAACAACAAGCAGTAGTGCTCGCCGAAAAATTTGGCGAAACTGTAAAGGCCCGTGGTCCCAATAGCGGATAAACAATTCAAGAAATAACTTATGATCTGACTTTACGCTAGTAAACCACAAAGTATATGTTGGATGTAAACTAAATTTATATTTAACTCTGTCCAGTTGAATACTTGTTGCTATGCACTTAATGGTATGTTCAATAGCATCGTTTTAGAGCAAGCTTTCTTTGCAAGTTTATTATCTAACTAACTTCGACGGCATCCTTAGTAAGTATTAGTGTAACGATTCTGGTCAAAAGCTAGCGTGAAAACTGACGGTAGATTTAGAGAAAAAAATTTCGTCTTTAATAATTCTTCTTTTATCGATTGGACTTAGTTATTCTCAATAGTACTTGTGTAATTTTATTTTCTACAGCTTTTATTTAAGTTGGTTGCTTGCTGTCTGCAGTTAATTCTTTAAGTTTAGGTGTTGTTATGTTATCGTTAGTAAAGTTGCGTGATTTATATAATTTCATCATATGTAGAGCAGTCGCGCAACGCTCTTGAATAACGGCTGAATAACGATGCAATATGTCTGTTTGTTGGCTCGTTACGTATTAGGCTTTTATACTAAAGATTACACGTGAACATAACGAATTGCAGAACTTGAATGCAGGTATGTAATTAAAACAAATCTGTGTAGCGATCGAATGGTTAATTAAACTTGGCGGATGTTTATCTATTAGAGACCGTGTGCCCGTCGCGTCGTCCGTTGGGATTTTAGGAATCGTCCTATTTTTAAACTACTTTCGATATGAATATTAATTTAATCGTTCCTTCTTGCTCACTAATATTATAAATTACTTCTGTTCATAATTTCATGGTGTCATCTGCCCGTTTAAGCTGAGCGTTGTACTGGAGTAAGTCTTAAGAAGTCTAAACTAAGAACTTACAAACTAAAATGAAGAACTTTACTGAGTTAGTCGGCTATCCTTTAAGTATTGGACCTTGTAATACAACACGCCTACAACCCACGACACATTCATTGTCTGCAATAAGAAATGGCGCAAGGCTGCAATTCTGTTAACCTGGCGCCTTTCACAAAGAAACTTGGTGCATATATCACTTTCATAGCAGCACAACTTATGTTTGTAATGATATCGATCATTAGTTTTCGTTACGTGAGTGTATTTTAATTGATTGACTTATGATCGCATTTGACGTTACTCATGTTTTGAAGCCTTATTCATGATGGGCCGTGATGAGGTGTGTCGAAAAGAAAACAGACAAAGCTTTGTACGCAAGAGTTCATGTTCAGCCAAATAAACTACTCAATATAGTATGTTATTTTAATAAGTACTTTAAAACACCTTGATGTATACTTTCTCTTGAGTGAGTTGAAGAAGTTGTAACTGGACACTAAAATTACTGGAAGAACTAAGGAATGAAGTTATTCAGCTAAGGAATAAAGTTATTCAGCAAAGGGTTTGTATAAAAATTTTAGCGGCTGATAAACAGAAAAAAATCCGTTCAATTAATAAATATAGATATATAATAGAAAGCTTTGGTGCAACAAATAAAATGCACAGCATAATTATAATTTATTAAGAAAATATAATGATACTAAATATAGTACATGAAAAAGTAAAAGTGGTTGGAAAACTATGTGGATTGGATTACCATAATGATTGACAATTTGATAGTTCTGGTACAAGTATTCAATTGATATTATGTTATGTTTGTAACTCAATTATTTAGTCAGAATTGGTGATGATTTAACATAAGAATAATATCAATATTCTATTCGTGTTTATTGTTAAGTATCACGGATTTCTTTTACGGCCAAAGTGAATATATTTGTTGGTAGATTTTTGATCTGTTATGGTAATAGAAAAACATAATTTATTTATTTTATTTTTAGTAATCAATCTTCTAGTAGATTATTCCTGCAATTGTGGAGTAGGTAATGAAATGAAGGAAGTTTTTTATGCGGCCATTTTAATGCATTAACAAGATGGTGGCCGTCTTGTTAAAACTTGCAGAGAGTTTTTGCGGCAAGACAGAATCTATGTTCCGTGGTATTATTTCCCATCCGCTTAATTAGTGCACAATATCCAAATTATATTATGTAATACACCACCTTACAAAATATAGAGCATATTAAACAAAATTATGAATAAAATATAAAATCCATTACATGACATTTCAAGATCCCGGCAAAAACTCCTAGACAACATATATTATTTTGAATCTCAATCATTTGAATATGTAAACTTCTTCGTTAGTATAAGTTATGGATAAATAAGATTATAGTGTTTGTACAAATCTTGAATTAAAAGATTTCTATTTTTTCTCTTTTTATATATCCATGAATTTCGTGATGAATTGTAATCATTATATGAATTTAACCGAATACAAAATGACTTGCTTGCTTTAGTAAACGTTGACTGACACGAGTGTCATAAAAAAATAACCATTTTCTATTTATGTTGGAACACGAGAGCGTCGGTAATTGAGCGTCAGTTTGGGGAGGAAACGCGTTACCGCGCCGTGGTCGAGACAAAAATATAAATATTTGTGTCCCTATGTCCGTCTGTGAGCTCCCCTTATAGTACCGGCTACCGATTGCAACGTTACTGTACTTTACTACTAGAATGGACAAATACATCTAATTACCTTTGAGAATCTGGTATCATTAATTATTTAATTCTTTGCTTTAGTATTTACTCGTATTATTTCATATTATACCATAATATGATACAAAAAGGATGCGGTGTCTTGCAAAATGTAATTTTCAAATTTGAGTCCACATCAGTGTCTTGGTTATAAAGCTTAGGTCGTGAAATATTATACATATATAAGTAGCTTTAAAAAACTTAAATGCTTATGCTTATTTCATATAAAATAAGAAACATTACCTTTAAATAAATGAAAAACGTTCAATAATAAATAAGTTTTCCGAAATGCTATCTAAAATCGGGTTCCAAAACCGTCTCTTGAGAAACTCCGCTTGATATTTAACAAAATACCATTTTTACTGCTCAATATAATACATGGGTGTAAAAGTGGGTGGGTTAAACATGAGAAATGTCTCGGAATCGATCGCAACCACCATACAGCAGGTATAACACTTAATAACATCATCAACATGGGATTAGTTGGTATACACAATAAACAAGCGCAAGGGCAAGGTTTTGTACCCGATTGAGTTACGATCACCGTGTACAGCGACTCTTTTGGTTTGTTGATCATCCATTGTATTCCTTGCAGGCGATATAACCCAATTTCTCGGCAAATAACCTTATTCTTGGATTGTATTGTATTTAACCAGGCAAAATGCTTTCACTTTATCTTGGTATTATAAGAAGGACCAATAAAAACGTTCATATTTATACATATAAGTCATGAATTCGAGTAATTCCTCAGCAAGATTATCTATTATCTGCGGTGTCATAATGCAACGCTTTTAAGTTGAAGCAACGAGATCAAAGGCTCAGTAACTTTCTATTGAAAAAAACATGGAGAAATATGTTTCGGCAAGGATGGTCGATTATAGATAAACAGAGGATAAGTACTATATGTATTTATATACTTAGCTATGATAACTTTTACACACATCATTATATATGAGGGTAGTATTTTAACGTTTGTAAAGGGGATTTCCGGACCTAAACTGAATAAATTGTATTTGATATAGAATTTCAAATCAATGTTTACCCTTTTTCTTGACGATTTTTGAACTGAATACGCTATTGACTTACCAAGGTCTTAACAGCTTCACCGGATTACAAATTCTCGACGATCTTTTTCTGTGAAGACTGAAAATGAAAATGGGTTCTAATAGTTTATTTTTAAAGTGTTTAGGGTTTGGCAACATTTTACATGTTTTGATAAGTCACCTTGTTGGAATGTACCAATAGGTAATTGAGAGGTGTATATACTTAAACTAGTTTTATAAAAATGCCTAATTTTATTGTTTCACGGCATTGATTTTATTTACCTGATAATCGGATTCATTGTTCACATAATCCACATCCTATTAGGGAGGTTTTATGATACCTACTAAGTTAATCACATTAAATGTCGATTACATAGAGAAAATGTTAAGTTTATGATTTGTAGGTTTTACTAATTCTATTTCAGAATTCGGTATTTCAAAGTCTATTAATATTACTTATTTGAGTATAAAAGATCCTGCAAGAGACTATTCCAGCATAGAGGTGTGTCTGCAGGGCATAGCGTTGCGGCCGCATATCCGCCCGGACCGGTCCGATGCGTCCGCGCTCCCTTTATGTGCGGCGGACACTCGTCCGACCGCTGCATTGCACTGCCTAGAGATACGCCCACAACTCACGTAACTGTACAAAGAAAGCACTAATCTTAAAATATCCTCCTTTCATCATATTACTGTTTGAATCTTTCTATCGTTTTTTTGTGCACCGAGTTTTGCAGTATCTTGTACTGCTTACATTTCACCGGATGCATTTTCTGCACCATAATGTTGAATATTATGTTGGTAACGTGATATTGTTCCTGCTGAATATTGACTGCTTCAACATATCAGTTTGAGATTTTTCAGTATGACTATCAATCAATGTATAAAATGTTTTTGTCAATTATAAGTAAAAAGTTTGTCACTACTTACCCTTGGACGTATGTAAGGTATAACTATTCCTCAAGTTCCATTGTGTAGGAACACGTCATAATTTAAGTAAATTAAGAGCATACTTGTGCCACATACAAAAATGCAAATAGTATATGTTTCTATTTAATAATAAAACCTATATAACAAATGACCGTGCGTTTTTGTAGGTGCGTTACGTATTGCGCAATCCAAGCGAAAGCCTAATTAATTAGTCATCATAATTGTTGTAAAACGAGCACGCAGCCGAATCGCTAATTAGGGAAAGTTTACAAACATACTTTATATTTTATTATTATTTTTTCAAATAAACCTAGCATTGCTTAACTAATATAAAGTAAATTTTCAAAAAAAAGTATTAACCGACTTCAATATCAATCAAAAACCCATAAGGCACTAAAAAACGGAAAATAAATAGTTTATCAAATTAACCAAATTAAATAAAACATATGAATATGTGTGCTACCTAGAGATGTATTGGAAGTCGGTGCCAACCGAAATTTCAAATTTGTTCCAGGCAGAAATGTATTACAGAGACGCGAGAATGGACTTAAACTTTGTACCTATGATATGATTTTCGGTTCGCACCGACTTCCAATACATCTCTAGGTAGCACACATATTCGTATGTTTTATTTAATTTGGTTAATTTGATAAACTATTTATTTTCCGCTTTTTAGTGCCTTATGGGTTTTTGATTGATATTGAAGTCGGTTAATACTTTTTTTTGAAAATTTACTTTATTTTTCCATTTTTAGTGTACATAAATATATTTTACTAGCAGTGTCCGCGAACTTAAGTATATTAAAATATGCGCATTTTTGCGGTATGGTATCTATCGGTATGGTATGCGATATGGTTTCAATTGGTTGTACAATAAGTAACGTTTGGTACGAACGCAACCTTATCAATAATCCGCGATAGTTTCTACCACCAACACGGCTACCATCGCTTCACACATAATACACCTTAAATAATTTAATTACAATGCTTGCGTTTTTTTTTTTTTTTTTATGTTTGTTACCTCATAACTTTGGACTGGGTGAACCGATTTTGATTATTCTTTTTTTATTTGAAAGCTGGTACTTCCCGTGTGGTCCCATTTTAATTTGGTCCAGTTCCGACAACGGCATCCAGTGCAAAACCGTATAAGTTTTAAATTTGCATTAAGTATGTACACGACAAATAGACGAATAACTCAATATCACGCTAACTGATTTCGATGATTCATTTTTTATTGGAATGGACGTACTTCAAGGGTAGTTTGATGAGAGTTTGGTTAGGTTCTGATTATGGGATCCGTGACAAAGAAAGAAAATGCAAAACCGTATAAGTTTTAAATTTGCATTAAGTATGTACACGATAAATAGACGAATAACTCAATATCACGCTAACCGATTTTGGATGATTCATTTTTTATTGGAAAGGACGTACTTCAAGGGTAGTTTGATGAGAGTTTAGTTAGGTTCTGATTATGGGATCCGTGACAAAGTAAGAAAACTTTAAAGAAACGAGCCTACTCCTTTCTTAAGGGCCGGCAACGCATCTGTGTTTCCTCTCGTGTCGCAGGTGTCCATGGGCGGCCGTGATCACTTACCATCAGGTGACCCGTATGTTCGTTTGCCACCAATATTATAAAAAAAACTCTTCAATTCTTAGGAGCCTATTGTGCTTATGTTCGTTGCTGTGTTGCAACATGACGCAAGCATTGTAATTACATTACTTAAGGTGTATTATGTGTGAAGCGATGGTAGCCGAGTTGGTGGTAGAAACTATGGCGGATTATTGATAAGGTTGTGTTCGTACCAAACGTTACTTATTGTACAACCAATTGAAACCATATCGCATACCATACTGATAGATACCATACCGCAAAAATGCGCATATTTTAATATACTTAAGGCGGAACGGAGTTCGCGGGCACTGCTAGTAAAATATACTTATGTACACTAAAAATGGAAAAATAAAGTAAATTTTCAAAAAAAAGTATTAACCGACTTCAATATCAATCAAAAACTCATAAGGCACTAAAAAGCGGAAAATAAATAGTTTATCAAATTAACCAAATAAAATAAAACATATGAATATGTATGCTACCTAGAGATGTATTGGAAGTCGGTGCGAACCGAAAATCATATCATAGGTACAAAGTTTAAGTCCACTCTCGCGTCTCTGTAATACATTTCTACCTGGAACAAATTTGAAATTTCGGTTGGCACCGACTTCCAATACATCTCTAGGTAGCACACATATTCATATGTTTTATTTTATTTGGTTAATTTGATAAACTATTTATTTTCCGCTTTTTAGTGCCTTATGAGTTTTTGATTGATATTGAAGTCGGTTAATACTTTTTTTTGAAAATTTACTTTATTTGAAGTCTGTTAAAAATGAAACAATAACACAGCAAGACAACGTTCGATAGTACTGGGGTAATCTCATAGTTTTGTGTGTATACTTACTCAAAAAATATTACCTGCGAATAAACTTTATCATATAAAGAGACTTCGATATATTTATATTTTTTCAGTTTGTATTAAATTACAACATGAAACGGTAAAAATTTTATAATGAGAACTAAACAGAGCTGGCATTTGTAGCTGTATGAATTTTTTTTTGCAGAGTAAATCTCTTAGATGTTTTTCTTAATTAACGCAATGCATTGTAACAATCATCACACAGTATTTTAGTGTTTATTATCTATTTTTATTTACCGTATACAGAATCGAGCATCTGGTACATTTGAACAACTCTTTGATTTTTTCAACTGACATGAAAAAGTACGAGCGTCTAATATATTTGTATTTTTTTATGTCTGTTGCCTCAGAACTTCGTATTCCATAAACCGATGTAGAAAATTTATTTTTTTATTGAAAAGGGAATATTTTGAAGGAGGTTTCGTTTAAATGTCATTAGCAATAAGACCGTAGATTTCAAATATACACCAGAGTTTTTGGCGTGATCTTGGAATTTCATGTGGTGGCTTTTATATTTTCTTCATAATATTGTGTTATTTGGCTGTATATTGCTGGTGTTTTACGTAATATAGTCTGATTACTGTGCACAAGTGAAGTGGATGGGAAACCTCAATCTAGGAAATTTTATTATAGTACTACTGTATGTGGGAAAACATTGCACTGTGAATTTCTCAGAGTTTGAAATCGCCAATACGTCGTGGGCTGGCGTGGTGACTATGCGCATTCTTTCCTTCGGAAGAGGCCTATGGCATTGCAGTGGGTCTTTTACAGGGTCATGATGATGATGATTTTTGAAGTCGGTTTTGTTAAAATAAATAAATTATAACATATAAATATGAAATTGTAATTATTATTGTAGCACGATAATATGGTACATTGTACCTGTTAGTATCAGAACAATTTGAAAGTAACGGCGACCATCGAAAAATCTCCAATCCATCAGCAGTTGTTGCTGTCATGCCGGCCTGTTTGCCTTTCAAGATTCATCATCCTCTTACTCTTATGCCACCTAAGTGGAGTTGGCACAACATATTTGTCATGTTGTGATGTATGATTTGGGGTTAATTTTTACGATCGGCCGCCTGCCTGACGTCAACCCTCCTTGGGGTATAATTATGAGGTCTGATAGGTACATCTTTACAATTTTTCTGTACGCATGTTATTATATATTAGGAATATACTATTCAGAAGAAAGTAGCTGTGACGGATTTATCTTCATATCTATCTGTGATGGTAGCTATTTATACAACGCGATAGCCATGTACTAACTCTGTAAATTAATCACATTTATTCATTCATAAATAATCAAACGTTTTCACGGGACTGGTTCTCGACTGTAATTGGTCGAAACTAAATCTGTGCATTTAACTTATTGTGAGACCTTAAACATCCTGGTAGTAATGACGGACACCCACGCAGTAAAAACTAATTGTAAAACAAATACAATCACACCGGATTCTAGCTAAGTATCCGTTTCCGATATTTAACAAGCAAAGTAGCCATATTAAAAATAATGTTTACAATAAACATTGTTCTTAAGTGGTAGATAAAGGATCGGGAAGTAGTGACGAGCACTCAGCGCCCGCATCCTCTCAAATTATGCCATAAGTTTGAGTAGTGGCTTTGTGTTGTCAGATTTTTTAAATAAACGAAGATTGATACGCTTATTTTATATCCAGATTGCTCGCATTCTTGAGTGACGTATATAAATTGGACATATTGCATTGACAGATGTTCTCAACCTTTGAAAATAATCTAAGGTTGCTATTTTAATTTGTTTATTTAATCGTATGGGTAAACAGAGTAATCATCTTATTATCGTCGATTTATTGCTGCGAGATTTAATTTATGTGGAACAGTGCAGCGACCAAAAATTTTTTACTTTTTAGCTGCACCCGGGGAGCGCGTGCACAGGAGTGAGAGGTACATTTCCTGCAGAAGCGAGTAACATCAGCCCTCCATTTTAATTTCGTATGTTTTTATGTCAGTAGTCAATGAAGATATTCAAACTGAATAATATTATGAAACTTACGATATTGATTGCTTATTTAAACGGGCGGGATCTATGGAACTATCACTTAAAATTTAAAAATTAATTTGCATTCTATAGCTTACTAGCTTTTACTCGCGACATCGCTCGGGCTTAAATGTATATTTGATCTTACTTAGCAAAAGTACCGTTTTCGGGCTAAAAGCACCCTATATCCTTTTATGTATACTTCTGACAACGTGTATATAAAGTTTATGATAATCCGTTGAGAAGTTAAGATGTGAATCGTAACAAACAAACAAATTTACAATTATAACATTTGTAAAGATGTTTTAAAGTTTATTTGAATATGTTGACAATAACTCAAAATTTAAAATATGGAATGCAAGAATATTTGGCACTCACCGCTTTTGTTTTTGTAAAAGTATTAGAATTAACGATGTAAATTAATAATTAATTAAATACTAATTATTCTTGAAGTGAGGTTAGTTTATTGGAAAATAGTACGAGAATAGTGATAAATATTTTGGAATTATATATGGAAAGGTTTTGTTAAATACTCAGTTAAAGTTAGGTTTATAACTGACTTGGCAAAATGATCAGATGAACTAAATACATATTATTATAAAATATATAATTAACTAACTCGAATGGACAGTATTCGTGAAATTGCATGCACGACAACAGCCCGAGCTGAGATATCGTCCTTGCACTAGTTGATATTTCTATTGAGTGCTTTCCGCGCTCGTTGGTAAAGCTGTTAAAAGTCTTCAGGCTAACAGAGTTAGTTAGGTCGAAAAAAAAATCTAGGAGTTCGTCTAAGGTAATGTAGATGATGGAGTGTTGAGATCACTCAAATTCTCCATAAAATAAAAACCTCATTTTGCTTTAATTTATTAAAGTGGAACTTTCCATCGCCTCAATTTGTTTTGTGCATCTATCGCATGTCGCATTTCTACAGGCACGCGGCCGCGAAGTAGGGCTAAATCAAGGGGCCAAAGTATAAGGCGCTCGGCAAAGTAGCTAATGCCAATATGTATATCGTCTGAATGATTGTATTTTATATGTATTCCATACTTTAATACTCAGATTGAAATTAAAATGTATAGTTGGATATCTTATCTACTATTGATTTTACATTAACATTCCCATTTTCGATTATTATTTTAAGATTAAAAACGTGATTCTAATATCCTACATAGAATAATTTACCGAAAATTGTCAGTTAAATACCTACCACCCGGAAATACGTTTCGTTTTGTATCCATCCTATTTGCATCGTGGTTTCATAAATCCACAATTTTTTTATTGTTATTTGCATTTCATATCTGAACTGGATCTAAAATTTCTTCCCATGACTAACCGCTTGAGCCATCATTCCAATGAGAGATCGGATCAATTGAACATTTACTTGGCCTTATTGGAATTCGACCTGCACGAAGGTTATAAATAAATATAAATCCTCAATAGCATCCGTTTAAAAATAAAGACATAAAACTCCATTTATGGTTGTATTTACTTATTAAACGGATATCAGGGATGGCGAACCGTTACCATGTTGGTAACGTCTGTCCTTAGAGATTGAGATTTATAGTTTTAAATTAAAATATATGTTGCCGACCGTGTGATTAATAGCTTATTATAATCCATGAAGGAGCGGGACAACTCGCTACTTATGTAACATTTCATTTGTATAATACCTAAGTACTACTAGTATTATTTATTTGTTTTTATATTCCTGCAAAGTAACTGTGTTTTACCTCAGAATAACGGAAGCAGTGGCTTGTATTTTGTTACTGTCACTCTTGGACCCTTCTTGCATTCTGCTTGACTAACATTCACATGCAAGGTAGAAGTCATTGTACACTTAACTGAATAAAATTTTACATAAAATTTAATTACTAGTTTAATTACATTTAAAAATAAATTAAGAATGTTTTTCCTAGACTCCCAGGCGTGTTTCGAAAGCTATCATTTTGATGTCTCAGCGATATAATCCCATTACCTTTTTTATTCTTTAATTGATATGATGCAGCTATTTAATACTTATCTATTACTGTGTTTATTATATATACATATATATAATAAATGCACATTTGTATTGTTTTACATTGTTCTTATTATAGTGTTAAAACACACTTGGCCACATGGCTAGCATTTTCAGCATTATGCGTCACTGTAACTATACCATGGCATACTTTTAATATTTTGTAACGTTTAATTTTTTTATTTTATGTTATACATATCTTTGTAACTCTATTTTTTCACTATTGTATTGTCCGTGTATTTGCTAGAATAAATATGTTTTCGTTCTTTCAAAATTTTGTAGTTTTTGAATATGATAAATTCCTAGGTTTCATCTATTGTCACTTTTCATTTCCCGCTCCGCATTTCTGCTAATGGTGGTGTTAGTATGCGTATAATAAACATTAATGCTAAGAGTGAATGTAATAAATATATCTAATAATGCGAAAACGTCGACAGCTTACCACAAATCCCTGGTGATCCTTAAAGTAGACATGGTTTAACCGCGAGTCGGGGTCGACGACTATTTTTGTGACGAATGGAAGGGCGTCTCATATATGCATCGTAAACACGCTGCCCTTGGTGATTAGATAAATCTGTCACATTAAATTCTATACGAGCTTTTACTTGTGACATATTTCGTTTATCGATTTGTTCATATTTTACTAATTCATGTAGTTGGTACTAAAATATAAATGTACCTACCATCTATGAAATATCTTTAACAGTCGATCTCACAATATCCTGTCAACAAACTAATTTAAAGCGCTATCAATTCAAGACTGATGATACTTACAATTAATAACAATAATGAACATTGACAAACATTTAATTTGTAATAAAAAAATATTGATGTCATTAATCTAAATATAAATTATCCTATCTCTTAAGTTGGACCAAATTATACATAAATGCCAACTTTCATGAAGATTGCTTGAGTAGTTTCAGAGTTTATCGTGTACAAACATCATGACATTGTATTTCTATATATTTAGAGAAACGTAATATGTACGAAACTTAATGAAAATATTTTTAAAGAATTAATGCGATTTTATAGATGATTTTTGAACAATTTTGGGAATTTTCTCTGTTAACATGTACTATGAGAAAATTTATGACCAGATCCGATTAAGGTTTTCTGATAAATAAAAATACTACAATTTTGATTTCATTGTATATGAGCTTACTCTTAAAACGACATCGTGTGTTAATTACACAACGCTGATCACCTTACACATCATGAATATAGATAAGTACGTGAACAAGAAGGCACTTGTACCATGTGTACAACGGACAGACAGTCTGGCGGGGACTGGGACAATAGGACGCGCTGACGTGCGCTGTAATGAACAACCAAGTAGTCTGTGAGTCTGCCACTCGAATGCGTTGACAAAGCACTATGAATCGTAATACGGAGTTGAAGATGGCTTATTAGTATTAGTGACTGCTCGCGACTTTGTTTGCATTTGTGTCGATATAAAAGGTGACATTTTACATTATCTTCGCGTTACTAAGGGTTTATCAAGCGCACACCTAGATAGCCCTCATATGGCAGGCTTTATTGACTTACTTGACACTTATCTTTATAGTTTGGTCCATTAACATATTTTTTTTAAATTAAATATGTTACCTATATGTTATTCATCAAAATCTAATGATATTTATAAGACATAAACACTAGGTATTTATAAGACCTACACTATAAGACTACACTAACCCAACTCTCGATAAATTTTAAGGTCAGAAAATGTTAGGGATATTTTCTTAGATAAACTTGGGACATGGTAGATATTATTGTTGCATACTATTGTTGCATTTTCTTAACTCCTTCCAACTTACGCACAATTCTGATGTTGATTTTATTTACAGCATTAGATTTGAAACATTGATGATGTTGGTAATTAGAAAACTAAAGTAATTACATGCCATGGTACTTGGATAATAAATCCAAAACTACTTGTTTTTTTATTAACGGAATGTCGTTAGTTCAAACATATTCACGTTTGCGTGAAATTTGTTTGAAATGAAGTAATTAATTACACAAGTGTCTTTCAGGCTGTTTTTCAACTTAAACTACGAAAGCATTAATTGTAATTCGCTCCCCAACGTTTATTATTTTCTTTGTTTTACCTGTAAGTTTTTTTTATGTCAAGAACGAACGGACCATCTGTTTCAATATGAAATGCCTACGTCAGTGCAGGAAAATTGCTTTGAAACCGTTCCGAGAAGTTGGCTTGCGTCACTATAGCAACTGTTGACAGTGAAATTGTATTCTAGTCATTAGAAAACCAGTCTTTGTATTTATGCACTCCTGGTACGCGTGACTTTAAAACGACCTTTTTATTACAATACAAATAAATTGTAACGTGTATTCATTGTCCATAAAACACAATATAGAGAAATGAGCATAAATCATTATTTGCTACCGAATAAATAATAGTGAAGAGAGTGAGTCAGCATAATAATCTATATAAATAATAGGTCTTTACCTATGAAATTGCTGTTCTGCAGTACTGGCCATTTCAAATCAAAATAATTTTTGTTTGGCTAAGAATTCTAATTTCAAATTAATTTTATTTTAAAAACATGGAATTCTTTTTCCAAAAGTAGTCATTTGTTTATTGATTAGTGTTACATTTTCATCGCATTTCAATCTTTTGTGTCATTATGGATACGTTAAAAATTCGTGGTTTGCTCGCTTCTGTTCTGGGAATTTCGACCTGAAAAATGAACCTCGTGGTCGTCCGAAGACTTTGGTCGACAATGACGAATTAAAGGCGATTGTGGAAGCTGATGATACACAATCTACGGCTGAATTAGCAGCAGCTTTCGACGTTAGCGTCAAAACAATATTGGTCCATTTGCGTCAAATTGGCAAGGTAAAAAAGCTTGACAAATGGGTGCCCCACGAACTCAATGATCGCCAGCGCGAAGTACGCGTCGAGACGTGCCTTGCACTGCTCAACAGACACACAAATGAAGGAATTTTGAACCGCATTGTTACCTGCGATGAAAAATGGATTCTGTTTGATAACCGCAAGCGCTCAGCAAGTTGGTTGGATCCTGATTCATCACCTAAACAATGCCCTAAACGAAAACTTACCCTTAGAAAAGTGATTGTCACTGTTTGGTGGTCTAGCGCCGGTGTGATTCATCACAGCTTCTTACCAAACGGGGTGAGAATTACTGCAGATGTGTTCTGTGGAGAACTGAACACGATGGAGAAGCTGGCATATCTCCAACCAGCATTGGTCAATCGCTCGTCTCCGCTGCTCCTGCACGACAACGCATGACCTCATACTGCACAGCAGACGGTATCCAAGTTGCAAGAACTGGGGTTGGAAGTTCTCCGTTATCCGCCCTACTCACCAGACCTTGCGCCTACAGACTACTACTTTTTCCAGAATTTGGATAACTCCTTGACGGGAAAAAAATTCAATACCCGAGAGGCAGTACAAAATGCCTTTGAATAATTTGTTACCTCCCGTCCAGCTGATTTCTTTAAGAAGGGCATCAATAAACTGCCACTGCATTGGCAAAGATGCATTGATTGCATGGGTGATTACTTCGATTAATACAAATAAAAAATTCATGAAAAAAAATCGTTTAAATTTTTTATACAAAACGGCAATTTCATAGGTAAAGACCTAATATAATGATAGAGATCTGCCGTTGCGCGTGCATCATGCAAAAACTACTGAATCGATTGTTATAATCTTTTTTAGATTAATTCCTTAGATAGTCTTAGATAGTTGCCATTATCTGAAAAAAATGTCACGATGTCCTCTTTAAGTTTTAAGAAATTAAGATTTTTATATGCATTATGTGGGAAATGAGGCAAGCGATGTAGTGCGCATATGCAGGAAATGGTAAATCCAAGGATAAAGAAATTGTGTACGCATTTTTCCTGCTTTACATAAAATACTTATGTTGTTGAGATAATAAACAACGCAGACGAAGTCGAGTATCAGCTTGTACTGTAATAAGGTCAATTTCGATTTTTTTTTAAATATGATTAAATTTTTAATTATTTTTACTATTAATTTCACCGCGTTTCCGCTAGGGGCGCTACTAGTAGACGTATAAAAAAAACGAAAATTTTAATTGTAGATATTTGAAATATGTTAAAACTCATACTAGATATAAAATTCGAAGTTTCGGTGTGGCACTAAAATGAACTATTCGACTAAGAGGATTATTGTTATAGTAAAGATATGTATCCAATTAGATTAATTCATATGCAAATAGCATCGCGTACAAGTGCTTGATTAAAAAAAGGAAATAAGCAAATAAAATAATAATTATGATAAAATTGAAATGTCTTGCTTTTTATTACAAATGCACAAAAAGCTCAAAAGAACGCCTGCTAGAAAATGAAGTTACATTCAATCAAAGTATATACAATTAACATAAACACAACCTGGATAAAGGTTTGGAAACTGCGCGAGACGCAGCACAAAGAAAACCGAGTGCAACGCACATGGCGTTAGAAAAATTGTAAACAAAACTTACGAAAATAGATTTAGGGAAGGCCGATTTTAACCATTTCAAGCAAACTACGTAGTGAACGTCAATCAACGCGTCAGATGAATAAGGCGATATAGATCAAAGATGGAATTCCTTAAATATATGGGTTCCGGGCATAGTTCCTGGTAACCGTGGTATGGTATAACAATAAAAACGAAATTGATTAAAACCCATTTGTCTTCTATACATGTTCAGATACATTTGCTTTCTTTATTCTATATCACATTAGTTTTTTTTTTTAATTTCATTTAGAGGATCGACATTTTTTCATAACTCTATTTTGAACATTACTTATTGTTAGATTTTTCACTTACATACGAATTAAGCAGTAAGTGGCGCTGAATCGGGTCACGGCAACTACCTGTAGAGGAATTATTTAAAGTTCCCTTGTAATTTACGTAAAAATATGAAGCCATTTGTCCGAATTCCTTGGCGTCTACAATGTTCATTGATCAATTTAAATTAGTCAAGTCATGCAAATGTAAGGTGATTGAGTTATATCAACTATTAAACAAGATGCGAACTGGTGTTGTTGGAATAAAAAGAGTTATAACTCTATAAAAGCTTGTGAGGATTACTGTTTTCTAAACTATTACGGAATTTGTTCCGTTATGTAAAATATATCCAGAACAGATTATATGTTGTACAGTGTCTGATAAATAAGATTTATTTGTTAGTAACTTATCGGAGATGTATTTTAGTATTTGCGAAGCGTAATACGTATATAACAATTTAAATTATTTTATTTTATTTCGTCATCATTTTAAATCAGTGTATCTTGTCGCAATTAAAGTCCAAGAATAACTGCGTCTGCCGAGACGCAAGAAGTTACTGACAGTCTCTGGTAGACTTTAGAGTCTCGACATTATACTAGTATGGCTTATAGATTTTATACAGGCTGATCGAGAAAAACATGCCGCGCCGATGTTAAACCCTCGGCACCTATATTTAATTACATATTATAATATAAATTCGAAAACGAAATTAATTAACGAAACCAATATTATTTATATTATAATATCATGATGTTAATATAAATTAAATGTTAATAGTATAATATAAATTCGAATAATTAATTATTGGACTAAGCAGCGACCCTCCACGTGTTTCGCAACAATGTACTAATGTGTAGAGTGTAAACAGTTTGGATCTATGTATTTTTGACACTTTGATATTTACAGTTCATCACTCATGAAAGCTACATAAGAATTTCCTCTTCACTCAAATAAGTTTTTTGAAATTTGGGATATCTTCTAATAAATATATTCGTTGTAACGATATGTTGTAAAGGACAATTATGATGTACGTTAAATGCCCAATTATAAATTAAATATTTCATGGGATAAGGATTTATAACTATATTAAGCAAAATAGCGGCGAAAATTATTTTTTAAAAATGTGTATATACCCTTGCGGATTTTTTCGTTGACATTTTTGAAATGAGCAATTTCTTAAAATAATATTTTGATATATCTCGTAGGGTTTAATAAGCAATCTACTTCACTAGAATATGTGGTATTTTCTGTACTTTCATTACATAGTATAAAACAAAATCTCCTACCGCGTCTGTCTGTCTGTCTGTTCGCGATAAACTCAAAAACTACTAGACGGATTTTATGCGGTTTTCAACAATGGATAATGTTACTCTTGAGGAAGGTTTTAGTATATAACTTGTCTAGGATTTTTTTATAATTAGGGCGGGCGGGACAACGTCTGCCCGGCCCGCTAATATATAAATATAATAAACGTGTATAGTACATTAGTATATATAAATCTTGCTAAATAATTGCCGTAAACATCCTATATAAAAATCCATTGCATCATTTAGAAGTAAGAAAATACACACCCAGACCCGAAAGTCACTGCTTTTTTTATTTTGATGATTTGATATGATATGATGATGATATGATTTATAATATTAAATTTATCAAAGTATACTGTAGGAATTATTTTGTGGAAATAATTTCATATTGCCTTTAAAATTGCACTATAATATTCGTAAAATTCGTATTTTACAATCTCTGTAATGTCAACCATAAAAGTAAGAACTGATAATGACATCATAAAGAAAGCAAATAATATAATAATGTTAAACACTGTATTTAATTGAATCGAATATTCAAGGCTATTATTAATTTATTGAAGTATGTACATAATTATTGAATGTGGAATGATAATTTGGTATAGTATCTTCATTGCTTGATACTCAGTACATAGACATTTAAATTGTTTTTCTTACAATTTGAACATTATAACATAATGTAAACGATACAAGGTAGTTGGGCACTTGGTAACGGGTTCGTGAGGGTAACACTGCAGCACGGTGTGGTGCACTGCGGGGATTGATTTGCCGCAGTGCTGCATTTTGCAAGAGTTGCAGTGTTTACGCATGTCTAGACAGAGTGAACCCCTCTCTATCACAATACTATGTATGTATACGAAAGTTTCGATATCTACTTCATTTTACAAAGTATACTAGACAATCTAAAGAGCCACTCGCTTTTGTTCGTATAAACACTGTCTAAACTGTAATATTTTACTGTATAGAGTGAATAACGCATTTTTTGTGGTATTTTTTTTTCTGATATATTAAATTGAAAGCTACACGTAAAGGCCTCGCACGCTCAGAAATTGTATAGTTCATTTATGAATAATTTGAAAATTGGAAGTATATCTATAATAAAAATTGTGCGCAGTAAATTTTTATATAAATGTCATTCCAGACATCCCCATTGTACACATATTGATCCTTCCTACATAGCCTTTTGACACCAATACTCGCTTAACATGGCGCTTAAACTTACAGTCCCGTAAATCCGTAATATGCTTTGGGATTTTGTTGTAAAACTTTGTTCATGGGAACTACTTACTTTATCTGGATTCACTGTGGATTGTTTTTAACCTTGTACTTGAAATTTGTTATTATTACTTACCTCTTATAACATTTATACTGATATTAAGTTACCTCTTAAATTTTATCATTAGTCCTTACACTTTACGCCCTAACAAAAAGCCCAATAATATGTGGGATAGATAATACTCTAAAAGATTCTGCATCTGCCAAAAAAAGTTCGACAAAATCGGTTGTGTTGTTTCGCAGATGATCCCGAACAAACAATGGCCACTTCAATTTCATTTCAATGGACTAATATTGACACAATTCTATGAAGGTTCATTCGATGTTTGTCGATAAATTAGAACCTTACGATAATTCCTGCGCTGTAATAGAGTCACCGCTTTCACTGCAAATATTAATCACACGTGTTTGTGTTGTGACATGCTTGGGTGTGACGGATTGATTCATTTTTCAGGGTCCATGAGAGTAGTTCTGAAAGTTTATATATTATAACTTAGCATTTTGAAACGATCCTTAGAAATTACCGATTTGTTTGTTGTTTGTTATTAGTAAATGTTTACAAAAAAACGATTAACTCTGGAAGGAAAACATTGTAATTAATGCATAAATATTCTTTTGTTGTAATGTTTCCCACGCTAGCTACCACCTTCAAGTTAAAAATCTCTCGTCTAAATATTGTACATTTAATCCAACAACTGCACTTGAGAGCCAGTTCTTCTCTTAATTTTGCATCTTACTATGAAATATACTTTCGAAAGATATATAAAATCAATGAAAGAACAATTTTGTACAGTACAAAACGTGAATATTCGACAATCACGTGATCCTGTCAAGACAATTCTTATATCATGTAATCAAACGTAACACCGTTATCAGTATAACGTTTGTTCAGAGATTCACGTGCGTCGCGTTGCCTCACCAAAACCGATACCAATGGAAACCAGTGATATGATCTTATTGGGCGACATGTGTCGTACAGTTCTCTAAAATATCATGTAAATGATAAGCGGATGGACAAACATTTGTAATGAGAATTTATCTTTTTCTATTTGTTTTTATTGTATGTAGTATAATGATGTATTTATTTTGTATAGACAGTACTGGGTTACATTATTGTGGGCATGCATATACCTATATTAATTTGAAATTGTCGTGTAAGTACATTCGTGTTTTTTTTTTTTTTATATCATAGGAGGCAAACGAACAGGTGGGTCACCTGATGTAAGTGATCACCACCGTCCATGGACACTTGCAACACCAGGGGAGTCGCAAGTGCGTTGCCAGCCTGTGTAGGGAGTGGGGGGGAGGAAGGGAAGAGGAAAGTGGAAGGAGAGGGGAGGTGGATCTCCGGCGCTCTCACTGACCGAACGAAACGCAACAATGCAAGCACTGTTACTTCACGTCGATTTTCTGTGAGAGGGTGGTACTACCCCGGGCGAGCCGACCCATTTATGCTGAAACCAATAATAGTTTCAGCGTGGCTTTACCACCTGCAGATTTCGTCCATGTATTTGTATATATGTAGCAAGTTTTGTCTGAAAATCAACGTTGCAGTGCTTACACTTGCAAACTTGCGGCTTATGCTGAGAACAACCTCACCTCTTGGACCTCTTGGACTCCATGTAACACTTATCTCACTTGAAATATTTTATGTATACACTTGTAAATATGTGTTGTATGTACTGAATAAATTTTTCTTTCTTTCTTATTACAGCAAGACAAAACGACGGCATTGTTCCTGACGTTACGTAAAATATGATCCAAAAACTAGGCCTTCTCGGCTGGCTACATTGGCTGAACACGAAACACGACAAACCAAAAGCTACTGAGATGGACTTTTTAAAATGTATATAGTGGTCGTAGTCCAGTCGATGATATACTTCTACCGCGTCATCTGTGTATTGGATATACATTGGCTTAAACCGGAACGCGACAAGTTTAGAGTACCGCGTAGAGTATGGCGAGTGTGTTACACATGATGTATGGTATTTGTGCTCCAGTCTGACACAATTACCATGTACTGCCACCCATTTTTTATAATAAGACGTGCGCACACAGACTAACAAATCATACGAGTTATACATATAATTCTTCTGTCCATGTGTATGTGACTGAATTCTTCCTAAACGGCTTGACAGATTTTGATGATTTTTTTTTGTGTGTCTTTAGGTGGATTTAAAAATGGTTTGATTCACAATTTGACCCGGTAGTAGGCGCTGCGGTTGACCTTTAGGAATATTTTTTATTATCAACTCAGGACAACGTCCGCCGGGCCCGCTACGATTATATA
Organism: Antheraea yamamai; assembly: GCA_036509395.1. Lineage (NCBI taxonomy): Eukaryota > Metazoa > Arthropoda > Insecta > Lepidoptera > Saturniidae > Antheraea > Antheraea yamamai. The sequence goes on along the minus strand of AP028437.1, from coordinate 16,415,947 downwards.
AATTGAAAAATGAGGCTAAAAAATTAAATGATTTATGCTATGCCGTTGTTTTTACATATGTACCCATTCAAATTGCTTTTAAATTACATATTTCAAGTTAGAATTATATTTTAATCTGAGCCCCAATTATTTGCGAGATATGCTTATTAAATGCAATTGTTGTGAAACTATAAACTGTTAATTGCTGTTGCCCTGCTCGATTAAATGCGTTATTTATTACTGTGGGAGTACTGAGTTCATTATGATATATATTACTCGCATATATCAATTAAAAATGCCCTCGCAAATTACTGTTGTCCTCTAGTAGTATATTGTATCTGTTTATTATTCAGACACTCTCACCTATATACTAAACATACAAAGGTGACAAAACGTCAAATATTTATAAATACGAGTTCATTACCATATTCATTTCTCAATAACCACAGATAACTTTTACCAAATGATTTAAATAAATGATACGAAAACGATGATTTCTTTTGAATTTATTAATCAGTAAATAATAAATGTAGTTTTTATATTTAAGTAATTCAAATACGGATTGTTAGACATATGTATATTCTATGCCATATGCAAGTGAACGAGGGAGGAAACAGAAAGTCGTGTCTAGGAACGTTTCTAAGTTGCATATTTATTGCTCGTAAGTTGTAGTCATGTTTGCCTAACTACAATAAGAAAGCTTAAGTAGAACGGGGCAAGTTTAAAGAAGAAAACCTCAAGGAGTATATTTATATGTAGATACTTATTTAAGACACTTATGGGAACGTATCGTTTGCTCCGAGTGTTTGTACGCTCGGGACAATAAGGTGTGGTCACAGTGAACGCGAGGCGAAGGTATCACGCACTGATTATTAGCTTTTTATTACAAAAATTATAGTGCTACTATGTATTTTACTACTAGCTGATATATGATACCCACGAATTTGCCTGCGTTTATTATATAACAATATATTTAATGTATAAAGGCAAACATATAAAAAATAAGCAAAAATATTCTTCACCTACAAAATTACTTTGTAAAGAATGATATCCATTTACTTTCTCTTTCTTGCGTTTGCACACCACACCGCTTGCCTCGCTTCAGATATTTGAACGTATAGTGCTTATAAAAATTGTATTATCTTGAAACTTTGTTGTATTCCGTTATTCGATATTGGCCACAAGATGTGAAGACAAGTGATCATTTATGGTAGGGCCTTTTGATGCTCGTTTTGTTATAAGTCTATAAGTTAATTATCTGTCCTTAAGCTATTTTTTTAATTATATGTATATAATATTTGACCGCAAATTCGTCTGATGGTAGATAACGATGTGATCCAATATGGCGGATTGTTAAGCTTAAAGTGCTTTGCACTGAAGTGAGTCTAACGGAGCATAAGTAATAAGCGTTTGGTGACAAATTGAATACTTGAGGTTAGCACGTTAGACTGGTGTTTGAAAATAGATTAGCGCCATACAAAATTATCACTAATCGATGTATTAGTGAAGAGTGATTTCTTGTAGTTCCATTAGAACTAGTTCTCTTCTTTAGCTAATTCCTCGCGGCCGCTTGTCACAGTATGACCGTCGCCTTAGCATCATTTTATTACTTTTTTTTGTTATTTCGTTATCTCACTTGTTTGGTGATAGGGGGTGAACTTATATAGCCCCTAACCAGTAATTTATTTATGGTATCTCGTAAAGTTTCGAGTAAAATGTATTATGTACGTCTATTTATATCTATATCTTGTATTTTATCGTTATTTATATAGAGATAATCGAATGTTGTTTTTATTTTTCTTATACAAGTGAATTTTTAAGAACTTTATTGAGAATTACTCGACCGTTATCATTTTCTTGGACTATGTGGTCATAGGGAATAAGTCATAGGGGCTGTAACAAAAAATACAATATGCAGAAAGTTTCCAGAAATGTGAGAAAGTTATATAGAATTATAATTATACTAGCGTCTGCCCGCGAGTTCGTCCGCGTGGAATTGTTACTTTGGGCTAACGCTAACTTTAACTCGCACTACGTGAAAATATTTTTAAATAATACGTACGTTAACCCCGATTTTGAAACGTTCTTCATTGGACTTCTGCTCCTATTGATCTTTTTTTTATATCATAGCAGGCATACGAATAGATGTGTTAAGTGATCACCACCGTTCATAGACACTAACAACACCAGTGTGTTGCCAGCCTGTGTTTGGGGGAAGAGGAGGGAGGGAGGGGGAGAGGAAAGGGAAGGGGAGGTGGGTCTCCGCCGGTCTCACTGACCGAACGAAACGCAACAATGCAAGCATTGTTACTTCAGGTCGGTTTTCTGTGAGAGGGTGGTAGTACCCCGGGTGAGCCGACCCATTCATGCTGAAACCAGTAATAGCTTGAGCGTGGCTCTACCACCTTCAAATCTTAGCTAACACTTTAATAATTTTTCAAATCGGACCAGTAGTTCCTGAGATTAGCGCGTTCAAACAAACAAACTCTTCAGCTCTATAATATTAGTATAGATTACAAGAAAGAGCAGTGTCAAACGTGCCGCCACGTATTGATATAATATATTGTATTCTATTCATTTTACCATTACGTTATATTGATTGTTCAAATCTAACAATAAATTTCGTCCGCCCTCTTATATTTGAGGACGAGGACTTGCGCGGTGCGGATATGTCTGTCTCTCACCAAACCATGTTGGTTAATATGGGAGGGAGAGAGAGAGTCGCCATCGAGATTGATTCACTTGCTGCAGATGCTGTGGATTGTGATATACTGTAGTGAACTATTTAAATCGAGTTCACACATAATTCGTTTTTTAGCAAACCATGAACGATGCTTATACGATGTGTAGTCTAAGCTTGATTTTTATCTTAAAAATCATGTACACTTCATCATTCTTATAATATAGATTTTAAATTATATCCAATAGTTACTCCTAAAAAGGGGGCATTTAACTTTTCAGGTTTATTATTGCCTATTAATGGTTGTTATATGTACCATATTAGTTAGTAGAAATTTTGACCACGTTTTTAATAGACTTCGAAAAAAAGAGGAGTTTTTTAATGTATGTTAATCGATATTTTCGTGGATTGTGAACCGATTTTAATGATTCGTTTTTTATTTAAATTGGTTATACCCATATAAATTTGAAGAAAATATTCAACCCCTAAGGGTTTTTTTTTCTTTTTTTTTTTTTTTTAAATATAATTGAAAGAAAATTATTTATTATTTTTTTTGAATTTTACGATCTATTCTTATTTTTTTTTATTTGGCTTTATTTATTATATGTAGTTTTTTTAGTTAGGTTAGGTTAGTAGTAGTCGTTAGTTATAATTCAAATAAAAAAAGAATTATTAAAATCGGTTCATAATTTGCGGAGATATCGATTAACATACATGAAAAAAAATACATACAACCGAACGTAGTAACCTCCTCCTTTTTCGAAGTCGGTTAAAAATACATACAGTCGAGCATAGCAACCTCCTTCGCAACCTTTTTTGAAGTCCGTTATTGACGGATATCAAAATGTCTTTTTTATTTACATGTGTGTATATGTTATGTAAAATTGAAGCAGTAGTGTGAGTAATGCATATTTTAATTAATTTAATGTACTTATAATGCATTTTATATAAAATAAATAGCTTTCTGCACTTTAACTTAAACTTTAACTATGCCAAATTTCAAGTTCACCTGTTCACGCATTTCCCTTAAAAAAGGGTACAAAGTTTTGGCTTCACGAATTTGGCGCTTAAGCCTTTATATTAAATTGGACACGGAAGAAAATTGGTTAAAGGCTACATAAGAAATACCTATATTGACAACTTCAGAATTGGCTGTATGGATTAATTCCTTCGCCTGTCCTATTGGACGACTTTTTTGAAGTCCGTTATTGACGGATGTCAATGTCATTTTTATTTACATGTGTGTATATGTTGTGTAAAATTGGAGCAGTAGTGTGAGTAATGCATATTTTAATTAATTTAATGTACTTATAATGCATTTTATATAAAATAAATAGCTTTCTGCACTTCTCCTCCATATAAACTTTAACTATGCCAAATTTCACGTTCATCCGTTCGCGCATTTCTTTCAAAAAGGGATACAAAGATTTGGCTTCACGTATTAATATATAGATATGTGGCCTTAACTGAACTTGACATTCCACTGGTTTCCTCTAGGACAACGCGTTCCACTTTCCCTGATGTCTCTTGCCCGGTACATTACCAGTCTGGGTAGAGCAGTGGCTGGCTGCATACTGCATGCTCCTACCCTTAGCACGCCCTTTCAAACTTAACTTACGAGTGATATATATTACAGAAAATGTTATTTAAAAGATATTCTATGAATAAATCTAAAGTTTTTGAAGTTTTTTTAAGATATACTCTTTATAAAATAATTATTATGTATTTAGAATAATGCTATATTGATAGAGCACGCTGGGTGTCGTTTGCTAGATTTTGGTCGAATTTATTCTACAAATATTTCTACAAATAAATTATAATTATCAGTGGTTGTTATATCGGTTAGTGATGGAATATATCTAATAAATATTTATGACTATTTTTGTATATTTTTATAGTGAGGTTTACCCGGAGTTAATTTACGTCAAGGTAAAGAACAAATAATACATATACATACAACATTCATATATAAAAACCTAAGATGGACAGTCTTGAATAAAAGTAACGGTCAAAACCGTCCCCAAAAACTCACCGATATACCTAAGTAGTTATAGTTGTTATACTATAAACTTATGTTTTTGCAAATTCAACCTTACGCGATTTATTTAAAGTTGTTTTTACAAAGCAGTGTACAAATAGTCCAAAGATGCGAGTGACTACGAGAGACTATTTGAAATGAGTTCAGAATTCTCAATTGTGCACTCATTGTATACGGACGGGTTTAAGACGTTGACTGTGCATCTTGGGTTTTTATATATCAAATACATACAATTCATTGGTATAAAAATAATTTTTTTTCGTAATATAATTCTGTTTCAATTTTTTGTTGCTTGTCTTAATTCCTGTGTAAAGAACTCGGGAGTCTATCGCTTCATCAATAAATTGGAAACAGGTCTTGCATATATTTTTCTAATTATGAAAAACAAAAGAACATATTGTGTTATGCATCCAGTGTCATACTGCTCCTTGTTACACCCAAACTGCTTCAACATCGCGTAAATACTCTGCTAAACTGGCTATAGGCCAGAATAATTCAATAAAACGATCATATATCATTCACCTAATTAAATAAAACGATCATATATCATTCACCTAATTAAATAAAACGATCATATATCATTCACCTAATTTTAGTATAATATTGCGAAACATAACGCTAGTGATTCAAGCTATTTGTGCCGATACTAAATTTAATCGTAAAATACTTATTTACAACATGAAGCCTGTATAACCTAATTATAAGAATTAAAATTGTTATCCTTCTGAAGTGTCACGGTGTCCGTTCCCTTACTTGTAGCATTTTAAATTCAGTTGTTGTATCAATGACCATGATTTGAGAAATTTAGCAAAATTAATTTCAAGAATTATTAAAGATATTATTCTTCGACACCAGATCCACTGAATCCATTAACCATAAATTAAATGAACTTATTATTTAAACTTTATATCTTGTTGTACAATATAGTTGGCAAAACGAATATTTCTTCTAAATAAATAGTAATGTATTATATCGTGAAATGTGCATTACGACTGTTATCGCATAATATAAACGCGAATGCGTCATGACTTTATGGACATTAGTTTCGTGATAAGGTTTATCAGCAACGCAGAGGAAAAACTGTTTTCTTCCTGTGTTTATGTAATACAACTCGACCTTGACTGATCTTCTAGATTATGTTTAGTTATTGGGGATAAACTTGATGATATTTACCTTTTTCTTATAGACAAAATTCGGTATTTAAGCGCGTGCTGCGGTACACACGCGTGTCTTACTAATTCCTGTGTGTATCAAAAGTTAGTTTTATTTAGCTTAGCTTAGTTAGATTCGCGATATTCCTTATGGTTATATTGTTATCAAGGCAACAGCCGAAGCCGAGGTGTGCCGTGCACTTTTGACTTGGTTGTCAAGAGTGCCGGATAACCCACCTCTCCACTCCCTCAAAAACAGGGTGGCAACGCACTTGCGACGCTTCTGGTATTGCAAGTGTCTTTGGACGGTGATGATCACTTAACATCAGGTGACCTACCTGTTCGTTTGCCTCCTATGATATATAAGAAAAAAAAAATGGGCTGAGTGCTTTCATCGTTCACCTTAGCAGTCCGGCGCAGCTATAAAGGTCTATCAAGCCAATAGCATAGCCAATTCGAAAAAAATAATATTTTCTATGTTTAAGTGTGTATGTAATTAGGCACTCGCACCCTAGTTGCTTCAGTAATCCGGAGGTTTTTACCGCAATATTTCGCAGGGACTTGGTCTTTGTAAACCGTTTATGATTTCACCTTTCGATGAGTCCTGTATTTCATAATGTATATAAAGCCTTTTGTCTCATTAGTGTGAAACTGTCTTAAAACGAAACACTAACGAAACAATATATTCATTACAATTATTAGCATATTATTAGATAAACTGCTTAAATAGATTCTTGCTGGAGCGTGCTCTAGATTATGCTATGGGTTCTACCACCATATTACGGTTTACTAAAATTCTATACTATTTGTGTGTGTTTTGACGTGGTTTTTACGGTTTTATGATTCTAAATATTTTGTTTTAAAATGTACACTAATATACACTGCGTTACTGACTGACCTATTGTGTTGGTGTTGTGGTGACTGTGACCACTCTTGTTTCATTCTTTCTAATATATTGTCAAAGAACAACGATGCCTTTATGTCGCTTTTGTTTCACGTTTATCGATAAATTATCGTTTATTATTTATGTTTAAGTCCGTGACATGTGTATTTCTTTTATTTTTTCACATGTTAGTCTTTATAAAAGTTCATTGTTATTTATATATATAACTAGCGGGCCCGGCAGACGTTGTCCCGCCCTGACTATAAAAAAATCCTTGACAAATTATATACTAAAACGTTCCTCATGAATCACTCTATTTACTGGTGAAAACCGCAAGAAAATCCGTTCAGTAGTTTTCGAGTTTATCGCGAACAGACAGACAAACAGACGCGGTAGGGGACTTTGTTTTATACTATCTAATGATATGTGTAAATGTATAAGTAGGATTTATGGATTATACTTTGCTTGATGGTGAAAATACAACAAATGACACAAAGTCATAACTACGTTATATGAAAACGTGTTTTTTTTTGTGTTTCCGCTAGAAGATTTGCTAGTACATGTATGAAAGGAATATCATTTTTTGTCATCTTAGTTGAAAATTCAAAACATCTCATCAGAGGGAAACATCTTTAATTGTCGATAAGTGCTCTAGCAAGGGGTGCATCAATTGTATACGTCAGGGGTGTTCAAACTACTATCGCTCGACTCTGAAAGGCTGCAAGTATGTGTGATGCAGGATTGTCGTCTATGTGGGTGTAGGTAACTACCGCTAAAAATTATAAAGAATCGAGTCAGTCATAAGGATTGCCGACAGAAAACTCAATACAAAGGAATAACTATGTTCTGTTTTGAATTATTACATTAATTATAATGTGAATTATTTACATTTCATAATTTATCAATTGAAATATCATGTACAATGTATGTATGTATATATAATGTATAGTAATAACGCACAGAGGTATATCTATGTACATAAATACACAGTATACATATCTCATGGAAAGCGTGCGGTGACGATGACGCGAGTTTCATGCTTTTTGCTTACCTAAAAAGTACACACATATAAACACAGTATACATATAGCTCATGGAAAGAGTTCCATGATTTTTGTTCACCCAAAAAAGGTGCTCAACGCGCCTAAAGAAGTTTAGACTTCAAAATAAAGTGATGAAGAGGCTATTCTGGCCTAATTGTGGATCAAATAAATTTTAGTTGTTTATTAATTACATTTTATTTTAGTTAACTACCTACTAAAACAAAATCTGCTAATATATTTTTTTTATGTCAAAAGGCGGCAAACGAACATGTGGGTCACCTGATGTTAAGTGATCACCACCGTCCATAGACACTAGCAACACCAGGGGAGTCGCAAGTGCGTTGCCAGCCTGTGTATGGGGGAAGGGGAAGGGAAAGGGAAAGGGGGAAGGGAGGTAGGCCTCCAGGGCTCTCTCTGACCGAACGAAACGCAACAATGCAAACACTGCTACTTCACGTCGGTGTTCTGTGAGTGGGTGGTACTACCCCGGGCTAGCCGAACCATTATTGCTGAAACTAGTAATATCTACAGTGTGGCTCTACCACCTACAATATATCTTATAGTCAATATATCAATCAATCAATATATATTAATAGTTCTATATCGACAAATTTTTCCCAAGATCGACTCAAAAAGCTGTTTGAGTACCCCTGGTGTACGTTGTATACAAAGAAAACTATAACGTCAGTTTTACAATAGTGTTACACCCACAGAGTCGTATTAAGGTTAATGAACATTTTGTAAGAGACGCCCCGATCGAATTGAAGCCGCCAGATAATCGACATATAACAATCCGTAGCGAGCCGAGACAAATCGTCTGCCATTGTACTGCGGCTTCTCTTTAAATATACAACGGAATATCCGTCTGTTTGTATGTTGTCAATAGTTAAACGAATCAATACAGTCTCCTCGCGTAGGATAAAAATAATGCCTAGACTTCAGAGAGGGTCTCTCGGACAATCTCCTTTGCAGATATGATTGTTCATATATCAGCGCATACAACAATTCTTGTATTGTAATTTAAATCACTATTAGTTATTTCTTTCTAGAACTATAGAAGTACATTTGGCATAATATCATCAAATAAAAGTCGTAGTGGTCGGGTGGTTTGATGCGGAATATCAATCCGATGTCAGCAGGTTCGAACGCCCCGGTATGTATCAACGAATTTTTCGGAATTTGCGTTCATTTACTAATTTAACTTGGTAACACTATCCGGCTGACGGTGATGGAAAACATCGTCACGAAACCTTTACCTTTGAAATGTTCTTGTATTACTACTGTATGTGGGAAAATATAGAACTATGGATATCTCAGAGTTTGAAATCACCAGTATGTCGTGGGATGGCGAGGTGATTATGCGCATACCTTCCTTTGGGAAGAGGTCTATAGTCCTGCAGTGGGTTTCTTAAAGGCTGATGATTATGATAATATCTTATCGTATCCACGTGCATCTTTACCAATAGATGCTTATTTTATTAAGGACATCAATAATACGTCTGCTAAAGCGGAACTGGATGGGTAGACTAGTAAAAACAGTAATGTTTAAAACGATCGTGGGTCAACGCGCTTGACCAAAGTGTGCGAACTCCTTAGATCATGTGAGAATAAATAGTTTATGACGACGTCTATCGCGATAAAATTGCTATGAATAAAAATCAATAATTGAAACTAAAAAAATGGATGTGGTATATTAAATAATTTTAGAATTATGGTATGGATGTTATTGTTAAACAATAATTAATAATGGAAGCTGTTTTGTCATCGTTAAAATAATTATATTGTGTCATGCTTACACATACGTGATTGTGAGCATGTTGACAAGTCCAGTAAAGATTCATGTCGGTACATCCCCCCCTGCTGCTTATTCTCATACTGTTTATTTCTTAGCTATGTATACTTTTATTAAATGCCTGGTACATTCATTTTATGTTATTTACTTTGAGACATATATAGCTTTCAATTCTTTTTATTTTACTTTTGTATTATAAATTTAGCGTTTCACTGCAGTCACCGTCAATATTAACTCATGAGCTTGTCAAAGATGACAGAAAATAGACTGAAGGGAGGAATTTTTAATTATAATCATAAACAATATTTACTTATGGACTGTACTGTACTTTCCATCAGGTACCGTCCAGTCATTTTGTCGAACTACTTTAAAAAAAAACATATCGGCAATTTATTTATTTATTTACTCATTTTGTGTATTATTATTTATTCGACAGACTTTTCATTTAAATTCTATAGTTGTTCAGAGGAACACTAGTTAACGTATTGCAACTAATTTATGAGTACTTAATGGATTATAATATTTTGAAATTTAACTCTGCTTTTTTCGTTACTGCTTCCAAATGTGCTTGCTAGATGTTATTCTAAAAACAATATTTGAGCTTTGACTCTATTTTGGCAATTCCCTTTCTATTGTTTCCCATGTCCGAAGGTTGTAGTGAGTCGCACCCCATTAAATACACATTTATATCGTGTTTTATATGGTTGTTAGCGGCGTGACAAATGCCGTAGCAAATCGGTTATGAGAATTAATTGTTAAAGCACCGTCTAATCGGCACTGCGTTATAAAATTTTATTGTGCAATGTAATCGTCAGGTACAGGTATGATCGCTCGTTTCAAAATCAACGGTAATCACAGATAAAATAAAAGATTAGTATTTATTTTGATCCTTTAATTGTATTAATGTTTGAATCAGTCAGTTATATTCGTTCTACTTCGCGCCTGGTTCTTAATTGCAAACGGTAACATTTATCTGATAAGAAAGTTTTACACAGTATTAATAATATCAAAAACACAGCTTGTTTTGTTTATATAAGTTAATATGTATACTATAATATAATTATAGAACTGTTACATTTACCGTTACCGTTACCGTCTATACATTGAAAATATTTGCCAAATTGATTGCAGGCGATATGAATAGTGTAATAACAATAGGATTTTTTTTTTTAAGTTTGTCTGTTTGAAAACTCTTATTTCCATTAAACGAATTTTGATAATTTTTTTACAAGTGACTGGAACGTAACTTGGACTACATATAAGTTTGGTTTACCAAAATCGGCTCTCGGTAAAAAAAGATACCGTTTTTTTTTTCCAAAGTATACTCAGTTTAGTACATTTCGACGAAAGGTCAAAAGATAGCGCTTCATTGCTTCATTTCCAGTTTCCAGTTCCAGTTTTTGCATGGTCTCAGCTCTATTTAGTTCTCTCTCACGTTAGTGAAACAAATAGACTATCCTTTCATATCCCTAATTAATATATAATACTTCAAATATTTTATTTACATAGTAGTACAAAGACGCGGTCGCAGCTTATATTGTAAATACACGTTTTGTTATGTCCGCTACTACTTAATGCTCTGATTTAGATTTTAAATTATACCTCTTATATAGTATACCTATCCTATATACTTAATATATTGGACCCATTTACAAAATTTTTACGAGATCAACAAATCTAAGTATCGAGATTAATTTAATCACTAGGTACATATTATAAAACAAAGTCCTCTGCCACGTCTGTTTGTCTGCCTGTTTGTTTGTGATAAATTCAAAAACTACCGAACGATGATCTCTGCCGACCCCATAAACGATTTATCATAATGATTTACATAACTAACAAAGCATTATTAACAATTTGTTCTAAGTACAAACATAAAAAGTCAAAAGCAGAGAGCATGAAATTCGGAATTATAATCAGCAATCAGATGAAAGCGCAATCATGGCTCGTTACCTTGCCCACTGGTTTGGATGATGATGCTTATTTACACCTTCTCTGATCACTATATTTCGACAGTTATTTATCTATTATCACGGTGTATTCATTTCGATCCTAATCGTAAAGTCGGTAAACTCTAAACTTACATGTATTTTAATATACAAAATTGACCTTAACCATGGACTCGATTCTATCGTCATTATCTACCAAATATCAATTAATTAATATTATTCAATTACTAATTAAGGTTGTGCAATATCTATTAGAGATAATTAAGATTTGTTCTTGCTATTTCCACTTTATCAATTAATGCCAAGAGGCCGTCGCAATAGACAATATAGTGCAGAGATGTTACAGTGTTGCAACTTAACGCAAGATTTAGTACAGAAGAACATGTTTATGTCTCAAGGATTATTGTGTACTGAATATACAACTATGTATTTTATTTATTTATTTAAGGTCCACAAAACTGAGTTCGATGAACAACAATTGACATGAACCCTGCTAAAGGTGAACACAACATGTATAAAGTAACAGAAAGTCATATAATTAAAACAAAGAAAAATAAATTAAATTAACCATTAAGATATTTTTTTTATCTAGTTGAGGCCAAAGAAACACAAAATAATATATCAAATTTGAAACGTAAACTATTACAAATAGAAAGCATGCGATACAAGGGGCAATGTTGGCCTACGTTAGTTCTTGTTAATTGTAGACGAAAAGTTTTATATATATGTATATACATATAAAAAAGCATACTTTGAAATAATTGAATTAATAAATTTACTTTATTTTAATAAATAAACTATATTGCTATTATCTATATATATAATAAAAATGAAGTGTATGTATGTAATATCAAAATAAAAAAAAATACTGATTGGGTTTGAAAGTATACAAGCTATAGATAACAAAAACGCAATTTTTAAAATTTTTGTCGGTCTGTCTGTCTGTCTGCTTGTTTGTTCCGGGTAATCTCCGAAATGGCTGGACCGATTATGACCGGAATTTCATTGGCAGATAGTTGAAATTACGGCGGGTTTCTTAGGCTACTCTAAATTAGACTAACTGTTAACCGCGGCTTCGTCCACAATGTTATCTCCAAAACGTTTAGACCGATTTTCACAGATTTTCACCACCAGATAGAGGACATCATAACAAATAATTTTGTCTTTTTTAATTTAGACTAACTGTTAACCGTGGCTTTGCCCGCAGTGGTATCTCCGAAACGGTTCGACCGATTTTTACGCGACTTTCACCGGCAAATAGCGGACATTATAAAAAGTAATTTAGTTTATTTTAATTTAGCCTAGATGTTAATCGCGGCTCCGTCCGCAATGCTGTCTCCAAAACGGTTGGACCGATTTTCACGGGACTTTCACCGGCAGATAGTGGACATCATAACAAGTAATTTAGTCAATTTTAATTTAGACTAGCTGTTAACCGTGGCTTCGCCCGCAGTGCTATCTCCAAAATGGTTGGACCTATTTTTACGAGACTCTCACCGGCAAATAGCGGACATTATATCAAGTAATTTAGTCAATTTTATTTTAGCCTAACTGTTAACTGTGACTTCGCCCGCAATGCTATCTCCAAAACGGTTTGACCGATTTTCACGAGATTTTCACTGGCAGGTAGCTGACCTTATAGGAAGTAATTTAGGTTATTCTATTTTAGACCGTCTGTTATCTGTGACTCTGTGAATTTTTTTTTTTCAAAAAATATGTTGTTTACTGAAAACATGTGTGTAAGACGTGCGTTGTACTGGATTTCAAGAATAAATATAATTGAAATTTATATATCTCTATGTATGTATGTAATTTGAATTATATTGTTTGTCATTTTGGCGGCCATTTTTTTTAATTACCGCGCTTTCCTCAACATCACTCAATAACCATAGTAACATATAAGAATACTGTATCGAGTTCAATGAGCACTATTTAAATTGTCGAATATTAAAAACTGCTTAGACAAATATAAAGTTTCATATCTTGATTTATATTTATGCAAGATTTCAAGACGTCAGCTCATTCATTGTTTTCAATTTTTTTTTTTTTATTGTAGCTCTGCAAAGTGACTGTACTGTGCCTGATGGTAAGCACAGTACAATCCAAAAACAATGGCGACCACCGAAAGACATACTATCCATCGCCGGTCGCCGCTATCATGCCGGCCTGAAAGCGACCCAGTCGGGGACAGCCCCCCCGGTTGCTGGATATACACCGGCTGATCCCGGAACGCGACACGCCCAAACGTGCCACTATGGCGGGTGTTCCACCTGGTGTGCGGTGGTCGCGATCCAGTCGGGTACAGACACCCTACCACCCGCAATTCAACATTATAATTATTAATAGTAATTTTGGAGATAGAAGGGGCCTTTCTATAAGGTTTTAGATCATAGACGTATTACTTATTGACAATATGGGTATATTATATCATTATAATAACATCTTGAAGTCATTGTTTTCTTATACTGTGTGAGTACTGAGGTAGTTATATGGTGGGTCAAGGTTCTAAATATGTTGCTGATGATAAACCTCATTTCACACACTGTTAGTATTTTTATATCTAATGTTACTGTAAGTGGCGTGCGTTTCGTACTTACAATTGTTTTTAAAGAGCATTTTTATAATTGTACATGGTATCACAATTTTATATTTCTTTAATACAATCTTTGAAAAACGCGTTCCCAGCTTCCAGCTTCGGGTACGTCTAGTCTAACATAACCACCACGAAGTAGGAAGAGCTAAGTACTGCATTGTATGTTTTTGGATTATCTTGTGGTACGGTCCATCGGGTCTGCATACATTTTTTTTCCTTAATTTGCAAACGTTTGTTTCAGTTTATGATTTCGGCATCTAAAATATAAAGACACTATTCTCATTTCAAGTTGGAATTTATACATATTTGTTCGCATTTAAAGTAGTACTTGTAAAGAGTTCATTGGTATAAAATTGAGTTAAGTCACTGCCACGAGTATTTAACTGTGGCAAACTGTGAAGCGTCCGTTCGCCCGTGGCGGACAGCTGCATTGCACAATTATCACAGGAAAAAAAATTGATTTACCACTATAACTGACCGCTACGTAATCATACTTACTCTACGGTTAATCAGTAAAAAATGAAGTAACATAAGTTCATACGTATTGGTTTGATGTTCGACATACATGACTAAAAAAGCTTCATTTACCGCTATGTTTTTATTTAATGTGCACAAAGTTAAATTATTTAAAGAAATAGAAATGCAGAAATAGTACAAATATTTCAATATGATAATTTAGAATTAATACTTTTTTATATTAAGTTATTCATTTCACTGTAATAAATACTACATAGTAATTATACAATCTTCTATTTTTACATATGATAAGAATGTAAATCTAATGAGTCCGTACTTTTTAAATTTTCGTGAAAAAAATTGTTGCCGGTATCTTGGAATAAGTAATACATTTCAATCATTTTTAGATATGTCGTCTGTTTGTTTGAACACGCATTACTACTAAAGTTCTGCGTTCACGATAAAATTTCATCAAGAAAATCATAAAGCATATCCTCGAGTAACATTTAGTCTTGGTTTCATTTAAATCGGTTCACTCTTAAGTACGAGAGGAAAGTAAAGTAAATGGACTTAATACATTCAGATGATTTTATTAGTCACTGTTTTTTTATATTAGGTCCACGCGAACGGAGTCACGAGAACAGCTAGTCAAATAATAATTTTAAATATTTTAAATGTTTCGCTGCACAAAATATATGCTAATTCAATATTCATATTATGTACTAAGGCAGCAAAACGAAGGAAGAGTCACCGTGAGTCATAAAACCGATTTCAAAAGTGAACAATCAATGCTAACAATAAATGTGTTTATCCAAACACAACAATAACGTTGGAATACACTTGAACTGTAATTGTGTGTCGCAATCAACGAAACGAAACGTCCTCATAAATAAATTAACAAAGTTCGGAGCAATTAGAATTTAGCATCGGTTGAAGCCAATTAGCAAATGCTATTATATGATATTTTATATAACTAATTCAGTGCAGTTATATAACTCATTAACCAATTATACGCTATTATGTATCTTTAAATGATTACAAGGAGACGGACATACATTACTGTTATTGGCTTTATTTTAAAGATCTGTCCTCTTGGTCATTTTATCTATGGTTACATAATATTTCTGCAAACATTTATAGAGTATATGAATATTCATATATTTATATTAGAGTTTCTAATATATTTTCAACGTGAATGAATTAAGAATATTAAAGTTTAATTGAGAAAACAGCTAACTAAACGATATTTAGGTATTAACCTTATCCAGTATTCTTAAGTATTCGTATAATAGACATCATTAGACAATAGACAAACTGGTGCCCACTATTTTTTTCTTATAAAAATATTTTGGTTCGTTATAGTTTGGTTGAAAACTGTTTTATCCAAATTACTTGTAACGTGTCATTAATTTTTTTCTTTATTTTGTTTTTGTCGTTACAATAAATAACCTGTTACCTTTATAGTGAATTCATGTTTCCTCTTATCACTGATCAATACTGTAAGTATAATTATATATTGTAGCTTAGATAATTCTTTCAAAATTCCTATATATGCCATTAAAAGTTTTATGAAACAAATAAAAAAGCAATCACTTGAGCTTTATAGTTCTTATTCGTGTTAGTATAATTTATCACGTACAAAGTAAGGAGCGCTGTCTTGTTTATAGTCAACCGATTCATGTAGCTAACATTGTCAAAGAGATGATATTATTTTAATGTTTACCAATAATACGAATTACGCGATATCTATGCATCTACTTGAATACGCGAATCAGCTTCATTTAACTCTATTCGGTTTGTATCATATTATACAGCTGTACGAACTCGCTTTTATGAATTACATACGCGTCCAGTCATGTAAATGCCATTGTTACATGAAGTCATTTCAACGCACCATCGAACTGATGGGAGCACTGTGTCGTGCGATCCAGCGAGGGTTGCCAATTCTAGTGCGTGGATTTTCGGGTTTGCAGTCAATATCGAAACTTGGGCATAATATGGGACCCTATTGCCAAAATATAGGGACACGAAAAATACAATACGTAATCAGAATTAACGTTTCACATCTGATAAAGTCTCATTTATAGTACCTATATTTTAGTTTTGTTTACTAACGTTGAAATAATTAGATAAACTAAAATTTTTATACTTCTACTAATATAGACCAAACTTAGGAAGTCTCTTATTACTTTGGTTTTTGTAAGAATAATTATATAATTAAACTAAATAAATAGAAAAGAAACTTGAAGTTGAATGGTATTATCCGGGTCAAGTGGCTCATTATAATTATTTCTTAATAGAATACTTTCCTTGGCATTTTACTCATTGACATATTTTTGTTCTAATATATTAAATCATTAAAAAAAATGTTAGTATTCAACACTAATTTGACCTGTAATGTGCATAAATATGATCCGCATTTAGTCTGATTCTAGGTTCAGTCTAGACATTACCACAACGTAAAAATTCTCTCTGTACTGTACTGTACTGTACTGCACTCGGAATGGAACAATAAGTTTCAATACTTTTAAAAGAAGACTGAATGTCGGTATTTCACTAGAGTACAATAAAACGTATTTTTACTTGTACTTCTGTCTGAATATTTT
This sequence comes from Antheraea yamamai, assembly GCA_036509395.1. Classification (NCBI taxonomy): domain Eukaryota; kingdom Metazoa; phylum Arthropoda; class Insecta; order Lepidoptera; family Saturniidae; genus Antheraea; species Antheraea yamamai. The sequence goes on along the minus strand of AP028437.1, from coordinate 16,398,778 downwards.
GCCGTACTGTTAGACTGGATTGTGGAGTCTGATAGAAATCATTCGTGTGAAGTTTCCTCTGCAGCCCTAGAAACGGTAGTTCGAATGTTTGAGAGGCGGTTAGCAATTTGCGACACGATACAATTCACTGTCTTATTTGGATACATGTGTGCTATATTTATACTATAGTAATTGTTGAAATTATTAAGGAAATACATTGAGGATGGGTTTTATAAGAAGTACCGTATGCTGACTTTAATATTTTGTCTTACGATTCGAAGCGAAAATAATAATTCAAATATTATTCTTACTTCTTTTATTTAATAGTGTCGTAACTCGTTAATAGCTTGATTGAGTTCTATTGTTCTACAATCTACACATCATCCTAGGCTAAACGTTTCATAATAGGATTAATTTTTCTTTAAACTTCAAACTGTAAAAGGATTTTTTGGTTTTATCCTATTTTATAGTAGCTTACGTGATCAACATGCTCGAGCTTAAAATGTCTGGCCAAATACCTTTACGTGTGTTCTAGCAACCATACTCGAACACCAAACCGCCTAGACTTAGCTTGTTTCCATCTTTAGCTATGTTGTCACATAACATTGAGAGATTGTGGTGAAACCATAACTTTATGTCAATACAAACAATGTTTTTCGCTCTATATCATATAGAAAATTAATGTAATTCGGGATGTATAACTGTAATCTCTTTTGTACATTATGTTTATAATATTGAGCATTGTTACTTACCTAATACTAAAATGATAAAGCTAATAATGATAAGTTTTTAGTTACTAAAAGGCATTTTTTTCAGCTAACCGATGGTATTATAGAAAAAAGTATTACCGTAGACTCCTAAGCTTAGAATGGGTCTGATGCTGGAACACACTTATATATATTTGGCGACAGATTTGCTGATTTAGGATGATGGTTAGCCGTTAGGGATATATTCTAATGACATAAAGTCGTGATGGAGTTTTGGTGGGAACTTGGAATGTCATGTAGTGGTCTTTATATTTTATTAATAATCTTATGCTATTTGGCTCTATACTGTCTAATATTGGTGTTGTTTTACGTAATATGGTTTGATTATTGTGCACAAATGAAGTGGATCGGAAATAACACCACATAGCATGGATTCTGACTTGCCACAAAAACTCCCTGGAAAGTCCTAACAAGACGGCCACCATCTTGTTAGTTCATTGAAATGATCGCAAGAAACTTGTACCATATCATTACCTACTCGACAATGAAAGAAATGATGTACTAGATTGTTTGCAAAAAAATCGTGGTGGTCTATTGGTTTGACCGGTTTAATATCATTCCGATGTCCGCAGCTCGCAATCTTCCGTGCTGTATATGTCGATAAACCAACGATTTTTTCGGAATTCGCGTACATTTACTAATTTAAATTGGTAACACTATTAGCTGACTGTAAAGGAAAATATCGAAAATAACCTGAACCTGAGAAATGGTCTTGTAGTACTACTGTATGTAGGAAAACAGAACCGTGGATTTCTCAGAGTTTGAAATCGCCTATACGTCGCGAGTTAGCGTGGTGGTTTTGGTCCATACCTTCCTTCGAGAAGAGGCCTTTGGCCCTATAGTGGGCCTCTTACAGGCTGATAATGATGGAGACCTAATGTCATTATGAAAAATACTGACACATCAACAAATTAAGACCTATTTGGCTTCAGCTTATATATTAATTTGGTAGAACGATGTCAAAATACGTATTTTGCTTGGAGTGTTCATAGTCAGTAAAAAAATCCGATAACTTTAATAATAGAAGCAAATACGGCTTGAAGGTATTTCGACAAGAAAACAAGCTGTGCTACGACAGAGGTAGTTCGTTATCCCGTTTTGTGGTGAAACGGTACACCAGTAATTGTAGGTTTCACTCTCGACGATCGGCGGCGCACGGCCGCGGCGCTGCGCACGCGCATCGTCACGGTCAAGGCGATCTATGGTTTATCGTACGTTCACATTCACGTACATCATACGAGAAGATGTAGTTGCCCCTTAAACTTTGTTTATACATTAAATTATTTGTGATTATCAAAATCCAGTTCAATTTCACAGTTAATGAAATATTCAACGTAAGTGTTCAATACCAAGAATTGAATTGAATAAAAATATGATTATGGTTTTAATGTCATCAGTTATGGTAGATTTATTACTATATTTTAAAAACGATGATAGGTCAATATTAATAGATTATGTTATTATATCGATTATCCGTCTTTATTCCTTAAGCGCCTTTAGTTTTGTTGGCAGTGAAACGCTGAAGAAGGCGATAATGTTCACACTGGAGCATCGTCGAGTAGAGTGGCTTGTCTTTCAGTATTTTACAGATTGCAATTTAGGGTGTGCGCACAGGAATTGCACGATCTAATTTTATATCCAACTTGTTGCACCACACAACAATTATACTTAGACGTAAGAGTTTCCACCCTTATTTAATTTCTTAGGAGCGGAATTCATTTCTTTCCGTTTACTTATTTTTTAAATTAGGAAAACTAACAGCTGTAACACACAATAATTAATTATTACAATAGAAACATCAAGCCTTTTACTAGTTTTCGCTGGTAAATAACAGAATACAATTACTTGTATTATTTAGTAAACATAATAATAATATAATGGAAAAATATGAATAGTCAATTATTGTTTGCAACCGCCATCATTAAAGAACTTCTTATGTAAAAACTTACGGTAGTGTTAAAGAGTGTTCAACTAAGTGTTCAAACGAATACTGAATAAGCACCTTTTAGGTGAGTGTGATCCATCCTTCACTTACTATCAGGTGAGATTTAAGTGACGAGAATGACTACAAAACAAAAAATATTAATTGTTTAATTTCAATTAAACAATACTGGTTACAGGATCACAGCGAATCGTATTGTGGAAACAAACTGGTTCGATTGAACGTTTGATAATTTTGGTCATCGCATCGGCAGGGTACGGTCAATTGGTTTAACGCTTCCGATTGGTACATTTATAGTCTCCTGGCCTTTATAGGTAAAGCTAACAAATTATTGTTTACGCTCTATAGGTATAATTTAAAATTAACATTTTATAAACGAGCGCTTGTTTATTTTGATTTATGAAAAATTAACATATTTCGCCTTTTATTATGTTGTTACCTTTATGCTGTCTTTCGATATTGAGTTATTATCTTTTGAAAATATGATCTCTCTGAGATTTGAACCGCAGAACAATCTAGATTACTTGTAATGAAATGTTGATATAAAACTGCAATCGCGTAATGAAAAGAGATCTAAGTAAAACACACATTGGAGCAAAGTCCAAAAGCCTCCGTCTGTAGCGAAGCATATCTAACTTATTTTTTAGTAGTTTTGTTGTTCCTGAGCGCCTTATTGAATATAGTATTTTTGATTTTAAATGTTCATTATGTGCCGATAGAATATCAAAACTAAGAATTATATTTTTACCTCTTATTCAGTTTGAAACTACGAGTCTAGTTTGTTGAGTACGTCTGACTGGTTAAAATATTCACTGTACCTTCCTGTTTATTGCAGGCAATCGTGCGTGTGTGTAATAGCTTTTTTAAGGTTCCAAGCCAACTTTCGATATTGCCTCATTACTTTCGCTAGAAGGCTTTTCCTCAAATGCTTTTAAATCCTAAATTCCTAACCGATTATTAAAAGGTATTGACAATTTCCCACTTAATATCCTGTCTCTGCCACAGTTGATCATTGCAATAAATGTTCGGTAATAGTGAGACTATAATTGTAGGGGTGAGCAGCAAGTCCTTGTCTGACTTGTTTTTAGGGTGTCAGTTTGTGGGAATAAAGTTTATTGTTAGGTCACAATTATGTTATTTAATGTTTTACAATGGTGTTGTTTTGAAACCTAACTGAGTTGTTGAATGAGACTGCCTACACAAGAATTTTATAAATATACTTTTAATTCAGATGTGCGCACATAATAAGTAGGGCGACATGCAAAGTACATAACCGTACAATCATTCTAAATGTATATATACTATTAAACTAAATATGTATGATATTTTATTACCTAACAATGAATATTATAAGTTTAAGTGTCTATCGCTATCGGTTAATTTAAAGCAAACCATCTTTAATTTTATTTTTTTAATTTAATCCTTAATTTGATTAATAGGCGTGTCACAATGAGAGGTTCGGCCAACGCTTCGATCAATGTATTGTCATTTAAAGTGTCAATGCGGCTAGCTAATAATAATTATCTTTCCTTCAAGCAGTGAGTTGAAAGGCACCTACAATTTACTACACTACCTATAATTTAAAATAACTAATGTACATGAATGTATAATGTAATTGTGATGTAATTATTTATATCTATGTTTACTTTTGCACAAAGGAAGTCTCTGGTTACTGCTACAATATTTATTCGTATTTTGTAGCCAGCTTCGGTGATTCCGAGCACGCTTCCGTTTTATTATAAGAAACTTGTTTACGAGTTGCTAATTAATGCAAATTGACTATAATTTGAGCAGTTTGAATTTTAAAATGTAATATGTATATTTTATGCATAGAATAGGTCTATATTGTGTAATTTTTAGGGGTGTGCGAATAATTCGAACTTGCGAATTATTCGTTCCGAATCAAATGTTTATATTCGATTCGAAAATTCGAATAATTCGAAAGTTCTCGAATTTTTTCCGAATTATTCGTAAACTATTAAATTATTAGTGAATTTTCGAGTATTTTCAATTCAGGGTTTCTTATGTTCAATATTTAGATCAATAAATTTTTTATGGTACCGACAGAGATGAACATATACTGAAAATGAGCAATTGTTATTCTCTGTGTAATTGATTTTTAAACGAAAAGTATATTATTCGTAAGTATTTAATATTTAATATTTATTTAATAAAGTAGTAATATTTCGATACACGATTTAAAGGAATTTAAATAGAAACAATTGAAAATCCAGAGATATTTCATTAATTCGCGAATTATTCGCTTTTTCGAATTTCGAATAGAATATTGATATTCGATTCGATTTAAACTATATTCGCACACCCCTAGTACTTTTGTAAAATCATGTGCGCGTACAGTTCCAGAATATTCGAGATAAGATTTAATTTTATTTGCAAATTGTATTAGGATAATGTGTCGGGAAGTTTTCTTTTTAACTCTCTGAGAGTAATTCGTCTGGGCGGTATCCATGAACAATAATTCAAATTGGTATTAATAAAGAGAGAGACGAACTTCTTAGCCTTCCATGGATTCACCGTGCGGGTGCCGGGTCCATCGTGTGGCAGAGGGAGAAACTCAGAGCAGTTCCCAGGACTTGCGACCCAGGTGTAGGTTTAAGGAGGCCCCCTTTGAGATGCGCATCAACGCTCACCTTCACTGCTCGAGTTTCCCGCCCTGCCTAGCCAAATTTGGTAGGAACCTGTTAGTGCAGCCTTTGATACTCGTTCTAAAATAGAACTTACTGCAGTTCTCGACAGGCCAAGGTCCTTCAGAAGGTTGTAGAGAGATTTTGCTGGTATACCTCTCGCTCCTACTTCTACCGCGTATAACTTAACCACATAGCCATTTTTACTTAATTCATTTGTTAGTTCGTAATATTTATTTAATTTGATTGTGTGGTCTTTAGGAATGTTGGTTTCCCACGGTACAGTAAGCTCTACTAGTATTATATGTTTTGTGTGTCTAGAGAAGAGGAATATGTCCGGTCTGGATGACGAAACACCAACATCCTCTGGGATTTTATAGTGCTTGTCATACGTATCCATTAAAATAGTCCAGTCAGGTGCAGTACCTAGGATTGAGAAAGGCTTGCTTTTAGAGTTTACAGTTGAGCCATCCTTTACAAAGTTAATTTGTCGTTCAAGTAAGACAAAAAAGAAACACGAAATTTGTGTATAGATACGTTATGTAACAATAAACGAGAAACATGTTATTAGAATCAAGAGAAAATAAATAGATTCCTTTTAGAATTAATGGCTTCAGGTTAAATCTTAACAACGTCATTGTTACTTATTTTATACTAATGCTTATAATATGTCAATCCTTATCTCCAATTTTGGAGCAATAACGAATTTACCTTTGGCTTTGATTCATAATAATTAAAAAAATGTTAAGAACCACACAAAAATAGGCTTCTCTTAGGTTTAATCTACGAAATACACTATATAAGTCAGCTGTCTGGATAATATGAGCCCACGCGGCCACGTTTCATTCTACAAGTTCTGTATCTGATTGTTTAGTAATACACGATGAAAATAATTAACTAAAGGCAATGGCCGGAGAAAGCCGCGTCCACTTTGATTTACATAGAAGTACCTGCTATCCAGTTCTATATTAATCAATTATACCTTTATTCGGTGTTGAAACAAATCAAGTTAGTTAAATTAGAAGAGTATGAATTAAAAAATCTACACAATTTTAAATACTTTGCTTCTGTTGTATAACTAAAACACTATAATTAGTAAAAGGTTTCTAGATTGGGGATGAGGTTTTGGCTTGCTATTGCATTTTTTTTTGTGGTGTATATTAATTATTATTCAATTTATAACTTCATCATCAACTTATGAATAATTCTAATAATGTATAACCTGGATACCTTGCTTAGGTGTTACAACAAAGTGTGTCAATATTGATTTTATTCATTAACTAGCTAACGATTTTCATTACTGCTTAAATAGAATTGTGTTCCAGGGTTTAATTACCTTTGTTATATTTTATCGCCCATGATTAGCCCTTATGAGAAACCATAATGCATGTGGCCTAGATAGTTCTAGAAAAGTTCTCTATTGTCGATTCACCCCTTTCAGTAATTCGCTAGGACAAACAACGGTCACTTGAAATTTATTTATATGTATAGACTTTAATTAACAACATCTTTTTCTCTTTGTTACAGATTACCTTTATATATGATGCTTTAAATATTTAAGAGCCGGTAAGTGATTTCAATATCTTTTTGTTTCATGTTATATACTTTATTATATGGTCAGTCAATACAATTTTTCATTATGGAAAAATTAATACATTATAATTAAAGGTTATTAACATCAACAGTATTTTAGTTACCAAATAACTCCATTGTACAGTTACTTACCACAGCGGTAAAAATATACCATTGCGTTCTTAGATTGTTAATTAATTTTACTATAAAGGACTACTAAATATTATTGATAAATATAAAGTAAATTAAAAAAATATGTTCTTATACATTTTTATAATTAAATTCGACTCCAGTAATCTAATCTAACATATAACAATGAATACGGTTTGCGAATTAGAACAAATGGTTTGCAAATAAACAGTAATTAAGGGCAGTATGCAGTGTGACCGCATCGCGTCAGTTTTCATTACTTGCAGTAAATGAATGCATTAATGCAATTGGACTAAAAAGGACGCTTACGTAACTAACCTAGCCTAAACCGGCGCACATGATATGGCTCACATTACGGCACTTTTTGATGACTGCCTCTTATTCCTTATGTCTTGATGCTTATTCGTATAATTTAAACTGCATTCTTTATATGGAATACGCTTTGTTACTATTGTTAAATCAACAAGATATGTATTCCAGGAGCTTTAACCAAAATATTCGCTTTTAATTGTATTCAAGTTTCGCAGTTGGAGCCTTATATTAGAAAATATTTGTGTCTCTTGTGAGTATTCAGCTTCACTGCATTTCAATGAAAATATTCCATTCCTTCTACCGTAATTATGCTTTTCTATGTATAAATAGTTTCTTCCCACTACTTGCTATAATAATCCTCAATAGTGCTTTCCATCTATGTATGTGTGTAAAATTATGTAACATGAAAAGTTAAATCCGATCGAGTTTCTTACCGGTTCTTCTCGATGAGTAGGTTGTTTAACAAGCCAGTGGTAGTTTTGACATTCATAAGCACCTTCTCAAGGCCAATATTGAGTAAAGTATTTTTCTCTTTAATTTTGAAAAAAGTTACGCGTACGTATCAAAATAGGCCTAGCAACTACCTAAAATCTTAAATTTGATAACAGTACAACATAGTTTGCCATCACCTAGTGGTCAGTTATAGTAAAGTGAATAATATCAAAACCTACTTCGAGAAGGGGCACTTACAATAAGTTATTTCAACTTTTATGATGATTGACCAAAGATAAACACGCATATTTCTGGCAAGTTCAGAAAAACCTAGTTATCCATTGGGGTATATATTTTGTTAAAGCAATGTAGTTCCCGATATTCATCGACCAGATATAAATAATTTAACTATATAGTCCCAATTACGTTCCCCGTACCAGTTTGCGAGTGAATGCAAAGTTTATCCGCTTATCGCGACTCGGAATGGCGTGCGAGCCATTTTCGGTGCGTTTATGTACTCGTTCACCACTATGAAGGATTACTGGACTTTTTATGACCAGCTTGCTTTGTGAATACATCATCGCTGACGCCACTTTCAATGTCTCTCTGTTTATCAGACCCTGCTACCAAAAAATTAAAATACATTGCCTACAAATTAATTTAGTTGTGCGAGTGCTTTGTCTTCTCTAAGCCTTTCAACTGCAGCATAAACTGTCCTTTAACATGTCCAGTTAGGTGCGTAGTAGTTCATGGTAACTATTGTGTCTCAACTGTAGTCAATCTTTTTACAGATACATTATATAATGCTGTTGGATTCCGCCATTAGCTTCAGTTACGAGTTTTAATTAAAATATTCGAATTAATTACAAACGATGATACTTCGCTTCCGTTTAAAGTAAACGCGATCGATTATAATGAATGTAATCGTAATTAGCGATATATAAGTGTTAATAATGGCATATAATTATATAATTTTGCAGTGAAATTTACCAACTGAATCAATTTCCTCGTTGTTAGGTAACACTATTAAATTATTTGCATTCTTTTCAAAGCTGAAAGTATTGTGACATTTTGTTTTGAAATCTCGGAGTATTTATAATATCCCATTGTAAAATTTTGTGTCATGTCATGTGTTATATTAAAGGATCTTAATAAAATAATATACATTTTAAAAATTATTGTCACCAGTACGCTTATCCATGTCCCAGGAATGACTAAGAGTCTCGACCTCTCATCTGCCATGAAAGTAATGTACAGTTAGGACCCTATGTCGTTTCGTCAATATGAACATATCAACGTGTAATTATTGATCTTTAAAAAGTATAACATTCCATTCTGATAAGAGGCAAGCTTTTATGTAGGATACTCATTGGCTTTAATCCATAACAAGCATGTTTTCCGAACCGGTGGTAGCAGTGATGCTTCTAACTGACTTCTCCGAGTCTTAAGATTAAAGTTTTTAGATCCTGATACACATCAATCGAATCCGATCGATTTGAACTATTCGAATAATCTATATTATTTGGTTAATTCAGAGAACGAAAAAAATGGAATAGTTCTAATTATAAACAAAGTATTCTATTAATGAATTATTCCAATTATTAGTATAAAGGTAGTTTTCGTATCGAACTCACACTCAATTTTTTTTAAATCAATGGAGGCAAACGAACTGATGCTTTATCTGATGTTAAGTGATCCTCACCGTCCATAGAAACTAGCAACATCAAAGGAGTCGCGAGTATGTTTTCAGCCTGTGTTTGGGGGGCAAGGGAGTGGGAGAAGGGAGGGGGAAAGGGAGGAAGGAGTGAAGGTGGCCTTCCGGCGCTCTCACTAATCGAACGAAACGCAACAATGCAAGCACTATTACTTCACGTCGGTTTTCTGTGGGTTGGGTGGTACTACCCCGGGCTAGTCGACCCATTCATACTGAAACCAGTAATAGCTTCAGCGTGGCTCTACCACCTACATTCTGATATAAACTACGACTTAAATACGTATTATGGTCACAACTTTATTATTTTTTACAAATATTTCAGTGTGAAACTTACCAAGTCCGCATCTCTCTTCGAAGTGCATGCTATTTAAGCAGATGTTCAGTGACGCAACAATTTGTTCCGCTTTCCGCGCTAAATGCGCTTACTCACTGCGCATACGCACTACGCAGACAGCTTGCCGCGTCGACGCGTTGCTTCGCGTCTAGTACGCCCCACAAGTGTTCAAATTGAAAATTGTTATTTAGTCAAATTAGTTTTGTCAAACATTTCAATCCTTAATTTTTGAAGTGAAAGCTTCTTTGGGCGCGTTGAGCGTTTTTTTGGGTGAATAAAAATCATGGAACTCGCGTTATCGTCACCGAACGTTTCCCATAAGCTAAATGTATACCGTGTATATATGTACATAGATATACCTCCGTGCCTTATTAGTTTATATTATATGTAATATTTCAATTTACAAATTATGAAATTTCAATAATTCACAGTATAATTAATTTAATAATACAAAATAGAACATAGTTATTCTATTGTATTGACTTTTCACTTTAGTCGACAATCCTTATGACTGCCTCGATTTTTAATTTCAACTAAGTAGTTACTTAAGCATATGTAAAAATCGTCTTTCGATTGTTCAAACGTAGCGTGTACAGAACCTAATGAATCGTGTGCTGCGTGCACGCTAAATTTGATTATTCGCCGTGGAACTTTCACATAGAGGATGTGCACGCGCCGCTGTACCGTCTGATGTCTCGGAGTGAATTCTGACATCCTGGATCTGTAGAAAATTGATTTACTGTGGTTAGAGTTTAAATGTGCCAACATATTATTAGATATATTCAGTTACGTGTGGATATAATTGCAGGGTACACTTCACTTATCCATATTTCAGAAGGATTACTTAATTTAATGCCACCATGGTAATGAGATCGCTACGTCCAGTGATGAACTATTAAAATTATTATTGGAATTATAAAATGAGTGTGAATCTTATACTCTTCTTCTATACATATAGTAAGAATGTAAATCTAACATGTCTGTACTTTTTAAATTTCTGTGAAAAAAAATGTTTCAGGTGTCTTGGAATAAATATTCAAAACACTATATACAAACATTTCAATCATTTTTAGAAATGTCTGTCTATCTGTCTGGCTGTCTGTTTGTTTGAACACGCATCACTGCTAAAGTACTGCGTTCACGATAAAACCTCAACAAGAAAATCATAAAGCATATCTTCGAGTAATATTTAGTCTTAGTTTAATGAAAATCGGTTCACTCTATCAAAAGTTATTGTAATTTTAATGACGACGCGACTTAAGTACGAGAGAAAAGTAGATAAGTAAATGGAATTCATACATTCAGATGATTTTATTAGTCACTGTTTTTTTTACATTAGATTCCACGTGGACGGAGTCGCGAGTACAGCTAGTCCTTAATAATATTTCTTAATATCACAATTTATTTGTTTTTTTTTTATATTATAATAGCTTCTGCCTGCAATTTCGTCCGCGTGGAATAGTCAATTTGGGCTAACGCTATCACCCAGCGGAAGCTCTCAAAAGGAAAAATAACTGATTTTGAAACATTCTTCATTGGTGCTCCGCTCTTATTGGGCTTGGCTTGATGATATATAACCTATTAGCCTTTCTCGATCAATAAGCTATCTAACACTGAAATAATTTTTCAAATCGGATCAGTAGTTTCTGAGATTAGCGCTTTCGACCGAACTTATAAACTTTATAATGTTAGTATACTCGTAGATTACTCCTCTTCTCTCGTACTTAACTCGAGCCGTCATTCAAATTACAATCACTTTTGATAGAGTAAACCCACTTTAATGAAACAAAGACTAAGTTACTCTCGAGGATATGCTTTATGATTTTATTGGTGAGGTTTTATTGTGAACTCAGTACTTTAGTAGTGATGCGTGTTCATACAAACAGACAGACAGACATTTCTAAAAATGATTGAAATGTATTCTTTTACTCATTCCAAGACACCTGCAACATTTTTTTTCACGAAAATCGAAAAAGTACAGACACTTTCGATTTACATTCTTATTATATTTATATTATATTATATGTTGTAACTTTTAATGAATGCAAATAAACTGTCAGAACAATTTTTTACTCATTTGGCGATAGAATTTCTTTACCCCTTACGTTTTCAGCATTTGAAACATCAATCGAGGCAATGCCCGAATATGTTAGCACTGAGTCATCATCACTTATGTTACATTTAATTTAAAAGTCTATATCTTCTATGCATATAATAATAACGAAGTGTCTATTTGTAATATTAAAAAAATTTGTTTTACTGATTGGGTATGAAAGTATACACGCTAATGACAATAAATATGCAATTTTTAAAATTTTTGTTGGCCTGCCTGTTTGTTCCGAGTAATTTCCGAAACGGCTGGACCGATTTTGACAGAAATGATGACTGACAGATAGCTGAAATTACAGTGGATTACTTAGGCTACTCTAAATTAGACTAACTGTTAATCGCGGCTTTGGCCGCAAAACTATCTTCAAAACGGTTGTACTTGTTTTCACGGGACTTTCACCGGCAGATAACGGACATTATAAAAACCAATTTAGTCTATTTTAATTTAGACTAGCTTTTAAGTGTGGTTTCGCTTGCAGTGCTATCTCTAAAACGGTTGGACCGACTTTCACGGGACTTTCATTGGCAGATAGCTGACGTTATAAGAAGTAATTTAGGTCATTCTATGTTAGACTAGCTTATACTCGCGACATCGTTCGCATGAAATTTAGCAAAAATATGTTATTCAGTTTGAACATTTGCGTAAGACGTGCGTGAAGATTCAAATTCATATATCTGTATTTGAATTATATTGTTTTTTTGGTCGTTTTGGAGGCTATTTTGTTTTATTTACCGCGCTTTCGTCTACATAACTCAGTAACCATAGTAACAGGCAGGTGGTAGAGCCACGCTGAAGCTATTACTGATTTCAGCATGAATGGGTCGGCTTGCCCGGGGTAATACCACCCTCTCATAGAAAACCGACGTGAAGTAACAGTGCTTGCCTTGTTGCGTTTCGTTCGGTCAGTGAGAGCGCTGGAGGCCCACCTCTCCTCCCCCTTCTTCTCCCCCCCTCCTTCCCTTTCCCCCAAACACAGGCTGGCAACGCACTTTCGACTCCCCTAGTGTTGTTAGTGTCTATGGACGGTGATGATCACTTAACATCAGGTAACTCATCTGTTCGTTTGCCTGCTATGACATAAAAAAAAACATAAGGATATTGTATCGAGTTCAATGAGCACTATTTAAATTATCAAATATTAAAAACGGCGACAAATATAAAGTTTTATATGTTAACTAGCGGGCCGGGCGGACGTTGTCCTGCCTTGATAATAAAAAAATCTTAAATTCAAACGCAGCGTCACCTACCGTGTCCAATTGTGAATCTAAACCATTCTGGGATCCACTGGAACACGCACACAAAATTTCATCAAAGTCGGTCCAGCCGTTTAGGAGGAGTTCAGTGACATACACACCTACAGAAGAAATTTATATATAAAGATTATATTTATGCAAGATTTCAAGATGTCATCTTATTCATTGTTTACAATTCAACATTATAATGATTAATAGTAATTTTGAAGATAGAAGGGGTCTTTCTAATAAGACATTAGACCATAATCGTATTACTTACTGACAATATGGGCATATTATATCATTATAATAACATCATTAAGTTATTGCTTCATTAGTTCCTTATACAGTATACGTGAGCAACAATGAAAAATGTTTTAAAATCGGGGCTTTTTTTGCTTTTGAGAGATTCCGCTGCGTCTTAGCCCAAAATAACTATTCCACGCGTACGAAGTCGCGGGCAGAAGCTATTAACTAATTATATTATCTATAATAATATTATAAAGAGGTTGTAGGGGGTAATATCTGGGGAGTCGGAGAAAAAATAGTCGAACGAAAACGTTTCTTACGAACGCTGCCTTAACTATGAGAGATATATGATTGAGTTCTAGAGAAAAGTTGTAGCTTGATAATGCCTATTACCGCCCAACGAAGTGGGCACGGGTCGGCTAGTATCTAATGTATACGTTACATGTTACTGTAAGTGGCGTGCGTGTCGTTTTTACAATTGCTTTTAGAACATTTTTATAATTGTACATGATCTCACAATTTTATATTCTGTTAATACAATTTAAAGAAACGCGCGCGGACCTGCGGGTACAGCTAGTATAATATTAGATTAAATCGGATTAGTTGGATAGTGAATTTAATTAAAACAGTTCTGTGGAGCGAGGTCAGCGAATATCAAGAATGCGTTCCGTTTAGTTCGTGAATGTCAATTACTCGAGTTCGTGATTTGTCATAGAGTTATTCTGTATGCTTTTAAGGTGCCAAATATATATTACTACATATTATAAAACAAAGTCCTCTGCTACGTCTGTCTGTCTATTCGCGGTAAACTAAAAAACTACTGAACGGATTTTCATGCCGTTTTGACTAGTGGATAAAGTGATTCATGAGGAAGGTTTAGGTATATAATTTGTCAAGGTTTTTTTATTATAAGCGCGGAATAACGTCTTTCAGGCCCGCTAGTCTATACATATAATAAGAATGTAAATCTACCGCGTCTGTACTTATTAGATTTTAAAGGAAAAAAATGTTGCGGTTGTTTTAAAATAAGTAATAAAACATATTTCAATCATTTTTAGAAATGTCTGTCAGTCTGTTTGTTTCATCACGCATCATTGCTCAAGTACTACGTTCACGATAAAATCTCAAGAAAATCAGAAAGCATATCCTCGAGTAACATTCAGTCTTATACTATATCGAAAGTTATTGTAATTTTAATGACAACGCGACTTAAGTACAAGAGAAATGTAGATAAGTAGATGGATTTAATACATTCAGATGATTTTATTAATTACTGTTTTTATATTAGTCGTGGGCACAGCTATCTATTATACATTTTTTTGTATTGTATGTCTGTTACCTTAACATCCAAGTAAACATCGTTATTAAAGAACAAATGTTAACATTTTGTAGGTGGTAGAGCCACGCTGAAGCTATTTTGGTTTTAGCAGAAAACCAACGTTAAGTAACAGTGTTTGCATTGTTGCGTTTCGTTCGGTCAGTGAGAGCGCCGGTTACCCACCTACCCTCCCCGTCCCCTCCCCATACCCCACTCCCGCTCCCCCAAACAGGCTGGCAACACACTTGCGACTCCCTTGATGTTGCAAGTGTCTATGGACGGTGGTGATCACTTAACATCAGGTGACCCAACTGTTCGTTTGCCTCCAATGATATAAAAAAAACAAATTCATTTATTCGCCGTTTGCGATTACCCAGTATATTGTTTAATTTACATTTTGCTAACATCATTTCAGAAAAACAATTTTAAAATAAAAGAAAATGTCCCTCAAAAATGTATATTATACGAAGAAATAGTCGGAACAAAATACATTTTGTAAATCAATCGTATTGTAATAAATTGCAGATAAAGCCAGGTTTTACTTGATAGTCGTATAATATGACCTCTGTTGGTAGAACGAGTATCTAATGATTGCGAAATCTAGTATTATATAGCTGCATAATAAAAATTATTCTTAATTAGATGTGTATTAACATTTTATATCGTACTCGGTCAGCATAGATCTGCAAAAATTCCAATCACCGTTTCATTATATTGGTACATTTCATTAGACCAGTTATATATTTTAGTTTTTCCATGTAAATACATGATTACCAGAAAACGAAGATTAATACAAATAAACTATAATTATATATGTAATTATTAAATTGTCACGTAATACGCGTATCATTGCGTGCTAGCAAACTGTTCAAATAACCAAGTATGCTTACAGCGTTACAGTTACGTGCGAAATAACAAATAGTAACATTAAGAGAAAAAAAACTAAAAGAAAAAACTTTATTTGAACAAAAATCTTTCGACATCAACACTAATTAGGGACAGCCATTTTAAAAAAGTTTGCGTTAATTAACACTGTTTCTGTTTTTTTTGTTCATTCTAAAAATGTCTACACGGACATCTGGTTACACATGTGTCTTATATGTAGATCCATCTAGCAACTAATATATAACAATCTGAGTCTTCCTCACAATATTATTTAATTAAAGAAAATGTTCTTATGTTTTTCTTGCAGTATTAGGAGTAGTTCCAAAATAAACCGGCACCACTAAATTGGATAAATCAGCACATTAAGGTTACTAGGATGTTAGTATTCATTGGAGTTTCCTCTTACGTGTGTGAGTTCTTATTGTGTCAATTACCTTTAGGAAGTCAATAGTATACGTGTACAATACGTTAATTGCAGGATTTCACTGATCAAGCCATTTAAGGCATATTATAACGCAATCATAAGAATTCTGAATAGAAGTCAGGTTTTATTTTTATTCTATATGTAAAAATGCATATCTCAGATCAATAACTTCATTTGTTATTATCTTCATGAAGTTATAATATAGATTGAAAGCATCACGCAAATGCTTTTTTTGCATTTCCGTTTGCAAATTATTTTTTATCTATTTTTTTATTCATTTTTGGTAATCAACCTTCTAGATTATTACTGCCTAAGTCGAGTAGGTAATAATATTCCAAGTGCTTGTGATCATTTCAATGTTCTAACAAAATGGTGGTCCCCTTGGAACGTTCAAGGCAGTTTTTGTGGCATCTCGGAAATCAAGCTCCGTGGTATTATTTTTCATCCACTTCACTTTTGCACAATAACCGAACTATAATTGCGTAAAGCGCCACCAATATTACAAAATGTAGAGTCAAATAACACAAGATTATAAATAATATATAAAAGTCACTACATGACAGACTAAGATCACGCCGAAAACCCTTTTTTATTTAATTTAGGCAGTGGATTTTGTTGCATACAATGAGTAATTTTCTCGTAATTATAACCGTAAAAATCGTATACACAAATAGGATATGAAACCCGGATCACATAGCGTTGAAGAGGTTTCAATTTAATTGTAAAACAATACGCGTCGAATGGTAAGCATTTGATCAGGGCATTAGGTTACCAGGGTATTAGCATGCAGCAGAGGCTCGACGCGCGAGGAGGTACCGCTACGCATCTTGCGTTTGCTTTCATCATCGCGGCCAGTGGACCGCGCCACTGATCGACCTGGATGTAGGCATTCAAATGCGATCAGTTGCCGGGAATCTCGTGCTGTGGCCTTATGACCGTATTCAGGTTACGATTATTCCGTGTCATTTGACACAAATAATCTAAATTTCAATACATACTTTTTGTGTTGTACCTTTTCACGGAATACCTAATCTTTTTTACATTTGATAGGTATTTTATTTAGCTTGCAAATACATACCTATCTACAAACATCTAAAGTGACAGAAACATCTGGGAATAATAAATAAACAGTAGCTGCCATGGTTTCAACCGATCCCCGTGACGATTATATAAGAAAATTTTAGATAACTTATTGTTAGTATGCCCTCTAGTAATTTTATATTTTATTCATTCTTTTGTGTTATTTGACTCTATATTTTGTAACACTGGTGGTGTTTTACGTAATATGGTTTGGTTATTGTGGACAAGTGAAATGGATGAGAAATAAATACCACAGAGCATGGATTCTGGAATGTCACAAAAACTCCATAGAAATATCTAACACTGGGCCACCATCTTGTTACAACATTGAAATTATTACAAGAAACTTGTATTACTATTACCTACACTATAATGGCAGTAATAATCTAGAAGATTGGTTGCCAAAAAAAAAAAATAGTAGAAGATTCCATGTAGTGTGTACATACATTTCTAGTGCCGTTTTCGTTACTCCTAATTTTAAGGTATTTCATTGCAATATCAGGTTTAATGTCATATTGCAGTAATTATTTTGTCGTTTGAGGCTATTTTAATGAACAGGTATTTGCAGTGGATTGACTCGTGAAGTGGACCAGCTGGCTTTCTCTAACTTGTGTAAGCTCTATTTCTGTGTACCTTTGTTTTATTACATTGTTGTACTCAGTGATTTTGCTTTTAGAATCCTATAATGTTTCACGTGTGGTGTCTGTAGTCTAGACTACATTGTTTTGTTTGAATAATTTATAGATCTTTTGTATTTATGCTGCAAATTTGAATTACTTTGTGTTTTTATTGCTGTTTTAAATAACAAATTCCAAATGATACATTCTCTGATTGTATTTATATTTTTATTAACCTGATGTTGAAATTAATTTCGATAAAACATAGTTACAATATTTCGTACCTCATAAGTAATAGTAATTTATCAATAGATAAATGAGACATGATAAATTACAACATCAAATCTATCATCAATACGATCTATCATGAATACATTAATCATTGGGCTATAAAATGAGTAGATTTGCCCGAAGTAAGTTTTATTTAAATAATTTATATAATACATATTTTCAAATGACCTAAGGATATCATGTTAAATTAATAGAATAAATTGCTAATACAAGTTTTTTGTTCTTAACTCGTATTAGTTAATGTATATAGATATTTTTTAAATTCTTTATAGGTTTGACTACAATCTCATCTGATGTTAAATGATGACGTGGTTGTACGAGCTTCGGGCTCACTACTGTAGGAGTCTAGGCTGACTTGGACAGCGTAATAATAAGACTCGGAATGCGTAAAATAGACTGTTTCCGTGTATTACAAAAAAGTTAAATACATATTGAATATTTGCTTTAAAAAAGTTTGGATACTTACGTATTAAATGCACCGCGCTCGCCAACAGCTGCGCGGCAAGCTCGTGTTATCTTTTTTCGCAAGTCTAACCTAACTTAACCATACAAAGATAAAAGAGCAAGATGTCGAATGTTCGGCGAGCGCAGTGCATTTAATACGTAACTACCCAAACTTTTTTAAAGCAAGTATTCAATATGTATTTAACTTTTTTGTAATAACACCTTTTATTTCTAACTGCATATATTATACACAAGCGATCGTTCAATTGTTTGAATGACATATTCTATTTACAATACATTCAAATGTTTCAGCAAGTCTGCCAAATAGGATGTCATACTCGGTAGCTATATGGTCTAAGATAGGAAACACGCTAAACCTAGAGAGGGTCGGTTTTCAAGTGCAGCTGTCGGAAAACAACAACAGATGCTTGGCGACAACTTTTCAACTTGACGGCAGTAGCCAGCCAGGCGGTCTTTGAAAAAGACCTACCACCATGCTATGGTTTCCTCACGATGTTTTGCTTCACCGGGCGCTCTGTCTCAGTCGCAAGGATTCGAACCTATGTCCATCGATACGATGTCCGAATACGCTATTAACTAAACCATTATAATTATCGCTTAAGTTGAGAAGGAGTGCGGTGTAACAGCACGTGTGCTTTGCATATTATAAAGTTAAACACGTGGGTGGTTTCGACATTGATTGAAAGTATTTGATTTATCAATGAACATGACGACCACGAACTATGTCGACTGTAGCGGCATAAGGGTTGCTGGGCATTTCCGCCACAACACTCTTTTTATTTATGGTCCAGTGGTCAAAATTTTAAGCGAAAGCGATTATGTAAGCAATAAACTGCCGCTGTATCTGTATAATTGATAAAGAAGTAACATTTCAGAGGCTTATAGATAGATTTAATTGATAGAGAATTTAGTTTATAGATATAATAAATTGATAGAGGTATGCCGTTGTGCGCGCATTTGGGAAAAACTTCTGCATAATGCGTTTCTATCTGTATTTTTTACTATTTAGATACGATATCATGATTTATTATAAAGGGAACGATCTTTATAAACACTACACTTTAAGTAATGTGTGAAATGTGGGTAAGCGGTGTGGTGCGCACGCGCAGGAGTGTGGAAATAAACTGATAACATTGTTTACAAGAAATTTTTATAAGTAAGGTGTACTTTTGTTTTTATGATTTTTCCTCCGTAGATGCGTATTGTTACGATAATAAACAATGCATATGAAGTCATCTGTATCAGCGAATCTTTACTGTAAATTGATTTTTTTGAGCTGTGATTTGTATCAGATTATTCCCTTAACTTATTATGTAATCAAATGTTTGTCGGGTTTTACAAACGTCACGACGAAATTGTTTATATTTATTCAACTGTGTACTTTCGAGCAGAAACATGTACTAAGATTAATTAAAACAGTAGATGTCGGCTCGCCCGGGGTAGTACCACCCTCTCATAGAAAACCGACGTGAAGTAACAACAGTGCTTATATTGTTGCGTTTCGTTCGGTCTGTGAGAGCGCCAGAGGCCTAACTTCCCTCCTCTCCCCTCTCCTCTACATCCTTCCTCCCTTTCCGCCAAACACAGGCTGACAACGCACTTTCGACTGTTGTTAGTGTCTAT
The DNA here is from genome assembly GCA_036509395.1 of Antheraea yamamai. NCBI lineage: Eukaryota > Metazoa > Arthropoda > Insecta > Lepidoptera > Saturniidae > Antheraea > Antheraea yamamai. The sequence goes on along the minus strand of AP028437.1, from coordinate 16,378,637 downwards.
GGACGGTGGTGATCATTTAACATCAGGTGACCCACCTGTTCGTTTGCCTGCTATGACATAAAAAATAATCAAACATTGTTTTGTTTTGGCTTTTTGCCTATTGGTGACATTCACGTAATTACACTAGTAGAATTATGGTCGAAACTTTGCAGAAATATGGCCACTGTTACTGTGTCTATATCATAGCAATAACTTTACCAATTTACTAAATTAATATCGCTCATATTCTAACACTTACACCACACACTTCTTTTCCATATCCTATTACAACGTAACACAAACTGATGTTAAAAATAAAAAAGAAAAAAATCTTGTTGTTCCCAGAAAGTCTAAATTCTAAATGGACTTTGTTTACATATTTTTACGTACGTTGTATGGAACGTGATGCGATGGTAACCAGAAACGGAAAGTTTGTCCTTTTTTTAGTGAACGTTTTTGTGTGAACACGTACCGTGGAGCTAATGATTTCCTTTACAGATTGTAGAATTAAACTGTTATAATATCTAACAAATCGTTTAAATGTTTCAAGAAGCCTTCTTTGTGTAATATAGAGCAGATGGTATACGAGTGACGGGAACCCTAAAGTGAAAACTGTTGTTTTTTGTTCAGACAGAAAACACTAAATAAAAAAAACAAAGATTTAAGTCACATCACGTAGTTGAGTTAATAAAGTAAATTTACTTAATAAAGAGTGTTTAAAAGCTCAACGAGGAAAGCACGTGACACGATAACGTGAAGCATACTGATCGTTTCATATAATGCCTCAAAACCATAGAATTATGAAACCGCTTACATTTACAATTTGGCTACTCGCAGGTTCGTTACTCTATGCTCAAAACTATGGCAAACGCCCTGTGTTATGAGATATTGCACAAACTATGCAAGCAAAAGTTCTTACGGTTTATTTATTCACATATCATTCATATTATTATTACCACGAATTAAGTAATATTTTTCAAATATCAAATATTACGAAACCAAAAAAGATTACGCAAAGAAATTATAGATGTCAAAGAAACGATAGCAAAATGTCCTGTCTGTTTTGATTATTCTTTATTTTTGACGGGCAGATCTAAGCAACATTTCTTTTTCAACACCGATATTAAGAATATGCCATCTTACTTCCACATTTTATCTAAAACAGTTTGGTGTTACAATATTATTTTACGTTTGTGTGCGTTATCGTACCATTTGTTTTTACAAAATATCATGTAGGTAAAGTATCTACTTATAATATCGTTCAGAAGGTTAGAAGAAGAAGAAGGTTAGTCAGAAGGTTCAGGAAGAAGAACCTTGCTATAACAAGGTAATTTTTGCGATTCAATTTATCTTGAATGTTATTCGCAGTAGGTTAGCAACTTTAAAGAACCCACGACCTTATTATTAGTTATTCTGATTTTCTTCATTACTTACTCGTTCGTATGGATGTACCGACCTTCGTCGTCTTCGTATGTTTGTTTGTTGGCACAGAGAGGACGTGCACACGCCCTGATCGCGTTGGGCTGAAATGCGTTGTGTTGACTTTGGTCACGTCTAACTCGAATTGTGTACATGTAAACTTTACTCTGTTTTGCCTCTTCTCACTTCATTAATGAAGGGTGTTTGCCTATTTTAAGATCTTCTTGACATCGTAACAAATTTCATTTATTTATACTCTACTTGAATGAAGTGAAACTTAGAGACACTTAACAGAAGTATTTTTTCCCACTTAATGGTTATATAAAACGTCAACAAATTATTAATTAATCTCAAATAACTTAATATAACGGCTAGGTGTCTAATTGGTATTCATATACGCTGTTAGCTCACGAAGTAGTGTCCAAAGGTAAAATATTACATAAGTTATCATCTATATTAGGAGATGTTTTCGTTCAGCGTTGGTCATGATGATCTCAAGTTATTATAGAGCAAGATGTTTGAGAGCAGATAATCAACATTTAACTGGGAGTTCAACCTTTAACAGATCAATAATTTAATTCTTTAGTTTTATAACTGTAACGTATTGATGATGAAGTAGGAGTGGGTCAACAAAGAGTATGATAAAATCAAAAAAATATTTTATTACATTTAGGCCCTGAGAAGGCGCTTATGAACGTCAAAGCTACCATCGGTTCGGACAAACAATCCAGCCGTCGAGAAGAACCGACAAGAAACTCAATCTGGTTTGTCTTTTCATGATACGTATTTTCACAAACATAGATAGTTATATTCCTTTTTGGCGAATGCACAGAGAAGAGCGTCATTTCCAGACGTCATCATAGTTCACATATTGGTAGATAGCCTTTAGACATTAAAATCCGTTTGGCATGGTGCTTGTACTCACTATCCGGTAAATCGGTAGGTAATGTGCTTTGGGACTTTGTTATAAAACCTAACACTATTACCTAAAAAGGTTACGATTTTCCCGACGTGTAACCTGACGCCGATGCTTTATGAACTCCGCTATATAACTGTTGATAAGTATTGTTTCAATTCGAAGCGACCGCAACTTTAACCGCTGAGAGTGAGTGTGTGCGGTTTTCGAACCGATAGCAGCGCGCGGTAGGAAATATAGGGTTGCGGTCTAGACACGCTGACACCGATACAAGTCTTGTTACTATCATTACGACATTTGCTTATATGTACTTTTGGTTAAATGCCAATAATGCATGCGAATTTATGTTATTTCATTAAAAAACATTAAGTAAAGCTTGTCATGGCATCGTAGGGAAAAGCTTGCGTTACTTGCGTATGTATTTGTGTATATGTGTAAGTATTTATACTACGGGACTTCGTATAATATATAGTTTATGAGAATTCTCATATATATATAATTTAATACATATAAGCCAAAGAAGTTTCACTTCCTTCGGGTGTGTACACTGAAAGACGCAATATTTTAATGAAACTTGTCCGTTATCTTGCTGTTAGATAATGTGCTGTTTGTAATGTTGTGGTTGTATCATGATTTTGAGTGTGAGGAACGTGAATTGTTCTCCCTTTCAAACCTATTGGATGATTCTATAATGCTTGCTTGTTGGCACGTTGTGATAACACTGACTTATATTTGTCATTGTCAATAATAATAACGCCAACGGATAATTAACAGCAAAATAATGTTGTCGTCGTTAGTTTTTCATCCATTACGTGGAAACAATTCTTTGTATCACTACATAGTATAAAACAAAGTCCCCTACCGCATCTGTCTGTCTGTCTGTTCGCGATAAACTCAAAAACTACTGAACGGATCTTCATGCGGTTTTCACCATTGGATAAAGTGATTCACGAGGAACGTTTTCGTATATAATTTGTCCAGGATTTTTTATTATCAGGGTGGGACAACGTCTGCCGGGCCCGCTAGTTATTAATAATTGCGATAATGACCACATCTAATTAGGAGTAATATTTAATGAATAATCAGGTCGCAGTTTTGCCAAATTGTTCGATCAGTGGAATGTCGGTTGTCAATATCTGAAGACTTTGAAGATTTAAGGTTTGACATTTTCAAACGAATTTGAATTTTATTTAGCAACATCCGCGATTCACAGTAAATTTAGCAACAACCCTATTCATATGTTATATACATAAGTACAAGTAAAAAAAAAAATTGAAGCAGAAGCTACGATCAATACACAAGACTCGCTAAGGAGCGGCGCGGGCCGGCGATCTCCTATCTCAGATCAGTATTCGCATATAATCGTCAATATCTTCTAGAGCTCTTCCTGGGTCATTGGCATATCATTCATACAGAGGTTCCATGTACTAAAATAGTTTGATCACCTACGCATTCCATAACTTCGGACTTTGTAATATTGAAAACTACTGTATTTATTATACAAAGAAAGAAGATGAAAATGCGATACATGCATGATAAAATACATGCGATGTCAAGTGGCATTATTAGTTCTTTGCAGACTATTATAAATCGCAATACGTTATATTGCTGTTGGGACAATGTGAGAATAATAATACCATTAATGTATACAGGGACGTATCCAAAGGGAGAACATTGAAACAACCATGTGAACTCTGTAAAAAATAGCTGCACGAAGTTATTTTGTTTGTGCGATCTATACTTACTTTGTATTTCACAGTGGTTATGATCCCGATTATTTTATGTAACATCAGTTTTCGGGGGGGATAAATCCCAACTATACCCCCCTCTGTATACGTGCCCGAATGTATATATAGCTACGCAAAGTTGTCGATTTTAATTACTTACTTAAAAGTGGAGGAATCATTTATAGTGTTTTGTGTATTATCCTATACTTATTAGCTACATTAGGCCAGCCTAAGCAACACCTAATTAGCTGACAGCAGCCTTCCTAGAAAAAATGCAAATAGTTCTTTTAAAAACTCATATATGACATATTTAATTATTATCAAAAATAAATATTCATTTGAATTGTAGGAATGTTAATCCTAATCCTAACTAATATTCTAAATGTTAATTTGTTTGTCTGTTACACTCTCACGCTATAACTATAAACTACTCAATCATTCTCGATGAAATTATGAATACACGTTAACAGGGATACAGAAAAGGACATCGGGTACGGTACTCGTCATCCGGATAAAAAGTAAGGTTCGTTGAAGATAGGTAAAAATTAAATCAACACAAGGAGAGCAGGCAGTATGGGAGGTGATACGTTCGCCTCCTCCCACTGATGTAGCCGAGCCTGAGGGAAGGGCTCGGGGGGCCCTTCTCCTCACTGCACAGGTGAGACTGACGAGGGGAGGTAACTGGCTGTGTACCCAGCTTACCTCTCTATAGTAGGACGAAGACTGGCGTTCAATCATCAGACTGCCGCAGGGCGGTTTTCAGAAAGACAGCAGGTTCGATCCCTGGCCGCCCGTATCGTGCGGCAGACGGTACACCGTGGGGTTTTAATCGGTGGGAGTCGCACATAACCCACTCCCTCCCCCGAGAGGGAGGCGTATCCATAAAGGAATTCTCCACATTGATAAAAAAAACTAAATTAATACTAGCGAAGCCGCGAGCAATACCTAGTATAACTATTAACTCGACATGGAAATCTATGATATTGAATTGACTCACTAGTGAGAGTCATCTTTAATTCTTGCTTATTATTCTTCGTATAAAATTTATGTTCAACTATAATATAGTAAATACTGATAATACGAAATCCGTTTGAAAGCTGCAGAGCAAGTAATAAGATAGTGAGTATAATTCGAATATGTAACATACATAATAAAACAAAATAAACATACTTAATACTCATTTTGTCTATAGTTGAGCATCAGTGTTTTAGAGGCGTTCGCATGAGACCCTTCAGTGTACTGCAGTCTAGTCAGAGACTTGGACACTCGATATCTTATGTAGGCCCAGCGACTCCGGTTGTTAGGGCTACAACACTGTTTTTATATTCACTTTCACCAGTAAAAATAAGGAGCGTATTTATAATTTAAAGTAGCGGTTTGTCATAAACTTTGGGGATATTTCTGTGCGGTTCCAACAAAAAGGGTGTATTAATAAATGTTTAAAGTACGTAAATATATCTGTATAAATACATTGTAAATCGTCTCCAGAATATGCACGGGTGACGTACGCTGACGTGTACTAATTAATTTTTCGTAATGTGCATTTACTAATTTATGTTAATAATACTATTGTCTGAGTGTGCAGGAAAACATTGTGCGGCAACTTGAACCTGAGATTGCACCTTATGTCGCCATATGTGGGAGTATAGAATTGTGGATTTCTTGGTTTTTTAAATTGCCGAAGTGTCGTGGTGATTATGCTCGTATATTCCGTCAGGAATAGACTTTTGGCCAATCAGTGGAAGTTCCACTGGCTAACTTTATTGCTGTAAGGAATATAGAGTTATGAGTATGAAATTTATACATTCTATAATAAGTTGTAATTTCAAACAAAAACGATCCAGAGTAGGTACTAAAAAGTAGTGCAGTATGATGACACGCTGTTTTAGCGCCTTATGTCAAACAATATATATTGCATAAGATGCGCGTAAAGTTCCAATCAGTCAACGCGGCAACACAAAACGGGAACAAGCTCTAAAATTAACCGACCGCAAATTGTGTTTTGTAAGCGAAAATACACGAATTTCCGTATTCATGGTTCTTAAAAGTCTATTATGAAAATATCTTTAAGAGTTTCAATGTATTCTATTTCAGAGATAATATATTCATTTTGAAATTGCAATTATTTAGATTTTGGCCGGAAGTTGTGAGAAACAACGCTTATAGATAATCAATATACGTACAGTGAATTTACGTTAAGTATCTCATTAGAATGCACTCATTTTATATATCTCAATGATAGCAGTTCGACTAAAACAATACACTTGATAGCAAGCCGGACTTATAATAATTTCAAGAGTTATAAATTAAAGAATAGTAGAGCTTTTTTACTGAACTTTTTTTAGGGTTTTGGTGTCAAAAGGCTATTATAGAGGGGATCAATATGTGAACGATGGTGATGTCTGGAATTGACTCATCTCTGTGCATCCATTAAAAACGTTTGTGACATGTATCTAATATATTCTAAATATTATATATGTTTGTTAAAAAGATAAACCAGATTGAGTTTCTTGCCGGTTCTTCTCGATGGCTGGGTTGTTTTCCGAACCGGTGGTAGTTTTGACGTTCATAAGTGCCTTCTTAGGGCCTACATTGAATAAAGTGTTTTTGATTTGATTTGATGAACGTAGTTAGCACAAGGATAATGATTACGTTAAAATTGCTTTCCTGACAAAATAATATTCATTATATTACTCACAATCTAGACTTTCAAGGTGTTAGCGAAAATCAACTGCCAACCCTAAATTAATATCTAGCCAGGAGCTACATTATCCAATTAAAGCGCTCAGTCGACACTCGACCGATGCACTGTCGTCTATTGAAATTGTTAAGCCCGTGAGATCGTTGTCCTGAACGCAAGGAATTCCTTTAATAAGGAAGATATTACTCAAGAACAGACAGGATACTTGTTCGCATCATTCAATGCTACCATTAAGAACTTTGTAGATGTTTTTTTTGTAGATTATTACTACCATCGTCGAGTAGTTTTATATATGTATGTAGTGCCATCATTTCAATGAATTAACAAGATGATGGCCGCCTTTTTAGAACTGGAGGATCACTTCCCCTCCCCCTCCACCTTCCATTCCCCTCTCCATCCCAATCTTCCCCCAAACACAGGCTGGTAACGCACTTGCGACTCCGCTGGTGTTGCTAGTGCCTATGGACGGTGGTAATCACTTAACATCAGGTGACCCATCTGTTCGTTTGCCTCCTATTACATAAAAAAAAACTTTCCAGGATGTTTTCATGGCAAGTCAACATCCATACTTCGTGGTATTATTTCCAATCCATTTCACTTGTGCACAATAACCAAACTATGTTACGTAAAACACCACCAATTTTACAAATATAGTAGATTCAAATAGCACAGGTTAATAAAATATAAGATCTACTATATGACATTTCAAGATCACATTAAAAATGATATATGATGATAGGATGTTAATATCTCTATGATCGCAATTTGTCTTTAACTGTATTTAATAAAAATTACTTTTCTTTAGTAATATTATCCTGAGGAAATGTTAAAAGATAGAATTACATGTGACATACTCAGGAAATAGCTACGTATATGTCGGACATACAAATTCAGACTGATCTGTTACTTCATACGTATAAAAGAAGAGGTATAATTATTTGGACGTGATTTGCAAGAGCAATGCTTGAACTACGATTTAAAAGTCAGACTATAGAAAGAAAAACCGATATCTTCTCTTGTTGTATTATGAATTTGGGAAAGGGACTGAAGTGGACCTTGGCAATCGCTTAATTTGCGTAAATAGACGATTTTGTTGAGAATGGAACGGTGGTCGTCAAGCCTGCTCAACTTGACCTGATCACACCAAGCGACAGGCGTGCATTTAGACGGAACATTTTGACCCACAATCTCCTTTTTTTAAAGCTATCATATTTTTTTTATCTATCAATAAGAATTATAATTAACCTATATTTAGAAAACTGATTAGCGAATCATTGTAATTTGAGTTTCCATAACTTTCAGAAATATCTAATCTTTTACGTATAATGTCGATAATTATGTTTTACTAGTTACTTCTTACTTCACTCTACGTTTATCAGATTGTTCCCAAGCAAGTTCAAACTTAGAGTTATCTAAAAGTTCTGAATCCGCACCTCAACTGTATATATTATCGTAGATCTGCGTGGGCAAAAGTACTAACAGTGACAAAGGTTCAAGTAGTACGCTACAGTGTCGACGGGCTATTGCTCGCTCTCAGTAAGGTCAAACCTTGTTTCGTAAGCATAACTCATTTTTATGCGGCCCTAATCCTTCTATAGTTTTACTTTGATATTACTATGCTTAACCTACTATTTAGTATTTTAACCTACTGAACATGTGCTATGTTTGTTGTTATTTTTATTAGCCATCGTAATTTAAAAAAGTTGATTTCTTGGAATATAGTTTTTACAAAAAAAAATACTCATATCACTTATATGATCACCATATATTTTTTTAGTTTATTTATATAAATTGAGCATTTGGCAAACTTAAATTGTAAAAAAGTAATATCTAAGCAGTATATTACACTATAGCAGGATATCTAAAGCCAGCAAAACGGGATCTCTTCATCTCAATCACTTATAGTTTTTATATCTTATAGAAATGATAGTTTTATTAAGTACTACAGGCCCGGTGGATGTTGTCTCGCCCGATAATAAAAATACCTGACAGATATACATAAAACTTCCTCAGGAATCACTTTATCTACTGGTGAAAACCGTAAAACAATCGGTTTAGTAGTTTTTGAACTTATCGTGAACAGACAGACGCGGCGAAGGACTTTGTTTTATAATATGTAGGTAGTGATTGATATTGATTTACATTCTTATATTAATACCGACTTCGTGTCAAAACTTCATACAGTTACTGTTCTTTTCTTTACATGATAGCTATACTTATTTACAAGTAAAACAGTATAATATAATCGTAAAACAAAATATATTTAATGGAAGAAATCTACTTTCATTCCTGTCACAAGTTGCGTGTAATGATAACCCATAAAAATAAGTTTCCCCTCATAATTTATGGTTAATCAATGAACCAAACCACAAAAGAGCATAAATTTTATGATACTATATTATATCTTTGTCCGGGAAAACAGAACTTGCATGCGATCAACCGAAAAAACTTATTTGTTCTTTAATACAACTTAAAGCTAAAGGGATAAGCATAAAAATTGCATGACAGTAACATGAACTTACCCGAATGAAACAAAATGTCCTAATTTTGACAGATCGATTTTTTATTTCCGTGTTTTGCGAGTTTTTTTGTTACTAAAATTTTGTTTCTAAACAGCGTTGATTGTCTTCTATACCACAAGGCAGCAAATAGGTTTATGGTACACGTGATGGTAAAAGGTTACAGCCACCAGTGGACAACAGTAAAAGCCAGATGTATCCCTAATGCATTTTCAACCTTCAAACTCATGTAGGTACCATAACCGTGTGTTTTCGGGATGTTCATAATCTTTCACATGTCAATTTCATAATCCTCTATCTATACATATAATAAATATGAATGATTTTTTCACTGATTGGGTATAAAAGTATACACGATACTGATAACAAAAATGCAATATTTAAAATTTTTGTCGATCTGTCTATCTGTCTGTTTGTTCCGGGTAATCTCCGAAAGGGCTGGGCCGATTTTAACAGGAATTTCACTGCCAGATAGCTGAAATTACAGCGGGTTACTTAGGCTACTTTAAATTAGACTAGCTATTAACCGCGGCTTCGTCCGCAATGCTATCTGCAAAACGGTTCAAACGATTTTCACGGAACTTTCACGGACAGATAGCTGACCTTATAGGAAGTAATTTAGGTTATTCTATTTTAAACTAGCTGTTACCCGCGACTTCGTCCGCATGAAATTTAGCAAAAATATGGTGTTCACTGTAAACATCTGCGTAAGATGTGCGTTGTACTGGACTCCAAGAATAAATATAATTGAAATTAATATATCTCTATCGAAGTATTTAATTTGAATTATATTGTCTTTTTGGTCATTTTCGCGGCCATCTTGTTTTATTTACCGCGCTTTCGTCTACATAACTCAGTAAGCATAGTAATATATAGGAATATTGTATCGAGTTCAATGAGCACTACTTAAATTGTCAAATATTAAAAACTGCTTAGGCAGATATATTTAAAGCTTTATATATCTTAGTTATATTTATGCGAGATTTCAAGACGTCAACTCATTCATTGTTTACAATTCAACATTATAATCATCATCAATCATCATCATACATGATGAGTTAAGGTTCCAAATATGTTGCTGATGATGAAACCTCATTTGACACACTGTTAGTATTTATATAGCTAATGTATACGTTACATGTTACTGTAAGTGACGTGCGTGTCGTACTTAGAATTATTTTAAAGAGCATTTCTATATTGTACATAGTCTCACAATTTTATATTTCTTTAATACAATTTTAAAAAATCAAATTAAATACAGATATATGAATTTCAATTATATTTATTCTTGGAGTGCAGTACAACGCACGTCTTACGTAAATGTTTACAGTGAACAACATATTTTTGTTAAATTTCATGCGGACGAAGTCGCGGGTAACAGCTAGTTTAAAATAGAATAACCTAAATTACTTCCTATAAGGTCAGCTATCTGTCCGTGAAAGTTCCGTGAAAATCGTTTGAACCGTTTTGCAGATAGCATTGCGGACGAAGCCGTGGTTAATAGCTAGTCTAATTCGGAGTAGCCTGAGTAACCCGCTGTAATTTTAGCTATCTGCCAGTGAAATTCCCATCAAAATCGGTCCAGCCGTTTCGGAGATTTCCCGGCACAAACATACAGACACACAGACCGACAAAATTTTTAAAAATTGCATTTTTGTTATCGGTATCGTGTATACTTTCATACCAAAAAAAGTATTTTTTTTAAAATTTTATATTACATACAGACACTTCGTTTTTATTATATGTATAGATGTATATTGATATATCAATTTTATTAATGTAAAAAAATGTTTTGTGGTGAACGTATTTGGTCAGTTTTAATGTTTTAGAAGGGGTTGTGAAAGTATAAATTTCCTATTAAACAGAGACCGTATCCTAGATCAGCGATGCCTAAACTTTCCAAGTTATGCAATACTCCAAGATTCTGTTTTATTGTAAAACTATATAACAAAAAATAAAAGGCACTGAATTTTCAAAATAGAGTGTAAATTTTACTAGAATTTATGTTTTATTCAAAAATGATTTTTGTAACAGTACGATTTTGAAGCATTGACGGCTTTGTTGATAAGTAATGTTCCGAAATAGCGTCGATCGATGTAATAGGTTCGAATCCTTGCAACTGAGTCGTAGTTTTCGGTAATTATACATCGTGATGAAACTATAGCGTGGTAGTATGGCTTTTTCTAAGTCCGCCGCCCGCTATCTACCATCTTCAAGTTGAAAATCTGTCGCCAAGCGCCTTTTTATGTGTTCCGGCAGCTGCACTTGAGAGTCAGTCCCCTCTACGCTTAGCGTGTTTACCTTCTTAGACCACGTCCTCATTTAATATCAGATGAAATTCTGGTCAAACGCTGAAAATATTAACCAAATTAATAACCAGAACATTACAGATCCACTATTTAACATATTTGTAAATTGAATTACGTAAAAATATACACTAAAATCAAATGACATGTTGTAAAAATTGCGATATAAAAATTGTACAAACTTAATAAATCAATAAAATTTGGAGCGAGTATTTCCGAGGAAATATAAATTGAAGCAGTTCTAAGAGACCGCACAATAGTTGTGTTTGTCTGAATCACGTACGAGGGCCGGCGCGGCGACTCACGAGTTTTGCGTATATGGAAATCTTGTGATCTAGCCGCCGGCTCCTCTTTTACTGGTCCCATAGTGGCAGCAGAGGTTCAAGGTTCCATCACTATAAATCTAAAGATTACGAGGAATCACTCCGTAAAAATCACCAAGTTTGTAAAGACGGAGTTTCCCAGGGTATCACTTAGAACCAGTTTTTATAGTGCATTTTTTTAATCCGGTACATGTTTTGGGAGGTTTGCTAATGTAGAAATTGTCTTCATCGTTAAATTTACTTACTAATTGCAAGTTGTAATAATTTTGTGAGGTTTCCGCAGTTGCCATTTTGGCATTTATAATTAATGCGCTCATCGTATAATATTCGAAAAGATTTTAGACCTATTTCTTCGTAGTCTATTAATCACATTTATTCCATCTCGAAATCATCTAGGCCTCCATAACCTTTTTCAAACTATACTGTACTATTATGTAGTAACTATATACATAGTAACTATGTATGTAAATTATACAGTTTAAGTATATAAACTATAAATTTATACTAGTATTTATTTATTGCCCTTTAAATTCGATTATTCTATTAATTTTTATTAATGTTATCATTTTCTTAATTTATATTTTAAATTATTACTTTTGTATTTTTTTCCCTTAAACACTTTTTTTGGCTTCTTTTTTTCACGTATAACATGTAAGCTCTGTTTACGTCCGGAAGATTTTAATTTAAATCGTACTTAAAATGTCATAATGTTATTGAATTCTTAGATTTAATCCAGTTTACCTCAGACCAAATAATAATGCGCGGAGGGTTAGGATTCCAATGTAACTTTTCACTATTTAGAATTTGATTTAGTATGCTTCAGCATTATGATGAGTTTAAGGGAAATACTGAGGAAACAAGTACATTATAATATATCAAATATCAGAAGGCTCAAATGTTGACTGTTCTGGGAATTACTTTAGAAATTTTATTCTGGCTACAAAATGGGCACAACAGTTGCCCACTTACCGCAAATATAGCGCTGCTGAAAAACAAATGAAATCATCATGGTATTTCTTTAAATATAATTGTAATACTCATGAATAAACATAAGATTTTTCAAGTTTTACTAGTTATATCACACTTATTGTCAATGAAAAGTATAGAACTTAAACTGCGTAGGTGTGATCCATCAATTCAAATGTATCTTACAATTCTCAAACGAAAACGAAATTACCACATGTCATCATCAATATGTTTTCTGTCAAAAACAAAAATCACTTTTGTATCATAATTGGTGGTTGTCATAATGGCCTTCATCATGTAATCATTAGCGTGTAACAAACTTCAATTTGAAGGTTGAACTTTGTTCCGAATTATCGAGGCATCTGTGTAGCTAGAATTGTTTTTTTTTATCGCTTTTGAAACATTAAAAGTAATGAGTTTTACAGGTCCTCAGTTTACATATATTATTACCAAGTTGCAATACATTAAAAAATGCATTAAAATTATTCGATTTTTTTGATAAAAACAAATGAATATCTAAGATTTCAGAACAGATAACGAAACTAGGAACTTCAATATGTAAACATTAAAACATACATTTGAATTATTTTCGCAAGAAGATAATAAGAACGTAATAATATTTTTTCAAAGTATTATTTAAATTAATATAAAAACATAATTAAAGTGTTTAATAACATAGCTCTGTGACTATTATATGTTTGAAGATATTAAAAACGTTAAAAGACCATTTTGTATTTAAGTGGTCAGACATGTAAATGATTTTGTGAATTTTTCATTTCGACTGTAATTAGTTTGAGATGGTTCTTTATTTTTACTAATACAGCAAAACGACATCCCATCGACCAACTCGTTACAGTTCACACGCTTTATCGTCGAACTGTATAATTTTTCCAAGATATTTGCAAATTTGTAGGTTTATGAATATTATAATAGTAGGAAAATGTCTTGAAGTTTCCTATTTCGATGAGAATTAATTCCAGTTATAGTGTAAAAATAGTAAATTAATCACGTTATGTCTTCGTTGTAGAAAATGCTAGTAAGGTCCTGTGTAGTCTGAGAAAATGCACGAAAAAGCTAAAGAACATTGATTTGAGGAGTAATTAGAACAGAAACTGAATACCAGTAGAAATGAACATTTAATTTGCGAATTTGCTTGTCTTTTGTCATATAGTCTTAAAAGGTGTATTTTTATTAACCTGCTCCAGTTTCCACTTTACCTCGATCTATTATTAAATATAGGTGGATAAAATAGAAACAGGTGTAGGGATCACATAAAACCTACGAATGTCCCTAAACTCAATAAAAACGTAGAGCAAAGAAACCCACGCCGTCACTTTTCCCCACGCTACAAAATGTCTCTGACCTGTGTCAGAGGAAAGAAAGCAGGGAATAAAAAAAAAAAACGTATAAAAAATATTATGAGATTCGTCGCACTATGTGAATTTCAGTGTGTACTGAGTCTACGATGCAGACAGATAAAAGTAGCCTACAATTGGTGTAATTAGAATAGATAAGATTGACAATAAAAATATCTATTTCTTTATGTTAGAAGAAGTTTCTAAATAGTACCGATGACAGAGAAGTTGAGGAATAAAACGTTAGCATGGTGTGAGCATATCACGAGGACAGTGAAAGATATGATATATAACCAGAATAGTGTTCAATACGAAAATATAGTAGTAGAGTAAACCTGAAAAAATATGAAAGGACTGTGTGAAGATGTTTTGAAAACTCTAATGTTAATACTGATATGACATCTAACAGAGGAGAGTGGAAGAGGAAAATATGATTTGCCGACCCTACTTAGTTGGGATATAGGTAAAAAGATGATGGCTAGTTTCTGTTACCATTTAGGTCGCCATGCATAATATTAGGTCTTTACCTATGAAATTGCCGTTTTGTATAAAAAATTTAAACGAATTTTTTTCATGTATTTTTTATTTGTATTAATCGAAATAATCACCCATGCAATCAATGCATCTTTTCCAATGCAGTGGCAGTTTATTGATGCCCTTCTTAAAGAAATCAGCTGGACGGGAGGCAACAAATTCTTCAAAGGCATTTTGTACTGCCTCTCGGGTATTGAATTTTTTTCCCGCCAAGGAGTTATCCAAATTCTGGAAAAAGTAGTAGTCTGTAGGCGCAAAGTCTGGTGAGTAGGGCGGATGACGGAGAACTTCCAACCCCAGTTCTTGCAACTTGGAGACCGTCTGCTGTGCAGTATGAGGTCGCGCGTTGTCGTGCAGGAGCAGCGGAGACGAGCGATTGACCAATGCTGGTTGGAGATGTGCCAGCTTCTCCATCATTGTGTTCAGTTCTTCACAGTATACATCTGCAGTAATGTTCATCCCGTTTGGTAAGAAGCTGTGATGAATCACACCGGCGCTAGACCACCAAACAGTGACCATCACTTTTCTAGGGGTAAGTTTTCGTTTAGGGCATTGTTTAGGTGCTGAACCAGGATCCAACCAACTTGCTGAGCGCTTGCGGTTATCAAACAGAATCCATTTTTCATCGCAGGTAACAATGCGGTTCAAAATTCCTTCATTTGTGTGTCTGTTGAGCAGTGCAACGCACGTCTCGACGCGTACTTCGCGCTGGCGATCATTGAGTTCGTGGGGCACCCATTTGTCAAGCTATTTTCCCTTGCCAATTTGACGCAAATGGACCAATATTGTTTTGACGCTAACGTCGAAAGCTGCTGCTAATTCAGCCGTAGATTGTGTATCATCAGCTTCCACAATCGCCTTTAATTCGTCATTGTCGACCAAAGTCTTCGGACGACCGCGAGGTTCCTTTTCAGGTCGAAATTCCCAGAACGGAAGCGAGCAAACCAATAACAGGTGGTGCGTTGGTTTGTAGTGTTAGCTCCGTAAACGTCGTTGATGTTGCGTGCCGCTTGTGCTGCGTTGCTGCCACGACGGTACTCATATTCCATAATTACTCGAATTTTTAACGTATCTATGATGACAAAAAAGATTGAAATGCGATGAAAATGAACACTAATCAATAAATGACTATTTTTGGAAAAAGAATTCCATGTTTTTAAAATAAAATTAATTTTTAATTTGAATTCTTAGCCAAACAAAAATTATTTTGATTTGAAATGGCCAGTACTGCAGAACGGCAATTTCATAGGTAAAGACCTATTATATGCTATATCACGTTTATGGCAAAGTTATATTTCATATGAAAAGATTATGTCATTATTTAATAACTATTGAAAATAATTAATAATAAAGCATTTTGCCAAGCAATAATAAGGATGTGAATGACGTCTATAATGTTTTGTAATGACAATACGTGACCATAGGCTTGATCTCGTTAAGGCGTGACATAGATCAATCCAGTTTGCATAAGAGTATGTACAAATCATAACTAGAAACTCCCATAGTTTAAAATACCTCTATTTATTACGTTAAAATAATAAAAATGAGTTGGTAATCATCGATAATGATCATATTAACATCAGCGGCCTTTACCAAAATTTTCAAATAAAACATACGATGACGGTCCATTTCACTAAAAGTTTTATAACGCAAAGAATTAAGAATTCAAAAGAGACTATATGATCTGACGAGGTAAAAATATTGGATAATAAATACGAAAATAATCTGCGTATATATGTATAATAAAATAAATGGTTAATTGACTGTTTTAAATAAATGTCATAAAAGTACTGAACAAATTTTGTAGTTTTCAGATCAATATAGGACTACATATGGAAAGATATACAATACATAATTTTACGCTTTTCTATAGCTTGTTTAATAGTAAGAATAACGTTAAAAAAGAGCCAATTTTTTTAATAATAATTATTAATAGTAATTTTAAAGATAGAAGAAGGGGTTTTTCTAATAAGATATTAGACCATAAACGTATTACTTATTGATAATATGGGCATATTATATCTTTATCTATCTATCTCTATCTTTAAGTCATTTTTTTCGTTAGTTCCTTATACAGTGTAAGTGAGCACTGAGGGGATATGGTGGGTTAAGGTTTCAAATATGTTGCTGATGATAAACCTCATTTGCCACACTGTTAGTATTTATATATCTAATGTACACGCTACATTTTACTGTAAGTGACGTGCGTGTTGTACTTACAACTGTTTTTAAAAAGCATTTAGATAATTGTAGATGGTCTCACAATTTTATATTTCA
The DNA here is from genome assembly GCA_036509395.1 of Antheraea yamamai. NCBI lineage: Eukaryota > Metazoa > Arthropoda > Insecta > Lepidoptera > Saturniidae > Antheraea > Antheraea yamamai. Next base: position 16,361,615 of record AP028437.1, on the reverse strand, counting down.
TTAATACAAATTAAAAAACGCGTGTGGACCTGCGGGTACAGCTAGTGAGATAACATAGGAAAAATAACTTAAAATAATTAGAAGGATTGCAGGGTTTGAGGAGAAATGACACAAGAACCATTAAGAAATAAAATACAACCTAAAATTATTTCAGAGATAACAGAAGCATTTTCATCTGAAGGAAATTACTTAATAATGAATGAGTTATGTATTCGTTACAGGATCTTGGTCCAAGATGTCGTACTATCGGTGCGGGCCGACTGCCATCGGCAGCCGCACATCCTGGGCGCCTGTTACCTCACCTGGAGCAGAGTCCAAAGGCTTTCCGCGGCCACTCAGCGGCAACTTTGACAGAATATTCAACGCTTTCGAACGGACCAATGCCTTTGAGTAAGTTTTACCAAACATTAAATAATGTAAAAAAAAATCATCTAACTTTAGGAATAGGTCAGTTTTCTATTTTTTTGTTAAAGGTAAATATAGCTTCTCGTGATTGGTTACACCTCGAAGTAAATATACTAAACATCACCCACGAAAGAATTTACGGTATTCAAGTACGAAGCACTTTAGCTCTGAACTCGAAACGCGCATAATTTTGACATACATTAACCTACAAGAGTTTTGAAAAAAAATCCTTAAAATTTAAAAGAAAATCTTGACCTCAATTATCTTATTAGTTGGTTAAAGAATTGTCAAATTACTTATTACTCTTCAAGGTAAGTAAATACAAATGAAAGAACATTTTAAACAGAGATCACAACGAATTGTAAAGGTAACAGATTATAATAAGTAGCTCAGTTCAAAATTCAAATATTTAAAGTAAGGGAAATTGCAAAGGTTATTCAAATGAGAAATTCAAGGCGATAATTTGTAAAGATTACTATAAATTTATAATTAAAATTAATTACATATTGTAATGAACCTAATTAGCTAATGTACTTTAATGCGGAGTAAATATAATGGAAAACCCTTCATTTTGTTGGCGTAATTCATCGGGGCTGTATCGTATTTAAGAGTATTTCATATTAAATTTCATTGAGTAAGTATAAATTCCTCGTTACTCTTTTTAATATAAATAAGTTTTTTTTAATATGTTTTATTGTTATGTATTAACATATCCGTTTTAATAATTTAATAATTTTATTGTGTAATTTTCTGTTTTCTTCAATAATCTCTCTCCATTATGAGTTACATAAGTGGTCGTATCGACAAACTATAACTAATAAGTTGGATAGAGATGATGTTTACAAAAAACTTGGTGTTGGGTGGTCACCAGATCATTATAGAGTTATTATGGAGTGTTTCTGAAGGCCAGTGGTGATAACAAATCTCACTAGCTGTAGGCGTTTAGATGCCGTCAATGGTTTGATATATTTCATTAATTTTTATTTAGCCCTTAGTTTAGATGATAGAATGACAAAGTGGTGACACGGCATCTGATGGTTTGTAAAGTGTAATATGAATCATATCGACCATAAGCCTCTCGACAGCTGGATAGCGGCTGGCGGATCTTAAAACACGGAAAAAATACTGGGCTTAAGGGCTTATCACGTTGTGTATTGCAGTAGCGATCCTGCCTAGTACAGAAAGTCTACTACAGTCACCCGCTTGATTACCAAACATATTATGTGACACGTCTAATCTTGCCACTATGGTGAGGGAGGAAACAACTATAGATATAGGTACAGTACCTTGCAATGGATGTTGCCCTAGTTTACAGTTAAGAACATTTTCTACATTTTGATGTACGTTTCCGTACATTTTTAAGGTACGTCCGTAGCGGTTTCGAGGGAAAGGAGGAGGAACGTCACACGGGTCACGTGGACGTGGTGGTTAATAGGAAGATGAGTAGCAGTTTTGAGCGCGCCGACTGTGCGCTGGCCGCGCAAGCGCCCTCCGCAGAAGACGAGGATTTCTACAGAGAGAAGATTTTGTACTCGCAGTCAAGACAACTGTTCCCGTTGCAGGAAGACTTGGCTGACTGGATAAATAAGACTATAGGTAAGTAAAATTAAACAATATGTTATTCAATTTAGACCTTTAGAAGATAAAATGTTGCCAGCAATTTGGAAAACGTGCTAGTCATCAAAAATAATCTGCAAGAATTTCGGATAGGGTTTCTATATATTTTTACTATACATATGTTCTTTATAGTGGGTGTACGGGAGTTACATCCAAAAACCAGCATCTTTCATGCATGTTTCACTTCATAACAACCTTTCAGTAATAATACTAGCTTTATATGTTCCTAGAAAGCGGTATAACAAGTTTTTTGTCACCAAGAAACTTCTATTTGCTTTAATAATTTGATAAATGCGGAGACTTATTTTTAATAATCAAAATTCTGTGTATAGCTTTAATTCTATAAATACGTAAAATTTTTAGGGGTGATAATACTACATTTCGAAATCTTATTCTTCGTTGATTTGCGATGTTCCATGCCGTAAATTACTCGTACTATCGCATCTTCGTAGTATAAACTTAATATCCACCTCAACTACTGAACCTCACAGTAACATACCGTAGAAGAGAAGAATATCGACGACATTAGAGTAAAGGACGTAGACTTAACGTCCTACATTTATTCTTATTACTTAAATAAGATATTCATGTAATACATCTTAAATATATTTTTGTGTGAAACAAAGCAACAAAATGTATGTAAAACAGTGAGATTTCTTAAGTTGACGCGTGTTCTTTCGTTGTTGCTTAATTGAGTGCTCGAACACCGTGACAATCGCGATTTAACGAGTTTCACCGACCTGCATATCACGTGTGTTGCCTTACTCTACATACATATTGATCTACTCCGACACTAGAAGTATGAAATCTATTACTAAGTCTCCTGCCATCGGATGGTTCATTAGAGGGTTCATACCATAAAATTAACATACATACACCAGTGGTATGTTTCCATTCTTATACATTTATTGGATAATGTGTGTTTCTATCCTTGTATAACGATGACGGCTTAGTTGACAGCGTGTTCAGACACCGCGTCGATGAACGTAGGTTCCATTCCTTGCAACAGTTTTGGAGCTTCCGGTGAAGGAGAACATCGTGATGGAACCACAGCATGGTGGTAAGGCTTTTTCTAAGTCCGTCTGCCTAGCTACCACCTTCGAGTTGAAAATCTGTCACCAAGCGCACCTGTCCGTGTGCCCGACAGCTGCACTTTAGAGCCAGTCTCTTCTAGGTTTAGCGTGTTTAACGTCGTAGGACACGTCATCATGTAGCATCGGTGAGATTGTGACCAAACGGTAAAACCTACAAAGCATAAAAATATCCTTTAATTTGAATATAACTACTAAACGTATTGCATTACTAGCTTCTGCCCGCGACTTCGTCCGCGTGGAATAGTTACTTTGGGCTAAAGTCAACACGCAGCGGAAGCATTCAAAAGGAAAAAAACGATTTTGAAACATTTTTCATTGTTGCTCCGCTCCTATTGGCCTTAGCGTGATGATATATAGCCTACAGCCTTTTTCGATAAATTAATAAAAATAAAGAATCGATAAAATAAATAATTTTTCAAATCGGACCAGTAGTTCCTGAAATTAGCGTGTGCAAGCAAACGAACTCTTCAGCATTATAATATGAAATAGTGTAGATAAGCTAAGTGAAGTACCGGGAAGATGACGCTCAAGAAATATCTCATACTACCGATATTCAGAAAAGATTTAGTGATTTTTTAATCATTCAAGTTGCTAATACGTTATGAAGAGATTTTTGCTCAATAGAAAAACATTGCTGGGAAATCGTAAGAATCTTTAATCTTTTGTCGTCAAGGAAAAGATTCCATTGCAGAAAATTGACTTTTATTAAAAACTTTATAATATTTAATAATTTATAAGTAATTGCATAATATTTGTAATCGTAACAATTATTCTTATTAATGAATTATTCAATTGAACTCTCCTTCGAAAGATCAAAAATGTTTTATAATCCTGTTCAAAATTATGACAGTTATTTTAAACTTTTTAATTTAACACTTTTTTATAATAATGTGTAAAATTAATTATAATAATTGTGTAAGTCCCATCAAGATATTATGAATATGGAATTAAAGATTAGGCAATAAACTTCTTAACTTAAACACTTAGATTACTAAGAAACTTGAACTCAGAGAATTCTTACAAAGGCGATACCATTTTATTAGAATACTGTAGTTATCGTATAAAATAATGAACCACTTTATAACATCAGTAACAATTTTAAGTAACCGGGATCGGTTGTCACGATAAAGGAGAAGAGCTCTAGCTTTCTTTCGTACAAATCATAAATCACTCCAATAATATCCCCTTGGACCTAGTTTAAGTGACTGTAATCATTCATCGGTAGCAACGAGTTGCGTGCTCACTGATTCAACCGCATTCCTCGAACACTTATCGTGCTAGGGCTTTGCCCTCGACTGCACATTCCTTTACTTTTAAATGAAAGAACTTTTTGACAACCCTGATAGGGTCTAATCAATGTTGATGCGTAGAATTCTTACAGTGTTCGGCATAATTAGTATAACAAGCGATTGTATCATCGCTCCATATACGACTACCGTGTTTTTATGACGCCCTGGTATACAGCGGGCTCGCCGCACCACGTGGGCGGTACCTAATGAATGGAAAGACTTACGAACAACGTTACGTAAACAGGTTTTGTTCTGTCCTGGTGGTGATTAAAATATAAAAAAATATTACTAAAATGGCATATAAACACGCTAAAGTTATTTACAATGATTAAAAATGTTCATTAGTAAAAAGGCTGCTATAAAAAAGAATGTTTGTTACATATGGTAGCAGTAGGAGCTATACATTATGTAGTCTCTTATCTCAGGCGCAATCTATTTGCTTCACTAAATAAAATATATAGCAATATCGCAAATATATTTTCTGTTTAGAAATGTTTACTATTAACAATAAATATTGTTTAGATTGTTATACATATTCGAAGAGAATCCAAGAAAACTAGGATTGATATTTACAAAGTATTGTAAAATTCAGCCTTGTGTTGCTATTACTCAGGTTAAAAATTAACCCCTCGGCTGATTTTTTAAGATCTATATCTCAAATTGGCGGTTCATGTTCTTATATTTTTCAAATTTCTGACATCGTAGATTCTAAATCTCATGGTTTAATTTTAAAAAGTTCGTATAAATGAAAGAATAATTTACAAATATATTTTATATACACAAATATAATTTATTTATTTTCAAAGTGTTGTAATAAATCAGGTACTTTTTAAGCTTATACTGCCAACAATCTTTTGTCCTGTGTCTCATGAGGTCAATGTTAGTTTGTATGGAGCTTAAACCTTTATGGTTTTGAGCAGTCCAGAGGTTAAAGCAACTAAATCATGTCACTACATTGTACAATTAATACCAACCTCTCATCTTCCTTCCAACTTAAGCGCCACGAATTCCATTTCTTCTTTTCCCAGCTCTGTAAGCTTTGGAATGTATTTATAATATCACCATATTATCATTTCAGTAAATAGGTTTGATTTCAGCATTGTTTTTGGTATGATTTGTTAATAAATAAAATCAATGTAGGATGTAAATTGTAAAGCCTACGTCGCCTCAGCAGAAAATATAACATGAGCTTTTTTAATCGGATTACACTGCCAAACATTTAGGAAGATTAACCAAGTTAGTACGTACAATCTTTGGAGCATTATTCTGCGATTAAGATAAATTGTTAATCACAACTGAATCATTATGATTTTATGTAGTATTTAAGTTATACAGTTTTAATACATTTGTAAATGTCAATATTATTATTTATTTATTATATGAGATTAAATCTAGTTGTGCCGAGGTGGTAGCGCACCGCCCACGTTGTCTTTGTACGTCTGAATTCACACGTGCAAAACTTTAGCTCGAGATTTATGATAAAGCGTTGTATGTCGTGGCGTAATCATAAATGTCACCCATCTATATAATGAATAATCAGTCATGACATGTACTCGTAGACAATGATAAAGTATGAAAGTAAAATAGCGTCAGGAATAATAGAAAAATGATTACAATTCGCAATATCATAAATAGTTTACAAAATGAGAGATGTTTGCGAAGCGATATCTATTACTGCTTAGAACAATAATTATAGTTGAGAAGTAACTTACCGAAGTGTATTTACAACATGACTGTCCTCACATTTACTTACACTTCCACACTTATCCTTGTTTTTGTCTTATTATCTGGGTACTGTCTCTGTTTTTCTGATATATGTTTAAAGAGAATCTAGTCTTGTAATTGACGTATCAGGAAAGCTTGAAATTCTTCTAATTAAACACACAACTATACAAGGTATGATAATGTTTTGTCGAATTCGAAATTAACTCATCGGGGGTACAGCATAGCGCCTGTCACGAATATGATAAATTTACGATATAACGTACTGTCTCATTTCACGCGTAACCATCAATTATCTATAAGTACTTAAGTCGTGAATCCGACGTATTATTTGCAATCTAATGGAATATAAACCCTCTTGCCCTGCAATAAGGGGTAAAAGCGTGGATTATTGATCGCAGTTTGCGTGTCGGACGCTAGCTCTCTTAAGAAGCGGGGAATGTTCGTTACAATACAAGAGCATATATCCGGCATTTATACCAAATATTTCGTTTACATGTACTGTTATTTACTTTATAGCAAAAAATTGCGTGTGCTGTCTATTTTTCTCATTGGTAAAAAGCGTTAAAGATTTATTCCTATGACAGACCGCACTGTACTAACTGGAAATTACGAGCAATTCTCTCTGAGAGTTTTTTATTTCTAAGATTTAACTAACTGAATAACTTTCTTCTTCTCGAGTTGAGAAGTGTGCGAGTGAAGGTATATGAGGACGTTAGTCGTTAGTGAACTGTTAATTGCATTAAAGGAAATCGATATTTAAAGCCTTGGGAATTAAAAGCAAAAAGTTAATAAGCTAGCGAGGTACTTATATTTATGAGCTGAAATAAATTTGAAGATTAAAGTGTTAACATGTAGTAAAAACCTGTATTTTTTATTTATTTTTATGTATTTTTATTTTTTAGATTTTTGTAAAACATAAATGTTGTAATTGTCTACGAATAAGTAATAAAATATATTACAATTAATTTTAGAAGTGTCTGTCTGTTTGTATGAACATGCATCATTACTAAAATACAGTGTTCATAATATTACCTGTTCAAGAAAATCACAAAGCATACCTTCGAGTAACATTTAGTCTTTGTTTCATTAAAATCGGTTCGGTTTATCAAAAGTTATTGTAATTTTAATGACGACGCGATTTAAGTACGAGAGAAAAGTAGATAGTAATTAGCCCTAATAATACATTCAGATCATTAGTCACTGTTTTGTACATCAGGCTCCACGCGGACGAAGTCGCGGGCACAACTACTAGGTTAGTGCTATAATAATGATGTAAGTATGTATCAAAGAGCGTGTCCTGTGAAGGCAGCTCATGATTTAAAGTTAACAAATACTATATCGTAAAAAATAACTAAATAATTATAAATCTGGAATCCGCTACCATTCTTATTTCTTACTGAATGTCAAACACATCACAGTCAAAGACATATCTATGGTAATACAATCGCTTTAAGACGAGATTATTTATCTATCACTAAATAAGTTGCAAGTTGTATATATGTATTTTTATTTTATTTGATATTCGTATTTTTTAAATTAATGAAAATGTAATGTATAATGCTATTTTTTATGCCAGTCTATAATAACATTTATTTGAATTTCGTTCTTATAACTAGCAGTAGATAACAGACCGTGCGGCTCAATGTTACAGTAATTCTCAATTCGTTAACATTCCAACTATTCTTTTCGATCAAGTTTTTTTAAGGTATTTCAAATTACTGCAATAAATACGTACTTTAATTACTATAATAAATTGTGTTCATTAGTTGCATTACAACTTTAATGTAACTTGTTTCTTGTTTAACTGCATCTCTCATGCTTGATATTAGTTTCACATTATATGCATTATATCACAACGCTATCAACGTTTCGATATATACGGTATATATTCTCATTCATTCCATACATCATATATACTGTTCAATACGTTATTCAACATACATTTATAATACTTGTTTTCATTTGTAAAATGTGTGAACCGGAAATTGTATTCGTGAAAAAATAAAGTCGATTTGTTATTTATTCCAATAATCCACAATATAGGAAATAACTAAATTAAATTAAATGTAGTTTTAGAATTTTTTGGAAAACTGAGTTTAGTAATATAAATGTATGATAATACAAGCAACTCAGTCACTGGGTATAATGCGGTCGAACACGAAGTCTAAACGTTAACCGATAACACCGCCGTGGTTAGATGTTCAACTTCGCTCCTGCACACCCGCCGCGGTATCCCTCGGCAGCATTTGAAGCCGATGTTCGATTTCCTTAATACGAAGCCGATGTTTGATTTCCTGAATACAGTGACAACCCATTCACTAGTTCCCTACACACATCACACTGCATTCCACACAAGTGCACACTCACACGGTAGGTACTTACTTACTCGGGTTCTGCGATGGACCGTTTTCCCTTTTTTGATTAATTTGCCTTAGCCAAATTGTCAGACTCGAAATATATGAAGGTGCACACCTAAATGTGTGTCTCACTAAAGTATATATGTACGATTAGCTAAACTCACATGGTTAGTTTAGACTTTAGTTCGATTCGCGTTGTATTCAAAGCAATATCCTAAGCCGAGGTTCGGCCATTCTTGCGTCTTTGGGCTTGTTGCCATTCGGCTGAGTGCCCTAAGCTCTTACCCTAAAAGTCCGGTAAAGTTGTCAAGACCCATCAGGCTAACAGCAGTTAGTCAGTTTGAAAAAAATAATGAGTGCGTGTAACCGTCACACGCGATTGAAGTAAAACTTATTTGGCGTTATAAGAGTAGCTCATAGGTGTCAATACAGATAATGAAGCTTTAATTTAATTTGTTACTTACTTACATTGAAACCAGATGGCAGCACGGTCGCGCCCATATGTAGACGATTAATTCTATTATGTGATTTTTATTATTATGTAATTAATTTTCTTTTTTCAAAATTTTTGATTGATTTCTTTATAAATGACTTATTGACAAAATCAAATATTTAAAAACCGGATGGTACAGAAACGTGATGCCATATTGCCGTAACGGACTTCCGTTGCATTGTCGTCCAGTTACCTCCTAGTCGCGACTAAAGAAGTTTTACTTTAAAAGTACAAATATCAGTCGATGTTCAGATATAGATACGCAAGCCCATAAAAAATGAACTGATTGTTTTATTCAAGGTATTTCACTCGTCCCGACCTATATCTTCAGTATCGATATTCAGTAGTGGTGCTACAAAACTCCCTTCATTTTAAAACTACTAAAATCTCTGCGGTTATGAAACATCACCGTGTGAAACAACTAAATAAAGAAAGTAAAACAATGTGTTTTGCTTATAATAAGAGATATCAAACGTGTATTATACCGGACCGTAACTCCAAGGTGGCGCGCGACGCGACGAGTGCACAGACAGCGCGGTGTGAATATTTAAATAATTAGAAATGTGACGTGGCTCCAGTTACACGAGCTAGCGATTTAAATTTTAATTGCTTTTGCCGAATAAATCTAATGATGTAAACAAATTATCTTTTTTTAAATAATCTGAGCTATTTACATTTAATTTTCTCTATAAATTAAATTTAAGGATAATATAAATTGTAAAGTATCCTTAGTAGATTAATTTAAAACACATCTTAAAGATCCCTAAAAGTTATAACTCAGTAGAAATCTTGATAACGAAGTTCATTACTATAATTAGCTGTGTGTCGTTGTGGTGGTCTTGTGGTTTGACTGGTGGAATATCATTTCGATGTCCGCAGGTTCGAACCCCGGCATGAACCAACGAATTTTTCGTAATTGTGTACATTTACTAATTTAAATTAGTAACACTATCCGCTAACGGTGAAGGAAAACTTCGCAAGGAAACCTGAACCTGAGAAATGTTCTTGTAGTAGTACTATTATATGTGGGACAACATAGAACTGTGTTACATAGTATGTTTGAAATCGCCAATACGTCGTGAGCTGGTGTGGTGATTACGCGCATACCTTCCTTCGGGAAGAGGTCTATGGTTCTGCGGTGGCTTTATTACAGGCTGATGATGAAGATTAGCTGTAAGAAATCACCTGATCAGCTGATGTCACAGCTGTATATGTATAAATATACATTCCTGCAAATCGTAACTAAATACATTTCAACACGTTTTTAAAACAGTAATTTTATAATCACATATTTATTTAAGCGTAGCTTCATGCTTAGCAGAATATTTACTTTTTATGGACTTTCACACCCACGCACTGCTTCAGCCACGCTTCATCTTTATACTTAAACATATAATGTTATTATGTAAACCGGCAATACCTATTGCCATATATATTATGATAGAGTTAACAAAGCTCCGTTATTTGAGACCGATGCTCGTCCACTCGATACAATTCGCAATTGACACGCATATTCATAATTCACCGTTAGTGCATAATAGGGGGTTAAACCCAGTTACTTGTATTAATTGCTAACACACCTATTCGACTAAGCTGGTAAATACATAATTAGGTCACGCTTCAAATGGTATGATTAAGAGCTTGCCATGTTAATGGGGCGTCCAATAATTATGTGCGAGATTTAGAAGTGGGAAAGGGTCAAGCCGAATCTCACGAAATATCACGTGGGAGAGAGAGGGGGTTTTGGCAAATATGACGTATTTTTTTCGAGCAAACATGTGGGAAAATCAGAAGTGGTTCGGCAAAGTCACTAGACTGTACCTGATGGAAAGTACAGTACAGTCCATAAGTAACGGCGACTGTCGGTATCAAATAACAACGGCAGTCGTTGCTATCATGCCGACCTGCACATGTGCCTCTTCACGCCTCGTTTGAAGGACCCCATATTATAAGAGGAAGGGTACACACAAGCTATTCCACCTCTTCACAGTACGAACCTGTTTCTAGATTAAACTATGCCGAAATCTCAGACAATACATGAAAGTTATTTAGTATTAATGTTTTAATACTTGTTGTATTGAATTACAACTAAATATAGTAATAGTAAAAAAGTTAAAGTAATAATAATATATTATAGCAATAGCTAATTGTATTTTTTTTTAATAAATCGAACGCTTTTATGCTCAAAATACAAATTTTGGAAGATCTCGCGTGAAATTGAAGAGGAAGGAGAGGGATCTAGTAGATAATTCTCATGGCAAAGAATAATTAAGAATTTCTCATTCTCATATTGGGTTCAATAAATCCTTAAAAACTCCTCACCTAATTAATGAATGATCCCTATAGTTATGATCTATCCGTTGATAGCTCAGTGTCTCTGCGCTATAACTCCACAATGAACCATAGTTTGAAGTGAAGGCAATAGTGAAACTAAACCTATATACGTTGGGATATTTCTTATTTATAAATACTACACACATATGGGAATTTACCTGATTATCCATGCTTGTAATTATTAACCGACCGCCGATGTTTGATATTAAAAAGGTTATGGTATAAAACTAGTAGTTGCGTTGTGTGGCCTCGGTTATGCTTAAAAGTTTAAAAAGCATGTCGGAATGCTCTTGCAGTTTGCGTGTAAAAATTTAACATTTATTGATTCTGCAATCGGCCGGTTCCAGATACTAATTATTATTGGCAAAAAGCTCCCTAGCCTCTCTGTGGACCGGTTCAACTACTTGCACTTTCAAGACTCGCATGCAGCCAGAGGTCGTGATCGAATGACATGCCAATAAAAATACACGAAAACAAATATATTTTACCAAGTAAAACATCTCGTTAGTACTTCGCTTGAATTAAATAAACGATTGAAGACACGAGTGGATGAAGGTGATGCGTCACTTTGTAATTTTACAGAAATGCGCCCCAAAGTTTGGTTATAATCTTTGATTATATACATTTTTATTTTTGGCAACCAATCTTCCAGATAATTACTGTTATTGTCAAATAGTTAATACTATTATAAGAGTGTTGTGATAATTTCAATGTTGTAACAAAACGATGGCCCTCTTGTTAGAACTCTCCAATGAATATTTGTGGTATCTCAGAATTTATGGTCCGTGGTATTATCTCCCATCCACTTCACAATATTCTAACTGGTGTGATTATAAAGAAGTATTCAATCTTCTAATGACATAAGCACAGTGTGTGTGGACACGGTATCAGCCGATATAGATTCGAAAACATTTTCTAATGCCTTTTAGTTAGGCTACTTTAACTAAACATTTAGTTAGGCTACTTGAAAATCTGTCGCAAAGAACTTATAGACGAGTTCCGGCAGCTGCACTTGAGAGCCTAGCCTAGCTGCGAATGTTCGTTTCTGAGATGTTGTGTAAGAATAGAGAAAATAGTTAAAACTGTTTTAAATTATTTATATCAGTAGCGTCAATAAATAAATCTCGTTATACATAAATTAAATAGAACAACGCGTGTGGTCCCTCTCAGCTATCATATAACCATATACAAGCACTACGTGTAATTATTTCAAGGAGAGCTGTAACGCAGTACTCCGGAGGGCACTCGAGTAATTACTGAAAGCCGGTTCTGCAGACCTCGGCGTTCTTTCGGCGACCACTTGCACATATAATCGCTTCATTGCACATAATCTGATGCACCAGCGCAGTACATCGAGTCTTATCGCTTTATTTTTATTTTGATCTCGATACATAATGCTTTTTCACTGCAAAGTGAAAATATAATTTGATTTCTTTATTTGCAATATTCTATGACATGAATGCAAAAACTTTAAATACCAACAGAATTTTCTTTAAAAGATGGTCTGACGTTTTAAATAAATCAAACTGTATTTACAGAATAATAGCAATATACATTGATTTTCAAGAAGCTTTAATCTGATATTTTTCTGTTTTTTTTTTTAAGTTATACTTCTTTTAACGCGTTATGAGTAATCGCTGAGAGCGAATTAATAGGTCTTTACCTATGAAATTGCCGTTCTGCAGTACTGGCCATTTCAAATCAAAATAATTTTTGTTTGGCTAAGAATTCTAATTTCAAATTAATTTTATTTTAAAACCATGGAGTTCTTTTTCCAAATTAGTTATTAGTTTATTGATTAGTGTTACATTTTCATCGCATTTCAATCTTTTTTGACATCATGGATACGTTAAAAATTCGAGTAATTATGGAATATGAGTAGTAACGCGTGGCAGCAACGCGGCACAAGCGGCACGCAACATCAACTACGTTTACGGAGCTAACACTACAAACAAACGCACCACCTGTTATTGGTTTGCTCGCTTCCGTTCTGGGAATTTCGATCTGAAAATGAACCTCGCGGTCGTCCCAAGACTTTGGTCGACAATGACGAATTAAAGGCGATTGTGGAAGCTGATGATACACAATCTACGGCTGAATTAGCAGCAGCTTTCGAAGTTAGCGTCAAAACAATATTGGTCCATTTGCGTCAATTGGCAAGGTAAAAAAGCTTGACAAATGGGTGCCCCACGAACTCAATGATCGCCAGCGCGAAGTACGCGTCGAGACGTGCCTTGCACTGCTCAACAGACACACAAATGAAGGAATTTTGAACCGCATTGTTACCTGCGATGAAAAATGGATTCTGTTTGATAACCGCAAGCGCTCAGCAAGTTGGTTGGATGCTGGTTCAGCACCTAAACAATGCCCTAAACAAAAACTTACCCCTAGAAAAGTGATGGTCACTGTTTGGTGGTCTAGCGCCGGTTTGATTCATCACAGCTTCTTACCAAACAGGGTGAGCATTACTGCAGATGTGTACTGTGAAGAACTGAACACAATGATGCACATCTCCAACCAGCATTGGTCAATCGCTCGTCTCCTCTGCTTCTGCACGACAACGCGCGACCTCATACTGCACAGCAGACGGTCTCCAAGTTGTAAGAACTGGGGTTGGAAGTTCTCCGTCATCCGTCCTACTTACCAGAGTTTGCGCCTACAGACTACTACTTTTTCCAGAATTTGGATAACTCCTTGGCGGGAAAAAAATTCGATACCCGAGAGGCAGTACAAAATGCCTTTGAAGAATTTGTTGCCTCCCGTCCAGCTGATTTCTTTAAGAAGGGCATCAATAAACTGCCACTACGTTGGCAAAGATGCATTGATTGCATGGGTGATTACTTCGATTAATACAAATAAACAAATACATGAAAAATATTCACTTAAATTTTTTCATACAAAACGGCAATTTCATAGGTAAAGACCTAATATTAGCTTGAGAAGGAAGATGTGCACGTGTATGTAGTAACACATCATAAAAATATATATTTTTTTCTCATTATCTAAATACGTATGAAATGAAAACTTCACCAAAAAACATTGTCATACGATATATTTTTCTCATAGACGACAACATTTATTCTTTGTAATAAATTCTCGCAATGGTTCCTATTATAATTCCCACTGTGATTATTACATTAAGTTGTTTAAAGTTAAACTATCTGCGACCAATTTCTATTATTAATCACAGTATGTAGGTGAAAGAGCCCCACTGAATCTATTACTGGTTTCAGCATGAATGTGTCGGCTCGCCCGGGTACTACCACCTGACACACAGACACACCCACGTGAAGTAACAGTGCTTGCATTGTTGCGTTTTGTTTGGTCAGTGAGAGCGCTGGATACCCAACTCCCCTACCCCTCCCCGCTTCCCCACTCTCCCGTCTCCCAAACACAGGCTGGCAACGCACTTACGACTCCTCTGGTGTTGCAAGTGTCTATGGACGGTGGTGATCATTTAACATCATGTGACTCACCTGCTCGTTTGTCTCCTATGATATATATAAAAAAAAAACAGTGACAGTTAAGTCAATAAATTAGTTAGGTTAAAGGGTACTAATTATTTCCCAATACCAGGCTATCAGAAGGGTGTAGCGGCTTATACAGTTTCAAATGCAAGAGGTCACGGGATTGCGACCGGCAGGCCGCCAATCTCTAACTCCGGTCAATATGAAACGTGAAAGTGCAGGCCCGCTTAGGAAGTAATTATTTTGACCATAACCAGCAACATGAATCGATATACCGTTTATACTAATAATAAAAGAGACGAAATCTGTACACTAAGTATATACTCGTTTTTAAGCAAAATATAATACTATAGAGGCTTTAAAATCAACGACTGAGCACATGTCTATGTTTTTTTTAAATTATTGCCTTTTGTACGCGCATTACTTAAAAAATACTGGATGGATTTTGATGATATTTGGTATAGTAATAGCTTATATATCACTATATTATATAGGATATATATTTATACACACATGTACCTTCACATATATGTATATGCTACTTATAAGAAAGTGCTAAAGAGAAGAAATTCACGCAAAACCAAATGAATGGAATTTCACGGAATTTGGTATGGTAACGTTTATAGACCCGAGTAATTTGTATGATATATGTTACAAACAAATTTATATTCATATATATGTATATCTTATAATGAATCTAAAGTCACGAAATCAATACATTACAGAGATTTGAGAAAAAGTATTTTAAGCGGCTTTAGAACGCGATGGTAGAACACATTTGCATGGTTTTTAGGATTCTGAAGCACAATTTCATTTCATTATTGTTTTTTTTATTGCGAGGCAATGAAAAAAGTCAAAAAAACAAGCTTCCCTTATTAGAACATAAAATATATTAATGGTACGAGCTCATAATTATGTTTTTATTGTCGTATACAGATACTATAAAAACATTACATGATAATGAGAATAAAACCAGTTAATTTTTATGACAGGACACTTTTTATGAACATTATATTTTATCAAGTATTAATGCATACGGTAGACCAATTTTATTATTGTTTCGTGTCTTTAAAATATATAACTAAATCAATGAATTGATGAAGACACACATTCCTTTAAATTAAATATCAAAATAATCGTTGCTTATATTCGTAATGGTTGTAATTGTGTGTCCCGTACGCCGTGGTCCGACAAGCGTGTTCAAAATACATATAACTCATGATAAAACGTCTGTTAATTCATGTTATCTAACGGGCTGCCCATCTCCGTTACACCATACATTAATTGTTTTTATACTAATATACCTGAGTATATATAAATTTATAACCCGCGTTTGACTATTCACTTTTGATTTCACCACGATGTTTTGTTTTATGGAAAACTCTGGTTCATATTGTAGAATTTCATTTTTTAAGATAAATTATGTAAACGCCAGTCTCAGTAGTTTTCTACATTTTCGCTTAGATATTGAGATGTATAAACGCTTCGAAAAACGCACATCTTTCACACAAAGTTCTGTTCTGATACTAGCATTTCTTAAACCACATCGCATTTGCGCTGGTACTGTTGTAATGAAATACTTAGGTTTATGCGCACTATTTTACGACCCGCGCAAACATATTTATCAGAATTTTGATATAAATAATATTTGGTTTATATTAAGAAACAAATTTAAACTTTTAAGGATAAGTACATTTAAAAAACACGTCATTTTCCCCGACGAGTTTGTTTTTTAGTTTGGTCTGAAAAAACATTTTTTAAATCTTTGTTTTTGACTGTACTATTGTACTGTGAAAATAATAGTTGGTGCGACACGAATGTAGAGTGAGCCACTGACTCATAAAGTAAACGGAGGAACCACGTTTCAATAGTAATGTTGTAACATTAATTTGAAACTTTTTATATATTTTATGAATAATGCTTGTTTCAGGTATAACATATTTGACAGGAGAGAACTTTTTGGACGTCTTGGATAATGGAGCAGAGCTCTGTCAGTTGGCCGTGGTCATTCATGAAAAAGCTAAGGAAGCACTGGATCAAGGGCTTATTGTTGGGGTGAGTATAGTTTGTATAAATGTTATATAAACAGATGTACTTTATTTCGATTCTATCCATAGAGTGTGTTTCAGTGTCTTTAAAAATATTAAAAACAAGGTATGCCCGCGACTTCCTACGCTTGAAATGACACATTAGATCGCCACACATCGAGCGACTGACATTAAGCTCGACGTCAGCAAAACGCACTAGAAATAAACAAATGTAGTAACATTAAATTTTTCTACATACTGTACTAATCAGAGCAGACTTCTAAAAGCTTTTTATCCTAAGGCGATTTTGATGAATATTAAAGAACGGCTATATATTGCCCCAAGGTATGCTCAAGTGTACTATGAAAACCAATTGAAAAATCGTCTAGTAGTTTTTCATTAATCCAGAGGAAGTTAAGTCTTTAAAATTAAAGTTATCGTATTCTGTCACAGTTCTTTTAGTTTTACAGTTTTATTATAATATTCTTAAAGTATATTTTATATTGATTCAATTTTGTCATCTAGGCTGATGTTAGTTATTCTCTTTATATTGGTGAATTCAGATAATATTTCTACAAATTTTAGGAATATGTTTTTTGTGTCACAGCCGGTACCACAGATACGCGGTCGCTGCTGGCAGCGCGCCGCTCGTCGTAGCTTCTTTTCCCGGGACAACACTGAGAATTTCATAACCTTCTGTCGTGAACTTGGTGTGCACGAGAACTTGCTCTTTGAGAGCGACGATCTTGGTGAGAGGCTGGCTATTATAAGTATATCACAGTGGTTCGTCCCTCGGTTTTCTGTAATATAAGAAGAATGTGATCATATTTCAGTACTCCACAATCAACCACGGCAGGTCATCCTATGCCTGCTGGAGGTGGCCAGGCTTGCTACCAGGTTCGACGTGGAGCCACCCGGGCTAGTGCAGCTCGAGAAGGAAATTGCATTAGAGGAACGCGATTCTGGCCTCGACTCCGCCATGTCCAGCGCCGCGTGGCAGTTCCGGGACAACTCTCCTCTGCCTGATGCAGACAAGTACGATATTCTCTTGTAGCTTCTAGTATAACCATTGTCTATACGTAATGCATGATTCTTAGTAATTATAACAAAATATCCTTTTCTAATTATTTCAATAATTTTACAGAACAATAACGGAGGCGCCTCCCGCATCACCAGACCATAATGATAGTAAGTGTAATAATAAGAGATATTTAAATAGTCACTATCGCACAGTTACACTACAGTCACACTTATACCTTTTGATAATCAAAGTGCTTTCAAAGGACGCTTTCTGGTTTCTCTTCGTATTCGCACTGATAACCTGAACGGAACTGTGCCCGGACGCGCTTGGTATGCTTTTCAATAAAGGAGGGTGGAAAACTCTGGAAGGGGAACATACAATTATGAAACAGCTTAGAGCGCTCGCAGATTTGTTCTATATGTTGGAGGATGTCATTACTTAATGGATTCTACGAAGTTTCAGACAGGTTATGTTTAAAATCCAATTGTATTGCGTTCTCACAGTCGACGGCTGATTCTTGGTTTATTTGTATCGAGTTCACATACATCGTGTATGATAAATAAGTTCGATAATAAAGTAGTTAGTAAAAACATCTCATTTTATACTGTAAACTTTATCAGCGTTAAATTTCAATATTGCACTTTGCTTTTGTGTATGTGTCTATTTGTTCCCGATAATCTTCGAAATGTTTGGACCGATTTTAACGGGTCTTTCACTGGTAGATAGCTTTATATGGATTATACTTATGCTACTTTAAAAAAATAAAATTAAAGTTCTCTCCCGTCCGCAAATATAAAAAAAAACTAAAGAAATACTGTCAAGTACTGCGTGTGCCCCACGTGCATGTTTACTCTTAATAAATTTTATTTTACTAAACGCTACCTAGCTTAAGCGTAAATCGCAAGTCATAACTAGTCTAAAATAAAATAGCCAACAGAAATCACTTTATGTAGCACCGGCTACCTGTCAATGAAAGACCCGTCGAAATCGTTTTAACGGTTTCACAGATAAGCCAGAACAAACAAGCAGACAACAATTTTGAAAATATTTTTTTTTTGTTTATACTTTCATATAAATGAAATAAAAAACTGTCTTATTTTGACATTGCAAATAAATACTGCATTTTTTTTTATATATTAGTTTATTAAAATTTTTGAACATTTTACAAATACTTTTAGAGTGGCAACCAAACTAGACAGAGCCTGTATCTTGGTAGCCAGAAAACGATTATACAGCGTGTTTTACAAGAAGCACGTTAGCGGGCCGTACTTGTACATATTCAAACATACAAGCTAAAAATTGTTAGTAATATGATTGGACAAATAAGTCTATACACAATCACAAATAAACATACATATATACTAGGGTGTCCGTTATTTCCCAAATTGGATTTTATTCTGTAAACGCCCCTCAAATTTTTAGATTATGACCTAAAAAAAAATATCAGACCCAAACCAGCCCTTAATATTTACATTAACCCGTGCCTAAATCATAATACATTTCCCATTTAAATAACATGGGATTTTTGCACTTTTTGCAGTTAATTTTTTTCCACTGAAACAAATGGAGCTAACAATACTTAAACAGCTGTTTCTTGGAGGAAATTTAACGCTCTACAAAAAAGATCTGAACGCTTTTTTCGATAAAATTCACCGTTTAAAAGTTATTCAACAACAAAGTTGTACTCATAGGTAAATTCATCGTTTTTATTAATTTCCACCATAATTTTTATTTATATCAAACTAAACGCATACAGATAGGTAATAAAATAAATAAATACAAAAGTTGGATTCAAAATAAAGTATATTATTGCTTATAAATGATAGTATCAAAATATTTATAGTACTTTTTTCATTTCTACTAATTTTTTTGTCAAACATTTTTTAGTTGCAGTAGGATATTTGGCTCTGTATTCGCTTACAACTTGAATCAAGTATTGTTTTTGATCTTCTTGAGTAGTTAATCTATTGATATAATCTTGTGTTAATTGAACAGCTCTTACGGCTACATCGTTTATTACTTGCAGATTATTAACAATTGCCAGTCCATTTAAATAATTATCATTTCTAATCCACGTATCGGCATTAGTTTCTAAAAAATCTTTACTAATATTAAATCTATCGTAAAATTTTAAGGAATTCGAATTAATAAAATAATCAATATCCTTCTTTTCTAAATTTTTAATCTCATCATCTGTATTAATAATATACCGTTTGGACGAATCAAATTCTGAATCTTCACAATTTTTTAACGCTATGACCATTTTGTTTTTTTAGTTAGCCGATACGTTTGGATCAAAAAATGCAAGAGCAGCTATTTCAGAATTTAAATACCATAAGTAATTTTTGAATTTATGTAAAACAGCTCCCGAAATTTTTTTATCAATTGTTCTGTATTGATTAACAACTTTTAAAAATTGTAAATCTAAATTTGGAGCGAGTGCTGCACGAGGCACCGCAAAGCAAAAAGGCACATAAATAAACAAATATCTAATAGATTTTTTTTTAGTTGTGAATCTAGTTCATAAATATCTCGAAATATGTAAATTTTTAGTAAATGTATAAATCGCCTTAGACATCCAGCGAGCATGATGAAAGGCTCCTGGCTTGTAAAATTTGACTTTTTCAACATCCATTGTACAACTTTATCGTTGAATAACTTTCAAACGGTAAGTTTTATCGAAAAAAGCATTCAGATCTTTTTTGTAGAGCGTTAAATTTTCTACAAGAAACAGCTGTTTAAGTATTGTTAACTCCATTTGTTTCAGTGGAAAAAAATTAACTGCAAAAAGTGCAAAAATCCCATGTTATTTAAATGGGAAATGTATTATGATTTAGGCACGAGTTAATGTAAATATTAAGGGCTGGTTTGGGTCTGATATTTTTTTTTAGGTCATACTCTAAAAATTTGAGAGGCGTTTACAGAATAAAATCCAATTTGGGAAATAACGGACACCCTAATATATACATATTGAACGTTTACATAGACATTTTTTACACATATTCTATACACTCACTCAATATTCCTATATTATGCAGTTACGATTTAACTTTAAGCTGATAGAATTATTAATCTATACTAATATTATAAAGAAGTAAAGTTTGTGACGTTGTGGGTTTGTGGGTTTGTGAGTTTGTGACGTTGTGACGTTGTGGCGTTGTAAGGGGTAATCTCAGGAACTACTGGTCCGATTTGAATAATTCTTTCAGTGTTATATAGCTCATTCATCGAGAATGGTTATAGGCTATATATCATCACGCTAAGGCCAATAGGAGCGGAGCACAGATGAAAATGTTTCAAAATCGAGATTTTTTTTTTTGAGAGCTTCTGCTGTGTGTCAGCGTTAACCCAGAGTAGTAACTATTACTACGCGGGCGAAGTCGCGGGCAGGGGCTATAATCTATATATTAATATTATAAAGAGGTAAAGTTTGTGAGTAATCTCAAGAACTACTAAACCGATTTTGAAAATTCTTGTACCAATATAAAGCTACGTTATTTATGAGTGTCATAGGCTACATATCATCTCGCTAAGACTAACAGGAGCGGAGCTACAATGAAAAATGTTTTAAAATCGGGGTATTTTTTCCTTTTGAGAGCTTCCGCTGCGTCTTGCCCAAAATAACTATTCCACGCGTGCGAAGTCGCGGGCAGAAGTTATTAACTAATTATATTATCTATAATCTATACTAATATTATAAAGAGGTAAAGTTTGTGAGGTTGTAGGGGGTAATATCTGGGGAATCGGAGAAAAATGCTCGAACGAAAACGTTTCTTACGAACGCTGCCTTAATTATGAGATATATATGATTGAGTTCTAGAGAAAAGTTGTAGCTTGATAATGCCTATTACCGCCCAACGAAGTGGGCACGGGTCGGTTAGTGTATTAATAATTGTAATAAATATATGTGTTTTCTCAGATGACTTGTCGGTAATAGACGATGCAGATGCAGAGAGCACTAAATCTGAAGAAACTGTAGCGAGTACGGACTCCGATGTTCCTCTCAAACCCACCAATGAATTGGATAAGCGGGTTAGTTCAGTTAATTTCATTTCCCATATGATGTGCCGTAATTTGCATAAGAATAATGTTTACATTGATTTCCTATTGCAATATTTATGGTTATTAATTAATTCCATACAGAAATACAGATCTTACGATTGTATTACAACATTTTATACGTATTGCATTTATTTAAATAATAAAGGAATAAATCAAAACATAGCTCTAATAGTCCACTATGTTTCAGACTAGGATATTTAAAATAAAAATTGGAGTTTTTGTTGTCATTAACCTTGATGTTGTCTGAAAATTGAATAGAACGCTATACTATCAGACTGTTTGTTTGTTTGCAGGTGCAATTGGTGACTCGTCTGATGGAGCGCGGATGCAACTGTAATGCTGGGAAATGTTCCAAGTTGCTGAAGGTCAAGAAAGTAGGGGAGGGACGTTACAATATCGCCGGAAGAAATGTTTTCATCCGCGTAAGAATTATTTTTTTAATTGTTTGCTATTACATTATCTTTATTCGATATGTCTGATTAGATACCTTATTTAAGGTTGTTTTATTGAAACAGTACAAGTGTAGGTTGGACAGAGAATTAAAAATAATTTGTAGTGATGAAATAGTAATACACTGATTTCGTTTCTTAATAAAAGATCTTTCTTATATTGTTTTCTTTGTATACGACATCGATTAATTCGATTTTCACATTATATATTCGTAAAGGAAGGTGGTCTAGTGGTTTAATCAGTGGAATGTCAATCTGACGTCCACAGGTTCGAACCTCCATATATATCACAAAAGTTTTCGGAATTTGCGCACATAAATTCGTTTAACTTGGTAACAGTATCGGCTGACGGTGAAAAAAATATATCGTGAGGAGACTTGAATCTAGGAAATGTTTTTTAAAGTACCATTGTATGTGGGAAAATATACAACTGTGGATTTCTTAGGGCTTAAACCGTCAATATGCGTGGTGATTATGCCCATGATAATGATGATTTTATATATTTATTAGAATTTCGAATTATTGTATGTACAATGAAGAGTCTTCTGAAGAACATTTATGATAGATAAGGTGCTTTCATTACCATTCCAAACTCGCGTCCCTCGTCGTTGGTTGGTTACTTATCCACACATCCTAGAACGTGGCAAAATGCGCGCTAGCGTTGTCCAATGGTTCTCTCCTATGGATTATGATATGGGACTTTATAAAAGGGATTGAAACATGCTCTTCAACAGTGATGCTCGTGGTGTTGCAGTTGTCCATAGATGTCGGTACCCATTTGACATCAAATGGGCCGTCTGTTTGCTTGCTGCCGTTTGGCATTAAAAAACCTGTACATTTCAGTTGCTGAAGGGCCGTCACATGATGGTGCGCGTCGGCGGCGGCTGGGACACCCTCGAGCACTTCCTCTCGCGGCACGAGCCCTGCCAGGTGCGCCTCGTCACGCAGGGCCGCCGCGCCAGCCTGCTGCCCCTGCCCCCCGACCCCCCGCACCCCCCACACCCCCCACTCTCCCCCGCCAGCAGCAGGGCCTCGCTCCCCGGCACCGCCTCTCCCGTAGACAGCAAAGCTTCCTCTGTCAGCGGCAAAGTCTCCCCCATAGAATCCAAAAGCGGGAGAAGTACTCGCGCCTCCAGCAAAACCAGCAGCGGCAAGAGTTCCCCACTCCCGGACACCAGGAGGACCTCCACACCCAATAAACCTGCTTCTGCGAGGAGTTTGAAATCAGCACTGAACCTGCCACTCCGCGCCGACTCCACGGCGCCCCGCACCAGGAAGCAATCCGCACCCTCCAGCTTCAGCACCCCGAACACGCCCACCGGTAGATCGCTGCGGACACCACCGACAGAACTGAAAAAATCGCTCACATCTACCACACTGTTGAATGCACCCAAGAAATCGAGAAGTATGAGCTCGGCCTACGTACATAAGGAGGGGAGGAAGTCATCCTGTGGTTCGGAGAAACTCGATCAAGGGAAGAAGAGTATCAGCGCGGCCGCCACTCCAGTTGAACCCGTCGCTCGTAAGATGAGGAGTCAGAGCCTCGCATCGACTCCTGTGAATGAGCCGAAGAAGTTTTTGTCGAATAACAGCCTCGTGAAGAAGACCAGGAGCTTGAGCCTCGCGACTCATGTGGACTCCGTGAAGCCGCTCAATAAAAGTGGTTCTATAATGGTGAATGGAGGACTAACACAAGCCGCCATCGAAGAGAGCATCAGGCAGTCGCTGGCGGCGACCATCGCTGATGAAGAGTCCGCTAAGAAACCATTCTTACACATAAAAGCAAAGTATAGAAGTCCCCCGCCGCGGGAAGTGCCGCCGAGATAAACCCAAACCCATTCCATAGTTGTATAATGTTGACTTAAGCTATCGTAAAGTTGAGTTGAGTTCGCGTTCCCCCTCGAGCCTCACTTCGATCTCCAGAAGCAATCTCTTCAGTCCCGCAGTTAGTGAGCAGCAGCTGTATCGTAGTAGAGAGTGCGTGTCGGCGGAGACTAGTCATAATGGATTTGTTTTTATTGTTTTAATATGATTTTAATTCTTCATTTGCAATATAATATTATTTAAAATCGATTTTTTAATTAATTCTAATGTAAAAATATTTTAGTTTTATTATACGCATATTCGGGTAGTTACCTGGATTTGACAATTTTTTAATAAGATTATCTTGTCTATTAAATATATTATCAATGAAACAATCATATATTCAATGTTTGCGCTATTATAATTACGCTAATGTATACAAGCCAAAAGGTATTATTATAATAATGGAGTAATATGCCTTGAATTTATAGTTAAGAACACACAGAATAGGTTAAAATAGAAAACATGTGGCCTCACTTACACTAGTATAATGTACGGTACAAAAACGTTGTTTGATATTTCACATAATATATTTTGATATGAAAATATAGTATTTTTGCACAAACACTAGATAGCAGAACGTAAACAAAATAGATACACGCTGTAACCAGCTTATCCGTATAAACACTAGATCTAAAATTATTCTTAAATGCCAATATATATAAATTATATATATTTGTATCGCTTACATTATATTTCGCAGTATATATAATTGTAGTATTATTATGATGTATTTAGGGTTAATCTGAAAAATATTTAATTCAACCAGCGAAAAAGGTAATTACATAATTAGAATCAATTTAACACATGATAAAAAATAATTCAGAGCTACATAATTACAAATGATCTCAAAACCGCCTAAAAGTCATGGCGTCTTCCACAAAACTAGTGTACCTTTATTTCAATTCTTCAAATGGCCAATGTTAATGTCAATGTATATTTATGTTAGATTCGAGTGTACTAGTTAAGATATGAGAGATATTTTTACGCTGATATAATTATGAAAAGTGTGCAATACTTTCGAGTTATTTATCTGAAGTAACATGTAATACTATAATATCACTAGAATCACGTTAGCTTAGCAATATTGCATGTACACGTTTTAATATTAAATATTGAAGTGATTAAGTTTGTATTCTCAAGGTATAGATTGAACTTTAAATTGTAAGAGGCTGAATTGTAGTCGATTTCAAATTATACCCCGAGAATTAACCTCCTTATGAGATATACTGCCAATTTACCTATTGCAATATCGTGCCAACAATTTTTTTACTATGTATGGTTGATAATAAACTTTTTAATATCTATACATTTATTTTCATTTACTATCTGATTCAGTTCCGTAGATTGTTGCGATTTTTGTTATTCGTATTAAATAACTGATTCCATAATAATACAAAACAATGGATATAAGTCTAGTGCATATAATTTTGTAATATTCTGAATACCCTAAATTGTCCATCTCTATCATAAATGATAATGAAACAAAAGTTCTAATTCATTAGTTTCGAGATCTATTACATATATTTTGGCCGTGGGCAACTCAGATATCGTTTGCGTCAAAAGTTTTTTGTACTCGCACTGACAAAAATAAAAAAAATCTCACTATCACGCAATTACACTACAGTCACAGTTACACCTAACGATCCTGTAGTAGCAATCTGCTTAAAGATCTCTTTCTTTTGTTTCACTTCGTAATTGCACTGATGTGATAAAAGTCTCTTCAGCTTTTTTTGAAGTAAATCTTCATATGGAAGGGCTTTGAAATTCTTTTACGAAACTTTTTAGTGTGACGAATAATGGTGGTGGTAATCACTGTGTCGAGTAGAGAATTGAAAAGACCGGTCCTCGTCCGATCACGCAAGTTAAGCAATGTCGGGCGCGGTCAGTACTTGAATTTCTGACCGCCTGGGAACACCAGGTCACGTTGGCTTTTATTGTATTTCTTTATTAAAATGTTTCCTTTTAATACAAAAATTTCACTTCTATTTTGTGTCTTCACGCCACACCCTATTTTTTTTTCAATCTGACTTACTGCTGTTGGCCTGACAAGCCTTCACACCTTCGGGTGCACCACAATAGCCGAACCTCGGTTAGGGACGTTACCTTGGATGCAACATGGCGGAGTCAATCTAAGATAACCACGTTATCTAAACTAATCATATATGTATGCATTAGTAAGACACATATGTGTACCAGGATGCGTGCCTCACTACACGTACATGTATTTTGAATCTGGCAAACGGCTTTCAACGAAAATTGTAATAAAAGTGGAAGCACATCACAACTTACATATATTATGTGTTAGGTGTACTAGATACTTTATAGGTATTCTCTTGAACGCATCGCGGCACACTTTATATACATTTTAATAAAAGTGGATAGAAAACTCTGGAGTGCGAATATCATTACTCGAACGATTTGATAAAGTTTGAGACGGATTAGACTCCCATTGTATTGTGTTCTCACGGTCGATGAGTATTCTTTGTTTATTTGTAGATCGAGTTTGCATATAGATTGTAATAATATTGCTAAAAAAGTACTTAATTTTAATTGAATTTTGCACTTGAATTTCGTAACAAATGTGTAGTGGTGTGAATAGAATTGATTGTTTCAAAATAGTAAACTGATGAATGGTGCGTTGTTTCCAGTGCTCCAAGACTGTGAACGTTCCTGTAGCTTTGCCGACGCGAGTCTCCGTCACGCCGTACAAGCGACGCTACACTTACTACAAAAAAATGTACAAGCCAATGTGCTACGAATTACCCAAACCTCTTAAAGTGTCATTAATATAAAATTAAAAAACAAACATCTAGTTTTTATTTCCAAGTATATAATCACATTCACTTTCAAAACATCACACGGAATAAAACAATATTGTAACTCATTGACTGATTTCTACTGATCCCCATTCAAGTAAGGCTTAAATTGTATAAACTATAGACAACCTACTTCAGTTTAATTTGATTATGAAATGGGTACCTAATTTCACATTTAATTGGTGCGAATTTTGTTCACATATTAAAAGCGCTTTACCTTACAATAAAGTGCAATTTGCTTATGAGCTTATTTAGAGATAGGCACTTCCGTTTCTGAATTAGTATTTATTGATGAGAAAACAAGTCGACGGTGTTCCGAATGGGAAAAATTAGACGTAAGTAAACGAAACAGTATAGTAGATGCAGCACCCAATACCAGTATAATATCCAGATCCAGAATAATCACAACAAGGTATTACCATCCTATATATGTATATCCTATATATGTATACATATATGTATATTTACCATCTTCTTACCCTTATCTCACCAAGGTAGGGTCAGTACAACATATTTTCCTTTTTCACTTTCCCCTGCCAGATGTCATCTCAGTATCCACACCTTTTATACACATATCATTTTTCACTTTAAAATAAAAAAATACTTTATTCAATTTAGGCTCTAAGGCGTTTATAAACGTCTAAACTACTACCTGTTCGGAAAACAACCCAGTCATTGAGAAGAACCGGCAAGAAACTCGATCTGGTTAATATTTTTAACATATTATACACTTAAAATACGTTACCCGTTACAATATCGTTTTCAGTGGATGCATAGAGAGGAGTTAATTCCAGACATCACCATCGTTCACATATTGATCCACTCTAGCCCACTCCACCCCGTGAAACCAAAACTCGTTTGATATGGCGCTTAGAGTGCTGTGATAGTTTGTTGTACAACTTAACACTACAAACCAAAAATTTTTACTGGTTTTACTGAGTCTAAAACAGGGAAAGACCAGTTTGTCACACTCAGTTTCTAGTAAGTATTTAGATCATGGTATTTAGAAAATCCAGGTTTTTCAAAGTTTTTACGTATATACCTACATCAAATTATCAAGAATGTATTGAAAGGGTGGAGTTAACATACCGAATTCCTAAAACTTAGTCTTTAATGTTTCGCGAGGTCCTATATTATCTATATATTGCTCGAACTGACCGTTTTTGTGATCAAAATATGCCATGGTTTCTTCCTCAGTTGCTGTCCCCCACGGCAAAATACCATAAGAGTTAGCTATGAAAGTAACCGAAGTAGACTAACCTAGCAGTGGCAATATCTGTTGGCTAACAATCTTAATACATGTGCTGAAATAGTGACGATCAAGGACTGCACTACTATTATCGACATTTCCCAAATTTCTCCTGTTTCGAATTTAATTGCTTCCCTTATTTCACCTGCACTAATGATGAAAATTTAAATTTATAGGTGCACTCATATTTCTTAAAGGAAATGCGGCACCGTCAAATGATAAATAATGATATTCTTAGTTACTTGTGAAGGTATATTATTGCAATAATCTTGAAAAAGTTACTACCTCTGTACTGTTCGAAATATGTACTCCGGTAATACTTGGACTAACTGAATTATCATTTATTTTCCTTCTTGTCTTGAAAGATAAATATTGTGAAGTATTATGAATTAAATGACCTTTTCAAATGTTTTCTTAAATTCACCACTAGGTTTATCAAAATTAATTTTACAAGGAGTCTTTGTGATTCGACCGTATCCCATAAATAAATAAGCTTCGACTAAGGAAAGTCAAATGAAAAATCAAACATCTTATATATCATAAATTTATTGCAATATCTTAATCAAGTACATTTAATACGTATAATAAAGTATAAATAATAAGAATAGGAATGGATAATAAATGCAAAAGATCTATGTTCAGACAAAAAAATATAAAAAATTAGAGAGCCTATTTTCGTTATAATAACAGAAATGTTTTACCTGTTAGTATAAACTTTAGTGTTACTTCAACTAGTTTATTTTGTGATGCATTCGAGATATTTCTTTATAATAAAATAAGATTACCTCTAATGCTATTAATAATTATTATTATAGTGAATGCCGTCATCTTATTTAATATACCATCGCTATAGTTCTAAATAGGCAAATATTCAACGAACTATTCAGTTCCGTGCATAATAAACTATATAAACATAACTTATGTTTATTTAATTTTTTTCATATAAAAACTTAAAATCTAAGTTTTTTAGCACTTGACTATTTTACAATGGATTGTATAATAATCGGAATTGCTTTATTGTATGTAAGCGAGCAGAATTGTTAGGGAATATGCAATTTATTGATAAATTGTTAGGAAGATTATCCTTATATTACTTGAAAACCAATAAATATTTTTTTCTGATTAGTGTCATCAAAGTTTTATTAATATAAAGTAGTCAAGTATTCATTACATTAGCAATAAATATACATTTATAATTTTAATACAATTAATAATCAGATACAAAATATTTGGCTGTGTCTTTACAAAATTTGTGTTTGTTTCATTTTTCTCCCGCTGTACCTTCAAATTGTCTATAATTCATTACTTTTTCCGACATCTTTGCATCTGTTATTACACATTATTGAATACAATAACGAGACGACACACTTCTGGGTACCGATTCATTATATTTTATTGGAATTGGCAGGAACGTGCTAAGTTTGTATTTATAAATCGTGTTAAAGTGCAGTATTTCTGCTCGGATTAATGCATTGGTTATGAAATTCAGTACTTCATATTTTCTCTTTTATAATTTGATTCAAACACAAATTTTGATTTATAATGCATACTTTAAAATAATACTTATTATATCTAGATAATTATTAACACTAATATTATACTGAGTGCGCGCAGTTTCACTTACATGTCTATATTTAATGTAATTAATATTTAATATATTCAAGTGATGATACAGAATAAAAAAGTAGGTTTTTGAAAAGTTACAAACGCATTGAAATGTATTAAACATAAAAATGCAATCAGATATATCAGGCATGATCTTAGAGCAGAACTGTATCATATTATTTGAAAATAAAATTAAATTTCGAGCTTTCGATATATCAGTACGCAAAATGTTATATACTTTTTTACAATAGATAATAAATTGAATTATTTTCTAGTAAAAATAGACATACTAATAACAAATGTATTGTGTATTGAAATACAATAACAATTCAATTAATACTTTCAAAGTACTGTTACAATACGTCTGATATTGAAATTACAATTATGTGAAAAATGAGTAATTTGTTTCAAGGTAAAGAGATGGAAAAGTGCTTTAATCTATACCTCCGGGAAGTTGGGCCAACATTTCCCCCCATTTTCGCGTAAGTAATTCGTTGAGGGTATGCCCGTCGATTCTTGATCTTTCAATTTTTTTGCCACTCCCATCTACTATCCTTAGGAGTTGATTTATTAAAAAAAAAAAATTAAAGGATGAACAAATGATTAACTTCAAGAATATACCTTGAGATTTTCGATTTTTCAAATTTTCTTTAGATGGTGGCTCACGCATTTCAAATTTTATATAATTGTTTTATAGAGATGGACAAAAAAATATGAAATTATGGGCAGAGATTTTTCCTATATATGCCCCACCT
This sequence comes from Antheraea yamamai, assembly GCA_036509395.1. Taxonomy (NCBI): domain Eukaryota; kingdom Metazoa; phylum Arthropoda; class Insecta; order Lepidoptera; family Saturniidae; genus Antheraea; species Antheraea yamamai. The sequence continues at coordinate 16,330,984 of AP028437.1, read as the reverse complement.
ACAACTGATTGACAAAAATATCACTAGTTAGCTGTAAGAAAACGTTTTATAGCATTAAGCTTGCCCGTGTACAAACGAAAGGTTGAATGCAAAATGGGGGGCCAATTGGCCGGAGCCCCGTAGTCTGTGTGTACCCCACACACGCAGTGATCAGCTACTTCTTCTTGTTCTTGCCGAGCGTGAGCGTGTGGTGCGAGTGCGCGGCGTGCTGCTTGCGCCGGTTGAACTCGATGGTGTCGTCCTCTATCTTCTTGCGAAGTTCCTCGAGGTGCTTCTTCTCGTCCGTGTGCTCCTTCTTCAGCTTGTCGAACTTCGCGTGCAACTGGGAAACATAAATTAACACACCATAATATTCAACACTACTTGATACCCGCGACTTTGTCTACGTTGTATACCATCTTATCAAAATATTACATATAATATTTGTAACAACGGATACCGGTGACATTATCTGCATTGTGTAACATCTAAACATAATGTTTTATGTAACATTTTGTTCAGATTGTATATATACAACGCAGACAAAGTCGCTGTTATCAACTAGTGTTGCAAAAATATACTCTGCCTACAAAATTTCCTTGTAAACAATGTTATCTGTTGGCTTCCCCTCTCCTACACATGCGCGTACAACACCGAATGTTCCATTTCACACATCACTGAATACATGGTCCATATAAAACTTGTAGTTTCTTAAAACGAAATCAAATAAAGCTATCGTGATAATTGCTCTTTTAGATAAAATATTCAAGAAGTAATCTAAGAAAAATTATTGAAATATGTCAGGTAGTTTTTGTACAATGGTAGACCTCTATCATTTTATCTATATATGTTTAAGCGGATTCTTAGTAGATGTAACAAAAATAAGTTGTAAATTTGTTTGAATAATTCCTTATCTATGTTTTTACTTGATGAATTTGACTTCAATGAATTTAATGCTTTGACAGTCTAAACCAAGTAATTACTTCTTTAGGTTAAACTGTAATATATTATGGGAAAACAAAAGAAATAATCATATAAGACAAAATGATATAATGATTATCTCTATTACTTTGCTGTATAATAACTACTAAATTATTTTTTTGAGTTACATTGAATATGGTGTATTCTTTATCATTATATATTTAGACGTAATTTTCAAAACCACATGTTAGCTGTTTTTTAAGTTGTAAATAAACAATATATAATTAGTCTAAATGTATAAACATCCTGTATCATGATGTTTGTCCACGATGAACTTGGAAACTATTCAACCAATCTTCATGAAACATTGATATTTATGTGTAAGTCCGTCCAACTTGAGACAAGATAACATATATTTCGATTAATTGCCTCAATACTTTTTAAAATACAAATTAAATGAGTGTTGATTATTGTTATTAATTGTAAGTATCATCAGTCTTGAACAGATGGCGTTTTAAATTACTATGTTTACAAAAAACTGTAGGACCGACTGACTGTTATGGATCTCATAGATGGCGCCACGTTATAATTTTGAATTTCTTTTTCAATAACTGAACCACAGCCGACTCAGCTAGTTAGTACACGAGTGTTGTGGTTACCTCTTTCTCCGCTTCTTTAAGTTCAGCTTCCTTCTCTTTAACGCGTTGTACGAATATTTGTCGCACGTCGTCCTCCTTCTGCTGCAGCTCCGCCAAATGAGCGCTGCGCTTCTGTTCAAACGTTTGCTGGAAAGAAACCTGAAATAGAAATATACACATACTTCATCATTCACAAAGTATACACTAGATTTATTTCACCTTTCCAGTGTAATTATACGAGTTACTCGAGTCTAAAATGTAGTGATGATGGTATTGATTATTGTTTCGACCGTTTTCTACCATGGCAACCGATTTCAGTAATGGAAGCGGTCTGATGCGCAGGATATATTACAATGTACAAGTGTAATTCCTACTGGATCCAGTGGAACATGACCGGAGTAGGACTCGAACAGATGGTGCAGTATCACGGTGAGAAGGTTACAAGGCGTCAGTACTATCTCACACTCCCTTAATCGCATCTTACGATACCCACGAGAAGATATTGGGTGCTGCTATTCAACTCAGCCGGCACCACAGTCATAATAAAATGTAGTATTTAAATCATGTGTGTACAAAATCAAAATACTTAACATTTCGTCTATTTTTACATTTAATTTTTACTATAATATACTTAAAATGAAGCCCTTCCACAACAAGGTATTAAATAAGTAAAGAGGCACTACCAATAAAGCATAATTTGAAATATAAAAAAATGAGGACTAAAATGCTATATTATATCATACAGTTTATAAAACCATGTCACTTCTTCATAATTAAAATGTAATCCGTTATAATGTGTACCAACAAACTGTATATCATTAACCCAAATCAATAAACAGTAATAACTAGTACAAGGCATGACTTCACATACTGATATTGATTACTAACTAGCCAAATTTCTATTGCGGTAACTAGATCACCGCTATTCATGTATACCGTGTGTGTTTTGGAATTAGCATTGCGGACGAAGCCGTGGTTAATAGCTAGTCTAATTTAAAGTAGCCTAGTAACCCGTTGTAATTTCAGCTATCTGCCAGTGAAATTCTTGTCAAAATCGGTCCAGTCGTTTCGGAGATTACCCGGAACAAACAGACAGACAGACCGACAAAAATTTTAAAAATTGCATTTTTGTTAACAGTAGTTTGTATACTTTCATATCCAATCAGTAAAAAACACATTTTGATATTACATACAGACACTTCATTTTTATTATATATATAGACTAGCTGTACCCGAAGCACCGCACGCACTTTTTTTTATTCATATTAAAGAATAATAAAATTGTGAGTACTAACGGGCTTGTTGTCCGCGTCGACGTCGGTGAAGCCCATCTGCTGGAGGCGGCGGCGGCGGTACAGCTCGTAGTGGCGCGCGTGCAGTACTAGGATAGCATGAGTGAGTGAGTACTAACGGGCTTGTTGTCCGCGTCGACGTCGGTGAAGCCCATCTGCTGGAGGCGGCGGCGGCGGTACAGCTCGTAGTGGCGCGCGTGCAGTACTAGGATAGCATGAGTGAGTGAGTACTAACGGGCTTGTTGTCCGCGTCGACGTCGGTGAAGCCCATCTGCTGGAGGCGGCGGCGGCGGTACAGCTCGTAGTGGCGCGCGTGCAGTACTAGGATAGCATGAGTGAGTGAGTACTAACGGGCTTGTTGTCCGCGTCGACGTCGGTGAAGCCCATCTGCTGGAGGCGGCGGCGGCGGTACAGCTCGTAGTGGCGCGCGTGCAGTACTAGGATAGCATGAGTGAGTGAGTACTAACGGGCTTGTTGTCCGCGTCGACGTCGGTGAAGCCCATCTGCTGGAGGCGGCGGCGGCGGTACAGCTCGTAGTGGCGCGCGTGCAGTACTAGGATAGCATGAGTGAGTGAGTACTAACGGGCTTGTTGTCCGCGTCGACGTCGGTGAAGCCCATCTGCTGGAGGCGGCGGCGGCGGCGGCGGTACAGCTCGTAGTGGCGCGCGTGCGCGCGCAGTACTAGGATAGCATGAGTGAGTGAGTACTAACGGGCTTGTTGTCCGCGTCGACGTCGGTGAAGCCCATCTGCTGGAGGCGGCGGCGGCGGTACAGCTCGTAGTGGCGCGCGTGCAGTACTAGGATAGCATGAGTGAGTGAGTACTAACGGGCTTGTTGTCCGCGTCGACGTCGGTGAAGCCCATCTGCTGGAGGCGGCGGCGGCGGTACAGCTCGTAGTGGCGCGCGTGCAGTACTAGGATAGCATGAGTGAGTGAGTACTAACGGGCTTGTTGTCCGCGTCGACGTCGGTGAAGCCCATCTGCTGGAGGCGGCGGCGGCGGTACAGCTCGTAGTGGCGCGCGTGCAGTACTAGGATAGCATGAGTGAGTGAGTACTAACGGGCTTGTTGTCCGCGTCGACGTCGGTGAAGCCCATCTGCTGGAGGCGGCGGCGGCGGTACAGCTCGTAGTGGCGCGCGTGCAGTACTAGGATAGCATGAGTGAGTGAGTACTAACGGGCTTGTTGTCCGCGTCGACGTCGGTGAAGCCCATCTGCTGGAGGCGGCGGCGGCGGGGGGTACAGCTCGTAGTGGCGCGCGTGCAGTACTAGGATAGCATGAGTGAGTGAGTACTAACGGGCTTGTTGTCCGCGTCGACGTCGGTGAAGCCCTCTGCTGGAGGCGGCGGCGGCGGTTTTTCCCGCCTCTCTGGGGCGGCGGGCACAGCTCGTAGTGGCGCGCGTGCAGTACTAGGATAGCATGAGTGAGTGAGTACTAACGGGCTTGTTGTCCGCGTCGACGTCGGTGAAGCCCATCTGCTGGAGGCGGCGGCGGCGGTACAGCTCGTAGTGGCGCGCGTGCAGTACTAGGATAGCATGAGTGAGTGAGTACTAACGGGCTTGTTGTCCGCGTCGACGTCGGTGAAGCCCATCTGCTGGAGGCGGCGGCGGCGGCGGCGGTACAGCTCGTAGTGGCGCGCGTGCAGTACTAGGATAGCATGAGTGAGTGAGTACTAACGGGCTTGTTGTCCGCGTCGACGTCGGTGAAGCCCATCTGCTGGAGGCGGCGGCGGCGGTACAGCTCGTAGTGGCGCGCGTGCAGTACTAGGATAGCATGAGTGAGTGAGTACTAACGGGCTTGTTGTCCGCGTCGACGTCGGTGAAGCCCATCTGCTGGAGGCGGCGGCGGCGGTACAGCTCGTAGTGGCGCGCGTGCAGTACTAGGATAGCATGAGTGAGTGAGTACTAACGGGCTTGTTGTCCGCGTCGACGTCGGTGAAGCCCATCTGCTGGAGGCGGCGGCGGCGGTACAGCTCGTAGTGGCGCGCGTGCAGTACTAGGATAGCATGAGTGAGTGAGTACTAACGGGCTTGTTGTCCGCGTCGACGTCGGTGAAGCCCATCTGCTGGAGGCGGCGGCGGCGGTACAGCTCGTAGTGGCGCGCGTGCAGTACTAGGATAGCATGAGTGAGTGAGTACTAACGGGCTTGTTGTCCGCGTCGACGTCGGTGAAGCCCATCTGCTGGAGGCGGCGGCGGCGGTACAGCTCGTAGTGGCGCGCGTGCAGTACTAGGATAGCATGAGTGAGTGAGTACTAACGGGCTTGTTGTCCGCGTCGACGTCGGTGAAGCCCATCTGCTGGAGGCGGCGGCGGCGGTACAGCTCGTAGTGGCGCGCGTGCAGTACTAGGATAGCATGAGTGAGTGAGTACTAACGGGCTTGTTGTCCGCGTCGACGTCGGTGAAGCCCATCTGCTGGAGGCGGCGGCGGCGGTACAGCTCGTAGTGGCGCGCGTGCAGTACTAGGATAGCATGAGTGAGTGAGTACTAACGGGCTTGTTGTCCGCGTCGACGTCGGTGAAGCCCATCTGCTGGAGGCGGCGGCGGCGGTACAGCTCGTAGTGGCGCGCGTGCAGTACTAGGATAGCATGAGTGAGTGAGTACTAACGGGCTTGTTGTCCGCGTCGACGTCGGTGAAGCCCATCTGCTGGAGGCGGCGGCGGCGGTACAGCTCGTAGTGGCGCGCGTGCAGTACTAGGATAGCATGAGTGAGTGAGTACTAACGGGCTTGTTGTCCGCGTCGACGTCGGTGAAGCCCATCTGCTGGAGGCGGCGGCGGCGGGGGGTACAGCTCGTAGTGGCGCGCGTGCAGTACTAGGATAGCATGAGTGAGTGAGTACTAACGGGCTTGTTGTCCGCGTCGACGTCGGTGAAGCCCATCTGCTGGAGGCGGCGGCGGCGGTACAGCTCGTAGTGGCGCGCGTGCAGTACTAGGATAGCATGAGTGAGTGAGTACTAACGGGCTTGTTGTCCGCGTCGACGTCGGTGAAGCCCATCTGCTGGAGGCGGCGGCGGCGGTACAGCTCGTAGTGGCGCGCGTGCAGTACTAGGATAGCATGAGTGAGTGAGTACTAACGGGCTTGTTGTCCGCGTCGACGTCGGTGAAGCCCATCTGCTGGAGGCGGCGGCGGCGGTACAGCTCGTAGTGGCGCGCGTGCAGTACTAGGATAGCATGAGTGAGTGAGTACTAACGGGCTTGTTGTCCGCGTCGACGTCGGTGAAGCCCATCTGCTGGAGGCGGCGGCGGCGGTACAGCTCGTAGTGGCGCGCGTGCAGTACTAGGATAGCATGAGTGAGTGAGTACTAACGGGCTTGTTGTCCGCGTCGACGTCGGTGAAGCCCATCTGCTGGAGGCGGCGGCGGCGGTACAGCTCGTAGTGGCGCGCGTGCAGTACTAGGATAGCATGAGTGAGTGAGTACTAACGGGCTTGTTGTCCGCGTCGACGTCGGTGAAGCCCATCTGCTGGAGGCGGCGGCGGCGGTACAGCTCGTAGTGGCGCGCGTGCGTCTTCTCGCGCATGTCCTCCATGTTCGTACGGATCAGCATCTCGCGCAGCTTCACGAAGTCGCAGTGAGACTCGTTCTCCACTAAGCACACCGACACAACCGACATTTTATACATTACTATTCCTGATTAGCGACACCGCCATAGACATAGACAAATGCAGGGTGAATGAAATGGCGAAAGGTATCTGGGGTAGCTTTTGATCCACGAATATCCTTTTGTAACTCTACAGGAAATTGTATATAGAACTGCTATAAAACCAGTCATGCTGTATGCATCCGAGTACTGGGCTACGAAAGAGACAGATGAGACAAAATTACATGGTGTAACTTACTTTAATTTGAACCATTAGTACATGGTTTTTATTCATTTTCAATACCTCTAATATCATGCAATTGAATCTATCAAATTTATCAATCAACTTGCACTTAAGTTATGTAACATCATCAAATTAATTTTCAACTAGCGTAATAGTCGGTTTAAAGGACACGAAATTCATTAAACATACATACAAACATTACATATTCAATGTTATAGAAAGTCAAAGCCACAAGAGCAATTTTAATTTAACCCCTTACCACATACAAATCCATTTATGGCTTCTAAAGTTTGTTATGTTTTTATACTTCAACAAACTATTTTATTATAGTTAAATAACTTGTATCATATGAAGTGATTTTTTGTGAAACGAAACCTATATTTTTTGTTGGTGCTAAGTCATCAAAGTCAAAAATATTTGGTGTTATTTCGTAGCGCGGCAGGCAAGTAAATTGCAAGTCTGAGTGAAGCTTTTATCAGTAAAAAAACAAAGGTAATAAAGTAATTGTGATCTACAATAAAAATTGTTACTTATCCCTTGAACCATCACCTACAATAACGGTAAGTTGTTTTGGTAAATAGTTTTATTTTTGTTTGATTTTTGACCCGTTTTTGCAAAGTCCAAATATGGCTTGGTATGCGTTCCCATCAAAATACTGCCCGTCAGATACAGCTTCCACTGTACTCAGGTAGCTCTATTATGCTTTTCAGAAATGGACTTTGCCCGCTTTTATCGTAATAATAATCACGTAAATTGTGTGAAGATGACCTTGCTTAAAAAGAAGCATTTTATCGCAGTCAAGTCTGACTTCGATATCTCCGATGATGATACACTTTTACTGAATTTGCAATTTGCAGTGAGTGGTTAGAAAGTAAAAAAGGACCCGGTTGTATGAAAAACCGAAAAAATGAAGCCTTATGTCAAAGAAAATTTCAAATTGACATTCAGATTTCAAGCTTGCCGTTTCTGAATATATGTGTAAAGCAGAAAAACAGCTCACACAGCCAAAAAACGTGGTTATCCAGCCAGCCTTCTAGGAACACCAACGACAACAAGAGCTACTCCATGGAGCCAAGTTGGCAGTTGAGTGCATACGCTCTTTAATTTATTTTCATTAATAATGATTTAAAATATTTTTTTTCTCTGATTTATGTTAAATAAAGACGTATGCACCAAAAAAATTTTTTTTATCAACATTCTGAATAATTCATACAGTAAGGAGTTAAAAAAACTAATTAAGACCTAAACGTGTGTCCTGTCCTGAAGCAGATGCTCAGAACAGGGGTTTTTACATTTACTACAATTAAACATGAAAACTTATCATTCCTATGAATTATGCGGATGCTAGCGGGAATTAAGCTACTCCCATGAAGTTTTTTTATACTTTTTATACTAAATGAGGATGTGATCTAAGATGGTAAACATGCTAAGCCTAGAGGGGACTGGCTCTCAAGCGCAGCTGCCGGAACATACCAGCAGATACTTGTTAGATTTTCAACTTGAGGATGGTAGCTAGCAGGCAGTGGACTTAGGAAAGGCCCTACCACCATGGTTTCATCCATGATGTTTTCCTTCATTTCGCATTTTTAGTTGCTAGTTCAATAGACGCAATTTCCAAGAGCACACTGTCAACTAAGCCATCATCACTTGATAACATGTCAACTTAACAACTTGATAACAGGTAATCACCTGTTGTGGCGTACGTATAGTATAAGACAAGGTGACATAAATCGTGGTGCCCTATAGTTATTACTTTTTATTAACAAGTATTTACAAAATGTCTTATTACAGGTAGATGTAATTAAAAATGATTTAATGAAGGCGCGAGCGGACGACACGGGTGTCGCGTAGGCGTTGCGTGGCTTACTACTCGAGGAGCCCCGGCGCATCGGTCGCAGAGCGGCCGGCGCCGGCCCTCTTGTCGCGAGTGCACAATAACAACGCGCATACGCGGCGATGCTCGCAATGAATATTTAATTTTCATTACAAATAAAAATTATATTAGATGTAGAATTATATTACATATCCATATATTAGAGATAGCCCACATGCCCTAGTGGTTTGACTGGTGGAATATCATTCCAATGTCTGCAGGTTGAAACCCTGGCCTGTACAAAGGAAATTTTCATAATTCGCTTACGTTTACTAATTTAAATTGGTAACACTATCGGCTGACAGTGAAGGAAAACGTAGTGAGGAAACCTGAACTTGAGAAATGTTCTTGTAGATTACCGTATGTGGGGAAACGTAGATCTGGGGTTTTCTTAGAGTTTGAAATCAGTAATACATCGTAAGCTGACGTGGTGATTATGCCCACATCTTCCTTCGGGAAGATGCCTATGACCCACGGTTACAGGCTGATAAAGATAAAGTAATGAAGATGACAGACCCTGCACGGTGCCCCAGGGGTACTGGCGCGCGCGCACCGTCTTGTTGCCGATCTTGACGAAGTCTGTGCTGCCGACGACCGCGAACGGGATGTGAGAGTTCATGGACCCGTTCACCTCCGACACGGACTCGTCGTCCACCGGGAATTGGTAGATCTCCACGCCGTTCGACTGCAGCTCCACCATTATCTTCGACTGGAACATATATGTGGGAATGGATAAATTTATCATAAAAAATACTTAATTAAATAAAATACATATTTGTTTTTACTTTTGATCCATACAATAAAGGATGGTTCAAAAGACTTGTATACAATATGTTTATTAAAAAATAAAAGGAAATGACTTTTGTGTTTTGATACGTTATGTCAGAAAAAGATAATGTTAAAACTAAGGGCGCTTTTTGTTTAAGCGGTTGGTATCGGAGTGCTGCCGTGCGAGAGAGTGCTTTAGCGCACTGCACACAGCCGGTTATATTTTTCATACAGAATGTGTCGAACCGAGAATGGGCGAGTGCAGTCTGGTGCACGTCTGTTGGCAGGACAGGACGGCAACACCGCGAACGTCATGTGCTTCTTTCTTGATTTACTAGTGAGGAGGGCACATCGCAATTTGCATTTTGTAAAATAACTAACTTTGCCTACTTTCTTATTAGGGATGATAGAAAAAGAGAAAAAATTATAGACGAAATTCAGGTCAGCCCCACTATGAAACTCAAAATATGACGATTATTTTAATCCTATACAAAAAAAAGTTTTGGAAAAATATAAGGGCACTTCACGTCAAGCGGACAACTAAAAGGAAAAATGAGGTCGTGAATTTTATTTATACTCTGGTCAGTTATACTTCTAGTAGACGTGGATGTGTACACACAATTTTTTTTTCGTATGATGCTTTATTGCAGAATTATGATGAGCTTTTAAAACTTACTAAGAATTAAGTCATAAATTTTTGGATGTTTTTTATCTGTATAAAAAAAAACTAAAAAATATTGTTCGTTATAGTTAAAATGTTGAAGTTTTTAAATTTTTTGTTGAATTCTAAATTTGGATTTGTTTACGTATAGCAAACCGGAAGTGAAAAATTCAAATCGATATTTCAGTAATTTCGACAATATTTAAAAATACATTTTTAACTTTGAATTAAAGTTTTAAATGTACTAATTCTTCATAAAAAAAATAAAACTTGATCGCCAATAGTTTAAGACTTAGAGCATATAGAGTACATACACATAGCTATGAGCAGTTTCTAAGCAATCGAGTTTATGCGCTAACATGCTAAAATACTATGCTATTAATATGTTAGTAATTATTTTAGACTCTTTGGTTTATCATATTAAAATACTAGCGGCCGACGACGGCTTAGTCTGTATTTATAATAATATAAATGACACCAAACATTATCTTCGTGTAAGTCTAAGGGTTTAAGGTGTCCACCACGAGATAGCTTTCAGATAGATAACTTACTTATTTATACTTATTTTGGTCAATTTAAACAATATCTTTGTAAATTATAGCATACATACACAATATGTATTCTGATGTCCAATCTATATTACTGTAAAGTTTTATCAAAACCCATTCCACAGTTTTTGTATGAAAGTATAATAAACACACTTGTTTATAAATATTAATAGAATTAATTAATATCATGACTTCCATAACTGTAAGTGATAATTTTTTATAGGTTATCTATGCTGGAAGGACATACTTTAGCATGTAGTGTAGAAAACATGAGTATCAGTTGACAAAACAATATCACTTTATTTTTTACAATTTTTACACTCTACAAATCCTTGCATGACTTTTTTATAACTATTTTTAATTCATAAAATTCCAATAAAAAATCCTTTGAGAAATACATTTTTTTATTTTGAGAATAGTTTTTTACATTTTTTAAAAACATATCTGATTGATAATTTTTATAGCCTATCGATTTCAGTATGCATATGGTATATTTAACACCTGTATAAATATACATTTGATTTTAAGATTATTTTATAATTTAAAAATATTAACAGTTCTAGTAACCTGTCAACTGAGGTGTGTTAAAATCTTTACACGTACAAAATTTCATATAAATAGGTCAACCCATATTTAAGTTAAATATGGCCGGACCGACATACACAGAGGATGAAAAACAAAACTTTGCGATTTTAATAAATGACATAAAAAAAATCCTGCAATATACCTGATGTAAGAGTTTACCATACATTGGAAGTATCCTTTATAATTAATATCAAGTCTTGACACCAAAGAAAAAAAATAAAAAAAAATCATCCAAAAACTAAATATTTTTGTATCACAAACCTTGAATTTCTGTAGCTCCGTTTTAGAGATGGTATCTGCTTTCGCTATGATTGGAATGATGTTGACTTTAGTATCTAATTTCTTCATGCAAACTAGATCGATGGATTTTAAACCGTGACCTAAAAATTAAAATAGAAATATGCAATATTTAAACCAACACAAATATTTCTTAAAATCTATTATGAATGTGTAATTAACTTTGATATTTGTATTTAAAGTGACAAGTCTAACTCCTGCATCAATTAACCATGCATTTTCAGACTTATTCTAAACAAAGCTATAAATTAAATCTAGTTACGTGGGAAAGCATTAGGACTACCGTATAAATAAGAACATTCATGTGCTTGATCCAAAACATCTAATTAACTTCAATATAAAGTACTTATTTTTAGACCAGTTCACACTAATTGATAGCAGCTCCTTTTTATCATTTATTGTTATGAGTCAGCATGTTACAATTATTATCATGCTATAAATAACTACGATAATTGTACTAAGTCCTCACAGTCGATAAAACTTGAAGTAATTTCTGGAGATCTCTGATGGGATTGCTTAAAATATATAAGTAATAAATTGTGGTTTTATAGTAGTAATGTCTATACATAATAGATCTACTTTGGATGTTCATGTTTAATATACAAATGCACATTAACCAGTTGTATTAACAAGTGGCAATGTAATCACTACTTTGGAATGTAAACAAAGACATGTCATATCCTATGATACATTACTATTCATTAAACAATACTATCACAAATAAACTTAAGGCTATGTGTGTGACAGTGTGAGTTGAAAGATTACAACAAGTATTTATTAAAATCAAGTTGATTTATTTGATAACTCAATAAAAGAAGCTGTGGAAATCTCATAGAAATGATTATCTCTACATCCCCACTTCAATAATTTGGATATTTCTGATGTAATATTGTAACATATGCATCAAAAAAAGAACAGAAGGTATTATTTATAGTGATAAAAAAATTAACAATCACATAAAATTAATGTCTTTTAATTATATTGAATTAAAACAGCTAGATTTCACTACATTATTCTGCCACACAATTTATGAATGCAGTAAAGAATATTTTAACAGTTTCGAGAAAAATAAATGAGTTTTTTTTATTTCAATACAATTAAGACATTAATTTCATATGATTTTTAATTTGACTGCATTTTTCTTGAAACCCTTAACATGTTCTTTAATGCGTTTATAAATCGCGCGTACTAGTTTTAAATTTATCTTTACAGCTTGTAATCTCTATACTAACATTGATAATAACTATTATAGTTATACTTAGTTGTTTTTAATTACTCTTAGAAAAAAAAGGATATAATATCATGTAGTATCCGTTATTCACATTGACTGGGGACTTGTTCTATATACGAGTGCGATGCGCGGACGCAGGTCGCGCGCGTTCCGAATAAATTGAATGCCCTGGCTTCAACAATGGTGGTAATGTCAAGGGCAACTCATAAAATTGACTGAATTGTAGGTCATCAGTGGCCATGGTGTCATTGTCCAGTGAAAGTTATAGTAAACTAGTTATTATTGTTTGAATATTGTTATGTATAGTGAACAAATACAATTATATATTGATTGTATTCATTTCTTCATAACCCTAATCTTATAAAAGGCAGGTAACCTAGAAAGTTGGATCTGACATGAAATACATAAAAGAGTTGTTGAGGTATGTATGCTTGGTACACATATATATTTTAACAACTCATATAAGTATGAATATGCAGCTTAGCCTAGGTTTACTTAGTTAGGTCGCTTATTGCATGAACAACTGAAGACAAGGTGTGCAGTACACCCTTAAGCTAGTTGTCAAAATAAAATCGGCTGAGTGCCTTAAGCGCTCACCTTAGTAGACCGGTGAGGCGGTTAAGGCCAAGTCAATTTGCGAAAAAAAAAAACTAGAAAGTTGGTTTCATTCCCCTAACATGTATTAATCACAAAGTTGTATTTTATTTAATTATATTAATGTTGACAATGTAGCCGGATATATATTTACAGATTATTAAGTTGTAACTAAACTGTTAACAATACTTATTGAAGATTATTTACAATATGTTCACATAAAAGTCAATTAGAGTACAAATATCCATGTGTTCATTTTAATGTTTATCACTATCAGATAGCCTCAAAAGATTCTTACATGTAATATTCATAAAAAAGTTAATAAAACATACAAAACATATATTTATAAGTATTAATTACTCACCTGTATGTTAAAAGAAACATAAATGCATGAATTGTTAAAATATATTTTTTCTTTTTACTCAATAAATTATCATATTTTCGAAAATAGTTTATCCTATCTTTCAAATATACTCATTTCACTCACCAGTAGGGCAGATGAAATACAAGCAGACATGTAATCTGCTGTCATGATATGTTGAAAGGGATCGTTTGATCTTAAGTTCTTCTTGAAGATATGCTTCGAATTGTGCATCAATGTAATCCACTACAGCCTTGAAACTATCTTCCTTGTTCACTTGGTCACCATAGCCTATCGTATCACAGATTGTCAGCTGAAAATATATGTATATATATTATTCCAATAATAAATAGAAAATGGTAAAATTTTTAGCTGAACTTCGAAGTTATTATAAAAATATGAATAAGATAAGTATTGACTTATTTTTAAACTAAAACAAATTGTAGTATTCAAATAAACATCTGACATAATTGTAAAACATTCCTTTTTAGGTTCTACAATTCAATGTCACTATAATTCAATTTAGTATTTATATTCTCTTTATACTATACCTTTAGTCTGACATTACTCTCTTGCAATTCATAAGTGTGAGCTTTTAGCTTAACTGTGGGCAAGCTGTGTGGACTTGGAACTGATTCAAAATTTGTATTGAAGAGGGAGTCCATCAATGTTGATTTGCCAAGTCCCGTCTCACCTAAAGCACAATAGAATATTTATACAGCTAAAACACTTGAACAATGTTACAAGGAATCCAAAATGTACTTAAATATGCAAATTCAATTTAATAAATTAAATAAAAATTAAATTAAAAAATTAAACCCATAATAAATTAAAGTAATAGTTGACCCTTTAAACATTGTATTATTTTTATCATAATATAGAAACGTATATATATAGAACATATATATATAGAACATAATATAGAAACGTACATAAGAAAGAAACAAGAGAATGGATTCATTATTATGTAGACTAATTATTGACCTCATTAGTATGTGTCTCGTCATTAGTAATAATAAATTACTAGTAATAATATAAATTATTAGTAATAAATTACCAATAGAAAATTTAAAGAGAATGTTTGACAAAGAAATTCTAGAATATATTGTGAAAACATGAAATAATTAAGAGAAAAGTAACAAACACAAAACCAAACTTGATCTTTTACTTTGCAACCCTCAACTATAATATTGAATATAAGAAAGAAACTCTAATACAAATAGTTTAAACGCATGATAGATAAAATGTAAAAGTGATTCATCACTCACCAATACAGAGGATGTTGAATACAAATCCATTTTGAACACTTTTATTCACAAGTTGGTCAGGAAGACTGTCGAAACCAACGTGTCCTGAGAGCTTCAAGGTGCGCAAAATAGCCTCCATCTACACATAGAACAAGAAATATTTTAACAGGAAAACAGGACACCCAAGAGGTAACCCCGCTTTCAGAAACTCGAGTAGTACTAGTTAATTGAATCAATTAAATTTATAAAGTACTTTATTTATAGTTTGAACTCTACACTGTATAAATTGTGTTTGTTATTAATTGTTGGAATTCAAGATCTTTCCGTAGGTACTCGGCGACTGAACGAACTACGCCCAATATTTACTAGTTACACTAAATTATATATAAAATACACAGTATCAAAAAACTTAATTAAAAAGTACTAACGATCAGTATTTGAATAAACTGTGAATCGTTAAAATTACTTTCTAAAGAAAATAACAGCAACTCACTTTCGGCACTTCTACGTCGATGGCCGCCATGTTTACTATTTGACTTCGTTTGACCGATTGACTGACTCCTGCGTCTTGAAGTGAGCTATGTTTCGATTGTCTTTGAGCAGTGCTGCCAGTATCATTGCTAGAGACTAAATCAGTTTCTATACGATAATTTATGTTAATGTACAGCTTACTAGATTTTTATTTTACAGAGTGGATCAGATGTAGCCCTAGAAATGAACGATGCAAGATATGATGCCAAATGCTTTTTTGATAATGTAAAAAATATACGGAAGGAATACTTAAATTCTAGTATTAGGTATTTATCATTATGTGATTATCGTTATTAGATTAGTTATTGACGTTTTAATAAAATGTAATTAGATATAATCTAATTTATGAGAACATTTCCCATATTTTAAAGTTATATATTGTGTTTGGTCTAATGTTTATATTTAATGTTTAACAAAGAGGATTGATTTTCAAGATAAAAAAGAATAATTTATTTGAACTTCACTCTAAAATTGTTAGCAAAATACAAGATAAAATGATTAAAGAGTGTTATTTTGCCTTAACTTCACGATAAATGAATTTTTTAGCTGTAACACCATTTACACCTTTTATTTTTTTATAACTACGATTTTAGTAGATTCATGCAATTTGCATAGTAATTTTTGACGTGTTACCTGACAATACTGAACAAATCCAAAATGGCAGAAAGCTACTTTGGTGTGTTATCATGTGAGCCGAAGGACTAATGTTTTCTTGAATTTTATGATCGCGAGTGGATTTTAAAATTGTGTTTCAGTGAATAGTGACAAAACTCAATATGGCGGACTTAAAATCACCGCCGTTTAGTGACATTAAAAGACCTGAGGAAGTGGTTCGTATGACGACGAACGATAGGCTGAAATTTGCAGTTCTTATCGGGATGATTGAAGTTGGACAGGTTACAAACAGGGAAGTAGTGAACACCGTATTACACCTGGTAAGTGTTTACAACCAAGTTCTCGCCAGTTTCGATATATTTACTCCAACACTTTTACGTCAATTCTTATTGGATTCATCTATGAAAGGTTATTGGATTAGGTATAATTTGATCATGCATAATTTGTATTCTGTTTAGTTTATAATTATTGATTTTATAATGGATAGCGTGAGATATTATGCAGTAGCATATATAGTTGATGAGTTAATTATTTCCTTTTATTTTTATTAATTCATCGATCTGATTGCATTTGAGTATCGTGACATTAACGCGGCCGGCACGGCGCAACGTTTGTTTTGATGTGGTGCAATCATTAGGATCGGTGTTAACTCAACGTCGATAACTAAGAAAAGAACTATGATTATACGTAATCAGTATCGCATCTCAAGGAAAAATCTCTACATTTTTGTATAACGACAACTCATTTATTTAACAATTAGCTACTTATTATAATTTACAATTTCAAGTACGTGATGTACTTCGAACGAAGGTTGCTTTTTAAATTAATTTTATTACAAACATCATGATCTATATTTTTAAACTTAAGCATAAATTAACTAATTGTTCTAGACTACTATATAATTAATTATACTGCTATTCATTTATTGTAATATATTTTAATTGCATTAAAAAATACTTTCGTTACTTCCGTAGTATTGTTGTATGTCCGTGAATTATTATAATTATGTTGTTGGGTATCATACAATTATGGGAAGGTTTTGGAAAAGCATATAATATAAAATTTTGACGTGGTATATATATGTATATATACAGCATTGTTATATGTATACAGTTTTATATACATATAATAATTGTTTGTAATATAAATCGTTTTTTTTTTGAAAAGAAATATTTATTTTATATTTTTATATTTGTATGGAATATATTGCGTATGCCTTTTCGGCCGGTCTTTCATATCTACAGTCACAAATTGAATTCTGGGACTCTTGGTCCACAAGCCAGTTTCACCATTCAATAAACAATTTACGAACATTGCTTTATATATGTTGACTATGTGTATGTATTAATGAACGGTAATTTGTTAAACGATAGAGTACATTTAAAGGTAATTATTTAATTTGATTTAAGGGCAAATGACATATAATTAACACTTCCTAGAGTTAGATAAAATCCTTGTTAAATATCGTCGTACACGAAAGCCTAATTGGTTCTTACTTTTCTACCTAATGCTATTTCCATACATATCGTGCTAAAATAAACGTCCAAACTTATGTCGACAAAGGCACATTTAAAATGTAGTCTACATCTGCGTTATCCCAATAACTTGAAATTAGCGTCCGTTAAACTCCATTGATGTGTGTAAAAACCGTCCGTCTACTTATCGTGTTGTACCTAACGTGACGTAACCCGATAGTTCGTAAAGTTTGACGTCTTCACGCCCATTTAAAGTCAGATAACGCCGTAGTATGGCGCTGAATTTCGTTCTTACACAGTCGCGCGACCTCCTCGGCAGCGGCTTAATTCTAGGTTCGATCCCCCGAAGTGGAGCCCTCAAGCACGCTGCTAATGCGATACAGTGACACTGAAAATGTTCACTCACTAGCTTAACACACACAACACACGCATATGGTAGAAGGCTTTCTATGTTTTTCTTTGTTTTTTGTACTAGGTTAGTTTAGTTTAGCCGAGTTGAGAGATACAAAATATACGTTTGTGTACGTGAGGTATAATAAATTCGTATATCTATCATTAGTTTAGCTAGTATAGTAAGATTCGCGTTATAGCATTCAAGGCAACAACCCAAGCTGAGGGTCTATCAGTTTGGTACCCTTATGTTTGTTGCCAAGCGTGTTTTGCGAGTATAAAAAAAAATATTAAAAAAATCTAAGTGTCGTCACAAATCATCGCACAGCTACATACTAAGCTACAGTTCTGTTTGAATGACATCGTAATTTTTTTATAAAACTAGTCTCAACTTTATATAAAAAAATTCAGTGATTACGAACAAATGCTGCGTCGTGTACAACTATCTATAAAAAAATAATTCTTAAAAATTAATTAAATACGCAACTGGTAAAAACATACGTGATATTTGTATGAATGTAAATTATTGGTACTTCTGTATGAAATGCACCGCGCTCGCCTAAGTCTAACCTAACCTAACCTAACCAAACCAAACCGAGACGATAATGTTTTGTTTTAATTTAAAAATCATCAATTTGGTATACAAAATTACCAATGATTGTTCGGAAATTACACCTAACCTCAAAACTTTGATCATAAATATCTTAGTAACTATGACTTTCCGCGGGGAGGGAAAATCATCCCTTTTCCCCGCTGCTCCCATCCCCTTCAATCTTTATATCAAGATGCGATTTTGAAAAGCAGCCCTTTAAAACACTTTTAGATTCCAAAAGACATTATTTAAAAACAAAGTATTCAATAAGATTTAGGTGGAAAATGGGTTGATATAGAGTTGAAGATAGAATTTCTTAATTTTTTGTTTCTCGACTGCTTGCTCTTTTGTTTTGGTTTGGTTAGGTTAGACTTGCGGAAAAAAAATAACGCGAGCCGGCCGCGGAGCGGTCGGCAAGTGCGGTGCATTTAATACACAAGTACCAAATTAATTTATTATTTTTTTATCTATACATATAAAAATGAAGTGTCTGTATGTAATATAAAAAAAAACTGATTGGGTATGAAAGTGTACATGCTACTGATAACGAAAATATAATTTTTAAAATTTTTGTCGGTGTGTCTGTCTGTCTGTTTGTTCCGGGTAATCTCCGAAACGGCTGGACCGATTTTGACAGGAATTTCACTGGCAGATAGCTGAAATTACAGCGGGTTACTTAGCTACTTTAAATTAGACTAGCTATTATCCGCGGCTTCGTCCGCAATGCTAACTGTTGGACCGATTTTCGCGGAATGTTTACCGACAGATAGCGTACATTTTTTTTTTTTTTTTTTTTTTTTTTTTTTTTTTTTTTTTTTTTTTTTTTTTTTTTTTTTTTTTTTTTTATTTTTTCTTTTTTCTCCTTTTTTTTTTTTTCCCCCCCCCCCCCCCGCTGGTCATTTTTTTTTTTCTTCTTTTTTTTTCCTTTTTTATCCTTTCCTCCCCCTCCCCCCCCTCCCCCCTCCTTTTTTCTTTTTTTTTTTTTTTTTGTTTCGGTGTGGATATAGGGTTCTTTTGTTCCACCTCTCATTCCTCTCGTTTCGGTATTTACTTCTTTCTCCTCACGCTCCTCTCTCTTCTTTTGTCTAGTCTTGTCATCCCCCTCCTTTCTTTCCTTCACTTTTATTTTTTTTCTTATTATTTTGTTGTTTTATATTTTTGATTTTTACTTCCTCCTTCCTCCCCCCGCCGCCGGATGGCATATTTTTCTTATTCCCCCTCTTTTCCCCTTTCTTTCCTTCTTTCTTTTCTTTTTTTTTTTTTCCCTTCCCCCTCTCCCCCTTTTCCCTTTTTCCCTCTCCCCTTTTCCTTTTTTCCTTTTTCTTCTTTTCTCTTCTTTCCCCCCTCCCCCCCCTCCCCTTCCTCTTTTCCTTTTTTTTTTTTCTTTTTCTTTTTTCCCCTCCCCCCCTTCCTCCTCCTTTCCCCCTTTTTTCCTTTCTTCTCCCTTTCTTCTTTCTCCTCCCGTCTTCTTTCTCCCTCTTTTTTTTTTTTTCTTTCTTTTTTTTTTTCTTCTTTCTTCTTTTCCCCTCCCTCCTCTTCTTCCTTCCCCTCTTTCTTTTTTCTTTTTTTTTTTTTCTTTTTTTCTTTTTCTTTCTCTTTTCTTTCTTTTGTTTTTTTCTTTTTTCCTCCCTTTTTTCTCCCTTGCTTTTCTTTTTATTTTTTTTTTTCTCTTCTTTTCCCCCTCCTCTTTCCTCTCCTCTCTCTCTCCTCTCTTTCCCTTTGTTTTTTTTTTTTTTTTTTTTTTTTTTTTTTTTTTTTTTTTTTTCTTTTATTTTTGTTTTGTTTATTTTCTTTTTTTTTTTCCTTTTTTCTTTCTTCCTTGATTGTTGGGCTGGCCTTCCCCCTTTCCTCTCTTTTTTTTTGTTTTTCTTTTTTCTTTTTTCTCTTCTCTTTCCCCTTTCCCTTTTTCTTTTTCTTTTTTTTTTTTTTTTTTTTTTTTGGTTTTTTTATTTTTTTTTTTTTTTTTTTTTTTGATATTTTTCCTTTTTTTTTTTTTCTTTTTATTTTTTTTCTCTCCCTTCTCTTTTTCTTTTTTTTTTTTTTTTTTTCTTTCCCCTCCCCTCTCCCCTCCCTCCCCGGTTGAAAATTATTTTTTTTTTTTTTTTTTTTGTTTTTTTTTTGTTTTTTTTTTTTCTTTAATAGCAACTACCCCCTCCTCCCCTCTCTCTTTTTTTTTTTTTTTTTTTATTTTTTTTTTTTCTCCCTCTCATTCCTCCCCCTCCCCCCTCCTTTTTTTCTTACTTCCCCTCATCCTCATTCTTCTGTTGTTTTTTTTTTCTCCTCCCCCCCTCTTTTGATATTTATATTTTTGTTTTTTTTGATTTTTTTTTTTTCTCCCCTCATTTTTTTTTTTTTTTTTTTTTTTCTTCCCTCCTCTCTTCGCCCCCCTCCTCTCTCCGCTTAAACTTTTTTTTTTTTTTTTTTTTTTTTTTTTTTTCTCTTCTCTTTTTTTTTTAGCCCGGCGACAGACACCAAATTTTTTTTTCGTATTTTTCTTTCAAAATTTTTTTATATTTTTTTTTTTTTTTTTCCCCTAGGGCCCCCCCCCCCCTTTCTTTTTCTTCCCCCCTTCCTCCCTTTCCTCACTTCCCTCCCCCCTCTTATTTTTTTTCGTTTTTGGGGGCGGTTTGTTTGTTTTTTTTTTTTTTTTTTTTTTTGGTTTGTTTGGTTGTTCCCCCCTTTTTTTTTCTTTTTTTTTTCTTTTTTTTTTTTTTTTTTTTCTTTAATTTAGGTGTGTGTTCTTTTCCTTTTTTTTTCTTTTGCATGTTGTTGTTTTTTGGTTTATTTAGTATTTTTTTTTTTTTTTTTTTGTTCTCCCCCCCGCCTTATTCTTTTTATTTTTTTAATTCATTCCCTCCCCCCCCCCCTCCTTTCTCGCTCCACTTTTTTTTTTTTTTTTTTTTTCTTTTTATTTATTTTTTTTTTTCCCTCCTTCCCCTTTCTCTTTTCTTTTAATGGGACCACTCCCCTTCTCTTTTCTCCCATACCCTTTGCCTTTTCCCTGGGGGGGTTTTTTTTTTTCCCCCTTTCTTGGGGGGTTTGTTTCTTTCCTCCCTTTTCTATTTCCCCTCCCTTTTTTTTTTTTTTTTTAACTTTGGGTTTTTTTTTTTTTTTTAAGTTCCCCTTTTCACCCTCCCGTTTTTCCACCCTCTCCTCCCCCCTCTTCCCCCCCATTCCCCCCGGGCTTTTTCCCAATATTTTAATATCCCTTTTTTTTCCCTTTTTTTTTTTTTTTTTTTTTTCTCTCCTTTTTTTTTGTGGTGAAACTTTTTTTTTTTCTCTTTTTCTTTCGGTGTTTTTTAATCTCCCCATTTCAACCCCCCTTTCCCCCCTTCTTTCCTTTTTTTTCCTTTTTTAAAAGCGCTTTTTGTTCTCTTTGGAATTCCTTACTTCTTGGGTGCAGGCTTTTTTGTGAGAACTTCGTTTCCCTGTTTCCTTCCCGTACATACATACAGCGTACATTATAAGAAGTAATTTAGTCTATCTTAATTTAGACAAGCTATTGATCGCGGCTCCGTCCGCAATGCTATCTCCAAAACGGTTAGACCGATTTTCATGGGACTCTCACTGGCAGATAGCGGAAGTCATAACAAGTAACTTAATCTATTTTTATTTAGACTAGCTGTTAACCGTGGCTTCATTTCAATTTTTCATTTCAATTCATATATCTGTATCTATGTACGTAATTCGAATTATATTGTCTTTTTGGACATTATGGCTGCCATTTTTTTTAAATTACCGCGCTTTCGTCTACATAAATCAATAACCATAGTAAAATATAAGAATATGTATCGAGTTCAATGAGCACTATTTAAATTGTCGAATATTAAAAACTGCTTAGACAGATATAAAGTTTTATATCTTGATTTATATTTATGCAAGATTTCAAGACGTCTGCTCATTCATTGTTTTCAATTCAACATTATAATTATTAATAATAATTTTGAAGATAGAAGGGTCTTTCTAATAAGATATTAGATCATAAACGTATTACTTATTGACAATATGGGCATATTATACCATTATAATAATATCTTTACGTCATTGTTTCACTACTGTATAAGCGAGCACTGAGGTAGTTGTATGGTGGGTTAAGGTTCCAAATATGTTGTTGATGATAAACCTTATTTCACACACTGTTAGTATTTATATAGCTAATGTATACGTTACATGTTATTGTAAGTGACGTGCGTGTCGTACTTATATTTGTTTTTAAAGAGCATTTCTATAATTGTGCATGGTCTCACAATTTTAAATTTCTTTAATATAATTTAAAAAAAAACGCGTGCGGAGCTGCGGGTACAGCTGGTATTATATAAATTTAAATAAATATGTATAGGTATTTATCAATAGGGACTAATACTAAAGTGTCGTATTCTGATAATCTAAAATTATTAGTACAATTTACCTACTTTTACAGTAGGAATAGTGTTAAAAGCCTTTATGCACTTAATTATGTACGTAATCCTGAGAAGTGAGATTATACATACACTAGTGGTAAGATTAAATATCAGCACTATAGAAGTATTAATGAAACATGAGTAAGTACTAGAACTTTCCGTCATCTGTGACGTAATGAGCCTCCTTTGCGCTGTTAAACAAAACAAACTGCTGTTAGAGCACAGTTGCTGCTAATTTCTTCACGGAGTGAATATTTAATTGTAATTGTTATTTCGTGTTTAGTTTTAACGAGAATGGACAAGAATATCTAAAATAGTAAGAAAAAAGGCAATTAGTAAAAAAATATGAATAAAAAAATTTGAAATTTTCATTTTATCTGAAAGAAAAATTGAGCCCATATGGTAGAAAGTTAAAATAAATACAAATAAAATAACCTTACATTTCGTGAAAAAAGATTATTATTAATGTTCTATATTCAAACTAATTGACCCGGCAACGCGTTGCGTTATTCACAAACTAATTTAAAGCGCCATCTGTACGAGACTGATGAAACTTACAATTAATAACAATAGTCAACATTGACAATCATTTAAATTGTAATTAAACATATTGAGCCCATTAATCGAAATATAAATTATCTTATCTTAACTTTCATGAAGATCGATCGAGTAGTTTCAGAGTTCATCGTGGACAAACATAATGACACTGGAATTTTATATCTTTAGATATATAGACTGCTAGATGCTTCAGAGATTTGATTTTGTTGTTCGTTAAGACCTTTGGAGGGTTTTGGTCATTTTGTTCCTCCATGACCAGCCGTGAATAGAAAGGTAAAGATTATAAATAAGATAGATAAATGAGTGGTCGGTGTGCTAATAGGTTTTAGGAAGTTGATATGAATGCAGTTGTGAAATTGCTTCACTATATGTATCTTTTAAAACTATTTCTTATCTGTAACGCCCTCATAAACTTGATTAGGCATCACTGTTACAGATTCGTATCGGATAATGCTGTTAAATTATTACTTATCTCTTAAGTATTGTGTTCTTATCTGTGAATGACTCGTAATACAATTTTATAAAGTCAGACGAATGTAGATTTTAGATTCTATTTTATTTTAAATTTATTACTACTTGGCGTTCGGTGATCGAAAATCGACCATAAAAAGGATTACATGTGTTTTCTTCAAGTGTTAATGATATATATATACAGTGTAAACTCTTTATAATGAATTTCAAGTGACCGAGCATTTTTTTTTCGTTACAAAGAGTTTTTGTTCTCCGAAGGGAAGAGAAAATATAAACCAAATTTAACCATTTACAATCATTACATAGTATAAAACAAAGTCCCCTACCGCGTCTGTCTGTCTGTCTGTTCGCGATAAACTCGAAAACTACTGAACGGATTTTCAAGCGGTTCTCACCAGTGGATAAAGTTATTCATGAGGAACGTTTTGGTATATAATTTGTCAAGGATTTTTTTATAATCAGGGCGGGACAACGTCTGCCGGGCCCGCTAGTAATTTCTAATTTTAATACTGTCAATAGGTAAAATATTCTAAACACATATATTCTGTTAACTTCTAACTACTACTACTTTACTTCTAACTTCTACGCCAATATTTGTTTTGTATTTTTTTAAGTATGTGCATGTCTTGGGATGTCGTGGAATCATCTTCATGAAACAATAACATTTTTTGTACAACTCTGGCGGTGTCAAGTTCTTGTTGAACAGTTGATGATGGTTCAGATTCGTTTGATTAATTTTTTGTTTTTTTTTTTTTTTTTTTTTTTCCCTCCCCCTTTTTTTTTTTTTTTATTTTTGGTTATTTTTTTTTTTGTTTTTTTTTTTTTTATTTTTTAAATTTTTTTTATTTTAAATAATTTTGAATAAAAAAAAAAAAAAAAATTCTGTTTTTTTTTATTATTCAAAAAAAAATAAAATAATGTTCTGGGTCTACTGTTTTATTTTCCCTTTCTATATTATATAAATTCCTCTTTTTTCAAAGATCCCTTTGTTCTCTTTTTTATATTTATACTTTTATGAAATATCAAAGAATTTCTAAATGTTAATAATACTTTGCAAATCATAGATATACGTACTAGTTGCGTTAACAGATCCTAATGCATTTATAATTTTATGCCAAATATAAATTCTGTAATGTTATTTCGGGCGCCTACCTACTTATATTCATAGCGTAAAATAATTAACGTAACACAAATTATAAAATTTTACGCTCATAATTTGTGGAATCGAATGTAATAGAATCAATAACATAAATTATTGACACACAATCAATAAACCTCAATTTAAAACATGAGGAATTGACAAAATTGATTTGTGTAATAAAGTATGTAAATCCCATTTAAAGTATATGAGCGGACAATTTGAAGAAGTTGCGATTTATATGTTAGACAGAAAATCGTTGAAAACCATGGAAAGTGAGAAAGGGACAACTAAATGTGCCTGCAGATTTTTTCAATAAATACTGTACTGGTATAATAGAAACAATACTTTTGCAATAAATGGCGAGGCCTTCATATATACTGATTCCTTTCGATTGTAAGAAACTATCCAATATCTATATAAATATTAAGTTACCATGTGCACTGACTATAGCTAACTAATGTGTACTAACTATTTAATGCACGGAAACCACATAATATTTACAGTGATATTTAAAACAGCACTTTATTTTTACTAAAAGTAACATAACGTACTATCCTATGTACACGTCATAATTTGGTAGACACACAAATGTATGTCAACGCATGTTGAAATGTTTCTGACTTCGAGACGTGCCGGCCGGTTTAGACTTCATTCAAAGCTATACTCAACAACTGATAACGAAATTTTCTAACGCGACTGTTCTCATGTATTTTCATTGCGTATTGTTTCTTTGTACAGTATAACGTTATCATCATCATCAGCCTGTAGGAGACCCACTGCATATATGCATATATACAGGCTATAGGCCTCTTCCCGAAGGAAGGCATGCGCAAAATCACCACGCCAGGCCACAACGTATTGGCGATTTCAAACTCCGAGAAATCCACACTTCTATGTTTTTTTACATACAATAGTACTGCAAGACCATTTCTCAGGTTTAGGTATCCTCACGATGTTTTTCTTCACCGTCAACCGATATTGTTAGTACATGCGTTGGTACATGCTGGGTTCAAACCTGCGGACATCGGATTAATATTCGGGTCAAACCACTAGACCACTACGACTGTGCATGACGTAAACCGGTACAAGTGTCGGCTTCTTAACTTTATATGTCGAGACTAAATTATCAATTTTTGCCCTGTAAAGAAATTAAGAGTTACGAGTAAGAGTAAGAGAAGAAGAAAGAGAAGAGAAGAAGAGAAGAGTAAGAGAAGAGTAAGAGAAGAGAAGGAAGAGAAGAGAAGAGTAAGAGAAGAGTTAAAGAAGAGAAGAGAAGAGTAAGGAAGATAAGAGAAGAGTAAGAGAAAAAAAAGAGTAAGAGAAGAGAAGAGAAGAGAAGAGAAGAGTTAAGAGAAGAGTTAAGAGAAGAGAAGAGAAGAGAAGGAAGATAAGAGAAGAGAAGAGAAGAGTAAGAGAAGAGAAGAGAAGAGAAGAGAAGAGTAAGAGAAGAGTAAGAGAAGGTTAGAGAAGGAAAGAGAAGAAGAGAAAGGAAAGAAGAAAGAAAAAGAGTTAAGAGTAATTAAGAGTTTATTTTACAATCCCTAGTTATGCAGACCGGTATAGGCCATAAAACTATAGCCGTACAAAAATAAAATATATAGCCTATAAAATAAAATATATAGCTTAAAATATATATATAGCCTAAAAAAATTACTTTGAAAACAATCCCAGATACAATTCAACGTTTGCTATAGTTAGCTAAGAAGCTAAAGTTGCCGATATAGTTACAGCTGGAGTGTATGTATTATTTATATGGTTTTTTTTTGTCACAGAGTCGGTTCAATAACTGCTAGATATGGTCCCTCGGCATATTATGCGCAATTATATTTCTATGATGTTGTCACTGCTGTTCATTATACATTACAGGAACAGTTAAATCAGACATGGAATGATAGCATAATTGCTCTCGAATTGCAGCGCAGTAATCCTTTTTATTGTAATGATTATGTAGTAATTTATTACAATGAAGGATCAATGTCGGAGAGTTGGAATTGGAGTAGTATTAAAAACATCTCTGTTTTGGATTCATCATCAGACTCTGTATCCATTACTTTTCCAAATGATGATACTGGGTGATATATCAATATTCCTCATAATGTCTATTTTGTGAAAATTGCGAAATAGTAAATACAATACAACGTAATCCCATCGACCAAGTGATTCGTGAAGTTTTGCAACATTATACTAGAAATAATGTTTTTCTGCAAATCATTTACAAATAAAATGAACTTAATCTTCCTTTTATTCCAACAGCGTCCAGTGGCATAACTTCAACTCTAATATTTGGAGGTAGTACTTTATACAATGTGTTTCAATTACTTATAACCATTTTAGAAAATTCTGTAGCGAATTTTACTGAAAATAGTAGTTATGGTTGTTACATAAATTCATCATCTTTGATAATTATTGATGAAGTATCCACGTTTCCAGTGCAAGTGATTAAAATCATATATAGAATATTGCAGGATCTATGCATTGAAATTGATAAAAATAATCCATTTCGAAGAAAAACTATACATAATAATGTGCGGTGGTATTCGTTAACTAATACTCGTAAACCGACACGGATCTCGTGTAAAATTAATTGAAAATTGTGTCATGAATAGGGGTAAATTTTCTTATTTTCGTAAAGTTATGTTTACTTAGAATTTGAGAGCTATGCCTCTTTTTGAATCGCCTGTTTTTCGTTTCAAAGATTTAATTAATTTCAATTTTGATCTAAACATAGATTTATTTTTTGTTTATACGACTTAATAAAAAAGTTGCACATTTATTGAGTAGCCATGGTGAAATATCAATGAATTATGGTCGAATTTCGAACACTGGGCGACCACTAGTTACTATAAATAGATAACCGTATTGATTCAGTTATATATTTTTTCTATTTCTTAGAATAAACGAAATTTCAGTGGTCTGAGGACAAATAAGTAAACTGGAGTATTACATAATTGTATTGGTATGATGGTGCTAATAAAAATAAAGGTTCTATAATGCGGTATAAAGTGTATATAACTTCGGGTTTAATGGTGTCGTATACTCAATTAAACTGAATCGGGCGTGTGTTAGTTATCCGATATTGGTCTCTGTTGTGTCGGATATATACAGCGTGCGCCCGCATCCAGTGCTCTATCGAACTACGCGCTGGGCAACGGGTTATAATTTAGTTTAGACTGTTTCTGGAAAAGTATTTATCCGTATGTATTTGAACACTATTTTCGTTACATCACATTATTTTTTGTTTATGTCTCTTACATCAATGCTTTAGTCTATACTACCAATATCAATAATCAATAGAATATTGTTTTTAATCAAACTTTTAGCATCGATATCTGTGTTTCTTTAGTTCTTCTAAATTTCGAAACGAACTTGATTATGGTTTTCGCTATCAATTAAGAACTCCTTCCGAAAGGTTTATTAGTACAATATCTACATGCATATTTGCAGACAGCAGAAAAAAGTAATTCTATTGTAACCAAGTCGTGAAAAATATTATTCGAGTATTATTTACATTGCTAACATTGGGCCTTATGAGATTCCTCAAAATAATGTACTACGGAATTGTATATCTTAAAAAGGCATATAGATAAATTCTTGATAGTATATATCTATTTCCAGGCGATAACCTACATTAATCATTTTTATATTTTACATATAAAAATGGGTTATTTGCGATGCTATTTTGGTCAATATAGTACTAACCTTTCCCCGATTAAATATGTAAATTATCATGATTGCTTGGTTTGCACATAACAGCATGTAATTGCAATGAATCTCTTAGATACCACTCATATATAATATTATGGCTGAAGCAGCGGCAGGTCGCTACTGTCTAGTAAAATTTGCCAGTACGTCTGTAGCTTGTCAATAATTGAAACTGCTCATCTGATTTTTTAAATTATTTAATCGAGCTGCCGGTAACAGACTCTGTTTTATTGTTGTTAATTTTTGCATTGTAATTAACGGTTGAATTGTTATTAAATCCCGAGCTGCTGTTAGTCCTAAATAGTTTAATGTGAGTACATTGAAATTGATTTAGTTAACGTTACATATAGTATACACATAAGAGATTTCGCTTTTACTAATATTTATACTTGCCTATTTGATATTAGGTCCTAGGGTATATAATACTTTTATACGATTTAAGTAGACCTTCATGAAGATGAGTTAATGTTAGTACGTTACCAAATTGTTACGTGTTTACTACTTACTATGAATACAAAAATTGTGAGTGCAAAGTGATTGTAACGACAACCACTACTAATAAATTTCTTTCGTCCTAGGCTCGAATCAAATTCATGTTTTATTAATTTAGTTTATTTTGTTTTTTATTTATGGTAAAAAAAATATGATTTTGCTATTGTTAAGAATTTTTACAAACTAGCTGTGCCCGCGGCTCCGTCCGCGTGGTACCGAATCTTAAAAAATAGTGACTAATAAAATCATCTGAATGTATTACATCCATTTACTTATCTACTTTTCTCTCGTACTTAAGTTGCGTCGTCATTATAATTACAATAACGTTTGATAGACCGAACCGATTTGAATGAAATCAAGACTAAATGTTATTCGAGGTTATGCTTTATGACTTTTCTCGTGAACGCATTAATTTAGCAGTGATGCGTGTTCAAACAAACGGACAGATAAACATACAGACAGACATTTCTAAAAATGATTGATATGTATTTTTTTACTTCAAGATACCTTCAACAATTATTTTCACAAAAATCTAAAAGTACAAACGCTAGATTTACATTCTTATTATATGTATAGATATAGATAACATGATTATTTATAACTTATAAACAAAATTACAAATTCCAGTTTCATGCTATAAGCACTTTAAAAATGAAATTACGTATTACGCGAATATAAATATATTGGCAAATGTTGACTGAAATGTTACAATACAAACACAAGTTATAAATATAACTAATGGATGATATAATAATAATACATAGAGTGAGATTAATTGGTGGCGAAACCTGTGCAAGATTTGACTACCAGAGATCCATCACCACATCTATTTCTTTCAAAAGACAGCTAGCTGTCATAATGCCAGTGTGTATTGGCCTAAAGGATGTGGTTAGCAACATTACTATAACAGTAAGATTCTCAGGACTTGACCTCAGGGCTGCACTCCTTTTGGGGTTAGTTGTACATACCCGTAGGCTCTAGTGAACAGTTACTGTTTGCTATTTCACAAATTAAAAACATGGATGGACCGAGTAACCGAGTTTTATAAGAGCTTGATACGTATTGACGTTAATGAAGAGCTGCATGCCCGTCATTTTGGGTTCACTTTATACTTTTGGAACTTATATTATATTTCGTGAATTCTCCTGCTTGTGCTCGGTTATTGATGTGGTCTAATTCTGATCAGTAATACGTTGTTTTTCAGTGCTGATTAATTTTGTACTAGAATAAGGCTATACGAGATTACGTGTGGTTAAGTTCTAATATCACCGCAGATGCGTATGACCTTCCATTTTATGCCTGAGAATCCGTTTAACCATGTACTCGTAGCAGCCGACGAGTTGGTTTAGTAAATTATAAATGGTTTATGGTAGTTTATATATATTCAGGTGGTGTGCCACTTTTGCAACTAATTTTAGTCGTACCTCTTTTCATTTTTAGTCGGTTAAGTTAATCATTGGAATTGGTTTTGTGTAATTGAATTAGACACCCTGATGTTATCTCACGTTTTATTTACAGTTTTATACCAAGTAAACAATATTAAGAGTACTTGTTTTTGTTTTTTTTCCAACTAGGTAAAAACTGTCAACGAGACAGCATGTATTTTTTATTCACAGTTGAGATTCCGTTATTGCTTTACGATATTGCCGTCGTTTATTATAGTATAGATTATTGTAAGAAGAAAGCATTTATTAAGTTCGCATTCAGAAACTACAGGAGAGGAGATTGTAATATTTTGTACATATTATCAGGAGAACATAAACTCAAAGCGTATATCTGCTATTCATGAATATACATCCCTTGTGGCTTAATTACTATAGCGGTGCGTCTATGCTAATTACGTTTGACTGAGACATAGTAACGCGATACTCGCTATAGAGGTTTTAGTTTATTTATGTTCAATAGTTTTTAGTTAACATTATTTCAAAGGGTAATTTATCTTATTATCTAAACTATTTCGTGTTTGTGGTTAGCTTGTCGTGGCCGTTTCCAAGATTTGATTATTAAACGTTTTTGCTGAAACAAACCTTATTCTTGCTTAATGCCTCGGCTGTTTTAAAGTTCTAAATCTCAAAATGGCGGATCATGTTTTCAAATACCTTTTCTATCGATTTATCTCACTAAAAATTATAATTTTGCATTACATAATTTTTTATTCTTCAAGTTTATATTGTATTTATTTATTGTTTAATTAAGTTTTTATTTATTGATCAAATTTAGTAATAACTACGGTATTTTTTTTAAACTTATGCTGCAAAAATCTGTATGCCAGTGCATCATAAAGTCTACTTTCGTTTCTATGGAGTATAAACCCTCAATGGTTTTGTATAGTCCAGGGGTTAATAAGGTGACAGTCGTTTGTTATCTGGACACAATCTTCGAATATCTGTGGTATAGCGGTGTTAATGCAATTAACTATGGCTCACTGGACTTTGACATTATATCGGTTCGATGTTTGCTTTTATAATGTGTACGTGTGAACTTGAACGCATATCGATTTCACCGTTCAGGTGGCGCTTCTATAACGCCATAGGAAATTTTGTGCCGCAGTATAAATAAATTCTAGTTTACTTGTCAATTTTTTTGTAATTCGTTGAAGTATATAAGTATCAGTGCTTATTGATTTTTGTAAATTTATAAATCTATGAATCTATTTTAACAAGCCCGCGTGACGGCGTTATCTGCTGGTCTATCATCGATGGTCGTCGTTAGATTGCACTACATGTGTATGTGCACTCAATAAATAAAAAAATGTATGGTATGTGCGTCCGTTGCCGCAGATAAAATTTAAGTGACTTGAATAAAATCATAAAGTTGGTAGGTTCAATTTCTGCGAAGACAACCGACTTGATAGGCATCTTTAAGAGATGATTAACAAACTCAATAATAAGGCCATGTTACTTTTTTATGTTTATTCAATACTGTATGTGCACAATCAACTTATAATTTATTGGTAGCGTTAACAATACAAAGAAATATGTACGTTTGGATTTATATTATTTTTGTTACATTTAGAATATTTGCGTTGCCAGATTATGATAGACTAGCTTCTGCCCGCGACTCCATCCGCGTGGAATAGTTACTTTGGTCGAGCGCTTAACACGCAGCGGAAGCTCTTAATAAACGATTCTGAAACATTCTGCATTGATGCTCCGCTCCTATTGCTCTTATGCGTGATAATATATAACCCACAGCCTTCCTCGATAAATAAGCTATCTAACATTAAAATAATTTTTCATATCGGACCAGTAGTTCCTGAGATTAGTGCGTTCAACCAAACTAACAAACAAACTCTCCAGCTTTATAATATTAATATAGATTAAATAATGTATTCGATTCACGAGTGTCTAGTCGAATAAAATATAATCGAGAAATCATTGCGCAAAAAGACGACTGGAAGATATGAGTATATACACACGGCACATTGCAGACCTGTTTCTCGTACTAACACTGGTCTTTTCTTTTCAATTTAAGTATAGGTAGGTAGCTTCTTAATTCTGGTGTCGATGAAAGAACAAAAAGACTCATGGTGCCAGTCTGCGGTTTGTAAAAGCTATGACCTTCCCTTAAGTATTGATTAATGCCGGACGCAGGTGCCGTTTCACAGTTATTGTGTGCTGTGAATTCTGTCCACGAATTCTTATATAAATATACATGATAAATTCATATTTAATTCGCCTTTATATTGATCATTTAATGTTAAATAAAGTAAAAAATGGTTAAATAAATACGATTATGTTATCAATGAATATAATTAATTATTTAACTAGTTATTACCCGGGACTTCGTCTGTGAGGAATTTAGCAAGAAAATGTTCTGTATAAACATGCTCGTACTGGACACAACTTCTTTAATTTATTATATTTGTGCGGAATCCTAATTTTTTCTATAATAAAAGTCCCGTGAAAATCGGTCCAGCCGTTTCGGAGATTACCCGGAACAAACACACAGATAGACAAAAATTTTAAAAATTGATGTTTTTTTATTATACTGTAGATACTATCATATCCATTTAGTAAAAAGCTGTTATTTTGACTTACAGAGATTTCAATTTTATTTATTTAAGTACATAGATAATTTCGAGAACCGATATTACTTATACAGCTTGTAGGACGATAAACGTAACTTATAATGGTACTAGTACACTAAGCACTTTAAGTGAACAAGCTGGGTTCTTTTTCGTATACATAAGACTAGCACATGAAAGTACATGTTAAAATAAAATGCAGCCTAGTGCCATCTAGTGACGAGTTACATTCTAATGAATAGCATAAAAATACTCCTCATGAAAAAGCACCCTTTTTTTTCGGACTAAAAGTACGCTGTTGGCCTGTTGAGCTTTCACAGCTTCACCGGACTAATTGGAGCGATGAAAATGGATTCATTTGTGCCAAATTTTGTTACATGGAGTCAAATGGAGTTGGACTTAATCGATTTCAGATACACCAACATCCATTTTTATATGTATAGAGATTAATAAACATTTTTGTGTAATAATAACATATATTCGAAGCCGTCAAAAGGGGGCGTCATAAATTACGTGAGTTATGATGGCGAGGGATTGAGGCAAATCTCATCTAATCTTAAGTAGGAGGCAGGGGGGTCTCGGCAAAACCGATTTTTTTTCTGATTGAAACAAAAAAAAACTGTTTTGGTTCATTTAATCCAGATGACATGCTTAAGATTTAATATTAAGCGAATCGAAACGTAAATCATTCACTAATTCGTTCGAAAGAAAAATTCATTTTCTTTTTACAATAACAATCCAACGCGTTTACGTAAGAACCACATTTCCGGGTGGGGGGGAAAAAAAATCCCCCCGGGGGAGGTAGGGACAGAAAATTAAAAAAAACACCTCACGTAATTTATGGACGCTCCCAAAGGTTGTCATTGAGTTATGATGGCGAGGATTAGGCCTGTATCTAAGTAAGGCAGGTGGTGCATGTAATTCAAATTTACGTAGACGCGGCTAGCATCACTGGGAATGTTGGCGGCCTCTATGTACTTTTAGACTACACGCACCCGCGCAAGCATCCGCCATTCGCCTGCAATCTGAAACAAATACAGATAAAATACAAATATCCTCATATCTAAAATCCTTTACAAAATATTAGCCTTAACTATGGCCGCAAACTAGACAATGTCTGTCTCATTGAACCCTAATACCGGATTACAGATTGACTTTAATTGATGGTATTAGAAGAAATTAAATTTTAAGAGAATTAAAGTTCAGACAAAAAAGAAACAAATCGTTATAATAACTAAAGAAATGTTAGAGTGTGTGAGAGTGTGTGTATAAAAGTGAGTGAGTGTACGTGTATGTCCTGGTATGACAGATATGTATAATTCTTCGGATGCTAATAGAGTATCTTGCGTAGATCTTCCGTCTGTTTATAGGAAACGCTACAAACAAACCTTGGAGTTAGACCAAGAAGAGAAGCAATAGAAATAGAAAAATGTCATTTAAGAAATATGGTGAAAAGATAGTTTTTTTTTTATTGTGCCTCGGCAAAATAACTGCACTATGCCTGATGGTAAGCACAGTATAATCCAAAAACAATCGCGATAACCGAGTGACACACTATCCATCGCCGGTCGCCGCTGCCCTGCTGGCCTGCGAAAAGCTGGATATGCACAGGCTGATCCCGAAACACGACCCGCAGAAGCGAATCACTATAACGGGCTTTTTCGCCATATACGTGGTGGTTGCGACCCAGTCAGGCTGTAAATCCCTACCACCCCGCTTTCGCCATTGCCTCTTTAGTTATTCAGCAGGGTGTACCACGTGCAGTTGAGGTTGGCTTGGGTGTCTCAAGTCTTATTATGTTATTCGACACCCCTTACACCCCTAAAGTTCGGAGAAAAATTTAACAAATGAAAACAAATTATGTTCCATATGAAAAAAGAACGTTTCATAGTAATGGAGGATAAGAATGCCTGCTAAGTCTCTAAGCTGTGTAAGGAAACAAGGCAACATTTTAAACATTGTAGCTGATGGAATTAGTATAGTCATTGTTGATTACATACAGTT
Organism: Antheraea yamamai; assembly: GCA_036509395.1. NCBI lineage: Eukaryota > Metazoa > Arthropoda > Insecta > Lepidoptera > Saturniidae > Antheraea > Antheraea yamamai. Next base: position 16,295,772 of record AP028437.1, on the reverse strand, counting down.
GAAGGAAAACGTTAATGAGCATAGCCTTCACCGAGTAACTGCACTGTCATTATGCAACTTGCTGTTTGTCAACGAACAATCATTGTCGTATTGTTGCGAAATTAAAAGGACGTTCAGAACAATATAGATTCACAAGATGATACATAGTCTGTTTGTCTAGACAAAGATTGTGGTAATAAACTATATCAACAAAGTTTTTTTGCTCGTTTTTATTGCTCGAGGTTTTCTGCATAGTAAAGTTATAATACTGTTATCATAAGCTACCGGTGACACTTTTGTCTGCACAACTCGGATCTACAATATCTTAATCTTCTTCTTTATATATGACAATCAATGTTTGTATGTTTGTCCGTTATGCATGCCAAAACTACTGAACAGATTGTGATAATAATTTAGTAGCGTATTCTGTGGACGCCCGAGATGGTTCCTGGCCTAAAAAATGTATATATATATATATATATATATATATATATATATATATATATATATATATATATATATATATAAATGTATTTTTTAACTAATGAAGGGCTTTTAGTATTGAAACTTTTTACACTACATTTGATATTATTTTGACATATTTCAATTAAATATCAGTTATCATAATTATTCAATGTCATTGTTTAGAAATTTATGTAATTTTAGCATGGAGACGAGGACATAGTGGGATCCAGGGTAATAAAGCTCTTGATCTTTTTGCTAAAGAAGCTATACAGACTGTATATTTTGATCATTATAAAACTCATCACTGTTCAAGATTTATCCACCCCAAACAAGACTGATTTGTTTCTATCATGGAACGCAAACTGGAATATACACAACCAAATTAAAGACAAATCTTATGCTTAAATTCAGGATAACATTCCTGGTAAGCCATGGCTTTATAAATTTCGTGACTGTTGCAAGTTTCATGCGTCTACTATCTGTAGACTGAGGATCTATCTGTAGATGTGTGCACTCCAGTCCATCTTGCAAAGCTCAGAATCAGGGACAACTCAATATGTGAATGTGGGTTGAATGAAGGCACTCTAGAACACATGTTTTTTCAATTGCTCCAATTTAATGTTACCTATTTAGTATTTTACCTAACAGTATACTATGTTCGTCTGATTTTAACAAAGGCACAAAGGTGTGTATTTTCTCCTTTTGTCGATACTCTGGCTAATTGTATGTGTTTTAACAAAATTAAACTATAACATAACACAATAACTAACAATAATTATTATGTAAATATACATTTATTTAAGGCGTGATGTCTGTAAGTGTTGTGTTTGTCTTTGTGTATCTCAGTAGCCTAACCTGGAAGAACTAAATTATATAATAAAAATTTATTACTACCTATAAAGTGACTCTCCGATGGACTGACTTGACACTACTACAATTCGTATCTATAAACTCCAATATTAAAAATGTGAAGTTAGTGAGTTTGTATGTTCGGTACTACTGATCCGATTTTCAAAAGTCATTCATTGTCAGAAAAGTATATTAGACTACTTTTGAATTTTGGTAAATATATATTTTCAATACTAGATCAAAATAAATGTTTTTTATGTGAAAAAGAAAATAAATGTTACAATTACTAATTACTAAAGTTATTAGATATAGGTTTCATGCATACTTTACAAATTCTTATTAAAACAAATAGTTAAATACCCAATTATAAATTTCATGGAGATAAAGTTTTCTTTTTACAGCATGTTAATTGATGAAGTTGGTTAGAAGATAATAACATAAAATCTATAAGCCGGTAAAATTATTGCGTTGTTGCGAGGATAGTAAATAGGGCGCGGAGGTGTGGGCCAGAGCGCAGAGGATACCTGGAAGACATTTCTTGCCAATATATATAGGATAATTATAATTGATAATAATGTATCTGTCTAACTTGCTTTCGAATTGTACGTCTCCTTTCTATTTTTAAAACATATGATGAGTATAGTGGGCTATCCTTAAAAGGTAGATATATGCCCTCAAATACTTCTTTGTACATCTATAAAAGAGGAATATCCCAACATACGTTGTTTCGTTATATCTCAAAAGGATTAGGCAGCGTTTTCGATGAAAACTCCCTGGCGGTTTGACTTTCTCCGACATTTCCAAAAATTACCGTTGTATTTCAACCAATTTACACAAAATCTTAACAAATTATATAACAAAACCTTCCTTATGAATCACTTTATCTACTGGTGAAAACCGCAACAGAATCATTTAAGGAATTTTTGAGTTTATTGAGAACAGACAGACAGACAGACGCGGTAGGGGACTTTCTTTTATATTATGTAATAATTTTGATATTGTTGTACAATATTAGAAGCCCAAACAAAAAAAGCGAAATCGTTGTTTTTTGCAATGAACTACAGATTATAATGCAAATTATACATACCTCGCTTTTATACTTTTGCTGCACAAGAAGTATTAATCTTAAAGTAATAAGAACTACGTAATAGTACGACTTCTTCTTAACCTTCGATAACAGTTGAGATAAAACCGTCTGTTTCTATTAATAAAAGTGGAAATAAAACAAACCGACGATGTTATGGACGGGTCACGTTGCTGTATGTAAATAGATTATTAAAATGCATGGAACAACCAAATGGTGAGAGAGAACGCAAAATATATTTACGAAATTCGCACTGAGATGTCCTTAAAGAGCCTTGTGCTTCCCTCTGATAACAAAAGCCCGACAGCTGATGGATCGCTGCCGACTGTTAGATGCTAATGCACTGGATATCTTGGATTTCTTTAGGTGCTTCTGTATACGTACGTTAGTGTGTATGAAATGAATCTCTTTAAGAAATAAACCTGTTGAGGGATTTATATCATATGAAAATGATGGAATGCTGATTAAACGGAGAAAATATTCTCGATTAACTAATGATAAACGAGGGATAATCGTGAAGTAGCAATCGGGAATACGAAAGAAGAAGACTTTAATGTGGAATCTAACGATGACATCCTAATGAGTTGGGTGAAAAAAATTACTGTAACGAGTCCTTTACATATTACTAGATTTAAAACTTTATTCGCCGTTTCCACTGCTTTTTTTGTTCATATACAGGGTATACGTACTTAGGCGATGACGGCTCGAGTGTCTGAGTGTCTCTTGAGAGTCGACACCACACCGTTTGGTTTGAGGAAAGATGTTAAGCGGACGAATCTCCACATAAGAAGCACACTGCTGAACTTGAAAAGTAGCGAACTGGTTTAGCTTGTACTCGTGGTATATTAAATAAATAAGTTGCTTCAACTTTTCTTTTTCACTCTGTTATCATGCTTTAGGGTTATCATAGATAAAATTATTTCTGAACACGCGTATATATAAATTATCGGTTGAAGTTTCTCAGTTGACAAGAATGCCTCTATTATTCACTATATCGAAGAGTTTTCCTTGACCTTGTTAAACTGAATTGTTTACGTTACAGCCGTGAGTATCATTGTGTGTTATTATTAAAATTATGTAATTATTTCATAATTTATAGTAACTATAATAATTAGGTACATTTGCAATATCTTCACTCCACCAAATTGTAAGAGTTTTGCATATAGACAGGGAACAAATAACTTATGTGATACTTGAATTATTATAGTTGTTCTGAATTATCTGGAGGCCTTAAGATTGTTTATGAAGCGGAGATCGTTACATTACTCTGAAGATGTCAAAGAACTGTTATAAAGGATTTAACTTGAGTGTTAAGTAAGATGTACAATCAAAATTTATTTACAATATATTACAATCTGATAATAATTTATATATTACTAACGGGTCCGGCGGATGTTGTCACGCATTGATAATAAAAAAATACTAAAAGTCAACCGCAGCACCACCTACCGGGTTCAATGTTGAATCTAAACGATTCTTGATCCACCTACCTGAACACACAAAAAAAAATCATCAATATCTGTCCTGCCGTTTAGGAGGAGTTCAGTCACATACAACGGGCAGAAGAATTATATTACATACTAGCTGTACCCGCAACTCCGCAGGCGTTTTTTTATTCGTTTTAAAGAATTATAAAATTGTGAGACTATGTGCAATAGGGTGGAGTGAAAAAAACAATTTTTTTTTTTCTTAGCCTGGGGGTCAAATTTATAGCTTATAAAAAACAAAAATTTTTGAAAAAAAAAAAAAATTTTACTCAACATCTTGAGCCAGCCCACTCATTTTTAAAATTAATTACGAGTAAAAATATTAGGTTGCAAAAAAAAAATTTTTTTTTGTCTTTGAATCTCTTAAAACATCTAGGAACTGGCAATTATGATCATTTCCAACTCAAATTTTATTCTAGTGCCCTAAAGAGGAATGGTACTTTTTGGGATTTTTTTTTAAAATTAAAACAATAGTCACAAACATTTTTTTTTAACTTGTGATTTTTAATTGGCATAAAAGAGGATACTCTGAAGTTTCTAGAACGCCTTCAAAAATTTTTTTTTCAACCAAATATTTTTACTCGTAATTAGTTTTAAAAATGAGTGGGCTGGCTCAAGATGTTATTTTTTTTTTTTTTCAAAAATTTTTGTTTTTATAAGCACAAATTTGACCCCCAGCTAAAAAAAAAAATTTTTTTTTCACTCCACCCTAATTACAATTATTGAAATGCTCTTTAAAAGCAATTGTAAGTACGACACGCACGCCACTTACAGTAACATGTAACGTGTACATTAGATATATAAATACTAACAGCGTGCAAAATGAGGTTTGTCATCAGCAACATATTTGGAACCTTAGGCCACAAAATAACTACCTCAGTGCTCACTTACACCGTATAAGGAACTAATGAAATAATAACTTAAAATATTATTTCATGCAAAGCCGCGGGTAACAGCTAGTCTAAAATAGAATAATCTCGATTACTTTTTATAAGGTTCGCTATCCACCAGTGAAAGTCCTGTCAAGTTCGGTCTAACTATTTTGAAGAAAGCACTGTGGGCGAAGCCACGTTTAACAGCTAGTATAAACTAAAATTGCTTGAATTACTTTTTATAAGGTCAGCTATCTGCCAATGAAAGTCTGGTGAAGATCGGTCGAACCGTTTTGGAGATAACACCGCGGGCGAAGCAACGGTTAACAGCTAGTATAAACTAAAATTGCTTGAATATTTTTTTATAAAGTCAGCTATCTGCCAGTGAAAGTCTCGTGAAGATCGGTCCAACCGTTTTCGAGATAACACTGCGGGCGAAGTCACGGTTAACAGCTAGTATAAACTAAAATTACTTTTTATAATGTCCGCTATTTGCTGGTGAAAGTTCCGTGAAAATGGGTCCAACCGTTTTGGAGATAGCATCGCGGGCGAAGCGGCGGTTAATTGCTAGTCTAATTTGGAATAGCCTAAGTAACCCGCTGTAATTTCAGATATCTGCCATTGAAATTCCCGTCATAATTGGTCTAGCCGTTTCGGAGATTACCCGGAACAAACAGACAGACCGACGAAAATTTAAAAATTGCTTTTTTGTTATTAGTAGCTTGTATACTTTAGTACCTGATCAGTAAAAACAAATATTATGATATTACATACAGACACTTCATTTTTATTATATGTATAGATGAAGATAATACAACAGTATTATTACACCAAAATAAAATACGTTGTATATTATTATAAAAAAATGTTACATAAACTCTGTTTTAACGACAGCCACTGGGTAGGTGGGTAGTGGGTAGGTTTAGTCGTACAATGTATAGGGTTGAATTACTAACATTATAGTTAATTACTTCATATCGTAGAGTACATAACGGCCTCAGGAAATGTAATATACGTAATACAGGTCGATATGCCGGGAACAACTAAACATTGTTCGTCCGATGCATTAATTAGCCGATATCCGATAGCGTAGTGCCGGGACGCACGGTGGGTTACCCTTACCAAGTATTAAAGACGGTTCTACCAAGTTCAATTATGATAACATGACAATTTCGCAAAAGTGACTATAAAAATGTTAAAGCTATTTTTGTCTTGTCTTACATTTTGTATTAGCTGGTGCTCGTAAAAATAGTTTTACTGTTTTATGGGAACTATGCGTTTTATGGGTATTGAGATTATTTTTCAATTTTTAAAATTTTTAGAATTGTAATTTTATCATTACTACTAAACCTCACAGATATCAAGTCACAACTGTTAAATTTTATTATTACACTTAGCATGTATGGAAAAAGATTAAACTTTTACCTCATTAATGCCTTAAAGTTGTCTCTATCTATACTGAAATGTCGTATTAAAATGGGCTCAGGCGTTTCGGTGTTTATTCCAAATAAACAACAAATACTTGAATTATATTTCTTTCTTTATTTTTTTTTGGCAGCCAATGTTCTAGTATATAATTTATGTCATTGTCGAGTAAGTAATGATATTACAAGTTTCTTGCGATCATTTGTTAGAACATAGACATAGAACACTTCACTTGTGCACAATAATCAAATTATGTTACGTAAAACACTACCAATATTATAAAATATAGAGCCAAATATTACAAGATTATAATTAAAATATAAAATCCATTACGTGACATTCCAAGATCCCGCCAAAAACTCGAATTATATTCATATGTGTAGATTAACATTAGGTGGCCAGAGTTAGAGAGGCATATAAGGTAGTCGATCGATATATGCTGATGGTATCTCGTTGGTCGAAGGTTTGCAAGTGTCGAGGTATCCTCAGACTATACGGCCCGGGCGAAGGGCAGCTGTACGACAGATCGATATGAGGCACTGATATCGCGGCTCGCGACTCACTAGCACTGGCGAACGGGGAATTATTATGTTCATCATGTGACCTCCGGACGATCTCTATTTTCGCATATGCGGATATGTGTAAGGTGTGAACATATTCGAGTAACTGAAACGTATGGACTGGTTATTGATTATACTTTTGATAATGCTTCAATACAACTTGCTTACACTTAAACTTCAACAGGAGAGTTGTTAAGCCAACTAACAGAGTTGTTAATCACAAGACTCAACCGAAATCAAAATATCTTCCGAGTTCCACATTGCTCAAATAATGGCTCTTACTTATAATCAATTATACAGAATGTGCAGAGTATCCAACAATAACACAAGGGATTTGGATATATTTTATCGGAATATAAGCAAGACTTAATAATATTTTGTTCATAGTTCAATAGTTCTTAATAATATTTTGATGACTTAAAAATTATATTAGCACTTTGAACTTTCTATAATTTTGTAAAATGTTGTGCCTAACATTAATAGGGAGACAAATTTAATTTGTTTTTTGTTGTTGAGCCAGAATAAATAATCATTTAATAGTCGGTCATCACAGTGTTATCACCTTTATCACTTTTGTCCTCTGATCAAGTGGTTATTTGAATAAGTTTCGACCAAAATAGAGTTTGAAAAGTGCATTTGTATAAATAGTTAATACCTATATTGTCCGCTAAAAAGCTACTTAAAATTGAGTAGTTTTATTTGAACAGTTCGGAAATCCTAATAATAAATACGCCTACATAAAGCTATTATACATTACTTCGCACACAATTATGCATAACTACCAGCCGCCCGTGACTTCATCTGCGTTTCTATCGTAAAGGATTATACACACCAGGAATCCTATTTTTTTTTAATAAACCAGTGAAAATCACATCAAAATCGGTCTAACCGTTTCGAAAATTAGTCGAAACAAACGCACAAAAATGTTAAAAACTGTTTTATTGTTATTAGTACCACATATACTTTTATATCTATTTAAGCAAACATTTCAATTTTATTTATTTGCGTAGATTGTTTGAGCAATAGCTGCTTATTAGGGACTCCGAGACTATAAAGTGGGCATAACAAAATTGTTATTCTTTTTATCACGATTTTATTAGCTTCACCTGTATGTATGTATGTTTGTAACCGACCCCTTTGAGCTCGATTTTGTCCTACTTTGAACGATCAGATTTAATTCAAACTTTGCACACCTGTCAAAGGTCGATGACAATGCAATAATCCGAAAACAAAGTTAAAAAAATTAACTAAAAAATGAAAAATAAATAATAGTTTAAAAAAACACGCTTTCATAAAAAAATCCAACTAAAAAACAGAAAATGCGATGCGCATGTTAATATCAGCACCTCCAGATATCAGTATTTTTATCATTTTTTTGTCACTTTTTACAAAAATATACATTTATTTCTAATTTACACTATTCTTAATCCAAATTTATTAAATTTTATTTTTTGTTTTTTAGTTGGATTTTTTATGAAAGCGTGTTTTTTTAGTTTTTTTAAACTATTATTTATTAAACACCAGTAGTAGAAGTATTTGTTTACTTAACTTGACAAAAAGCAATGCAGTTGATATTCTCTTAATGCTTTGTTAAATATAATTTGTCTCAACAATACAATAGTTGAATTACGTGTGCATATATTTAAATCCGTATTACTACTTACTATATTTGTTGAATATTATTCTAAAATCAGAATACTAATTGTCTTGTTACATTTCAAAATGAGCAAAATCCAATTTTCCAGTCCAAAAAATAACATGTTTAATTTTTTTAAGATTTCCAGTTTTTATACACCGAGAACAAAGTTCAAATTGTGCCGTCCATAAGGTTTTTAGATTTTTTTGATAATCTCCATATTTTACTTGTACAAAATTTGAAATAACGTAAAGTATTAGGAACTGCAAAATTGGATTTAGCTCATGTTGAAATGTAATGACTTAATTTTCTGTTTTACTATCGTTATAGAACTAACGTGAGTAAATAGGTTATCCGCGTATGCTATCGATGGCCAATATTACGTGAGCCAACCATCGGTTCAGGTGACAGTCAAGCAACATGCCACTCAGTAATGGATAGGCTCGGGGAGTGTTTCCACAAAATTACGTCATATCCTATAACATGTTTACTTGTCACGCGTAAACAACAGCAATGTTCCAAAAACGATTATATCTCAAGGACGGAAAGTCTAAATTTGTTCGCTCTATATTTATAGAATTGTTTGTTTTTGATCCCAAACTAATAATTCTCGGTGTCAATACGTACTGTGTTTTTTCATAGTTTTACTTGGACCACAAAACTGTTCTCTTGCACTCTTGCATAGTTTTCGATTGCTATCTTTTTTATTTGAGATAGAAAAAAGTTATGACATAATGAATATTGATTGGTTGGTTGGTTAAGGGCTAGCTGTCGATGTACAGCATAACCGTCATCATGTCTTTGTTAGGAAGAATTGTACTAAGTAGTGAAAATGTTTGCTATGTTTTATGTAATCACTATTTTGGATTTATTTTTGTTATGTGAATAATTTGAACTAAGGGTTAAATAATTGTTTAGTAAAAAATTCCAAAGTTATAAACAACAGTTATTTAACATTGATTTCTTAATTGTTTTGTTACACATTAATAATCATATTTTTAAATTCTAATCTTGTGTTATTTTATAGTATAATATCTCCAGAGCCACCTCCATAACAGGCTACGCCTACACGGTGCGGCAGAATGCACCAAGATACATGTACAAATACAAGATACAAAGAGTATAACCAACTTCTGTCGATTATGAAATGAGTTTTGGTTCCATTGAAACCGTGATTATATATCGTCTTACATTCATCTATTTACACTTACATTTTTACGTAAATTTTATTTTAAAACAATACTATCAAAATAATATTGTTTTCAAAATTCTTGCTAATTAGTAGAATAAATATAACGAAATCGAACACAGATTATTTAATAGAAAATAACTGTAAGAGCTAACTAGAATAATACAAAAAAAGTTAGTACAACATAAATCGATATTGCATCGAGAACGAGTACGGCTACCAAGGCTTCAGCAATGCATGTGGGTTCTAATTAAATTGAAGTGTTTATTAATAAACCGCTCGCAGACTGTGGACCACTTGCGTTGAATGAGATGGTATGTATATGATGTATATGTATGTATTTACGGGAACGTAGACGGCCAGTTTTTAATTAGTTTTAACGTACCTAACTTGGTTCTCACATATATATATATATACTCAGCCATACACACATATACTGATTATAAGTACCATTTGTTTTTGTGCGATAGTAGGAGAACTTTTACATACTTTTAAGTAACATTGTATTTGTAGGTAGTTGTTTTTATGTGAAAATTTTATTCCAATTATTTATTTTTGTCACTTACGTCCTATGTAATTTAGTTATTTATTAGATAATTGATATTTTACTAAATATACAAAAGTTTCAGTAAGCTATGTAATAGTAAGAAATAAAAAATGTATTTATATACTGAAATCATTGTTGGCGAAACTAACGTTGTACTTGTACTTTTTTTTCAACGAATATATACTTGTAGACGTAGATTTCTTTCAAATAAATAAACAATAGTGATTGTACTCAGTTCTGTGAAGTAAAAATTGAATGTGCTGGACAAGTAATCAATACTTTTTTACATTTGTAGTTCAATTACTAAGTCTGGGGTTATCCAGCCAAAGTAGTTGTGAGTTGCATTCGTTTAAAATAGCTATCTTCGTCGTTCATAAAAATATGGAATTAGCTCTTAGTTCTTATTCACGGTTATTGTGTTTAATAGGAAACAACGTACGTCCAATAAGATCTGTTACCCCGAAAATATCATATAATCTATCGCATGTCATCGTTATTATGTCGGCCTGCATAATTCATCTCTTTCAAGTCTTTTCATTTTACGCTTGAAGGGCCCGATTTTGTGAGGGAATACGAAGGAGAAAATTCTAAATTTCCATGGAAAATGAGGAAATCATATTGAATGGCAGTTTAGAATACTCACCCTGACACAAACGATACAAGACGTTTAATTAGGCAATGTGCTCGCAGAGCTGAAGCAATATAGGTCTTTATTTAAAAAAAAAAAATAAAAACTACAAATGTAGATTTTCCTAAGAACGAACTTATTTGGGCCGTGTATATGTACGTACACATTTTTAGAATTTATATTAGGGACTAGCTGTACCCGCAGCTCGGCACGCGTTTTGTTTAAATTGTATTAAAGAAATATAAAACTGTGAGACCGTGTACAATTATAGCAATGCCCTTTAAAACCAATTGTAAGTACGACACGCATGCCACCTATAGTGACATGTAACGTATACATTAGATATATAAATACTAACAGTGTGTCAAATGAGGTTTATCATCAGCAATATATTTGGACCCTTAATCCACCATGTAACTACCTCAGTGCTCACTTACACTGTATAAGGAACTAATGAAACAATGACTTAAACATGTTATTAAGATGGTATAATATGCCCATATTGTCAATAAGTAATACGTTTGTGGATTTTTTATCTTTTCTTTTTAGAAATACCCTTTCTATCTTCAAAATTACTATAAATAATTATAATGTTGATTTGTAAACAATGAACGAGCTGACGTCTTGAAATCTTGCAAAAATATAAATCATGATATAAAACCTCATATCTGTCTAAGCAGTTTTTAATATTCGACAATTCAAATATTGCTCATAGAACTCGATACAATATTCGTATGTGTTACTATGGTTACTGAGTTAAGTAGACGAAAGCGTGGTAAATAAAACAAAATGGCCGCCAAAATGATCAAAAAGACAATATAATTCAAATGACATACATAGATACAGATATAGGAATTTCGATTATATTTATTTTTGGAGTCCAGTACAACGCACGTCCTACGCACATATTTACGTTGAACAACGTGCTTTTGCTAAGTTTCATGCGGACAAAGTCGCGGGTAACAGCTAGTCTAAAATAGAATAAACTAAATTACTTCCTGTAAGGTTAGCTATCTGCAGGTGAAAGTCCCGTGGAAATAGGTTCAACCGTTCTGGAGATAGCACTGCAGACCGCGGTTAACAGCTAGTCTAAATTAGAGTAGCCTTAGTAACCCGCTGTAATTTTAGCTGCCTCCCAGTGAATTCCCGTCAAAATCGATCCAGCCGTTTCGGAGATTTCTCAGAACAAACAGACAGACCAACAAAATTTTAAAAAAAATCATTTTTGTTATCAGTTACGTGTTACGTTACTTTCATACCCAATCATTAAAAAAAAATATTTTGATATTACATAAGGACACTTCAGTTTTATTATAGTACTAGCCGACCCGTGCTCACTTCGTTGGGCGGTAATAGGCATTATCAAGCTACAACTTTTCTCTAGAACTCAAACATATATATCTCATAATTAAGGCAGCGTTCGTAAGAAACGTTTTCGTTCGACCATTTTTCTCCGACTCCCCAGATATTACCCCCTACAACCTCACAAACTTTACCTCTTTATAATATTAGTATAGATTATAGATAATATAATTAGTTAATAGCTTCTGCCCGCGACTTCGCACGCGTGGAATAGTTATTTTGGCCTAAGACGCAGCGGAAGCTCTCAAAAGGAAAAAATACCCTGATTTTAAAACATTTTTCATTGTTGCTCCGCTCCGATTGGTCTTACCGTGATGACATGTAGCCTATGACACTCATAAATAACGTGGCTTTATATTGGTAAAAGAATTTTCAAAATCGGTTTAGTACTTCCTGAGATTACCTCCTATAACGTCACAACGTCACAAACTTTACCTCTTTATAATATTAGTATAGATAATATCATCTATATATTAATACGTGAAGCCAAATCTTTGTATCCCTTTTTGAAAGAAATGCGTGAACGAATGACCGTGAAGTTTGGCATAGTTAAAGTTTATATGGAGGAGAAGTGCAGAAAGCTATTTATTTTATATAAAATGCATTATTATATACACACATGTAAATAAAAATGACATTGAACTTCAAAAAAGTAGTAATAATATTCGTCCAATAGGACAGGCGAAGGAATTAATCCATACTGCCAAACTTCAAAAAAGATCGCGAAGGAGGTTGCTATGCTCGACTGTATGTATGTTTTTTTACTCTTACGTTCCAATTACCCTTTTTTATTCTATATTCAACAATGATATTATAACATATCTTATATATTAACACGTGAAGCCAAAACTTTGCACCCCTTTTTAAGCGAATTGCGCAAACGGATGAACTTGAAATTTGGCATAGTTAAAGTTTATATGGCAGAGAAGTGCACAAAGCTATTTTTTTATATAAAATGCATTACAATCATATTAAATTAATTAAAGTATAATGAACTTGAAATTAGGCATAGTTAAAGTTTATATGGCAGAGAAGTGCACAAAGCTATTTTTTTTATATAAAATTACAAGCATATTAAATTAATTAAAATATACATTACTCACACTACTGCTTGAATTTTACACAACATATATGTAAATGAAAAAGACGTTTCGAACATCCTTCAACCTTCTTACGTTCCAATTGCCTTTTAAATATTTTTAACATGACTGACGTTGCATGCCTTACAATATGCCCTTTGAAATCAACTGGTTAAATTGTAGGTTAATTTTAGAATAATATAATATGTAAATTCATAATATACATAATATTAATTGATAAATAATTTATCTTTAGTAAATGTATGGAACTACTGAAATAATTATTATTCTCTTTGGTTTTATTGAATGTCAAAATTTTTATGTGACAGACTGCTTTCACTTTGCTTCATGTTGCCATAAGAGTAAAGCAATATTTCCAAAGTCAATGTCAATATTTTAATGTTTAGTATTTCTTTATGGTGTACTCAAATGATGATTCAATAAAAAATGAGCGAAAAATACTTTGTAAAATCAAAGTAAGAAAATTTGTTTGGTCATGAAAGTAATCCATGACTTATATCTCCGCGGTTACAATGATGCAGTTCAACTTGATGTAGCAATTATATTTAGTACAGTTGATGATGAATTATGAACAAAAATGAATTCATTATCAAAATTTAATGGTAGTATTATAAACATCTTTGTTTTGGATTCATAATTTGATTCTATTGTGTATCCATTACTTTTCCAAATGATGATACTGGGCATATCACTATTCCTCATAATGTATAGAATATATTTAATTCAATATCGTTTATAAAATTATTTTTTTTTTTTAAAATAACAATTTCTTGGACGATAATCACTTGAAATTCTCCAATAAAATTTTATTTTTCAACTTTTGAGGTTTCACGAGGAAATAAAAAAAAATTCATAACAAAGTTATATAAAATCAGCAAAAATTCAACAAAAGTTTTTTTATAATCAAGAAAAAAAATTAGAAGCGACTGTCGTCACATCTTTTGATTAACTGGGATCATTGCAGAATTAGTTGAAGTATTTTTAGAGCAAAAAAAAAAAAAAACGGTCGGATTTTGAGAAAATTACGGTTTTTTCAAAAAAACTAAAATATTTCATATATCTGGGACTCTGAAAATTTTTTCATATTTTTTTTCGAAAACTACATTTAAAAACAAAAATTTTGAAAAAAAAAAGTTCCCAAACGGTCAATTTTTGAAAAAGTTCTGGCAATTTAAAAATAAAAGAGCGGTTTTTTTCAAAAATTCATAACTTTTTTTGAGTCGGGAAAAAAAATTTGAAAAAATTCTGAAAAATAACTTTCGGGGGGTAGAAAAAAATTTGTCGATTTGACATGGAATGACCCTTATATAATTGAAAAAAAGTGGGAAATAACTGAGTAGGCATGATGAAAGCCTTTGATTGTAGAGGTTATCCCTTTGATAAAAGATAAAAGAACCCTAATAAAGTTCAAACTTTAAAAATTCAATGAACTATGGTCGAATGTCGACCACTGGGCGCCCACTAGTAATTAGTTAATAGCTTCTGCTCGCGACTTCGTCCGCGTAGTAATAGTTACTACTCTGGACTAACGCTGACACACAGCAGAAGCTCACAAAAAAAAAGAAAAATTCTCGATTTTGAAACATTTTTCATCTGTGCTCCGCTCCTATTGGCCTTAGCGTGATGATATATAGCCTATAACCATTCTCGATGAATGAGCTATATAACACTGAAAGAATTATTCAAATCGGACCAGTAGTTCCTGAGATTACCCCTTACAATGCCACAACGTCACAAACTCACAAACTCACAACGTCACAAACTTTACCTCTTTATAATATTAGTATAGATATCTACATAGAAAAAACTGAATCACGATTTTAGTGTCAGAGATCGATTCACTGGATCGTTGCCATGTTTAACGGTTAAAATAATCAATTTTTCTATGTCTAAAAATCAATTATTCGATTTCAAAGCGCCATCCCTAATTTCTATACATTCTATTCTTATTCCGGATAATCACAAAAATATAATTGTATGTATTAAAATAAATCTTGTCCTACAACTTAACTTTGCGACCGAAAATCGTGCTCGTGGAATTGTCGAGAATAAAAGTAATAAATAAAATAAATACGTGAAAAAACTTTTGTATATTTGGCGCGAACGTGCGAACCTATGGCCCGGGGCAATTTGCGTCTCTCGACTATCTATCTGGCCGGCGTTGCGGAGGAGACGTGGGTTTTCTTGAATATTTTCGCTCGGGGCATAAGTTTTCAACGTGCCTTGATAAATTATGTTCACGATGCTTCGAGGTTTTTAGTGGATATTTTTATATTGGAACCTTTTTTGTGTTAGATGGAAATATTTTGAGGTTGTAATAGGGAGGGCTGAGGATATATCGGATAAAATGATAGTAGAAATATGTTATTTGGAAATGGTGTCTGGTGTTACAAATTTATACTTTTTGGGATAATTTGTTTTGTGTGAGATGTCAATTTTAATTAGAACTAGCTGGTGGGAGTTCTTGGCGGGTTCTTAGTTTGTCATGTAATGGCTTTTATATTTTATGCATAATCTTGTGTTATTCGACTTAATATTAGTGACATTTTATGTATTATTGTTCGGTTATTGTGCATGAGTGAAGTGGATGAAAAATAATACTACAGTCTTCATGCACTTCTGAGATGCCACAAAAACTCCATGGAAAATTCTAACGAGGGGGCCGCCGTTTTGTTGTAACTTTAAAATCATTGCAAGACACTTGTAGTATTACTACCCACTCGACAATGGCAGTAATCTCGTAGATTGATTGCCAAATATAACATTTATGCCCAAAACTAGCTGGTGCTCGTAATTTTGTGCACATAAAAATGTTCCACCGGGCGTAGGTGTTTCGCCTGTGTTAAAACTACACTGTTTTCTTTTAGTTTTTCAATTTATCATCATTATTATTTCACGTATATATAACCTAAATCCTTTCTCTGGCTCTATATAAATCTAAAAAGTACATTAATATTAGGTCTTTACCTATGAAATTGCCGTTTTGTATGAAAAAATTTAAACGAATTTTTTTCATGTATTTTTTATTTGTATTAATCGAAGTAATCACCCATGTAATGCATCTTTGCCAACGGAGTGGCAATTTATTGATGCACTTCTTAAAGAAATCAGCTGGACGGGAGGCAACAAATTCTTCAAAAGCATTTTGTACTGCCTCTCGGGTATTGAATTTTTTCCCCGCCAAGGAGTTATCCAAATTCTGAAAAAAGTAGTAGTCTGTAGACGCAAGGTCTGGTGAGTAGGGCGGATGACGGAGAACTTCCAACCCCAGTTCTTGCAACTTGGAGACCGTCTGCTGTGCAGTATGAGGTCGCGCTTTGTCGTGCAGGAGCAGCGGAGACAAGCGATTGACCAATGCTGGTTGGAGATGTGCCAGCTTCTCCATTATTGTGTTCAGTTCTTCACAGTACACACCTGCAGTAATGCTCACCCGGTTTGGTAAGAAGCTGTGATCAATCACACCGGCGCTAGACCACCAAACAGTGACCATCACTTTTCTAGGGGTAAGTTTTCGTTTAGGGCATTGTTTAGGTGCTGAACCAGGATCCAACCAACTTGTTGAGCGCTTGCGGTTATCAAACAGAATCCATTTTTCATCGCAGGTAACAATGCGGTTCAAAATTCCTTTATTTGTGTGTCTGTTGAGCAGTGCAAGGCACGTCTCGACGCGTACTTCGCGCTGGCGATCATTGAGTTCGTGGGGCACCCATTTATCAAGCTTTTTTACCTTGCCAATTTGACGCAAATGGACCAATATTGTTTTGACGCTAACGTCGAAAGCTGCTGCTAATTCAGCCGTAGATTGTGTATCATCAGCTTCCACAATCGCCTTTAATTCGTCATTGTCGACCAAAGTCTTCGGACGACCGCGAGGTTCATTTTTCAGGTCGAAATTCCCAGAACGGAAGCGAGCAAACCGATAACAGGTGGTGCGTTGGTTTGTAGTGTTAGCTCCATAAAAGTCGTTGATGTTGCGTGCCGCTTGTGCCGCGTTGCTGCCACGACGGTACTCATATTCCATAATTACTCGAATTTTTAACGTATCCATGATGACAAAAAAGATTGAAATGCGATGAAAATGTAACACTAATCAATAAACAAATGACTACTTTTGGAAAAAGAATTCCATGTTTTTAAAATAAAATTAATTTGAAATTAGAATTCTTAGCCAAACAAAAATTATTTTGATTTGAAATGGCCAGTACTGCAGAACGGCAATTTCATAGGTAAAGACCTATTATTTAGCTCAATTGTTTTCAAGTGATAAGCGTACTAATACGGAAAATTCACATATGCACATAATATAGATTTCAAATAAAACTATGTAAAACCTAATGATATATATGAATGACATTCTTCACAAATGGATAATTTATTTTTTTAACAGTAATTATGTAATTTTATTATATCCAGTTATTAGAAGACAATCGTTGAAGGAACAGAGATCGAGTTTAAAGAGTAACAAGGTATAGTATTGCTTTAATAATTATGTAAACAACGGTACTTTCAAATTAATAAAGACCATTTATAATTAATAAATATTTTTTGCTTATTTCATACCTGCGATGTTGTTTGCCTTATTCTAAAAAACTTTGCCGACATAATATCTTTGAATATTCCATAAACTAATTATATGCAATGAAATACGAAACATTATTATTTAAAACTAGCTGACGCGTGCAACTTCGTCTGCACCAAATAGGTTATTACCGGTTCCAAATTTATTTCCAAACGCCAAAAATCTTAAAAAACCTAAAACCCGACTGTATCGAAATTTATCAGGTCCCATTGTGATTCGAAACTATACTATACTAGCGGACCGGGCGGACGTTGTCCTGCCTTGAAAACAAAAAAAATCCTAAAAGTCGATCGCAGCGCCACCTGCCGGGTCCAATTGTGAATCTAAACCATATTCGAATCTCCACGAACACACACAAAAAATTTCATCAAAATCGGTCCAGTCGTTTAGGAGGAGTTCAGTCACATACACACGCACACAAGAAATATATATATTAAGATATATATTGGCAAGAAATGTCTTCCCGATATCCTCTGGGTTGCTCCTTTAACCCTCACCTCCACGCCCCATTTGCTATATAATATATATTTCCCTAAATAAAAAGTAATCTAATATACCTTTCTAACAGTGAAATAATTTTCAAAATCGGATCAGTAGTATCAGAGATAACCCCGAACATCCAAACTCACATTTTTTTTAGTATTTTAGTGTTTAGTACTTTTTACTTTTTAGTATTGGAGTTTCATGGAATTGTCAAATTAGTCATGGGAGAGTCACTTCATTATATAGTATAAAACAAAGTCCCCTACCGCGTCTGTCTGTCTGTCTGTTCGCGATAAACTCAAAAACTACAGAATGGCTTTTCGAGCGGTTTTCACCAGTCGATAAAGTGATTCATGAGGAACGTTTTAGTATATAATTCGTCAAGGTTTTTTTTTATAATCAGGGCGGGACAACATCTGCCGGGCCCGCTAGTTATAGATAATATTAAATTTTTATTATATAGTTTAGTTCTTCCAGATTATACCACTGAGATACACAAAGACAAACACAACACTACAAACATCAGGCCTTAAATAAATATATATTTACATTATTATTACTGTTAGTTGTGTTATGTTGAAGTTTAATTTTGTTAAAACACATAAAATTAGTGTATTGACAAAAGGAGAAAATACATACCTTTCTGCCTTTGTTTAAATCAGCCGGACGTAGTATATTGTTAGGTAAAATATCATACAATGAAATATTACATTTGGGGTAATCGAAAAAAAGTGTTCTAGAGTGCCTTCATCCGACTCCCATACACATATTGATTTGTTGCTGATTCTAAACTTTGCAAGATGCACTGGAGAGCGCTCAGTCTACAGATAGTAGACGCAGCAAACTTACAACAGTCACGAAATTTATAAACCCATGGCTTATCAGGAATGTTATCCTAAATGGAAGCATAACATTTGCCTTTAATTTGGTAGAATACATTCCAGTTTGAGTTCTATGACAGTAACAAATCAGTCTTGTTTGGGAAAGATAAATCCTGAACATATGTTTTATAATGATCGAAATATCCAGTCTGGATAGCTTCTTTAGCGATAAGATCAACAGCTTCATTACCCTGTCCTACCATCCATCATACTATGTCCTCTAAATGAATATTATATGACATCATTACTTAAAAGCTACTAATTTTCTCAGATATATAACCTTTTTGAAAATAATATTTTATTAGAGCAATAGAAAAGTCACATTTTTAACGTAACCTTGCCGGGTGGGTAGTATTTCAATGAACCCGTCTAACGAGGTGTTTGGACGAATCAATATTAGCCGTGTCTAGAATTCGACGCGGCGCGGCACTAATTCAATCCAGTCAGCAAAGACTTATTTAGTTTTTTTATTATTTGCTGTGGAACCTAGCTGTGAAGGATATAACATCACGTCTATCTTTCTTTCGTGTTATGGTATTTTAGTCATGATACCTGGTTTAATAAAATTAACACAATTTTGATGAAAAACGACAACAACAGGTCTTGGTAAAAAAAATTACTGGACCTGTACTATTAATTTACTGTTGTTATTAGATCTCATTGTAGTAAGGAAGGAGCTTCGGGCCCGTTTTTTTTGTAACATCATAACTAATACTATAAATGCGATTGTGAGTTTATTTGATTGTTACTCTTTCACCCCTTAACTATTCATTTATTCAACTAATGATTATGACATTTTGCATATACGAGTACATTGTCAGGGGAAACGAAAATACATGGGATACCTTTCATATAAAAAAATATTATTCTCGAAGGTTAGCTCAAATCAACATTAACAAGGATAAAGCCGCGATGCGAAAGTTTGTATTTATATAAATTTTGATGTTGGTTTATCTGAAATCGATGAACTTCTTCAGCTTTTGACTGATCATCATGAAAGTTGGCACGCCCAGAATGTACTTCTCGGAGAAGGTTTTTATGTTACGACTTTTAATATAACTCGCCACTAGGCGAAACTTGGTTTATTTACGGTTATTACGTCTTATATTATAACTAGCGGGCCCGGCAGACGTTGTCCCGCCCTGATTATAAAACAATCCTTAACAAATTACATACTAAAACCTTCCTCATGAATCACTTTATCCACTGGTGAAAACCGCATGTAAATCCGTTCAGTAGTTTTTGAGTTTATCGCGAACAGACAGACAGACAGACGCGGTAGGGGACTTTGTTTTATACTATGTAATGATTTAACGCGGATGAAGTTTGAAGCGATTGCAAGTGAGTACATTTAGCTTCATTCCTTAGCATTTACAAATTGACATTACGAATATGAGTGTTTATGGATGGGTATTTATCACTCGAAGGTTCGAGCAATCCTTGTTTGTTTTCCCATAAAGTATTTAATCAGATCACAGTTCAAAATTTATATTTTAAATTAAATATACACATTTATTAGTCAACCTCTTTTCTAGTGTACATACATATGAAAGTTTTATCACCCCGGTACCCCAGTGTCGGGTGTGGCCACTGAATATTCTATAACTATCGCGCCGTACGTTTTGCACAGAGAACCACAATACGTTTTCCATTAGTATTGTGTCGTTTTAAATACTTTCTCTACATGAAAACATGTTAGAGGCCATTGCAGATTATAAATCTTAGTACTTGTTATACGACACTTGCTTCTTACTATTTATTTAGTTACATAATATATATCTATATTGGAATTTTTTTTAATTATTTTGCAGCGTATAGTGATGAAGCCCTATATTGAAAAAGACAAAACGGTATAAAAATTGCTCTATTATGTAATTTGAAGTTCTAGAGCTACTTTTAAACAACAAACAAGAGCGAAGAGGAGACTGACAACAAATATTATTTTATGTTTACTAGATTCTGTGTATTTTTAGAAAATCTTAAAAAATGACGTTACTTCTTTATTCATGGAAGCCGTAACTTGTTTACTGATTGTTACTGATGTTTACTGATTTCATTTTACATGCGTATTTATTCACACCGCGGTCGTGGTCTAATCCGCAATAGTAAGGGTTAATCTATTGTAATGTTAATATTATTGCTTATATATGAAAAACTAGAAATGTGTATAAAAGTGACGCGTAGTAAATAAATATTTCATATTACTCGGACGTCGGACGGTCTCTTTGCAATGATGGTCTCGAGTATGTATTCAAGTTTATTCAAGAATATACATTTTCTACGTTAATGTGTGTTTTAGATTACTTACTTTTTAAATTAAGTTTATTTTTCATATTTTTAATTTAATGACTTGTTAATTTTTTAAGATATCTTTACAATATTTTGTGATAACTTGTATTTTCGAACGCGAGGTTAATAAAGAAATTGTATAAAAAAAATAATGATATGTTCTGCCCATTCATACTTACAAGATATAAGTTTAATGAATCTAAGCTAAAGCAGGTTGCATGTATGTGTAATTAAACTTTTGTTTCACCTTTTCTGTCTACTTTAGTAAGTACATGACGTAAAGAAAGATACGTGGATTCTAAGATAATTGTAAAATAGGTTTTCAAAATAAACTACATCGAAATACCGGTAAGGAGATAATATTATATTTGTGGTGAAGGATGATATATTCGACGCAACGTTTGGGACCTTGCATTTATACATAATTGCTACGGTTGGTTTCTAGTGCCTTTATATATTTAATTCTTGGTAATGTTGGTATTGCTGGACCGCAATGCAAAACAACTATACCGCGACCCCACGGACGTTATAACATCGACAATGTCTACTGTGACGTACCATACCTGGTTCGTATATTAATTTTACCCATTACATATTGTTTTATATACAAGTATAATATTCATTTAAAAAAAACAGTATTCCGTTTCGTGAACTATAATAAATCGATACTTTTTGTTTAGTATATCATACGACTTGATGCTTGTCAAATCCCTGTAACGTGCTTAGTATCTGTTACTATAAACTTCTATGAAAGATATTTGTCTTTATGGCTGGAAATTCTATTTTATATGCAACTATATGTTCCTTCGTCCGCTTGGAATAGTTACTTTGGGCTAACGTTGACACGCAGCGAAAGCTCTCAGAAGGAAAAAAAATCCCGATTTTGAAACATTTTTCATTGGTGCTCCGCTCCTATTGGTCTTAGCATGATGATATCCTATAGCCTTCTTCGATAAATGAGCTATCTAACACTGAGAGGATTTTTCAAATCGGACTAGTAGTTCCTGATATTAGCGCGTTCAAACAAACCCTCCAGATTTATAATATTAGTATAGATATAAACTAAAAGTTAATCCTCAATACGTATTTTAAATAATGGTTAGCTTACCTGCGTTGCCATAGTGCCGCGTTGAGCTTTTGAATATTTCATGTGATATCCGATATCTATGTACCTGTATGCGCCATTCCAATTGTATAATCCGATATCTATGTACCTGTATGCGCCATTCCAATTGTATAGATGACGCGATTCGTCATATTTATTTTAGTAAACGATTATTATTTTCCATTGTATAAGATGCTATAAAGTAATAATAACACTGTATTCGCCGTGGCACTGGAGTCCATGTAGGGTCTTTGGTAAAATTGGAAGTTTAAACAAAAAGGGCGAATACGAAATACATATATATTTTAGGGATATATTTGTAAAGTAAATTATCAGTGACTGACCGCGTAAATGTAAAACACTATTCAGAAAAAATTTCTCATACATAATGAATTAAACCAAATAAATTAATTTTATAATCCTAGTCATCTTTTAGCGTTCGAAATTCGACTATATTTAAATGTTAAGTAAAAAAAACATTTTTTTTAATAAAACTTTAGCTTGTCGATATCCACTAAACAAAAAAAAATCGGTTGAGAAATAGAGGAAATACCTGTTTTCCTTCTGCCTATCTCTATATACAGATTTATCAACTAAGTTGTTTTTAAATGCGTCTTAACATTAATGCTAAGTTAAAAGTGGGTAGTGGTATTCTTACTCTCTTACCCTTAAAAGGAGTGATATTCCACCTGTCACCTGTTACTAGACCACCACCACCACTTGAACATAGATGTTAACGCGCTCAAATGATCACCTCGAACATGATAATTGATACACCTTCAATATCCTGGAATTTGGAAAACAAAATTCTGTTTTTTTTTTAAGGCGGTTTTTATGATTGAAATTAAGAGCGTATTGTGCGAGTACCTATTTGTAGAGCGTAACGTGTATTATAATAAACATAATATTTGATGTATGTATTGGAAAGTGATTATTCTTAAGGTGTGTATTGTAAAGCTATCTATGCATATAAAAGGCGATTTTCTGGGTAATACATCATAAACCCACGTCTACGCCTAGTCACGTCATATGAATATAATATTGAAATTCAGGGAGGCTTTCGACTTTATATTTTAACCGTCGCCCAGGTAGAGGAGATTCTCAAAATTCAACCTCTATGACACTGAAGAGGGACGACAAAGATTAAGTGAGAAATGATATTTCTTTGTTCTGGTAATATTTATGACTTGACAAATTTGATTTTCATATGTAAATAGCTACGTTTTAAAATGAGCTAAATCCAATTTTAATCGTCCATATAACATTTTATACACCGAGGACGAAGTTAAAATGTTACGGTGCATAAGGTTTTTAGTTCTTTTATGATCTTCATATTTTACATGTACAAAATTTGAAGTTTTTAAAAAATAATGTAAAATATTAGGGACGGGAAAAATTGAACTTAGCTTATTTTGAAATGTAACGACACATGTTTCGCATGAGTTAGTGGAATATTAATCTCTGCGTTTTCCAAAGTTCGACAATGACAGAGAGAGGTGGGGTAATACAGTTAGTATAGGAGATAACATGTAACAAGTTAAATTTATTTGAAACTTCATCTTAGTAAATACTCTTTGATATAATAAAACACGTATTTCCATATGGCAAGAAATGAGTTTTAATGAATTCTAATTTGCTGGTGACAGAAAATAAACGTAAACAAAGAAAAATAAGGATTCAAAATATGAAATTCAATTAAAATGAAATAAAAATGTATATATCGGTAAAAGTTACTATTAACCTATGTCCGTGCTATTGATTATATCGGGGAATTACTATTGATCAGCGTCCGTACTACTGACTATATCGGGGAGTTACTATTGACTGGTTACTATTTACCACGTTCTGAAACTCTATTGGTTGCTCATGCATCTTGATTATTATTGGCTGTGAGCCTTGGCTTAATGCCTTAAAATGCAACCAACGACGAGACAGTGGGCAACCTCGCTTAGACAGTTGGGCTAGTCATATAAACGTCACCTTATCGTTGCCTCGAAATATAAATATTACAGTTTAAACATGCAAAGCCGCAGGTGAAAAGTTAGTGTATACGGAGCAAATGGATAAGGATCATAAATTGCTCAAAATTCAACGTTAGTATAATGTGCTTAAACATATCCCAGGTGGAGTCACAAAAGACCGGAATCTCCGGCGTCCGGTACAGGTGCCACCGGAACAAAAGCGGACTCCCCGCTACTGTCGTGTAATGAGAGGCCCTTTTACAATAATATCCTTTATTTTTTCCGTTTTCATTTCCTCTGTTGAGAGATCGCGTTGCAATTATACGAAACGGGGGTTCCATTGCCGCGGCCGTTTCGCCCATTCATTTTCACGGATCTGATAACTGAAAACGTTTTGCTAGATTTATTCGTTTCGTACGAATTTGTATTTATATTCGATTTCCTGCAATGGCCATTATTTGATTGCTTAGCCATTACATCACATAACGTTGATTAGTTTTTAGAAAGTATTCTCTATTGGAATACACAAGTATGATCTTTCGTTAATAGAGTTTAGTATTTATATGTCTTTGTTATAACATTGGACAGTTCACTAGAAATACATTATTCATTCACTGTTTGTTATTTATTTTATTTCATTTACTAGCTATCGACCGTGGTTTAGTCTGCGTTAAATTATAATATGAATGATAACAATGAATATAGCTTAACACCACCTAGTGGCGTGTTATAATAAAGTGGATATTATATAAAAACAATTGCTAATCAATGTTATACAGTATACACTTTGGAATGACAAATATTCTGCGTGTCCAAAATTATATATAAACACATAAGAAACTATGTAAGTATTTTTTTATAGACTGTTTTTTAATAAATTGCTCGCAGATAACAAGTCCGGTTTGATTTATACTTCATATTTAAGTGACATATTCTTTAGATCTACATACGAGTAATATATATTGTAACACTATGAGAGTGCCCGATAATTCAAGTCTAGTTCTTCAGTGAGTTATGTGAGCACAATGCTATAAAAGTTCAGGATAAAGCTTTAATATAATAAGTTTGGAATTTCGTTTATGTTATTTGGATACGAGAGAATCGTAAATTAATTAATGAGCTACGAGTATTCATCGAATCACTTCAATTAAGCAAGCACTGGCCTCGGCATGTACTTCACGTGTCATACGCACCACTAGCTCGTTCGCTCTTCATCTATTTGCCTGATGTCGTTCGGCGCTGTCGAGTGTAAATCTATTATAATAAAGTACGATAGTTTGTCAATATATTCTGTTGTATATATATTATGAAAGGAGAAAATAAGAAGAAATACACACACAAACGCGGACGAACTCTCACTACAGTTTCAAAGTAATTTATGTATACTCGTATGCATGTTATAATATATAACCCAAGGCTGTCTGTATACATAATTTACGAAGTATCATCATCATCATTACATAATATAAAACAAAGTCCCCTACCGTGTCTGTCTGTTTGTCTATTCGTGATAAACTCAAAAACTACTGAACGGATTTTCATACGGTTTTCATCAGTGGGTGATTCATGAGAAACGTTTTGGTATATAATTTGTCAAAGATTATTTAATAATCAGGACAAGCAACGTCTGCCGGGCCCGCTAGTATACATATATAAATCCATTTTGTGTTGACGGTTTATAAGCTATTTTTGTTGTTATATTAAACGAGCGGGCTCGGCGGAAGTGATCCCTCCATGATAATAAAAAAACCTTGACAAATTATATACCTAAACCTTCAGTATGATCACTTTATCGACTGATGAAAACCGTATGAAAATACGTTCAGTAGTTTTCGAGTTTATTGCAAACACACTGACAGACAGACTTGGCAGAGGACTTTGTTTTATAATATTATGTAGTGATATAAAATTATTTAGATGTACTACGAACTTGTCGGCAGTTTCTAGCTTAATATAAATCTCTGGTAAAAGACCTTTAAAGATTGCACGAAGCTTAGTCGAGTGAGATACGTGTCGGGTAAGATCGAATTCATAGAAATACTACTCGGTATCTAGGTAAAAATATCGTAAAAGTATTGTGCAGCGATTGAAAACTTTAGAAATAAATTGAAATAGGTTGAAAATACATAATTAGATTCTAAATTATAAATAGATATCTTATATTTAAACAGAATCTGAAAAAAGTTGGAGTTACAGATTTGAGTTTATTTACGTCTATTTTTGATATTATTAAAGAACGATGTGAAGGAAATACGATAATTTTTTTTTTATAATAAGTATTATTTTGCTCGGACGATGTTATTGATACAAGCTACTCCCTTAAGCATTTCGCAAAATTAACATAATTTTACCGGCACTGTAAATAACAATATAACTACCACGTAGCTCTTCTAATGTACACTTGTACAGTGATATCCTCCAGATAAATGAGCTCGTAGAAATGTTTCATGCACCTGTCTGTACACTGGCGCTAGTGGATACTCACTGCATACGAGTAATTGTTTACTTTTGTTATATTTTATTACAATCATATCTCATCTATACACCAAATGTAGAGGATTATATTTCATGTTCTTATTCATTTAAAAATATATATTGTTTGTATTATACCATATTGTAAATATTCCAGTTATTGTCTTCGGTTATTATTTATTGTAATTAATATTTCTAGTAAAAAAGACGAGTTATATTATAGCATAATGTATATTGTGTAGCAAACGGTGTTTTTGTGTACATATGTTGATTGATTCCGGTAGAAACAATGTCGTCATGTAAGTAACTAAGTAAGTAAGGAAATTCCTAAATATTTTCACATCTATTACTTTAACACAGTCGTTGATTGAAAGCCATTCTAATTAAAATTTGCAAAGTTCCCTTTTAGCAAAACGTGGGCTCGTACTTTCCTTTTCCTTCAATGGGTGTAGATATAATGAGCCGCCGCCATCCCTTCGTTTCGTTTAGGAAAAAAGGGATGTAAATTATACGAGAAAAGTAACTCACAATATTTTTTGGTGTAAATGATCATAAGGCTCTTATACCCATACACGTTTGTAGGAGATAATCATTTAGCTATTCTAATATTATGCTGCAAATAATACCAACTTAACAGTAATGACTACTAGAATATAATCAAACAATATACCGTTTGTTTTGGTGAACTATTGTATGTAATAATGTTTTTTTTTTAATGGACAGTAAAATGGTGGTAATGTAAATTAAATTAACGTGTATTATAAGGAAATTAGGAATAAAAAGTTTCTTATACTTTTGAGTTCGTAGCAGGAGTTCATGAACAGATATATAAATAATGCCAACGAAAAATAAATAACTCCTAGAAATTTATCAAATAATATAACAGTAATTTTGGTGAATTACTATTACTAGTAGTCGCCTAGTGGTTGAGATTCGACCATAACTCATTTTGACATTCAATAAGGCCAAAGAGAATAATAATAATTTCAGTGGTTACATAAATTTATTAAAGATAAGTTATTTATCAATTAATTATTAATGTATATTATGAATTTATATTACATATTATCTATAGATATATATATAAATTTCTTCTGTGCGTGTGTATGTCAATGTACTCCTTCTAAACGGCTGGACCGATTTTGATGAAATTTTGTGTGCGTATCGAGTGCCCGGAGAATGGTTATATTCACAATTGGACTCAGTAGGTGGCGCTGCGGTTGACTTTTAGGATTTTTTTTTATTATCAAAGCAGGACAACGTCCGCAGGGCCCGCTAGTATTACTATAAAATTAACCTACAATTTGACCGGTTAATTTCAAAGGGCATGTAAGGTGTTGAACATAAGAAAAAAATGACGGATGGAGAAACGTCTTTCTATTTACATGTGTGTATATGTTGTGTGCTATTCAAGTAGTAATGTATATGAATTAATTTAATGTATGTTTAATTAATTTTATATAAAAAAAAAAGTGTGTGTGTACTTATGTACACGCGTTAGAAGTTATACTTCTTTGGCGTAACAAGATAACAATCTGTTCAAAAATTTTATCTTTCGCCTTAATCTACGTTTTTAGAAAAAAAAAAAAAAAAAACAGCGACAACTGGCGACAATATCGATTAATATCTATTTTTTTACTTTTTTTTTCAACTTAATGAGCGGTTAAGCAGACAGTTCATACTGTTAATTTTGTGTCACAGATGCGCGCGCATCTTAAAATTTCACTCTCATCATTTTTTCATAACGCGCCTAAAGAAGTATAACTTTAAAAATAGCTTTGTGTACTTCTCCATATAAACTTTCACTATGCCAAATTTCACGGTTATTCCTTCTCGTAATTAGCTTAAAAAGGGGTACAAAGTGTTCGTATGTAATATCAAAATAACATTTTTTTACCGATTGTGTATGAAAGTATACACGTTATTGATAACAAAAATGCAATTTTTAAAAGTTTTAGTCGGTCTGTCTGTCTGTTTGTTCCGGGTAATTTCCGATTTACCGATTCTGACGGGAACTTTACTGCTAGATAGCAGACATTATAAAAAGTAATTTAGTTTATTTTAATGTAGACTAACTGTTAACCGCGGCTTCGCCACAATGCTATCTCTAAAACGATTGGACCGATTTTCACGGGACTTTCACCGGCAGATAGCTGATCTTATAAGAAGTTTTAAGGTTATTCTATTTTAGACTAGCTGTTAACCGTGACTTCGCCCGGAGTACTATTTCCGAAACGGTTGGACCGATTTTCACGGGACTTTCACTGGCAGAGAGCTGACCTTATAGGAAGTAACTTAGGTTATTGTACATTAAAATTGCTGTTAACCATGACTTCTTCCGCATGAAATTTAGCAAAAATGTGTTGTGCACTGTAAGAATGTGCATAAGACGTGCGTTGTACTGGACTCCAAGAATAAATGTATGTAATAATATGTATGTAATATGACTTATATAGTCTTTTTGGTAATTTCGCCATTTTGTTTTTTTTCACAGCGTTTTCGTCTACATAACTCAGTAACCATAGTAACATATAAGAATATTGTATCGAATTCAATGAGCACTATTTAAATTGTCGAATATTAAAAACTGCTTAGACAGATATAAAGTTTTCTATCTTTATTTATATTTATGGAAGATTTCCAGACGTCAGCTCATTCATTGTTTACAATTCAACATTATAATTATTAATACTAATTTTGTAGATAGAAGAGGTCTTTCTAAAAATATACTAGACCATAAACGTATTACTTATCGACAATCTGGGAATATTATATCATAATAATAACATCTTTAAGGCATTGTTTCATTAGTTCCTTATACGGTGTAAGTGAGCACTGAGGTAGTTATATACTGGGTTAAGGTTCCAAATATGTTGCTGATGATAAACATCATTTGATACACTGTTAGTATTTCTATGTCTAATGTCTACATGTTACTACTGTAAGTACCGTGCTTGTTGTACATACAAATGTTTTAAAGAGCATTTCCATAATTGTACATAGTCTCACAATTTTATATTTCTTTAATACAATTTAAAAAAAACGCGTGCGGAGCTGCGGGTACAGCTAGTATATAGATGTTAATAGTGAACGTTTTCAATAGACAGTAGAATGGTGGTAGTGTAATCCGATTAATTTATATTGTAGGAAAAATGAGGAACATAAGAAATTAGGAACAAAAAACTTATACTTGTGAGTGTGTACCAGGAGTTCATGAATACAAAACGGATAAATCGTTTTGAGACTTCATTCATACTAATTAGCTCTAAGCCTTATATAATTACATTATTGGAAATTGATTACACAATTTGACAAGTTATGGTAACTTAAACATGAGTACAAGAAGTTACGGTTGAATTACGATTCGTGCTAACTTTAACATATGTAAGTGATAATTATAATTAGTATATGATTAGACTTCTTACTGTTCAAATATGAATTTGATTGTTTGTAACTGGGAAAGTGATGTACTTTGCAGAAATTTTATGTATACACATTAGATATAATCTATTGGAGATTATAATTAATATTGTCGCATTGTTACGCAAAAAAAACATAATAGTATATCGCCAAAGTTATTGTGCTAAACGTATTGATGATATAAACCAGTATTCATTCTAATAATCAATTAACACGTCCTTTTTTAATTGGAAAAAAAAGTTTGCTGATAAATTTTAACCCTTTAACGTTAAGTTTTGTTAAAGGTTCGAGCGAGATGAGTGCCGATCTTTCGTGAATTATTAACAGACATAAAAAGAACATAAACACAATGTAAATAAGGTTTTTGCTTGAGATAAATGCTGTTTATTTGCTGTTAAAACAGGATGAAACGAAACTGTATAATAAATGACAGGACGGGACAGTACTGGCGCGCCGGATAAAAACAAATGCCATTTTGTTTTTTTAATTTATAGAATTTCTAGCTGTTTGTAGTGTAAGGAAAAAATATGTTTAATTTATGTCTAATAGGTAAGTATTGTTTGCAGGCTGGGTTTGTTTATTAAAACCTGAAACCTATAGAGTACAGTTGAAGTTATATCTAGATACACATAAATGGATAATTGCACATTCGAGATCGATAAACTCATACGGTGTTATTACAAAAAAGTTAAATACGTATTGCATACTTGCTTTGAAAAGGTTTCGTATTAAATGCACCGCGCTCGTCCTAAGATGGTAAACACGCTAAACCACATACAGATGTCGCTATATGACAACATATGTTTGGCGACGGATTTTCAACGTGAGGGTGGCAGCTAACGGGCGGCGGACTTGAAAAGAGCCCTATCACCATGCTATGATTCAGTCACGATGTTTTCCTTTACCGAAAGCTCTGACTCTGTTGCTAGAATTTGAACCTACGCGGCTACGTTCATCGACGCCGTGTCCGCACACGCTATCAACTAAGCCGTCATCGATTTAGCATATCAATTTGTGCAGGTACCGTTCATCCGATCGTCAAAAAAAAATGTTATGTATATGTATTTTAACACGAAGATTTCTAACACAATATTCATTTTGCTTTAAATTATATATTTATTGTAACGATTATCAATTATAGTAAGTAGTAAGGGAATAAACAATAAACGCGCTTGTGGAGCCTTATTCATAAAAGTCAATATCCATATTATAGATCAAGCAATCGTAAGTATAATTAATTAGCTTTATATTCTATAATTTTAATAATATATAATAGTTATACCATAGAATCAGCTATTAGTTTACAAAACAACTAGGTAACCAGTAAAGTTTTAAAGTATATTCTTATATTAAACCAGGATCGGTGTGTTGAGACGGGAAATGAACGCGCTGTTTGCTCTACACCACGTGACGTCAGAGTTTCCGCTAGTACCGTTCGGGTGTAATTTGAGGTGGAGCGACTTCAAAGTGTCTCAAGGCTGCATTTATTTACTTTGGTTTACCGGTATCAGTAATCGGTTTACTACGTAAAATGGATTTCGGTGTCGGAAACTGAGTACGCGGTGTGAACCGTGCTCAAGGATTGTAGGAGATGTTGTTGATCATTGAACAAGAAACATTCGTAGCGTACAAAGTATTAAAATGCAATGAATATCGTGACGGAATGGAATATTACTTTTTTATAAGGTTCTATAGAACAAGCTGTGTCCGGGGCTCCACACGCGTTTGCCATGTAGTAATTATTTTGGATTCGTTACTTTTTTATTTTATTTCTGACTTGTAAAGGAGTCCTGTACTTAGTAGGTACAGTTTTAAGAATGACATACCTACATATATAGTCCGCGTCAAGTTTTTTAACCGCTCTGAAGTAGAACACAAATTTAGGTATCAGAGGGATGTAGTGAGGTAAAAGGAGACCAAGCTTGCCCGCGCGCGTACTTCGCCCCCTATTTCACCAACGTTGACAAATGTGTCCTGTCATTATTAGTTGTAGTACAGTTACAGTCAGAGGTCAATTTAGTTTTGTTGTTGTTAATTACATGTTATTGATATTTTCGTTGTTTTCTTTTTCTTGTATATTTGTCATTATTAGAAGGCCCACCCACTTCGAAAAATGTTGTTTCTATGGAAGGCGTTGTTTATTATAAATTATTTATTTATTATGAATATATTTTATTTACAATAACGGTATTGTAACCGCACAATACCTGCACAATATATGCTACAAGATATATCCCATAGATAGAAACAAATACTGCATAAAGCAGATCATTCAATTAAAGTAAGTGATTACCCAAAACTCCCCAACCAGGTGATTAAATGTTGTTTGGATTTAATTATGATTGACAAATACATAATGTGGCGAACTCTTAATTTTCTAGCTTTCTCTATTGTTTAGCTACTATTGTCCATTTCTAGTTTTTACTGTTCTTTTATTATCCCAGTAATGATTCAATTTTTATTATCTGTTTATTTTTATCTCTAATGTTTTGCAAATATTCTATATGCATGGAAAATAAAGAGGTTTACGTAAATTAGCTATAAAAGTGTTTACAATTGAAGTCGTATCTTTACAAAAACTTTTGAAAGTTGTAATGTGGTCGTTGTACTGCCACATTCTTATTACTTAATGTAATAGGCAAGTATCTCCTTGAATTATAATTGATTAAATACGTACTATACTGTACGTATAATATCGTGACAAAGATTCATAAATGTCAATGTTAAAATTTTTATGGTAATATTTTGAATTTGTTTTGTATTAACTTCTTGACTGTACTATGCGCAAAGGCGAATTCAAAGCTACATTCAGAGCGGTCATAACATCTGACGCGGACTAGTTAGTGTATTTCCATAATTTAATGATAATCGGTTGGTGTTATATGTTTTTAATATTAATATTGTAGCAAGTCTTAGTATAATATTGTGGTTATAATAATCGATCAATTGAGGAATGACATAAGCTTCTCGTGTTTATATCATTTTTATCTCGATAAGAGGCTTGTAAAACTTTTTCTAATGCCTAAATCCAGACACAGTTTTTTATTAGGATTTTTGGGTTTTTATCTATCATAAGATTTGAGGAAACAGAGGACAGAAAGAACTATAGAGACATTGATCCCAATAATAATTTGTTGATTGTCTGTAGTATGGAGATATCGATTTTCTTTCAGAAATATATAATGCTTGGTCCATCTTTTTATGTACAAATTACGAGCCAGTCACGTATTCGGATGTTCTGCGGGCGGTACTTGAGAGTTAGTCATCTATACTTTGGTTACATAATCACTTAGCATCAGATTACTGATTACTGTTCTCAAACATTCCTCATTGCATTTTGCAGGATTTAATTTGTGACCGGTATTTTTTAAATTGTTTTTTGAACCCATGTCATACGTTACCTTCGTTTTTCATTAAAACGAAATTGTTTGTATTTATTGTAGTTGAGTAAACACAAGAAAATTAAATTGAATTGATAATTGTGTATGCACTGGAAACTACGTTGCGTTGTAGCCGCGTAGCAATTGTCGTGTAGGTGTTGTACACCGCTACGACGAATCAATAGATAACGTATTGGAAGCCGAGAGCTCGTTGAATACATAATTTTTTGATAATATCGGAGGAAATTCTATATGGAAATAAATATAAATAATTAAAATAATCTGTAAAAATGCTGAACGTTTAATTTAAATTAGTAGATTTTATTTCTTCGTTTTTTAGTGTATATATCCCTTAAATAAAATACATCGTTTTTGCCTAGTTTTTATCAAATAACTTTCTTGAATGTCAATGAACTAAGTAAATATATAACTAAGTAAATTGCTACAAAATTACATGTAAGATTTAAAAAAGACAACGCGAGTCGCATGCAATACGTGACTATAATATGACGTGTACAAAGAAGAAAGTCAATGAAAAACTCAGACGTCATTTTATATCAGCTGCAGTGCAGTAGAACTGTTAAACCACGTTGTTCATTTTGATATTTATGTATCATCATAGCTATTAAAAATTTACAATCACAAATGGTTAGGAAAATCCGTAGATACAAGACAATTTGCATAAGGCTTATAATCTATACCAGGCCAAGGAAAATTATGTTACACTATTTGTTTAGTTTTAAAAAGTGAGATAAATAAAAGAGAAATAGTTTTGTTAATTTGTTTAAGTCTAATCATTATGATATACTTTGAGTTTAGGAGCTGTTTTGTGACCTTTTTAAATAATTATAAAATATATGAGTGTATTTGTCCGGTTGTTTGAACATGTGACCTCATTTCATCAACTTGCCTTGTGATGTCTGTCGGTTTGTTGTCCACGAGTTTCGCTATCTCTTGGTTTCCGCTTCCTCAACTGCGCTTTTGTTTAGACGCGTTGTGTTCGTAGGTTTCTCTCAACGCCGTGGTCGTTAGGGGGCCCTCGCGTCGCTCATAGGGTTGCCGGACTTACAGTACTATTTTGTAAATTTGTTAACATCTATACTTCTTATACTATATACTAATATTATAAAGAGATAAAGTTTGTGAATTTGTGAGTTTGTGACGTTGTAGTGAGTAATCTTAGGAATTACTAGTCCGATTTGAAAAATTCTTTCAGTGTTATATAGCTCATTTATCGAGTAAGATTATATGCTATATATCATCACGCTAAGACCAATAGAAGAGGAGCACCAATGAAGAATGTTTCAAAATCGAGATTTATATCCTCTTGAAAGCTTCCGCTGCGTGTTAGTGTTAGCCCAAAGTAACTATTCCACACGGACGAAGTCGCGGATGGAGGCTAGTTTGTTATAAACTAACATTACTTGTCTACTGAATTCTGGTCTAGTGCAGTAGTCAGCAAACCGCGGCTCCCTCACTCCTTAGTTACGGCTCTTCTAAAAATTGTTTAGTGCAAACACGGAAAATATTATCTATTAACTTGCCTTGTAAGAGACGAGTAAACCATTTTGAAATGAAAGCCTACAGAAAAGAGGCATATTTTTAGAAAGAAACAACAGCACGGCGATGTCGCTCCCAAAAAAGACATATTGATCAAAGAGAATCTCGAGAGTACTTCTAATCCTGATTATTTACATAAAAATGTGTCAACTAAAGCAAAGCTTAAGTTTAAAAAAAATGTCTTTGAATAAAGTTTCATTAATGTATTGTTTATATTCGGCTCTTTTGAATGACGAGGTTGCCGACCACTGGTCTAGTGGATATGTGGCTGGTAACACCGTTAAAACTCACGATACGTTCCAATTTAGTTCTCAGAAGCAAACTACTTGTGACTAGTTTCTCTAAGATTGCGGTTCTTTTAAGTGGTTTGCATATAAGGAGGAAAAAGTTTTTCTTGTATATGTATGTTAATTTCTTAAACGCGTTCTGTAATGTAAGCAGTTTGAATGGTTTTAAGATTTGAGGTCTCGTTAGATTTCCCTTTATGGTGACAGGGGGATAGGTGCAAGTATGTTGAAATGTGATTAATATGTATAAATAACAAGAATATGTTTTTATTCACAAATACTTAATGAACAATCTGTTCACTCATGCAATTAAGAAATTTCAGTATTTTTGCACACGAATTTTTTATATTTCTTTAATAATCATAACTGACCCCGTGACTCCGTCCCCGTGGAACGTAATGAAAAAAAACAGTGACTAAGAAAATCATCTGAATGTATGAAGTCCATTTACTTGACTTACTTTACTTACTTTCTCTCGTACTTAAGTCGCGTCGTCTTTAAAATTAGAAGAACTTTTGATAGAGTGAACCGATTTTAATGAAACCAACTACCAAGACTAAATGTTACTCGAGGATATACTTTATTTTTTTCTTGGTGAAGTTTTATGGTGAACGTAGTATTATAGCAGTGATGCGTGTCTATACAGACAGACAGACATTTCCAAAAATGATTGAAATGTATTTTATTACTTATTCCAAGGAACCTGCAAATTCTTTTATACAAAAGTCTAAAAGTACAGACACTTTCGATCTACATTCTTATTATATTTATAGATAGATTATACTCGTTTGGTTAAAAGTTACAGTTACTACTCGACTACACGTGCAACATAGGACCGTCGGCTATTTTCATTATATAAATATCCAAAAGTTTGTCATTATAACTTGTCAACCCTTGATGTTTTCTTAATGATACGTACACAACTTCATGTGAATACTTCAACGTCTGCTTCGTACAAAATGTTTTTGTTCGTCGCGGTGTATGTTAAAACTGTAGCACATCACCCGCGCACTTACAATGCAAGAGTTTGTTGCCTGAGTGCGTGTATTTTTTAAAATAATAAAAATAGTTTAGTTTTAGTTTTTTGTCTGCTAGTTTCTTTTAAAGTTATAAATATATGACTTTTTTTCAACCATCTAAAGGTAAACTGTTGAAATACATTCAAAATGTTTTTTTTTTAATTTGGTTGAATATATTTAATAATACATTTAGTACATTTTAGAAAACCCTTTAAAATTGTAACTCCCAAAGAATTCTTCATTGCATTTCTATGTTATACATCTGCCCAATTGAGCAAAAAAGCGTCACGGTCCTACTTTCTTTTTCTCGAAGCATTTCAGGACATTTTCGTCCCCCTATAACTTCGTTTTGGATTAAATTAGAAGCCTGAATTTCAGGCTATTTTATTTAAAACATAAAAAAATGTTTAATATTGATATAGTCAGTATAAGATTTTGTTAGGTTAGCTAATTACGTAATAACTTAAGACAGAAGGTCCCTTAAGTAGGGACTTAATAAAATAACCGACTTGGTAATAAAATAACCGACGACTTGGTATGACATGGATCTCATAATTTTTTACGGTAGAAGAACTGAGTTGCGAGACTTGTCTTTTTTTACAGGTTTTGTTTTTGATGGCATTAACTATTTACTACTATTCATATTGATGCATTTTTACACTTTGAATTTCATGTCGATTTTATCAGCTATTACTTGTATTTTAATATATTTTATAGGAAACGATAAGGCCATTATTATTCTTTGCACTCGCTTAATAGTTTCACGAGTCACGAAACCTGCTGCTACTGCCTGTACTGCCTGAACATAGATATATAGATTGATAGATATAGTATAGGTAGATAGAACGAGTATATAAGTACAAAAATATCGAACATTGAACAACATGTTTAATATTGGTCCTTTAATCGTTTACGAGCGGCTGGACAGATTATAACAACTTTTGGCAAGAAAATTATCTTATATCGTGGAATCAAATTGTAAATTTTTCAGATGAAGATAGATTATAACCCGAGGAATTATCTGAGCAACATGTGAAAATGTTTTTCCATACAGGCTAGGCAGAGGTGATAAAACTGCAATTAAAAATAAAGAGTTCAACTTTATTCAGATAAGACGCGTAGTCTTCTATAGAATATCAAAAACGTTTTCATTCGAACGAAGACCCAAGCATTAGGCAATACCATATTCTATATAAAAATGAATGTTTCCCTGTGTGTTCTTTATGCGTTCCTGTATCGACTTTGATGAGTTAATGTATATTTATAAGATTTTTGAATTACTGCAACTATTGTGAAATAGGACAAACACTTGGTTGTATTACCTAATCTAAGACACTGGTGTTTTACACTCTCATTTGTCTTACTTTGATATAACAATATCAACGATATACGATTTTTTTACACTGCACAGAGAATTTAAGTTAATTTCTTAACATAAACAATACTTGAAACAAAGTCTGCGATGGTAAGTTTAAGAAATTTAGAAGTTTTTTATAACGGAGTCGTTTGAAATGTATTCAAAATGATCTAAATCCTATTTCAATCGTTCATATAACATGTTTAATTACTTTAAGATTTCCAATTTTTATACACCGAGAACACAGTTCAAATTTTGCCGTCCATAAGGTTTTTAACTTTTTTTATGATCTTCATATTTTTTACATGTTCAAAATTTAAAGATTTTGAAAAATAACGTAAAATATTACGAGCAGCTAAAATTGTTTTTAGTTTATTTTTAAATGTAACGACTCATTTAATTGGACTATTTCCATCATAACGTGTAAGAAACATTTTTAAAAACTGCTGTTTTTATAACCATGACGCGAACAGGTGAGTAATTAAAAAGGTTAAGGCTGTAAGGTAAGGCTGTATTGTATAAAAGTTATAAAGTTGCTTCCTCGTTTTATATTAATATTCGTATAATAAAAGTGTTTGTCTGTAACAAATAATGTAATATTAAGTGTATGGAACAAATAATGCGAGGGCGGAGCGGGATGATCGTCCCTGCGGGCTGCTCTATTTGTGAACCGAGACATTTCGGCTTCGGTAAACATTTACACTTTATTCATACGCGATAGCGGGTTGATATCATAAATAATTGGCTATGGTTTTTTTTTTAAATTACTTACGCATCAGCATATACATGAAGAAATATTTTTTATCCTTTTTAAGTGCTCACAGAGGTCTGTATGATGTAACATTTTTAAAGGTCATGTGGCGAAGAGAATATAAAGGTATCAAATGTTGTCTCATGATTTTTGTTCGAATCCCATATGAACTTATAATTTGTGTAACCCACTAACGATTGTCTTGAGCCTAAGTGTACTTTTTGGCTATTAATTATTTATATTGATTGTTACTGACCCGGCCCCGCGTTGCTGTGTCTTAATTATTACATGTTGAATTGGATAAAACACGGCCACCATAAAATAAAATGGAGTTGAAAAAGGAATTCAAAATTAAAACGTGGTGCCATCTATGAGATATCTATAACAGTCGGTTCTACAGTTCTTTGTCAACAAACTAATTTGAAGCGCCATCTGTTCGAGGCTGATGAAACTTACAATTAATAACAAAAATCAACATTGACAATAATTTAATATGTAATTAAAAAATATGAAGAGTAACCCAAAGGGTACTGGGAATACGTTTATCGGCAATATATGTTCTTTTTTATCTTAGTTGGAATGGTAGGTGATACTGCGAACGGGTTCTGGCTTATTTTGAAAAAGATTTGTCACATACCAACTGGGTATATGTTTGAGTGAGTCCCTGTATAGTTTGGATTCACAATTGAAAACGATGGGTGTTGCTGCAAATGGGTTTTAAGTATTTTAAGATTATTTGCGTTTAAAAATACAATTGAAACCGGTAATAACTGATTTGGTGCAGACAAAGTTGCATGGGTCAGTTAATTATACATAAATGCCAACTTTCATGACGATGGGTTGAGTATTTTCGGAGTTAATCGTGGACAAATATCATGACACTGAATTTTTATATATTTAGGATATAAAAATGTAGTTATTTCTGTTTTCCTGTTTTTATAGTTACGAAGTAATAATTTTTTTTATGAACGTTTCTAGATTAAAACGCGGTACGCGAGTCACTTAGTACGCTACCCGCTGTACGAAAACAGCCCGTCCGCAGTTGATGCCTGGAATTACGTATTTGTTTATGCATCGTTTTGTAACGAGCAATCCCATTGAAGCATAAGTGTTGCTCGCTTCGTTATTTCTAATATTTTTATTTCAGTTTGTTACAGATGGTTTCATATTTAGCTTTTGTGTAAGGACAATTTACACGAGTCAATTTTCAATAAAAGTTTTCTTTTTGTATGGATAACAAGTTCAAGCAGCATGTCAAACGTGTTTTGATTTGAAAAAAACTATTATTATAGGGTGGATCAATATGTGAACGATGGTGGTGTATGTTAACATGTTTTAGGGGTGTAAGGGGTGTCGAATAACATCATAAGACTTGAGACACCCAAGCCAACCTCACCTGCACGTGGTTCACCCTGCTGAATAACGAACGAGATAATGGCGAAAGCGGATTGACAGGGTTTTACAACCTGACTGGGTCGCAACTACCATGTTTATGGCGAAAAAGCCCGTCATAGTGATTCACTTCTGCGAGTCGCGTTTCGGGATCAACCTGTGCATATCCATCTTTTCGCAGGCCGGCATGACAGCGACGAACGGCGATGGATAGTGTGTCACTCGGTGGTCGCCATTGTTTTTGGATTGTACTGTGCTTACCATCAGGCATACTGCAGTCATTTTGCCGTGCTACAATAAAAATAAAATCGCCGTCTGTATCATGGCGAGTGTTCTGAAGAGTTATTCAACTTGATCCCTTCCTCTCCTTTTCATAACCGCACTACGCGCGCTGGTCTTCGGAGCCACAGTTTTACGGTAAATCCTATCTGGGCACGAACTAAAAAGTTCGCAACATCTTATCTTTGCCGTGCCGTGAAGCTATGGAACAATCTCCCGCCAGTGTGTTTCCTCCTTCCTATACATGGGGTCCTTCAAGCGCAACGTGAAGAGATACTTACGCAGGCCGGCATGACAGCGGCGACCGGCGATAGATAGTTCTCGGTAGTCGCCACTGTTTTTGGATTGTACTGTGCTTACCATCAGGCACAGTACAGTCATTTTGCCGAGCTACGATAAAAAAAAAAAAAAGAAGATAAACTGCATCGAGTTCTTTTCCAAACCGGTTAAATTGTTGTTAAATGGAATAAAGTACTTTCTTAATTTTGCTTTTGTAACGTCTCTTTAATCTGAAGTTTGGTCAATTCATTGTATATTGTTTTTTTTCTTATTAGTAGGTGGAGTACTTGACTAAGTACTGAAATAAAGTAAAGCCTACGATTTCCTTCCACCATTCAATTTATAAGTATTTTATGTGTGTCGTTATATACGCCAATACTTGGTCGTCGGTACGTCGCGGGTTGTTGTTAATAGTCTGGTGGATTTCTGATGAGATCAGACACCTTGTATTGAATTTTTATACTATTAGACCTTACAGGCTCAGTTAAATCTCGTATATTGTGTTACGCGTTCGGATGTTACTTGAAATTAATCGTTTCAATCATCATGTTTTTTTTTGTTTCACTTGTAAATTTACTTTCCGTTAGTATTTAGTAGTATCTTTGATGCATAAGTTTGAACCAGTACAAAATAGTTGT
Source organism: Antheraea yamamai (assembly GCA_036509395.1). Taxonomy (NCBI): domain Eukaryota; kingdom Metazoa; phylum Arthropoda; class Insecta; order Lepidoptera; family Saturniidae; genus Antheraea; species Antheraea yamamai. The sequence goes on along the minus strand of AP028437.1, from coordinate 16,254,457 downwards.
ATCTTAAGTTATTATGATTTTCAATGTAGATTTTACTATCGATGAACAGTAGTTTTGGTGGTAAATAGTTTGTTATATTATTGTATACTAGCTGACCCATGCAACTTCGTCTGCACCAAATAGGTTATTACCGGTTCCAATTTTATTTCCAAACGCTAAAAATCTTAAAAAACCTAAAACCCGATTGTAGTGAAACTTATCGGGTCCAATTGTGACTCGAAACTATACTATATATTAGGTCTTTACCTATGAAAATGCCGTTTTGTATGAAAAAATTTAAACGAAGTTTTTTCATGTATTTTTTAATTGTATTAATCGAAGTAATCACCCATGCAATCAATGCATCTTTGCCAACGCAGTGGCAGTTTATTGATGCCCTTCTTAAAGAAGTCAGCTGGACGGGAGGCAACAAATTCTTCAAAGGCATTTTGTACTGCCTCTCGGGTATTGAATTTTTTTCCCGCCAAGGAGTTATCCAAATTCTGGAAAAAGTAGTAGTCTGTAGGCGCAAGGTCTGGTGAGTAGGGCGGATGACGGAGAACTTCCAACCCCAGTTCTTGCAACTTGGAGACCGTCTGCTGTACAGTATGAGGTCGCGCGTTGTCGTGCAGGAGCAGCGGAGACGAGTGATTGACCAATGCTGGTTGGAGATGTGCCAGCTTCTCCATCATTGTGTTCTGTTCTCCACAGTACACATCTGCAGTAATGCTCACCCCGTTTGGTAAGAAGCTGTGATGAATCACACCGGCGCTAGACCACCAAACAGTGACCATCACTTTTCTAGGGGTAAGTTTTCGTTTAGGGCATTGTTCACACTATGTCCTCGTATCCATGCCAGAACTACAGAAAATTCCTAAAAAATTACATTGGTACAAATGGAATTGATTAATTGTGATAACTTATGTTTCATTGAAATATGTCAAACATCTCAAAACAATAACAAATGTATTGTAAAAAGTTTCAATAAGAAGAAAAAGCCCTTTCTTTCTTTAAGGCAAACAATTTCATTAATATATAAAAAAAAAGTTTATATGTATAGATTTTTTGATACACGAATCTTCTCGGGCGTCCTCAGAATACGGTAACGGTAACGCTAACGGTTTCATTTTAGAATGTTTTGTTTTTCACTAACTTTGGAACGCTACTAAAACATAAAATTATTATTGCCAGACGTTTTTATTATTAACAATAATGTGCTCGAAGCTATTTTTTGTAAATATAAAAAGTATGTTAAGATTGCTGTAATTTTAATATTATTTTATTTAGACATAAAAGAGGGTAAATTAAAAATAATATGTATAGAATAACTCAGCTATAGCGACGGCTTAGCGCAACACTGGCTGTATAATAAATTTTTATTTATCGTTTATCGTTGTTTTTCATTGTTTACGGTGAAATCTCAATATCATAATGGTTAATAAAATGAAATATGTTCTTTGCAATGGCAAAAATAAAAAGGTTTGAAATGAATTATTTTATTTATAAAGAATATTATCAAGCACACTATTGTCAATAACAAAATTGTCTGGCAGTGATAAATTCATGTTTTTAAAAGCGTTAAAAAATTACCGAAATTTTTTTTCCTAAAATTATTTATAAATCAAAATTTTATCCTGTAAACGTGTGATGCGCATTAAAAAAAACTCAACGTTAACCGGCTACCAGGTATCCTGAATCCTGTTTGGAAGGGCATAATATATCTTCATATTAAAGAACCAGCTTTTCTAAAATTCTCGTTCTTCCAACGTTGCTGGCGTTTGTGCTAAGGTGTCGTAAAAATTCTAGTTACATTAACTACAATTTTTTGTCTTTTGTTATCCTGGAGAACGCCTTGCGTTTTACAGGACAAAAAGTATCCTAAATGTAACCTTGTAAAATTAGTTATTACTGTGTCAAGTTTCGTTAAAATCGGTTCAGTACTTTCAGCGTGATGCGTGTTCACAGGGACAGAAATACAGACAGACAAAAATTGTAAAAAGATTATTTTTGGCTTCTATATCGAAAACTAAGTCTACCCCGATCAAAATTTTCAAAAAATATTTAATGTACAAATTTGGCTTTGCTACAGTTTTATTATAGTATAGAAGATAAATCTAAAACACCTTTAAATATAGTTCACTGAACTGTGAGTGCGGCGCGTGCCGGCTTTCTATAAACATGACATTGATTTATTTTCTACTTATCTCTTTATAATAAGATCAGATACATCTGAATTTGTGACATATCTCATGGTTAAGAACACAAATTATTATGATTATCGTTACAAATAGGCTTTATTTAAATAGTACACTTAAACTATTAACTACCTTCTTTTAACTATTGCAATGTCAACATGATACAATAAAACTTAACAACTGGAAATCAATACAACAATCGTATACTGAACAATAAATAATAAATGATTGAATAATATACTAGATAATAATAATTTACAATATGAGTTTTTGTCGGGATGTTACATGACAGATCACGAATGTAGTGGTTTTTATATTCTACTCATAATCTTGTGTTATTTGACTCTATATTTTGTAATATTGGTGGCGCTTTATGTAATATAGTTTGGTTATTGTGCATAAGTGAAGTGGATTGGAAATAATACCACGGAGCATAGATTCTGACTTGCTACAAAAACATCCTGGAAAGTTCTAAGAAGATGGTGGTTCCCTTGTTAGAACATTTAAATTATCGCAAATTACCTATTCGATAATGGCAGTAATAATCTGGAAGATTGGTTGCCAAAAATAAACTAGAACAGATAAAATTTGCAACGTGAAATTAAATATTTGATAGTGTTGGTACAGAACTGTGTTCTAGTATCGTAAAACTAATTAATCAATAAATTGTGGCAGTTAAGTATAAAGTATCGTCCGTGACCCGCTGTCGCGGCGCGGCGCTCCTATCCACTAGCATGACTTGTCGTACACTCTTATCACCATGATCTCTGCGCTGCGCCGAATCTTCTGATCGTGGGGTGAAATTGTCACTTTTCCCAACGATATAGTTCTTTATTACCGATTATATTGTAATTTACACTTAAGATTTCAGTAAGCGTGAGTTATTATCTTTTTAAATGCGCTTGTCTTGTGTGTTACCACAGTCGAGTTGAAGAGCTGTCCTCAAATATTTATAGGTGTGCTACGGGTACTGTGCTTGAGTGCTTAGGTTACATCGTAAGTTAAGATCAGATGAGACAAACACTAAATGAGTAATAATATGGGAATAAACGTTTGATCTTCTGTTGGAACTACGTATCGGAAATAAAAATGGGCATCGGTTTTGTAATTTCATGTAAATACAATTGTATTTTTCAATTTAATCGTTACAAAAAAGCGTAACTTTCTGTGGTGTAAATTACTCCTCAACTTTAGTAATATATAGCTCTGAAACTAAATAAATTGGTAAAACATTATACAAAGGATTCAAGCGCTATCTATTTTACTTCGATATTACTATTCTAAAAACTATCACGATAGTTCTACAATGATGGATGAACGAAGTTTTTTGATATATTTATAATTATAAAACAATGATTTTGGGTGAGCGTATAGTACACATGTATATTGTCGTTCCAATCGATTGAATCTGACGATGCGAAAGTCGAATGAGTTTACCGTATATCATTCTCGCCCCAATCATGTAATCTGCCATCGACTAAATTTACGAGAGCAGTTAACTGGTCCGGTGTCCGCGTCCATAGTTCAGCTCGATCTGACAATGTTTCAGCGTTGCATATACTGTTTATCGTTTGCGAGAATTTGAATTTTATAAAATATTTATTTATATTTGAATAAAAAAATTGACGAGAGGAATTGACTTACATTTTCGAATGGCCATTGTTAAGTTATCGTAGTATTTGTCTCTTTCTTATATAATTAACTAGCAGCTGTCCGCAACTTCGTCTGTGTTTGTATTTTCATAATTAATAACAGCATACGTTCTCTTTGTGTAATAGCAACGATTTTTGTAACCCGCGCTGAGATATATATGTTGCAGGGATTTTTTTTAATTAGATACTTATCATTATATTTTTTTTTCCTCTTTTTTTTTTTTTTTTTTTTTTTTTTTTCTTTTTTTTTTTTTTTTTTTTTTTTTTTTTTTCTTTTTTTTTTTTTTTTTCCCTTTTTTTTTTTTTTTTTTTTTTTTTTTTTTTTTTTTTTTTTTTTTTTTTTTTTTTTTTTTTCTTGGTCAGTTAAATTAATATATTTATGAATGGCATTATAGTTAGATTTTATTTTTATGTATATGATGTTGTGGTGGTTTAGGGATTAGGCCGGTGGAATGTCAATCTGACGTCCGCAGGTTTGAATCCCGGCATGATGTACCAACGAAATGTTCGTAATCGCGTACATTTTTACTAACTTATATTAGTAATACTCGGCTGACGGTAAAGGAAAACATCGTGAGGAGACCTGAACTTGAGAAATGTTCTTGTACTACTACTGTATGTGGGAAAACACAACTGTGAAGTTCTCAGAGTTTAAAATCGTCAACAGATCGTGAGATAGCGTATTGATTATGCCCATAACTTCCTTCGGTAAGAGGTCTATGGCCCTGCAGTGGGTCTCTTACAGGATGATGTCATGTCATAAGCTATACCATAGTAAATTTCTCATCAAAGTCTGTTGAGTAGTCTTTGCGTAAAGCAGTATCAAATATCACAACATCCTCACAAAAAAAATTAATAGGTTGATTTTACTTATTTTCTATGTTCGAATTCCATGTTATATATTTGTATGTTTTAAGAAATTTGGAGAATTTTAAATACATAATTTGGTTATTTCACAAACAGGACACAATTGCAATAAATAAATAAATAAATATTGCTGGCGTAATCACAATCCAGACCTAGCTATCTCCTATATTAATTAAAAATAAGCAAATCAAGGACCTCCCCATCAGTGCGTAAGTAATACTGAATGGCCCCATAAATATTTAGCAATGATAAAATGTTACGTGTGCTGCGTGTCCAGATATATTTTTGTATTTATTCCAGTTGAATAATTCCATAGGCGTTGATTATTTACGAGTACAATTGGACCAGCCTGCTTGTACAAACATAGCCCTGCCCTGCCCTTTACCCGGCTCGACTGTTTTTAGGTTAACAGGCCGATGGTTACATTATTTTTGTTGAGCGAGCCCCCGCCATTAAACGTTCTAAATGTATTTATGTAATTGTTTTATTTATTACCATGGTCTTGCTTTATATAAAATCAAATTATTTAATTCCTTATAAGAGTATGCTAGTTACAGTATTCACCAGCTTGTAAGAGCCCCGCTGCAGGGCTATGGGCCTCTTCCCAAAGGAAGGTATGTATATAATCACCACGCCAACCCATAAAAGTATTGGATATTTTAAACTTCGACAAATTCACAGTGCGATCTACGTGAACATATATCGGATTCAAGTTTCGTGTAATCGTTATGTTTGCAGAATAGATATTAAGTCAACTGGTGGCCTGATACGACTCTTACATTTCAGCAATTTAGGATTTACACGTATATTTTTTATCAGTCTCAAAGCACTCGGTGTGCGTCGGATGGTCGACGTAACGGCTTAATAGGATTGCCTCGGCCTATTTCAAATTCGTGTCGTGTCGGTGCCATATTAACATTTCATGTTGTATTGTGCGCTTGTGTACCGCGCTTCAAGCAGATTCAGTGCTTTATTGCACATGAGTATTACGATAGTACCTAGAGTACGTGAGACTTTTATAATATTTATCAGCTCTCCTATCTTAGGTTTCATGGATTTGCAAGGTGATGGGAATAATTGATAACTGTGATTAAATTAGTCTTATTATGAGATGCCTGTGCAAGGAGCGGTTTTCGAAAGAAAACTTATGGAACGGTAGGGAAAAATTTGCGTTACGCGGTAAGTGTAAGGTAGGCATATATTTGGTATGTATAAGGGCCTGTCTTGGCCTTTTTTTTTTTTACACTGATTCAGCAAAATGACTGCACTGTACCTGATGGAAAGTACAGTACAGTCCATAAACAACGGCGACTGTCAATGTTAAATAGCAATGGCAGTCATCGCTATCATGCCGACCTGCAAAATTGCTTCTTCACGCCTCGTTTGAAGGACCCCATGTCATACGAGGAAGGGAACACACTGGCTGGGAGACGATTCCACATCTTCACAGTACGACAAAAATAGGAGCTTTCGAACTTCTTCGTTCTTGCCGGAATGGTTGCTACTGTGAAACTGTGGAGACGCGTACCCGCCCGTGTAGTTCTATAGTGGAAAGGAGAAGATGGAATGAGGTCAAACAGCTTTTCAGAACACTCACCATGATACAGACGATAAAAGACGCTCAGTGAGGCTATGTCTCTTCGCAACTGAAGCGGTTCGAGGTTGTTAGTAACGTCTGCATCATTTACAATACGGACAGCCCGTCGTTGCAACCTGTCTAGTGTGGTGAGGTTAAGATCGCAGCGGATATTGATACCTAGGATGCTTAGGCTGTCACGTTTTGTAAGAAAGTCGTTCTGAAGAGTGAGAATAGGAGAAAAGGGGCATTTTTTACAGGAAAACACGCAAACCTGTGTTTTCTTGGGATTAAACTCAACCAAGTTACTTGTTCCCCATAGAGATACGAGTTCCAAGGACTGGTTGACCTCAGTGACAAGATCAGCCCGCATTCTGTCAGTTTCACCACGACTAGCCGTGGGTCTACTGCAAAATCCACCATGAACCGTGCTGTCGTCTGCATAACAATGAATGCAACCAGAGGCTAACATATCATTAATATGCATTAGAAACAGGTTTGCGGAAAGTACAGAGCCCTGAGGAACTCCTGCATTAACTAACATGAACTGCGAGCTGTGTCCATCAACGAGGACACGTATTCTGCGTACATGTAGAAAGCTGGAGATCCATCTACACAGGTTGTCGTGGAGACCGTATGCCTCAAGCTTGGATAGAAGACCTCGGTGCCAAACCCCATCAGACGCCTTTGCTATGTCGAGGCTAATTGCTGCCTGGTTGTATAACAAAATGAGTAAATCTATAGTGAAGTATTTATACCACGGGACTTCGTATAGTATATAGATTATGAGCATTCTCATATATATATCTAAATTATATGTATAATGTGGTCGAACTTGAGAGATAGGATAATTTATATTTCGATTAAAGGTTTCGATATTTTTGAATTACAAATGAAATGATCGTTACGTTGATTATTGTTATTAATTGTAAGCTTCCTTATCCGCACCGTAAATAACCGATCGAAGAACACCTTTACGCGCCTGAGAGGGGTTTTCTTGATTATTTGGCTCTAACTAAAGCTTGGCCTTTCAATAGTTAGCAAGAACTCCTAAACATATTATACACAAATGCAAATAAATGAAGTGCCCAAAAAGACTATGTTCCCAACGTCCTAACTGTTGATTATTGACGTTCATGAATTATATTGAATAAAGTATTTTTAACTTTGTTCCACAGTATTAGATTATATTTATATAGGATAAAAAGTATACCTCGTCTAAACTCTTACGGCTCTATAAGTAATCATAACATTTAGGAATTTTGAAGACATTCATTACAGTGAAGTGTTGTAAATCAAGTCGGTTTTATTGAAGTGAAAACTTCTTTAGGCACGTTGAGCGGTATTTTTGACAGGAGATAAACTTATATATGCCGAAAACCGCATGAAAATCCGTTGAGTAGTTTTTGAGTTTATCGCGAACAAACAAACAGACAGACAGACGTGGCAGAGGACTTTGTTTTATAATATGCAGTGATAAATAAATCAGACTATGATCAATATAAAAATTCAAAAGAGAACACAGTTATTCCACTGTTTAGAGTTTTTACTTCTGTTGGTAGTCTTTATGATTACCAGGAATTTTTCCACATCGCTTCTTCTTAAAAATCTTGCTAAAGTCGAGTGTCTCATTTCTAATATACCTTAGACAGAATAAGCAGTTGTTCTTAAGTGTTTTTTTGGTCCTTTAATAAAGTGATTTTGCTCTCCTGACCGCTGAGTTTTAGAGGTCTTGTATAATGAAATTAAGCGGGTTTATAAGTGAAAATAATATTAAGTTTTTTCTTTGTAAGAGCAAGTTTCGAATGCTTTGGAGGGCAAAACTTTACCTCGCAAACATATCATAACTACGCTTAAGTTTAAATCATAAGAACGCATGTGGTGAAATAAGTTTGTCTAGTGTTTTTTTTATAGATATATTCTACCAACGCGTTTAGTTCAGTTATCTTATCGTTAGTCCAGTCAGAGGAAAGATTACTTGAGTATATATATATAGCTGCAGTGGTTTTATGTAGCTTTATCGGAGTAGTTTAAAAAGCTCTATGGTTTTATGTATCTATGTTTATTGGGTTAATATACCATATTAAATATAATTTTAACAAGATTTCTTAACGATGCTTGTTAAACTGTGACGCAAAAACTGCTAAACGTATTTTGATGAAAGTTTTATATAGCTGCTTATACATCATAAATAACCTATATATAATTATATATATTTTTACATGCAATAGCTGATATGCATACATATATAGACAGATATTTAAAGTTCATACACAGTACACACGACTGATAATTATACTCATTACACAAAAGCCAACCATGTATGAAAATTGAATCCACGACCGTTCGGCTCAATAGTAGGGGTTAATACCGCTGCGGTACGAGGCCTGCCAGTAGATTTGGCCAGCACAATTATACAGTCTCTTTTCAGTATTTCATTGTATATACATGTTTTCTTTCAATATGATTTAAATACTTCCATTATAAATACGAATGTGAGTTTGATTGCTTGTTACGCTTTCACGCCGTAACTACTTTTTTTTTTATTAATTTATTTAGGACTACTTATTTCGGACTCTTGGTCCGCACCTCTTTCCTGAAATCATTTTCAATCTAGTGCAGCTTAAATACGATATTAAAGCAAACAAGACGACATATCTGTACTAATATTATAAAGAGGTAAAGTTTGTGAATGTGTGAGTTTGTGACGTTGTAGGGGGTAATAAAACTACTAACTAAACTACTGGTCCGGTATGAAAAATTTTTTCAGTATTATATAGCTCATTTATCGAGTAAGGTTATACGCTATATATCATCACGCTAAGACCAGCAGGAGTGGAGCGCTTATGAAGAATATTTCAACATCGGGGTTTTTCCTCTTGAGAGCTTCCGTTGCGTGTTAGCGCTAGCCCAAAGTAACTATTCCACGCGGACGAAGTCGCGGGCAGAGGCTAGTTATTATTATAATTATACTTATAGTCACAACAACTTTTTAATACTTTTTTTTTAATAGGTATTATATCTACTTAACCGAGTACGGAAAAGGACATAGGATTTCTTTCATCCAGGGGAGGGATACATGAAAAATATATTAAAGGGAACGAAACCGCGAGCAAAAGCTAGTTTTTTATACTTTGATTCGAATATCTATAAACTTAAGCAACGTTTAAATCACGTCTCTTTGAGACTTAATACCTCAAATACTGCTCAAACAGGTTCAAATTTAATTTAGTCTCAATGCAAACAGAGTGATATTATGAGCTTTGGAACTATTTATTACTTTAATATCAGCGCCTATCTCGATGTAAAAGCCATTCAGATGTAATATTGAATTTATCTGATGGATGGAATAAGCGTTGTTATTTGTGATGTATGCTGTTATAAGTAACAATATTTCCCGTAGTTTCCTATCGGGCGGGCTGGTTCAATCAAGTGGCGGGTTATCTCGATGCACGGCGCACGGAAATTGTCGTTCACTGTTAACAGGTGAATAATTGTTTCTGCCAACTTTAAATCTCGACGTAATAGCTATAAGACCTTATGAATGCTATAAATTTGTTTATATTCGAATATCATATTTACATAGTAAAATCAAGTTTTTATGTTGAAACATGGTGATTTTTTTAGTAAGAGATTAAAAATGAAACTATTCATTCCGAGGTATTTGGATTTGGAAACATGAATATCGTTATATTCTTATTTTTCATTGGAAATGAGGATTTTATCAGATTTTAGGCGATTCTTTAGATCAGTATCTTCTTCTATACATATAATAAGAATGTAAATCTAACGTGTATGTACTATTTTACATTTTTGTAAAAAAAAGTTATTGCAAGTGACTTTGAATAAGCAATAAAATACATTTCTATCAATTTTAAAAATGTCTGTTTGTTTGTATGAACACCGCAAAAAAATTGAGTTCATGATAAAACCTTAGACCACTAAGAAAATCATAAAGCATATCTTCGAGTAACATTTAGTCTTTGTTTTTTTAACATCGGTTCCGTCTATCAAAAATTATTTTACTTTTAATGACGACGCGACTTAAGTACGAGAGAAAAGTATATAAGTAAATGGAATTAATACATTCAGATGACTTTATTAATCTTTGTTTTTTTACATAAGGATGCACGCGGACGAAGTCGTGGGAACAGCTAGTTATATTTGATATTTTTCTGTCGGTCGAAAATTTATTTTACAAGATATAAACTTTACAAATATACTGTCTGTGGGTGTGGGTCGGGCTCGCATTTAGTTCTAGTTTAGTGCGCGATAATTTGCGCCTCAGTTGGTTCGTTCAATGTTAGTAGTTAACTGTGTTAAACTTTAAAGTCAGGGGAATTCGAACTGTGATATCTTAATTTCGTTCCTATGTGAAGTTGTATTTAACAAAAAGACGATATTTTCTATTTCATTAGAGAAATAATAGTTCGATCGATCTGTTTCATAAGCTAACTTTTCGTGGGCTGGTATCATGAGACGGGCCACTTGTTTATTAATTGCCTCACTTACTATCACTCTAGAGTGTAATTAAAATATCTGCTAATAATAATTACAAAATTTTATTTAGTAGTGATTAGAAATTTTATAACGTATATCTCACATACCTATTTTAATTAACTAGGATTTTATTCTCCTGCCAACAGCATGTTATATCACATAAAATATGCGATATTTTCTCAAATAAAGGAAATAAGTCCAAAACTGCTGTAGAGACATAGAGCTATTCATAAAATAGAGTTTTAGAGTAATAATTGCTTTTACTATTCTCTTTCTCTTTCTGTTATTGTTTGTTAGTTTTCACGTTTTTTTGTTAAATCTTTAAATCTGCACAATATTTAGTTATATTAGTATAAATTAACTGTCGGAGAATACCGTAGTTGTCTATAAATATGACTAAACTTAAATTTAACTATAGAATTGTTACTATTACTATATTTACATAATGTATTGTCATATTGTTGATCCATGATAAATAAATAATTAAACTTGTGCTGGGCAACGATTAAATCTAGCATTCTCTACGCGGTACAGCGTACGTGTACATGCCAGTTAACAGCCCATTAAGTTATACACATAAAGCGTCCTGATACTCTGTTAACAGTCGTTCTCGATTAGATTATGATTCGTTGTACACGTAATGGAAAACCCGTGAAATTTTGTTGTTTTGATTGCTTTTCTATATTCACAGATTGTCTTTAGATATTACTTGATATTAGTATCACTTCATAACTATATTTAACGTAAAAGTACATTACCTACTTAACGCAGGTACACTGAACCTTTTCGCTTTATTTTAATAAACATTTTATAAAAATATTTATAAAATTGAATACGACAATGAATCACAAACACGTTACTATTTCAGTGACGAAATTAACTGGAGTTAGCTTTAGTTCTTCGTTGTGCACCGCAACGACGTTAGACTTTCATATTTCCTCAGGGAGCGACATCAAAGTGGTTAATTTGTACACTGGCTTTAGATTTACGTGCTATAAATTTGCATGTTAAGTTAACTTCCATCTATATTATTTACTTCAGTCACAGCCCATGCGTACATTGCCTGTTCTATAAATTACTTTGGATCGGTGTTGTAATATATTAGTATGTATTTTAACATGCGGTAAAATATGATAAAACAGTAAGCTTATTTCTATATAGTAACGATAGAACATGTGTAACAGTGAATAGATTTAGAGGCGTTAAAAATAATGACGCTCTATAGTTACCTACTGTTCGATGGACGCGGTCGCTCGAAGGGCGTTCAAGGGAATGTCCTTGTCATTATGCTCGCATCGTCCTTGGACGGACGTGTTTGCTTTGCGTTGGACTACTTTTATATCTATCGTGTTATCGATTATTATGTTTGTCTATTTTAATTTATTCTCGTTTAGGTAAATTCAATGTATTTATTTCCAATATATTTATTTCCATAGTAAGTCTAATTTTGATTCTAAAATCAATGTGATTGATTAGTGTGGTATTAGCAGACGTGTTTTTGAATTTATTTATTCCCGGGGCTCAAACGTTTCCGAATTAATAAAAAAACCTTAAAAATTTGAGCTCTTAATATTACCTATAAGATAGTCCGCATTACAACTTCAGTTTATTATGGAAATAACATAAGAAAAATTTTCTTCGTTCTTTACAATTTCTATAATAATGAGTAATACATATTTTTACATTATATATCAAAGTAACCGGGAACGATTTGAAACGTCCATTATTCTTGAAATCGTCTTGGTATTTTAAAATTCAATGGACATGGAACAATGCCGACAGAGCTCTTTCACGGAACGAGTGGGTCTGTGTGCTCTATCGGTCTCCACGGGCCTCACCTTGACTCCGCTCGAGTCTAGCGAACCCTTTGAAGGTTTGGGTTTTTTGTCAACCATATTTGCTTTTCAGTAATGCTTTAAAAGTCATTTTCTTAGTTTCCACAAATGCAAAACCGAGTCTTATTATTAGGGCACGTCACGTAAAAAGGTAGTTTTTTCATGATATAATTTTTTTTTTAATATCAAAAGCAGGCAAACGAACACGTGGGTCACTTGATGTTAAGTGATCACCACCGTCCATAGACACTAGCAACACCCGGGGAGTCGCAAGTGCGTTGCCAGCCTGTGTATGGGGAAGGGGTAGGGAAAGGAGAAAGGGGAAGGGAAAGGGGGGAAGGAGGTGGGCCTCCGGCGCTCTCACTGACCTAACGAAACGCAACAATGCAAGTACTGTTACTTCACGTCGGTGTTCTGTGGTTCGGGTGGTACTACGCCGGGCGAGCCGACCCATTCATGCTGAAACTAGTAATAGCTACAGCGTGGCTCTACCACCTCAAATTTCTTACAACATAAATATATTCTATAGATTTACCTATAGGCGAAGCTCTGAGTTGGTTCGAGCGAAAGATGTAATTATGTGAAAGGATTTCATTGCGACGTTGAAAAGGAGTAAACGTTATCTCTCAAAATAGTTTCCTCAGCTGTTGACAATTCGGAACTCTTTTAAATTGTATTACTTTACTTCGCCCCGGTGCGGTGTACAGTGTTGAAACCGAATAGAAAGTTGGGGTCTAAAGTTGTCGGGCGCGCCTTCACAAACGTACCTAACTTGTGAACTTTTGAGTAAACAGTTATAAGAAACTTGGAATGAGCTCCTTTGTTTTATATTACCTTGGTAGATTTACTAAACTTAATGTGAAACTGGAATAACTTATTCAAATTAAGGCACCAGAAGAAAATGACAAAATAAGAGTCGTCGTTATATTTCAAAATCAGCTAAATCCAATTGAAATCGTTCAAATAACATATGTTTTTTTTTTAAGATTTCCAGTTTTTATACACAGAGAACAAAGTTAGAACAAAATATAAAAAATATTAGGAACGGCTAAGATTGGAATTAGCTTATTTTGGAATGTAACTTGCACCTGTGTACTAACTAAGAAAATGAGACCAAATCTTTCTTTCACACTACGACTTCTCATGAAATAAATTGGCTACAGAAAAACTGAACGTCAATCTGTCAATACTTTTTAAGATTTCCTTGCTGTCTTCTGTCATACTCAATTTTTATATGGAAATTGTTCAACTCAATCTTTTCAGTTTTCTATACTATTTTTCAAACATTTTCTTTCTTACAAACTTTATCCTGAAAATTACAAACAGAATAAAGGAAAATTAGTTAAATTAGTGCAGCTGCTATGAATTGGGGCGCTTACATATATTTGACAAATGATTTTTATTTATATAGAAAAATGACTGCGATGCAATTTATTGTAGGTGGGAGATAATAAAATCTAAGAAGATCAACTGCGATAATCAGCAGATGAATATTCATCGATTGATGACGTCAACGCCATAGTCCAGTCGACTTTTTAATGACTGTTAAAATACTTCAATTATTTTTGTGACTTGGGAAAAAGAAAGGGGTTTTTTCAACACTACTGGTGAAAAGAAGAAAAACAGAAAAACTTTTAAACTCTATATTTAATATAAGAATAGAAAAGATGCGTTTCCACTATTGAGACAACGAACTGCGTAGTTTCGATGCTCATTACACACTAGCCAAAACAGGCCGATTTTTCCGGTATTTAAGGTGATGCCGCATCGTTAGATCATTTATGGCATTCCTTAGACATACCCTACCTGCGCTTGTTAATTGTGTACATCTGTGTGCCCTATAATAAAAACCCTCATAATTATTTATTACTCTTAATCTTCTAATTATTTTATTGCAATATCTAGTTGTTTTATTGCGATGTCTAATTATTTTACAATTGTACTAACTCTTTTACTATTCGTATATTCGGTCAAACTCAACAATGACCATGAGAATTGCTATCGAGGTCACAGTGAATTTCCGGTGTGTTACGTCATTTCCTATATTTGTAGCGGGTTATATCGATACCAGGTGAAGGTAGCTTTAAATGTTGTCATTCAATTAGCTCTATTAAACCTTCCGATTCTGATACACTGTATTACGTTTTTTTTTTAAATAAACAGAACCTACATACTGTTTGAATTGGAAATTACTTCACTTACAACAGAGTAAGAGCCTGGAGATTTGTGGCACAGGTTTTGAATCTATTTAAGGCAGTGAAAAGTCGTTCTACCGTAGAGCATTATGTATTTACCTAATGAACGGTTTCTCTCATTCAATTTGGGATCTGTGTGTGTGTATGTGTGTTATATGAGGCTGGTTATTATTATTTATTGTTTTATTTTCGATTTTCTCATAATCGGAACAGGTTTGTCGTACTTAAAAAAACCTTGATAGCGACACGTTTTGTGTTTAGACCTAACTAAATACTGTAAATAATAATTTTGATCTATAGAACTGTCCTTAAAAACAACTTAGTTTCATACATATCGCGGGATTCATATTTCAAATAGTTTACGCCTTCTTTGTGAACGCGTTGATCTCGTTTAAGACTATAAAATTTTATACGTTTGTGGCGACAAAGTAGCACCTACGTGACTCAAATTGAATGTTTTAAAAACACTTGTTGTATCTGTTTTATGGCTTTAAAAGAACATACTATAAATAAACTCTGTCTTTCTTAAATAGATGATTTCCTAAACAACGAAAAGCATAGTAAACCTGGTTTCTATTATCTCTTACTAGATTGTATTTTGAGTCAAAGTCCATAATTCTTTACTAATGAAATTATGGTTTTGTCAAATTAGCCACTTTGAATATTGTATTGTCTTCATTAATACATCAATACCGTTGAAAACCAAATACATTTTAAGACGGTTGGTAGTGAGAAACTTTCTATGATTTTCAATTTTGTGGACTAATAAACGGATAGACTGTTATTGATTCAATTAGTTTCATGAGGGGAACTTTGTCTTTCCTAATGGATTTGCTACACTCTAAAAGATCGTACGATCGTAAGCATTCATCGCAGTGGTTAAGATTCAGAAGCTTTGTCTAAATACTGTAGTGAAAATTTGGTCGTCTTATGCCCGGTTTCTGAGGTATTTTAATTGTAGTTTATATGTTCAATAGCGTTATCGGTTCGATAACTTGTCAAATTGCGTTTCTGAATACACAATCATACGATAAATGTCAGTAAAACTCAACGGGCCATTTGACAGTTTATCTTATGGATAACTTTGTTGAGTCGATAACTATTGGTATTTTAACCGGGTATCTCAGAAACCGGGCATTAGAGCTGTTATTTCTATAGTGTTTTTCAATAGATCAGGTCAGTTACGGTAGACATTAAGAATTGGAAGTAATTATAGAAAAGCTCGCCATCAAACAATTGACATTAATTAACTGCTGTTATCCGTTTTCAGAAGTTGGTGAACATTTTGAAAGATAAACACTTTAACTCTGAAGAAGCAGCGAAGAACGTTTTTGTAAATATATCCATTATCATGTTAGCAAAGTTTTACAGTTGAGGTAGTAGCATACTATCCATAAAATTCTAAGATCTTATTAATTTGAACACCTACATGCCTTCTGGGAAATACTGTGACGATAAAGTTGAACCAAATTGCCTACTCTGTTTTTACCATCTAGTTCACGCTTTGGTCCCCCGACACGAACCTAATTTGGATAATGTAAACAACTTTGCACAACGTGATGTAAATAAATACCAAAAGTATTTTAATTAAAGGTAAAACTCGCAATTGCGTGACCCGGCCCAGGGGTCGGGGTGCGGTATTAAGGTGCGGGGGCTTCTACTGTACAGGGATTGTTTTTTGATCAAACGAGTGATCGTCAGACATACTAGAATTGTAATTTATCATTTGATTAAAAATGTTCTCCTTACACGGGGATTTAACGTTTCAATTTCGATTTGTGTTATGTTGAATATTCTTAGATATAGGCCAGCTTTTATTTATTATTAGCACTTCTAATGGGAACTAAACGGAGGGAGGGCGCATTGGGTAGCTAGAATTATGAGTATAGATAATGAAACGTTTGATTGCATTTGAGAACAAACAAAACTAATATTACGGGTTATAATATTGTGGTATTAAGAATATTTTAACATATATTTTGTATTCATAAATGATATGGTAAATAATTTCGGTTATATTGACAATGAGCTACTGTATGTTTAACACCTGGACTCATCAAAGATTACTGAACATAGACTAGCTAGTGGTACATAACTTTGTATTGTTAGGTAATTTTGTTTTGATATAATTTATTTTAGATTCTTTTTTTATTATATTAAGAGGAAGCAAAGATAAGGGCACGCTTATCCCGGGTCAGTGTACACAGGTATCTTGTGCGATCCCCTTCACTTAATATCCAAAGCACACACTCTACGGTTGGATCAATAGATAAATATTGACTCTCATCTTGGGATGCTTGTTTTTTATTCGCTTAGCTTTTTGATCTATAAGGTTATTTTTGCAATTTTTCTCATTTACAGTTTTTTTAATATATTTTAGGTGAAGTTATTGATCGAACCTTTACTAATTATTAATCTTAATATAAAGATTTAATACGACATTTACTAATTCCGTATGAATTACTTGCGCCTAATATATATAACTAGCGGGTCCGGCAGACGCTGTCCCGCCCTGGTTATAAAAAAAAGTGTGTGTGTACTTATGTACACGCGTTAGAAGTTATACTTCTTTGGCGTAACAAGATAAAAATCTTTTAAAATTTTTATCTTTCGCCTTATTCTACGTTTGTAGAAAAAACGACACTAACAATAGAAAAAAGGTATTTAATACATTGAAAGTTTTAATACAAAGAAATACAAACAACAAATACAAAGAAACAAAATGTTGACTATAGCTAACTTCAGGGTGTCGGATTTTCGTGACGGTGTGCGCCGCATCGTAAAAATTTACTCTCATCATTTTTCCCTAACGCGCCAAAAGAAGTATGATATCTATCTACATATATCTTCTGTACATGAATGGACGGAGATGAAAAAGTTCCGAATGTTATTCTCATCTGTTTGTAACCGATTTGGGTTTTTTTATTGTTATTAATAAGAAATTTTAGAAATAGTTTTTTTTTATTCATGCTGTCGATAAGCTGAATCTCTATTTATAAGTATTTATTCGTCACACTTCCTGCTCCTTACGTCTGCAATGTACAATACTCTACACAATTTTAACATAAAGAAAATAAAAAGCAATACAGGTAATAATATCATTTTAAAAGGGAAAGAGAAAAATGTGTGGCACTTATTAAGGTCGAATTTTCACCATTGGGGTGTGTTACATAAATATACAAACGTATGTTGGTATATCTGAGATCGGTTAAATTTCAACACTGATCAACATGGCAGTTAGTAAGTAAGGGTTATTATTAAGGGTTATTTCACCAAGTACCGAGTATCAGTTCAAGTACCAGTCGCTAGGATATACTTTGTTATCGATTTCTTATAGTATTATATAAGTACTAGCTGACCCGTGCAACTTCGCCTGCACGAAATCGGTTATTACCGGTTCAAGTGTATTTTTAAACGCGAATAATCTTAAAACACTTAAAACACGATTGCAGCGACATCTAGCACTCTCAACTGTGAGTCCAAACTATCCAGGGACTCACTCAAACATATACCCAATTGGTATGTGAGAAATCTTTTAAAGTAAGCTTAGAACCCGTTCGTAGCATTGCCTACCGGGTCCAATTAAGATAAAAACTAACCTACATATATTGCCGATAAATGTCTTCCCAGTACCCCTTTCTAACTTCATCACTTAACATACTGTAAAAACTAAACTTTATCTACATTAAGTCTCCATTTTGATATAGTTGTTAGTTTTATAAGAGTTTATCATTACACCGTATAAAACAAAGTCCCTTACCGCGTCTGTCTGTTCGCGATAAACTCAAAAACTATTTAACGGTTCTTTATGTGGTTTTCACCAGTGGATAAATTGATTCACGAGGAACGTTTTCGTATATAATTTGTCCAGGATTTTTTTATAATTAGGGCTGAACAACGTCTGCCGGGTCCGCTAGTAAAGTATATATGAAATCTGCATCCAAACTTAATCTTTTCAAATTTGTTTTACTTTTGACATACAAACCAACTTTTTGCCTGACATATTGAACTTGGGATAATATACCTTTCTAACAGTGAAAGAATTTTCAAAATCGGATCAGTAGTACCAAGGATTTCTCGAAAACATAACTACCTACTACCTACTCTACCTCTCTTTATAATATTAGTATAAATATAACATAGTATGGTAACTGCAAACACCTCAAATTATTATTTTAATCGTAGATTCACAAACCTGAACCTAACTACTTCAAGACTAAACAATATTTAGAAAACTAATTTTATCAAATATCGAAACAACACACGTACTGATAGAACTCTAATTGAGATTCATCTTCTACAATGCAATGTAACTATTATATAGGTGTATGTTTTAGGAAAAAATCTTGTCACCTTTGTTTAGTAAACATTTTTATACAATAAAATAAATAACAACATATAAGTGACGGTTTCGTCTACACATATTTTTCATATGTGGTTGATAATTATGCATTTAAACGTCATGTAGCCGTAACTCAGTTACAATGTAGTGGACATTATACGGACCGATGAAAGCGTCGGTTCGGAACCCAACGATATTTTTTTGTTATTTGTTTTTTTTACAGTCGCATAGAGAGATAAAATATAGCCTAAATTTTAAGCTAATCTGTCTGAACACAAAGAGAGCACAAAGAAAATTTTCCAAAATCCATTAAGAATTTCATTAACTACAAATTTTTGTCTTTCGTCCGTTATCCTTGAGAACCCCTTGCGTTTTATTGGACAAAAAGTATCCTCGATGTATTCTTGTAATATTAGTTATTACTGTGTCGAGTTTCGTCAAAATTGGTTCAGCACTTTCAAATTAAATAACATAAAAAAACAGACATACAAAAATTGTAAAAGGATTTTTTGGGCTTCTATATCGATAACAAAGTCTACCCCGATTATAATTTTTAAAAAATATTGAATGTACAGATCTGGCCTTGTTACAGTTTTATTATATTACTAGCTGTCCCCCGCGGGTCCGCACGCGTTTTTTTAAAATGTATTAAAGAAATGTAAAATTGTAATTAAGTGTGTACATTACAGAAATGCTTTTTCAAAAACATTTGTAACTACGACACGCACGCCATCTACTGTATTATGTTACGTGTTTTTTTCCCCCCTTTTTTTTTTTTTGGTTTTGTTTGGGTTTTTTTTTTTTTTTTTTTTTTTTTTTTTTTTTTTTTTTTTTTTTTTTTTTTTTTTTTTTTTTTTTTTTTTTTTTTTTTTTTTATTTTTTTTGGTTTTTTTTTTTTTAAAGTTTTTTCTTTTTTTTGTTTTCTTTTCCCTCCCCTTCCCCCTCTTTAATTTTAATCCAAATATCCGCGCCGGAGCGTCCCTGGCCCACGGATAAACCTACTACCCCGTCATCACTCACCGTATTTACTTTAGATATGTGAATACGAATAGTATATCGAATGGGATGGGATTTGTCATCAGCAGCATACCTGGAACTTTGACCTACTATATACCACCTTCGATGCTCACTAACACTATATAAGAAAGTAGGTAATGAAAATTTTAAACTATACATTATCGAACAATTTGTGTTAAATTGTTTATTATATAGACAAAACATGCCCATATTGTCAATATAATTGTGTTATTGTTATACGTTGCTATAATCACTGAGTTATGTATAGTAGTTCGATGAAGCCGTAAATGCCGCAAAGCTAATAGCATAGTCAGTTCGAGAAAAAAAAAACTTAGTTATGTAGGTGCAAACGCGGTAAATAAAACAAAATGACCGCCAAATTGACCAAAATGATAATATAATTCAAATTACATACATTTATTCTTGGAGTCCAGTACAGCGCACGTCTCACGCGCTTGTTTACAGTAAACAAATTATTTTTGATCAATCTCACACGAACGAATGCATAGGTAACAGTTCATCACTACATAGTGTAAAACAAAGTCCTCTGATCTGTCTGTTTATCTGTTCGCGATAAAGTCAAAAACTACAGAACGGATTTTCATGCCGTTTTCACCAGTAGGTAGAACGGTTCATGGGGAAGGTTTAAGTATAATTTGTCAAGGTTTTCTTTTTATTATCAGGGCGGGACAACGTCTGCCGAGCCCACTTAAAATAAAATAAAACCACTTAAAATAAAATAGCTCATTAGTTTGTTGTCTGCCAGCGAAAGTCCCGTGAAAATTAATTCAAGCATTTCGGATATTCCACTGCGGCTGAAAAAAACCTAAATTACTTTTTATGAGGTCTGCAATCTACTCTGAATATCCCGTGAAAATCGGTCCAACCATTTTGGAAATAGCAATGCGGACGAAGCCGCGGACAAATAAAATAGAATATGTCAACCGCTATAATTTCGGCTTTCTGGCAGTAAAAAGTAAAATTCCCGTTAAAATAGGTCCAGCCGTTTTGGAGATTACCCGGAACAAACAAACAAACAGACAAAATATAATAATCTAAAAATATAGACAAAGTATAAAAAAATTTTTTTGGTCATTTGTAGCCATATCCATTCATCAAAAAGTTGTTATTTTAATTGTACATACACAAACATTATTTTTATAATACGTAATAGAGAACAAATAAAAAATTGGAAATAAAAGTAGTATAAACTTTTTGCATAGGAAAACAAAATAAACTTTGATAATGTTTGCGATACAAACTTACCACGTTACCATGGCAACGTATATAACACTAACGCTAACTAAATCTCTCGAAAGGAAAAAAGTGCCCGATTTTGAAACATTTTTCATTGGTGCTCTGTTTCTATTAGTCTTAGCGTGATGACATATAGCCTAAAGCCTTCCTCGATAAATGAGCTATCTAAAACAGAAGGGTTTTCTCAAATCGGACTGGTAGTTCCTGAGATCATAGCGTTCAACCAAACAAACAAACTCTTCAACTTTATAATATTAGTATAGATATAGATTAGTAAACATAATAACGTTTATTTAAATATAAATAATCGTTGAGTATTAAAATTATCAAAACGAACTTAAAAACAAAATTGCCTCTTGTAAAAAGCATTGAAAAAACTTAACTGAAAATATTTAAATTGTATTATACTTCTTTGGTAACAGATTTTCATCATAGCTGTGTAATGGTTTCGAGTCGGTTTTATTCAATCATCTCTATATTGGATTATTTTCAAAAGTAATATTCATTAAGGGGCCAGACCGAGTCCGCTAGTTGTCGCCGTTGGTTCCACTTTGTTTCGCTGATGAATGTCACGGCGTCCTCAACTTTTAGACATTTGACGCCCTCCGACAATCTGAAAAGGCTGTCCCGGTTTGCAAATTTCAATCTTGTCGCTCCAGCTATAAGACTTGGAGTGGTCGATTAGGTAATATTGTCGTTGTTTTGAAGTCATTAGCAGAATGTCAAGCTGTCGCGACTCCTTGAAGGGGATTCGGGGATGATTGATTGTAAGAATAAACAATGTCTATTTTTATATTCATATTTATCTCGTTTGTACGGTCAACAGAAGTGTTATTGTGTTTTGTAGTGAAATATCAAGAAATAGTTTTCGTATTTTGGTGAGTATGAATTTTGTTTAATAACATAACGATTTCTGTTAGCAGAGATTGCCCTTATTGGTTATACTAGTTGATACATAGATTAATTTTTATTTCTGGTAGACATGTTTTGTTTCAATATTTTTTTAAATTTATATTATATAATTCATATTCCGGCTTTTAAAATCAACCTGTTTCACTTATTTCATATTCATTTAAGATAGCTTTGAGGCATATCCTATGCATACAACTGTGCCGTCGGCTTCCCACGCGCTTGTTATTATTTTTTGTATTCTGCGTGTTATAATAATATCTATGCATAACAATTATTATGGTTAACGGTAACACGATATAAAAATTTATTGATCTCTACTCTATCTGGCGGAGAGTTATAGCAAAATAATATAAAAAAATTCTATGGAATGAGACTTAAACGGTGTATGAATTTATTGATGTAAGTTGTTACCATTATTCATTTTTTTGAAGCAAAACTTCTTTAGTCGCGACTAGGAGGTAACTGGATATGGTGTCGCGTTTCTGTACCATGAGGTTTTTAAATAAATAAAAAATATTAAATCGAATACTAATAAAAATCATACAAAAGAATTAATTATGTATGTATGGGCGCGCGACCATGCTGCCATCTGATTTTAATGTAAGTAAGTAACAAATTAAATGAAAGCTTCATTATCTGTAGTGCCATCTATCAGTTAATTTAGAACTTAAATAACACAGGAAATATTATTACAAACTCTTTGTTATAGAGTAAATAAAAATACAAAAAAAGTACGCAAAAAAAAAATTTGAATAATAATAAAAATCATACAATAGAATTAATTTTTAACTTAATCGCCATCTCTTAGACTTAGCACTAACATAATTACCGTACTGGTTATTATTTCTTGAGTGCGCCTCTCAAGGAAATATGAAAAAGTACACATTTGCGTCGATTAAAAATATTTAAATAACATTGTAACATACACGTAACATTATATCATATACGTAACATTTGTAATTTCAAAATTTTTTGAAAACTATTAAATTTTTTATTTGTATTCTATGTGAACTTTGCGGTTAAATTTACGTAACATTTTGTTCAAATCAAGCATTCTTGGGTAATTTTTATTTATTAAAGATATAATTTATATAGCTAATTAAATTACAATCACACGATTTCTTTTCATTCCTGCTTCATTAAGCAATAATATTCGTGACTTGGAAATCTTACCAGAAGTGATTCGAGATTCCGCTCACTCACAGTTGGGCGTCCCCGACAATGCGAGAGCGTTTGTCAGATAAAACTAAATAATGTGATAAAGCACGCAACGAACAGCTTATCGATCCAAGTCACGCAATCCTCATAGTTTTGTACGAATTCATGCTTTATGTAACAGTTTACACAGATTTGTACTACCAAAACAAAGTTTACTCAAACTGCATCTATTTTTTCTCGGAAAACTACTGTGAGTTTTAGTTGCAGAATATCCCATTGTCTCTTTAATTTTTCGCGTCCTTACTGCACCCTTTGGTACCTGTTACATTAGGAATACTCGAGACCGTAATGGACTATGCGTACATACAGCATATTGGCGAATGTTCTAATTTCAACACTTATACGTAATATATAAATGTTATTTTGTTTATAGGATTAGTGTAATTTGTCAAGCGTTAAAATTCAAAAATACTAAACCAGGTTTAGTTGGCTCTAGTGTCTTTGTTGTAATTAGACATTGTTTTAATTAGAAATGGTGGGTGGTTTTTTGTCTTCATAGTTTTAGTTTTTTTAAATAATTTCATAGATGGTAAGTGACAGACTTAAAGAGGGACAGAGTCGATTCTAATGGGAGTATAGCGATTGATATTTTAGGCAATAGAAGGAGTCTTTGCTCCGATGTATATCTATAAAGCTGTTTTCTATCTAAACTCGTAAGTCATCTTTTCCCTAGATCCAGTCAGTTAATTTCGGCTCATATATTCACTCGCTTAATGTACTTTCTCGTTCACTATAAAGGTGTTGTTAATGTAAATTTATTCCAACCCGGCTCTGAGTTACGGTTTATGCCGGCGGTAGTTTATCTCTTCACGGAACAGAGTTGAGTGCCTATTCCACGTTAAGGGTATACCTCCTATAATTTTATAGTGTCCTGGTGCCTGGAATCTAGCGTCCGTGTTACTTTCTTCTGTTTGAAAACTTCAATATAAAATATTTTCTAATAAACAAGCAAGTCATTGAATATTTGGATGCATAATATGTTTTCCACGAATGACTTAACTACTTGCATCAATAATAAATACATTTCAAAATGATCTAAATCCAATTTTAATCGTTCATATAACATGTTTAATTTTTTTAAGATTTCCAGGTTTGTATATATCGAGTTCCAATTTCAAAGTTCAAATTTTGCCGTCCATAAGATTTTTAGCTGTTTTTTATGATCTTCGTATTTTACATGCAGAAAATTTGAAGATTTCGAAAAGTAACGTAAAATATTAGGAACAGCTAAAATTGGATTTAGCTTACTTTGAAATGTAACGACTCCTATAATGTAAAAAAAGGAAATTCAATTTAATTACTAGTTGTTATTGCGTAGTTCAATCTACTATTTAGAGAAATTTATAAGTGCTTGTATATTTCTTCTTGCTTCAGTTCTGACTTCAAGTTGTAGTTCTGCTTAATATTATATGGACTGTATAAAGCCTAAGTGTCAAACGTGTAAATGAATGCTCGTTGATAGATCATCCTTTTCACCGTGGATATATCATAAAATATTATGCACGCAATTGGAAACAGACAGACAAAATGCACGATAGTATTTGGTTAATTAAATGACTCCTTTTATTATTTGGTAGTTGTGGAGCTTGTTAATTCTCTTTACGATTGTATCGACTTCTTGCTTATACAACTTTCTTAATTAACTAATGCCCTGGTATAAAATATCTCCTGTTGCTACAAAATAGAAGCTAAGAAACTAATATATAAATATAGATAAGGCGTTAGTTTCTTTAACTTTTATTCTGGGATTAATTTCGACATGAAATTATAAATGTTATTGATTTTTTTAAAATAACAATTACGATTGTAAATTTAACCTTTGTAAGTATTGCCATTATCGATCTGTGTAAGAAGAAGATTTCGTCCATATATAATTAGTAAATAGCATAAGAAAAATACATTCTATCTATATCTTAGTGCAGTGTATGGTTATGTTGCTTTTTATTGTAATTCTTATCCAATTTCATAATGAGGTAAATCTAATTTTACTCGTTCCTAATATTTTCCGTTATTTTTGAAGATCTTAAAAATTCCTACATGTAAAATGTGAAGTTCATGAAAAAAACACTAAAAGTCTTATGGACGGCAAATTTGAACAGTATAAAAACTTAAAAAAAATTAAACATGTTATAAGAACGATTAAAATGTATTAATGCTAGAGGTTACCTTCAAAACTTGTATAGTCTAGTGAATGTTCCTATAATTAACTGGACAGTACAATCACAGTAGCTCTAATAACTATCTAAGGATCAATCCGTGTATACATGATTTAGAATTGTACAAAATAGATTTAGACATGCGAATTTCATGCAGAAAAAGTAACATAGAAAAAACAGTTCGTGTACCAGTGTGTACACGCGGAGGAAGCCTAACTTATTCGACTTATTTGTATTAAATTATATATATGAGAATGCTTATAAACTATATACTATACGAAGTCCCGTAGTATAAATACTTATATATACATAAATACATACCTACCTACCTTACGTTTAACGCATGACGAAAAAACTTCCCTACCGTACCTACCATAAGATGTTTCACATGAATAATACAGAAAAACTGATTTCATTCATAGATTTATTGAGCATTATATACTTATTTTTACTTAGACATTTTTTTTGTTTTAAATCTGTGCCATTTTTTTTTTCATATATAATTCACTTAATTTGTTAATGTTTTACGTTATAAAAATTGTAAAATTGCATGATTAAGCGGTGAGTGCCCTCCGTAACTCTCGTTTAAATTCTGTAATAAATGTTCGGAACAGTTTCCCTTGGTAGATAACATTAACTTTCGTGTCTTTCACTCGGACAAGGGTAAGGTAAGAAACTTTACGATAACTAAAAACGTATCTCACTTTTCTAACATTAAGTTGTCAAAGTTAAAATCTAATAAAGAGTAGTGGAATTTTATTGCAAAATTAAACAATATCTGTAAGCACTTTTCGACTCGGCGTCGACTGTCTTAGTTAAATTACTTCTCGATTTCAACTATATGTAAAAACTAGCGGGTGCGGCGGACATTATCCCGCCCTGATATTAATAAAACTTGACAAACTATATACCTAAACCTTCTCCATGAATCACTGTATCTATCGCATGAAAATCCGTTCAGTAGTTTTTGGGTTTATCGCGAACAGACTGACAGACAGACGTGGCAGAGGACTTTGTTTTATACTATGTAATGATAATGATGACATTGTTTTCGACGTAAAATTGTAGCGTCATCATAATATTACTTTAGGATTAGTTGCATTTTTATGCACCGGCCAGGCAGCTTAGTCTCGGCCGGTACACACTGTATACGTTTCGTATAATAAATGAATAAATTTGGAAGTGATTATTAATTTAACTCAAACTGACATTGTATAGAGAGTGTGATCCTCTAAAAAATCAAGGAATAACTCAGATTTGAAAGTTGAGGTATAAACAGTTATCATCACGCTTATCCAAGGTTGCTCAACGATTTAAACTTAAATTCTCATATTTTTATTATATACAAGAGTATGAATACATAATAATAAAATATAAATTGTTTGGTAAAAGTGAAGTTGTTGCGAAGGTAAAACTTTTTCTTGTATTTAATGAAACCACGAAACCGATGCCTTTATCATGAGTCCATCTGAGGGAAAGTGATTAAACGTTGCTCCCGCGTTGCTCCCAAATTGCCTTAAACTTTTGCAATTCCGCACTGGAATGTTGCGTAGCGCTATCGGAGCCTTTGAACGGGCTTAATCATTCATGGAAATCGCCTCCATCGCTTTGTTTTGTTCTGTGAGAATGAATTGTTGACGCGCATTTACAATAAATATTTTTTTGTCAATTGCATAAATTTCTTTAGCCTATATGTCAATAGTAACTAGTACTTAGTTAGTTTCGATACTAACGAAAATAATTACGTACATCAAAGTGGCCAAATATAAAAGGTACAATAAATACAAAACAAAAAGTAACATCTACAAAACAAACCTCTCGGAAGGTTTGTAGCGGACGAGCCGCGACGAATTCAGTTTGAATCATATTGTTTAATTACATTTTATCCGTTGGCTGTTCGCCAAACAAAACGCCTTTTTTGCGAACAAGTTAAAAAGGTTATATTGCTAAGAAGTATTTTCTATTTGAAATTATTTTGCGATGAATATAGTAGTACTACATTATCGGATTTTGATTGGGTTTTAACTGTCAATGGGGTTATATTTTTGTATATAATATACGTAGAAAAAAATATAGTTACAGTTATAACTATAACTAAAATTATAACTTAAAAACACGATTTTATAAATAAACCAAACTACAAAGTAGAAAATAAATTTGAATTAAGAATAGTTTATAAAATTTTTAATAAATTTGAATTAAGAATAGTGTATAAACATTTTAATAAATATAAATTAATAATAGTGTAAATAAAAAAAAATACACTATTCTTAATTCAAATATATTTTCTATTTTTTAAATTGGGTTTCTATAAAAAGCGTGTTTTTGAGTTCTTTTAAACTATTATTTGTTTTCTACTTTTTAGTTTGGTTTATTTATAAAAGCGAGTTTTTATAGTTTTTTTTTAAACTATTTTTTTTTATTAGAGCAAAATTAATGGGTAGCTCAGTAACCATTCATTACAATAACCAAAAACGCTCTTTCCTCAAAAATTGTAAATTTAAATTCTTGCTTATTTTGTTGAATTAAAAATTCTCTTTGGTATTCGAAAATTTGTTAATACTAGATAAATCGCTTAAAGACAACGATTGGAAATTAAAATTAACATCAATTTCAGCTTTATCGGCTATAGATGAAAGTTATATAAAGTAACAAATCCTATTTTGCAAATTGAATAATGGAATAATCTTATCAAATTAGTGTATTGTCATCGGTCCTCCGATAAATCTACAAAGTTTAAATGAAATCTGACCGTTTAAAGTGGGTCAAAATCGCGCCGAAAAGAGCCGGTTACAAACAAACAAACAAACATAACGGTGAAACTAATAAAAGACGTGTAAAAATTGACGTATTTTAATCGAATCAAATTAAAATATCCTTTACTCAATTTAGGCCCTGAGAAGGCGCTAATGAACGTCAAAGCTACCACCGATTCGGACAAGCAACCCACTCATCGAGAAGAACCGGCAAGAAACTCGATCTGGCTTATCTCTTCATGTTATATATTTTTACATAACATAAATAGTTACAATCGTTTTTAGTGGATGCACAGAGAGGGGCGTCATTTCCAGACGTAACAATCGTTCACATATTGATCCACCCTATAATAATCTTTAGACATTAAAACCTGTTTGACATGGTTCTTGAACTCACTAGCCGGCAAATCGGTAATGTGTTTTGGGATTTTGTTATAAAACCAACGCCATTACCTAAAAAACTGTTTTTGGACTTAGTGAGCCTGAAGCATGGAATTACCAATTTGTTGCTGTTTTTAGTATTTAAATAATGTTAGTCTTGTACTAGATCGTTTACTACTTTATGAAATCGTAAAATTATTTTTCATTTTTCAGTCATTTATATTGGTACATTAAGATAATGTACTACAGAATTGTATGTCTTAAAAAGGCTTAGAAAAAATTCTGAGATGGTTTCTTTTGGACAACTTATAAAAAAGTTGTTTGTGTGATAAGACTTAAGAAGATTCTTTGATTTTAATGAACTGTTAAAGTGCCAAATCAATTGGCGGGTCGTTAGTATACATATAAAATGAGTACTGCTATATCTGATAGCCATATATCGATTCAAACACCGATCACCACGAAAGTTAGCGTTCTTAATTATTGTTTTCACGGAGAAGATCTTTAAGCTATCCATTTTACTATAACTCGCCAGTAGGTGGCTCTAGGTTGGACTGTTATTACATTTTATAGTATATTTTATCGCGAATCAGTCGCGGATTGTTGCTTCTATATCATATAATAAAAGATGTGATTACGTCTATTAATAGTAATA
Source organism: Antheraea yamamai (assembly GCA_036509395.1). Taxonomy (NCBI): domain Eukaryota; kingdom Metazoa; phylum Arthropoda; class Insecta; order Lepidoptera; family Saturniidae; genus Antheraea; species Antheraea yamamai. The sequence goes on along the minus strand of AP028437.1, from coordinate 16,224,964 downwards.
TTTTCATTATTTAAAAAAAATCTCTGTTAACAACTTGAAATAATTTTGGAAATGTTGACAGTAAAATCGAAATTACTTGTGTATATTTCGAATCATCGTTTTGTTAAAGCTTGTTTAATTTATGCATACACGTTTATGCAGAGTGCACTCCCGGCCTCGTAAAAGCCCGTGTGTTAATATTAACATTCTCATTAGCCTGCACGACTGTTGCACTTATGTACTCGGTGTACGTCACGCTTGATTCCCACCAGATTGCACTTTACGCCCCGGGAGTGTTTGGCAGCGTAGTTAGCCGGGCGCTACGACGCCGCGCCGGCTCATCCGCTACGAGTGCTACGGAGTTGCGAACATTTATAATAAACTAATTTTTTTACTTCGACTTGAGAAGACGAGTAATATAAAATAGTTGTTAAAAATATATTATCCTTTACCTGTGAAATTGTTACTTTACATAGAAAAATAATCATTACATAGTATAAAACAAAGTCCCCTACTGCGTCTGTCTGTCTGTCTGTTCGCGATAAACTCAAAAACTACTGAACGGATATTCATGCGGTTTTTTATCAGAAGATAAAATGATTGCTGAGGAAGGTTTTGGTATATAATTTGTCAAGGATTTTTCTATTATCAGGGCGGGACAACGTCTGCCGGGCCCGCTAGTTAATAAATAAATTTATGAAAGTTTATTGATGAATGTACTATAAAAATCGTGGAGATGGGAATTGATTAACTCTATGAAAGCCTTTTTATCTCCTCATTAGATTTTCAATTGTTTCCCTAAAAATGTAAAAAAATGTGAAATCAGTTGTAGGAAGTTCTAGTGAATATGGTGTTTAATGGAGAGTTTCCATTCGTAAATACTAGGGTGGAGTGAAAAAAACAAATTTTTTTTTTCTTAGCCTGGGGGTCAAATTTATAGCTTATAAAAAACAAAAATTTTTGAAAAAAAAAAAAAATTTTACTCAACATCTTGAGCCAGCCCACTCATTTTTAAAATTAATTACGAGTAAAAATATTTGGTTGCAAAAAAAAAATTTTTTTGTCTTTGAATCTCTTAAAACATCTAAGAACTGGCAATTATGATCATTTCCAACTCAAATTTTATTCTAGTGCCCTAAAGAGGAATGGTACTTTTTGGGATTTTTTTTTAAATTAAAACAATAGTCACAAATTTTTTTTTTTAACTTGTGATTTTTAATTGGCATAAAAGAGGATACTCTGAAGTTTCTAGAACGCCTTCAAAAATTTTTTTTGCAACAAAATATTTTTACTCGTAATTAGTTTTAAAAATGAGTGGGCTGGCTCAAGATGTTGAGTAAAATTTTTTTTTTTTTTTCAAAAATTTTTGTTTTTTATAAGCTACAAATTTGACCCCCAGGCTAAGAAAAAAAAAAAATTGTTTTTTTCACTCCACCCTAGTAAATACTGTACCTTTTGTAATCTTATGATCACAAATAGCTATATTAAAGAATAGTTTAACGGCGGAAGCACAAATTAACACTTAATTTATTACAAGATATTTCATGTCTATATTACAAAATTTCAATCCGGAGTTCTAAGTAGAATGAAAAAATATTATTTATCTACTAGTCGCTATTATAAATAGGCAATTTCATAGGCAAGAAGCTAATAAGAAAAGGAAATAAATACGTGGTTTGCGATGTTCGTAGTGCATCTAATAGTATTTTTTCAACTTCTAATAATAATAAAAGATTCGTAATTAAAATTGTTAAATTTACCTTGTTATTAATTGATTTCAGTAATATTATATACACATAGAAAGACTCATTTTAGCGAGTAATCTGTTTATTTTAATATACAACGAAACTTGAGTTTCAGTTAGAAAAATATTGTCGGTATAAATTTGATGAGTAAGAAGCTTATCTTCTACGGACGCTTTACGTCGTTGCATCTTATGCTCTCAGAGGTATTTCCGCGTTAATTGCACCGCTACTATTGCTACGTCTGCTACGTGTGCTACGTGTGCTACGAATATGGAAACGATACCAACATCATAAAAAGAGTATTGTATTAGTGTAACAATAGAAATATTTTTTTAAGATATCCGATTTGTATTCCGTTCAATTTATTCATTGTGTTCGCGCTGTTTTTTTATGTAATTAGTTGTTCGCGTACAAGAATAAAATGTATCATTATTTATGTAAATGTATAATATACTTTAAAAGTTAAAGAATACTTTGATTTCGGAATTTATCATTTAAAAAAATCAGAAAGGTAATGGAGAAAAAAATTCAAATAATTTTTTTCATTTAGTTATATTTGTTATCATTAATATTTGCTCTTTTATATATTGCTTATAACGACTTGATTATATTCAGTTTATTATCTCATAAAATCGGGTTTCATATTTAATTTTTACAACCTTGAATTTTGAGTTAACATCTAATTTGTTTGTAGAACCAATATCGGTCTAAGATTTCCCAGCGGTATTCTGAAATGTTATCAAAGACCTGTAGCGACTTTACAAAATATTTCTAGAATAAATTTAATGAAGCTTAGAACGGTCATATTTTATGAAAATTCAGTGTAATTATTATGGAAAATGATATAATGTGCGTAATAAAATAGTATAATTGAAGTGTGTGATTTATGTATATCTTATTTCCTTCCATGCGACTAATACGTCTTTAACTCGGTGTGCGTCGTCCGTATTTTCCGGTAGATTGCATTTCCTGCACCGTGAGATAGTCTCTCCTCTAGCTAGTCGGCGTCGCACTTAAGCGAACTATCCATTATGCAACTACGAATGAACGTACTTAGGTTAATCTGCACGTGAGCTAGTTTATTTCATATTATTTCATTCACTCCTTTTCAGGAAAGCTTATAAAATGTATGACATTACATTACTAACTAACTGGGAAGATATCGACGGTGAAAAGACTAATTGATTTAATAAGCCACTGGCACTCTTTGCACTTCATTCAATTAGCATTTTCACCGTTCATCACTACATATTATAAAACAAAGTTCTCTGCTACGTCTGTCTGTCTGTCTATTTGCAATAAACTCAAAATCTACTGAACGAATTTTCCTGCGGTTTTCACCGATATATAAAGTGATTGATGAGGTGAGGTTTAGGTATATAATTAGTCAAGGTTTTTTTTTATTATCAACGCGGGATAACGTCCGCCGTGCCCGCTGGTATCTTATATTAGGTCTTTACCTATGAAATTGCCATTTTGTATGAAAAAATTTAAACGAATTTTTTTCATGTATTTTTTATTTGTATTAATCGAAGTAATCACCCATGCAATCAATGCATCTTTGCCAACGCAGTGGCAGTTTAGTGATGCCCTTCTTAAAGAAATCAGCTGGACGGGAGGCAACAAATTCTTCAAACTTCATCAGCTGGCACAATCTAAATACTAAAAACTCTAACAAACTGGTTGTCCCACGGTTTAGACTTAGTAAATCAGTAATAGTTTTTTGGGAAATAGTGTTAGACTATACAACAAAGTCCCAAAGGATATTACCGATTTGCCGGACTGCGAATTTAAACGCCATGTCAAGCGGGTTTTGGTGTCAAAAGGCTATTATAGAGTGGATCAATATGTGAACGATGATGATGTCTGGAATTAATTCATCTCTGTGCATCCATTAAAAAGTTCGTGATATTTACCTGATATTATCTTAATATATATATTTCTTGTGTGCGTGTGTATGTGACTGAACTCCTCCTAAACGACTGGACCGATTTTGATGAAATTTTGTGTGCGTATTCGAGTGGATCCGAGAATGGTTTAGATTCACAATTGGACCCGGTAGGTGGCGCTGCGGTCGACTTTTAGGATTTTTTTGTTTTCAAGGCAGGACAACGTCCGCCCGGTCCGCTAGTATATATATGTATTTGTTACAAAGATAGACCAGATCGAGTTTCTTGCCGGTTCTTCTCGATGGCTGGGTTGCTTTCCGCACCGGTGGTAGTTTTGACGTTCATAAGTGCCTTCTTAGGTCCTAAATTGAATAAAGTGTTTTTGATTTTTTTTTATAGTAATCGAAATATCCAGTCTGGATAGCGTCTTTAGCGATAAGATCAACAGCTTCATTACCCTGGGTCACACTATGTCCTCGTATCCATGCGAAAACTATATAAAATCCTAAACAATTGGGTTTTTGAAAAATGTTTTTTTCGTGATTAATGGAAAGATCATATATAAGTTTTATAACGAAACTATTTTTTTTTCGCAATAATTCAAAAGTTATTTCAAAATAAAAATTAATTTTTGAATCCAGTACCGCCGCAGTATAAGACGCGCCGACAGCTCCCGAACAAACCCGAGCGCGTGTGACGTCATAATGTCAGTTTTCACTCATTGCAGTTGATATAGAAATAATAAGTACAGTGTTTTGATCTATTTAATTTTGTTGTCATTGTTAAATATTTAAATTTATATTGAAAATGTCGAACCTCAAAAGTTATCGTTCTTGTTTTGTACCATTATGTACGAATACTACAAATACTACTCCTGACAAAATATTTTTAAATGTTCCCCAAGATGACAAACGTCGCAATAAATGGTTTCAAGCAGTGCACCGTGATAATCCCAAGACAAAATCGATTTTTTTTTGTTGTGAAGATCATTTCGATGTAAGTATTTCTTAAAACCATTGTTATTAATTATTATTTATCTAAGTATACAAATCAATTAATTATTATATACTTAAGTAGAGTTCAGTCAATACATTTTTTAACTGGACTCCAAACCATAACCTTTAAAATCATAGCATTAAAAATTTTTTTTATTGATAGTTTAAAGTTCTTAAATAATAAATTCATGTATCTTTATCTAATGATTGGGATTCAATTTAATATATTTATAATTTTATAACGTTCTAGGTTATGTATTTGATTAGATAATTTTTTTTAAATTTTATGCTATAGTGGTTTTTCTGATGTTGTAATAACATTTAAATGATTCTTAATAAATCCTTTATCACACATAGCTAATCTGAACCCACTAACAACTCGTTTTTTAGCAATAAATTTTCAATATTATTGTCTAGTCACGTATCAGCCGTAAACACTGTACTGTTATTAAATAGCTATAACATTATGACGTCACAACTATGGTGACCAATCATGGCGCGTTTATAGTCACGTGATTTTTTTTTTAATTTGATCATTTTTAAATGTTTATAATTTATTGAAAAAAATTTTTTTTTCAAAATCCCAGTTATATTGATACAAATGGAATTGATTAATTGTGATAACTGATGTTTTATTGAAATATGTCAAACATGTCAAAACAATATCAAAAAGTTTGAATAAGAAGAAAAAGCCCTTTCTTTCTTGAAGTCAAACAATTTCATTAATATACTAAAAAAAAACATTTATATATATAGATTTTTTGACACAGGAACACTCTCGAGCGTCCCCAGAATACCCCCTAAATTATTATCATAATCTGTTCAGTAGTTTCGGCATGCATAGCGGACAAACATACAAAGGTTGTTTTTTATATATAAAGATATACTTAGTTTTGAACAATACAAATTTGTTTATATTTACAATATCATTTCACATTTTTTACGAACATTATGAAGTGTGTAATTAGTCCGTTTTATAACAGTATCTTGTAGTGACTTCAGAGTTCTACTAAAATAGCACCTCCTTATTATAATTTTCCAAAAACTTTTTGAAACCCCTATATGTTAAACTAAAATAGTAGTTATAACTCTATTTACTTATATTAGGGTTAAATATTGAATATCTGTATATAGTTAGAAGATAGATACATGTTATTATTTTAATACATTTGTAACTATGATTAAAAAATATATTGTAGGTTAAAATATAAATTGAAATTTTACTTATTTCATGAGCACGCTGCTTTATGCTGCAACCTAATTACATCTCTACACACTTGTTACAGCTTGATTGCTGTATGTAGCACTTAACATCCTATTAGTGCACCGTAGACTGCAGCACATAACTCTATATAGATGTGTATAATATTGTCAATTACGAGGGATATTGTCTTATTCATTTTCTTCTTTTATGCTTTTTGTTTAAGATGAAAACATTTAAAATTAGTTTCATTGGTAAAGGTGTTACTTTACTGAAATCCATTATAAGTACTTGTGTGGATGTTATTTCCACGTCTAGGCGGAATTACAAAGTAATATCCAATAAAGTATGTACTTTTAAAATTAACTTTACATATAATATTCAGAATTTGTAAATTTTATGATGTTGTATCGGGTTTATAAATGGGCTTTGAATTTTTTCTACTTTATAGAGTTCTAAAGTTTGATCACAATCGTTACCTGATAGTAAATGTTGATAACCGAGGCCGATATTACATTCATCATAACGAGATTAGCTCTCTTGTATATTATTTCATGTATATAAATACATGTATGCGCTGGTGACAGATTTAGATTAATTTAGCTAGCCAGGTTGGAATTAAAATATGTCTCACACTGAGTCAAAGCATAATCACCATTTCGGTATTTTGGGTATACCTAATGAACAGTATACATGTTGCGTTCAATTAGATCCGGCAGAGTTAACTAATACGATCATGTTTATAAAATAATAATCGTCCGATAAAATATTTTTTCCCTATAGAATGACCTTTTTTTAAATTATGCTGTAGTATGTTTCACCTATAGCTATTAAAGAAATCTTAATTAATATAAATATACAAGGTTTTTATTGAATCTTTCACTAATAGTAGAGTGTTTTATATCAAGTTATTAGATCATACAATAATTGTGAAACTAGCTTTTTTAAGTGTGTACATATAAGTTCGTTGTGTGAGTTTCCAATTACTTGTTTTGTTTTATTTCAATTCTTGTATAGATTAGTATCATAAACTAGTAATATAAGTATTTCGTAAACTTGCTATGTATGCTATCTGCGTTCTCCTTATAAAAGGATAGCATCATAACAGGATGGGTACATTTATAGGCGTAGCAAATGGTGCGTAGTCAATACTACGCCGTAGCAATGTCGTAGCATTCTACTAAAAATAACTGCGACTGTTTTTTTTATCCTTTTCGTAAAATATAAAACTAACTGTTTAGTGTATTATGATGTACGCAAAGTTGTAACGTTGAATAAATGTAAAGGTATTATAGAAGTCTTACTGAAAATCATATGCAAAATAATCACAGTGAGTGAGAAACATTTTAAAGATCTTACGGTAATTTAAAACATGTTTTAAACAACATATTTTACAGAACTATAGAATGTTTATTTATATAGAGAATATTTATAAATTATTAATTAAATTTCATAGAATGTATGGTGTTTCTCGTGATTGTTGTATACCAAGGAAACATAAATAATTGCGTAATTTTTGCAATTGTACGTGAGGGTCGGCTTTGATTTCCTCTAAACTTATGTCTATTGGACCCGTAGTTGTTTATACGAATCGTTCGGAAAAATATGGTATATAGTGATATTTTGTTAAAGGATATAGATTTACCGCAATCTAATATGAAATGGTGTTTTGATTGAAAAAAAGAGGTTTTTTTAGTTGTTGTTTACTATTGGCACAAACCACTATTAAGCTTTCTATAATGATACTCTTGTAGCACATAGCATTAGTGGTGGAACTAGATATTACATAATATGTTTAAAAAACAATACAACAAAAGTATAAAATGTTCTGCCTAAATGAAGAAGGAACTAAATAAGAAATAATTTATTCAGTATTCGAGTAAGTTATCTATAAAAGCCGAACCAAAAAGAAACGAACGTAAATTAAAATTGGTTTAATTCGCTGCAGCTTTTAAGAGGAAATGAAAGAAAACGACTAAAAAAATACATGAAAGCAGATCGGGGCCGGTTATTGGCTGCCTAATGAAATATTGATGAAGCTACGCCCTCTAACGTATAAACTGGAGCTCCTCAAAGACTGCGCCACAATTATTATGGTATACTACGTGAATTGTGATTGTTTGCGATTTGAATAAGGATTATTTGGTTTTATATCATTGATGAGAAATTATAACGTTCTTATGAATTGTTTAGACTTAACTTGCGAAAAGGGACTATATATAATCATGAGACAATAAAAAGTATTCTATTGATTTAAGGTGATAAGTTATCGTTCATAAGCGATTTAAATAACTACACAATAAATACAGTTAAAATATATTTTCCATTTTAAAAGTTTCCGTTACTCTATTAGCTTATAACGTCTAGATGAAATAATTAATTCCTTTTTCAAAAACATTATTTGAGAATCTATAAATTTTAAAACATACTTTCGTAAATAAATTTAGTTCATTCGTTAGCGGGTTATTAAAGAAGCGTAGGTACTTGTCTGAGCGCATTGAGAACTATTTTATTGTATAGGTAACAGTTGTAAACGACCCTCATTAAAAGCTCAAATGAAAGTTTGTTTCGAGTTTTGATGAGTGTTGAAGTTTCTGTGAGCGGTCCGCTCGAATCGCTTTAAGAAATTTAATGAATTCATTTGTTAAATTATTTATTGCTAATATTATCAAAAAGATTCCTTGGTATTTAATGTCATATCTCTTTATACTTTATTTTAGATATTTCTGTTAGAAATTTTACTATGAATGCACGTGATGTTGTCCCATGGGATAGTGGTAGTAAGTTTTGCAATTTTGCTCAGGGGTGGTTTTGGATTTAGAAGCAAAAAATAAATTTTTTCATCTTTCTTTTGTCTTCTGCCTTTTTTTCCCTCTTCACCATCTAAAATAACGATTTTAAAACTTATAAATAATAACTAATATTCCAAGGTTACTTTTAGTTACTTTTTTCCATAACCAAGGGGTTCTTAGGATAACAAAGAAAAAAATTGTAGTTAATGTAAGTAGATTTTTTTGCACACCTTAGTACAAGAGCCGGCAATGTTGGAAGAAAGAGAATTTTATAAAAGCTGGTTCTTTAAAATGAAGATATACTATGCCCTTCCAAACAGAATTCAGGATACCTGGTAGCCGGTTAACGTTGTGTTTTTTAATGCGCATCACACCTTTACAGGTTAAAATTTTGCGTGAATGATCCTCGCACATATGTGTGCCTAAGTGTTAAACGTCTATATATGTTCGTGTAACAGCTGTCAGGCAAGCTTTGTTCAGATTGAAAATATATGATCATGTGTATATTGTATCCTGATATCAGTTTTCTCTTTGAAACAATATCTATTAACAGGATTTTTAAATCACCGAACGAAAGAAAAAAAGATAAACGTAGATATGTGACTCGAGACTGACGTCATCTTGAATACATGCCTATTAAGGGGCTTTTATTACTATATCGGCTCCATAGTAATCTTAACTTAATTTTCAGGCTGAAAAACTTAAATGAAACAGTTTATGAAAACTAATATAGCGTCACTAATGAGGATTCAACAACTTAAATAAACTCAGTGCTTCCACACTATTAGGTTTGGATAGTATCCTATGAAACATTCTATAATATTTTGTAAATTCAAATTGAGTCGACATCAGTAACTAGCTAAGCGTTTGGATCCGAATACATTCTGTTAATAAATGATGTACATCTTCTACTACCCCACACACTTCACAGTTTGGCGAAGGAGATTTTTTAATTAAATACTTGTATTTGTTAAATGGAATGAGGCGACTTTTAGCTAGAGAAGGATCCTCCGAAGGGGCTCCTGTATATTTTATCAATTACTTATTTTGGATTTAAAAACATGGGGGATTTTTGGGGTAAAAACAAATTGTAAAAATTCCCCCCCCCCCCTAGTCACATAGATTATGACAGTACATTTGCCTCGGGAAGCAATCCAGGAATAAGATTATGCTCAGAACACATCCCATTAAAAATTCGCCTCCTATTCTAAAATACTTTCCCCCCCCTTTCAGAATTTTTAACTCCTCATTATTTTCCCCCCCTCCTGGCAAAATGTTTTCGAAACAAAGATATTAGATCTAGGCTTAATGCTTCTGGTTCGTTCCACACTGGTTGGTACAATTCGTTATTTTCTGACCCCACTTCGAAAGATGCTAAACAATTGTACAAAATTAATAAAACGCTATGGTATCAGTGTACTATGATTTTTTTTGTATAAAGTTCGACGTCCCAGTTCGCCTCTAGAGGACATACGCTACCTCGTTTTGATCAGTGGAAAACGGAAGATAAATAATATTAAAATTACATCTATCTTTACATTGTTTTTAAATACTTTATTTTATTTAAAAAAAATATTACATCTGGCAAATTATTGTTATTTAATAAAATGTTTGGCTTTTATTTTTTTTTTTTTTTGTATCGTTTGTAACTTGTAACATAAAATTACACGCAAACAGATTCTGATAGAGAACAATTTTTTTTTTTTTTTTTTTTTTTTTTTTTTTTTTTTTTTTTTTTTTTTTTATTTTTTTTTTTTTTTCTTTACTGAATAATAAATAGTCGAAAATAAAACTGTTCAGTACCTTGTGGTCTTTTGTTTGTCAACCGATTTTTTTTTTTTTTTACACGGTTTGTTTTTTAAAGATTTTATACTTTCCTCTTATTTTGATTGAGTCCCTTTAGTTTGGATCAATTGGAACCATGGTGCTATAAGTTTTAGTTCTTATTAAATTTTTCCGTTTAAAAATAAATTGGCCCAGTGATAACCATTTGGTGCAGACAAGTTGCCGGTCGTTTTTAGTTACTTTTGTTTAGTAGTTAATGACGAGCTGTAGTGCTATCAATATATTTTTTTTAATATAAAATAGATTTTTCTCATACCATTGACAACTCGAAGTCTTTGTTTAAAAGTCTCTAATCATTATACTTCATCGTCCTTAAGTCTACTAATCTACAATATTTGTACAGTCTTTGCGGAAAATACCTGAACAATGTTGAAACTTAAAATATAAACGATTTATGGACGAATTTCAACCAGTGGATGATTCCCATATAAAAAGGTAAAAAAAAAAAACAGTTCCGTACCATTTTCTCCCCTGTTTGTGAACTGACTTTCTTTATTTTTCTTTTAGGTAACAAGTTTTCTTGACTTTTAGTATTATATAATTTTTTGAGTCTTTTTTACACCTTACTTCTACAATTTACAGTAGTTCTACAATACTCAACACAGTTTCTAATTACCATTTATAAAAAAGTCAGAAAGAAATACAAATAATGATAACTATACAAAATTACTTCAAGAAAAAACTTTGTATCACTTATTGTGGTCGACTTTCGACCACTGGACGTCCACTACTAATTTTATTTTTTCAGTCGATATCTCTATATAATAACTAATTATAGTTTTAAGTTTTTAGGAAAGATACTGAATCTGTTCCGGCTGGATAACGACTATCGTTACATAAGGTTGGTGAGAAAACCGCCCCAGTGACTATTTAGTTTGTCGCGCTACGTGATTAGCCAGTGTATATCCAGAAGCTGAGAGGCTTGCGTGTTGGCATGACAATCTTAGTATTTATAGATTTTTAATGGTCACCGTTGTTTTTGTTATTCCAACATGTGCATTGCGGTTATTGTGCCGTGCTATTAACAATCTATCCATATAACATAACTAGAAATATACATATCTATTATAAACTTCTCATTTATAGTGATTTATAGTGTTATTATGTTCTTATTGTTATAGTGTTTAAACCTACTCGGCAACAATTGAAAATCAGCGCTGGAATCACATGCTGAATTGTACATCATTGTAGTACCTATACCATGGCATAATTTTAACATCTTCTAACGTTTTATTTCTTTTATTTTTATGTTATACATTTCTTTGTAACTCTATTTTTTCACTTTTGTATTGGTGTATTTGCTATAATAAATATCTTAACTTTCTTTATCTCTTTCTATGAAATGTACTAATTAACCCTGAAAATCCTAGATCTAATATATAATTACTAGGATAATGAAAAATATCGGGATGTTTAAGAGCAGACTATTTGTACAATTTATATTGTTTCCCAATATACGAAACAAAAAATAGATATATTGTTAAATTCAGCGATATTGAAATAGGTTTGAAAGGTAATCCGTTCACGGTCGAAGAGATTTGTGTCTAGGTTTGTTTTCGAATGTTGTGTGATAATTTAAATTGACTGGTTTATTTTATCAACCGTAAAGATAAGTATGTATAAAGAAAAATTATTCATCGTTCATTACAATTATAATAGAAAATTTGCAGAGTTCAGTAAATTGACAGTAATTTAAGTCATGGAAGATATGTTGAGAGCTCAACAATATTCATTAATTAGTATATTTTTTATTATATGACCAACTCACAATGCCGGCATTGTATTTGATGGCAAACGTAGTGAAATCCAAAACCAATGACGACCGCCGAGAAATCTTGAATCCAACAGTCGCCACTGTTATGCCGATATGCAAAGCTCTCATCAGCCGAATTATACATCGGCTGATTCCGAAACATAACAAATGAAAAGTGGTTGAGAGGTTGTGCTTGTGCTTGTTATTAGCAATTCAGTCAGATACCAACCTGTGTCTTGGACAGATAAACATATTCTCTTATAAATAATCAGCCCGGATTTTATACTATCGACTAGATAGATCTTACTTTGTACGAAAATCTTATGGACGCGCAGTCCAAAAAAATTTTGCCTCAACAAAGTCTGAATTTGTGAATGTCGCCAGAATGATATCAGGTTTTGTACTACATAAAATTGCATGGTTTTTAAGAGTTTCTTGTTTATCATTAATAATAATAAATATAAATAAACTTTATAATTGTAATCGAAAAAACTACCTAAAGTGACTTAACAGAACCTATTATAATAAGAATATGAAAGTTTTCAAATAAACGTAATATTATGATTCGCCGAACAATGTCCAAGTCCCACGGGGCGTGTATTATTATTGTAGGAGTATTTTGGGCGAGTGCCAAAGGTTTTTTCTTATTTAGCCCACAACAATCGACCTTTTTCAATCTCGGCGTTACCTTTTAACGTTTTTCGACCTCCTCGACGTGTCGAGATCTCGCGGAAATGAAACTCTCCAGAATATACTGAGTTACCGCTAGTGACGTGTAATACATGTTCGCTTTCGATTCACGCATTTCTTTATATTTTATTTTGAATGTAACGTAAAATGAACTTTGGATTGTACTGTGAACTAACCGGATATTAAAAGTACTCGTATATTTTATAGAAAATATCTGTAATACTCAAGGCATCCAATAAAAAAATAAAAAAAAAAAAAATCATTAATTTTTAAATTTTTTTTTTTACATTTTTTTTTTTTTTTTTCCCTTGTTTTTCACTCGTTATTTTGGTCGCCATATTTGGAGACTATTTATCATAAACTTGTTGTCTCTATACCTATATGCTTAAAATCTTAGGTGCACGTTTATATTTTACTAACTGACCCGGCCACGCGTTGTTGTGGCTCAGTTATTGAAAACGAAATTCAATATTAAAACGTGGTACCATCTATGAGATATCTATAAAAGTCGGTCCTACGGTTTTCTGTCAACAAACTAATTTAAAGCGCCATCTGTTCGAGACTGATGAAATTTACAATAAATAAAAATAATTAACATTGAAAATCATCTAATTTGTATTTAAAAATATTCAGGCCATTAATCGCAATATAAATTACTATATCTCTCAAATTGAACTTAATTATCGGTTGAGTAGTAGAGTTGAGTATCGGATGAGGTTGAGTCATTTCGGAGTTCATCGTGGACAAACATCAGTGATTATTTATATGTTTAGATACTATGTATTTTACATTTTATTGATTACTAACTAGTAAAAACATATTGATTGTAAATATGATTACAGTGGAATCTATATAACTCGAATCTCGTCAAGTCGTAATCCTCAGTATGTCGAAAAGAAATGTCATTCCCTTCCGCTGAACCCTTAACATCCGCAATATCTCGAATTATTTAGACTTTGTAACTCGAACAAAGTATTATTTCCCTGAAAGGTATTGATATGACATATTTATACTCTACTAGCGGGCCCGGCAGACGTTGTCCCGCCCTGATTATAAAAAAATCCTAGACAAATTATATACCAAAACGTTCCTCGTGAATCACTTTATCCACCGGTGAAAACCGCATGAAAATCCGTTCGGTAGTTTTTGACTTTATCGCGAACAGGTAGACAGACAGACGCGGTAGGGGACTTTGTTTTATACTATGTAATGATAACTCGAATTTCAAAAAGGAGACTCCTTACGTCGTAGTTAGTAAAATGTGCAATGAACGACTGCATTAATTAAAAACAGTGATGCAATCAAAACACTATGAACTTACGTTGAAAGATATGATAATATAGAGAATCATGTTTTCGAATTTTCACTCTACAAGTCGAAAAATGTACTTAGAAATCGCGCCTTTCCAAGTCTAAATTTTAGCAGTTAAAGCATTCATATCATGAAATTCTTGTTAAGTTGAAAACTCATTAACACGATTTTTTTACATTTCCCTTGACATTCGCGGTATAGAGATTCTACTGTATTCTAAAAAATCTGTGTACACGATATTTGTGGATTCGTGTATACGAGCCATACTATTCAGGAACTCTTAATACAGAGTGTGTGGGTGTCTTACGTAATACGCCGAATATGTACGCAATTTGGAGGGATTGATGACGTCATCAGGCAGGACAACTCCCAAATAACTTGTCCTAGACTGACCTAACTAGGGGCTCTGCATTTTCATTCAGTTTACTGGCCGTAAATTGTGCCTACTAGTCTTAATAAGATAATTTATCATTTGTCTCCTCCGAAGACATTATTTAATAGAGCACGTTCCAAATCTTATTACGTTGAAGCAAGATGAATTCAAAATGAATGTCATTTGTTTTTTTTTTTCATTATAAGCCTTATTAATATATTTATAGCTACTTCATATTTTTACTTTATATTTTAGTATAATTCTGCATTCTATTACGTGTATATTTACCGATATAATATCTACATATATAAAAATCTATTGTCATGATGTCCGTCCACGATGAACTCCGAAACTACTCAACCGATCTTCATGAAAGTTAGCATTTAAGTATAATTTAGTCCAACTTAAAAGATAAGATAATTTATATTTATATATTAATGGCCTCAATATTTTTTAATTACAAATTAAATTATTGTCAATATTAATTATTGTTATTAATTTTGTCATCAGTATTTAACAGATGAAGCTTTCAAGAGTTTCTTGATTGTAAACTGTAGGACAGACTGTTATAGATATCTCATAGATGGCGCCTCGTTTTAATTTTGATTTTTTCTCCAGTTTATTTTATGGTGCACGTGTATTAATCTATTTACTACGTAGCCTCGCTTTTTCTCCTTCAAGTTTTTAGGCAAACTTATAAATTACCCCATAATACAAATAATTTTAATTTAACATGTAATAACTTAGCCACAGCAACGCGTGGCTGGCTCACCTAGCTCAAATTGAAATTTAAAAGATTTTGTCGTTTTCAGTATAAAAAATTCAAAACGTTTTTGTTGACCATGATTCGTACATATCTCGTTGATATGTCATTAACTTTATTATCTCAGCAGCAGAATATGGCAGCCAGCAAAGCTGCTTTCAGCTGGAATAATGACACAAAATTATATAACCGTTCTGGGAAATCAATTAACCGGGATGTGTTTTATGAATTAAATATAAATGATTCTTTCTTTATTTGTCACCTATGCATTTCCATATACTTTGTCTGATCCCGATGCAACTTTATTGAGTTGCTTGTAATATTGTGAAAGTTTCTAGTTTATTGAAAACATTGTACAGTCGATAGAAGGTTAGTCGTTTTATTTCGTAGACAATGGGAATGAACCTACAATCAATAGCTATTTAAAATAAAATATTTTAACAGTTATCGCTTGATTATTACATCTTCCAATAATATTATATAGTAATTTTGATTGTTATGATAAAGCTAATATCATAATATAACACAGTGAACTTATTTATGTAACTAGTTTATTTTTACAAAATTTAAATCCTTTAACTTTGATCTCAGCATTTATAGGCAGATTTAATACTTACTCTATGAGTTCAATACGAACGAAAGAATAGCGCAAGGCGTAAGATTTACATTATGTACACTATCAGATTATGTGGTAAAGCTAAAAATATCTATATTACTATGGCAATACCGTAGGCAGTAAAGGAAAAGTAAATATCAACTGAATATTACTATTTATTTTTTCAATCTCCGATATCGTTTTATGTGCATCTATAACTATGTATTTGTTGTCTTACTTCTACCTAACATAATATCATTTGTATTGAATAGCTATTGACCGTATCAGAGTTTTCCTTTATTGCGATCGTTTTCCTAGTGGATTCACATTTGAATTATTAACCCAAAATGGAACAATAATAATTTTACTTGCTCCTAATATAGATAATTAATATTACACAAAATAACACACGGCGTAATTAAAATAATAATAACTTTTGGTAGAGTGATCCGATTTTAATGAAACCAGGACTTAATGTTACTCGAGAATATGCTTTATCGTGAGGTTTTATCGTGAACGCAGAGTTTTGGTAGTGATGCGTGTTCAAAGAAACAGACAGACAGATAGACATTTAAAAAAAATGATTAATGTATTTTATTACTTAAATGATTAATGTTAATTATTAATGTATTTAATAAATGTAATTATGTAATAAATGTAATTAATAAATTATTAATGTATTTTATTACTTCTTCCAAGACAACTGCAACAATTTTTTTCATAAATTTCTAAAAAACACGTTATATTTACGTTCTTATTATATGTATAGAAGATGTATAAATATATCGCGGAAAAACATTATTTCATGCCATACCGGCATTTTATAAATAAAGGCAACAAATCGTATCTCTTGTGAACCTTCACGCGCTGTAGGGTCAGGCTCATAAATATTTTTCGCATATTATATAACCAGGGAAATGTGTTGGTTGTGACGGCGCTGAGTGTTGGTTGCAAGCCACATTTTTCTGCAGTAATTCAATTAAATCAACATATAAAGTACGCTATGTTAAATTGTAACGCTGGATTCCGACTAGTGCTTTTGTAATCCACGTTCTGATAGAATAAATGGTTCAATTTTTTTAGCGCCCCTATGTATGGGGCCTCGGTGGTAAGGCGACCATTAGGCGAAAATCAGAAGGGATTATAATGGGTATAATAGGGGGCTATTATTAGCCCTTTATCCATTACTCAAGTTACAATAGTATGGGGCCTCGGTGGTAAGGCGACCATTAGGCGAACATCAGAAGGGATTATAATGGGTATAATAAGGGGCTATTATTAGCCCTTTATCCATTACTCAAGTTACAATATGTCCGTACTGTAACGTGCATCAGATTTTTTTTATACATTTGTACTGGTTATCTTTTCGAAGCGAAATGGCAATACACCCACACTCTCCTGCCCACATATCGGTCTGCAATGCAATCTCTTGCCCTGATAAAATTTACCTCTAAACTAAATTACGAAGGATAAAAATTCTTGCGAACGTTCTGGAACTTTCGATTACTCGGGGAATAGAACGATGTAACAAAAGTGAGTTCGGCGTGTAGGGCTTTTTGAAACGGTTCAGATTACGGAAAGCGTTCTCTTGAGACAACTTAGTTGACAGATCTTAGTGTTTATATGTTGATATAGATATTGTGATTGGTAGATACTACTTAAATTCCCATATCTCAATTTATATGACAAGAAGTTATTGATGGTTGCCAAGAAAATTATTAACAAATAATAAAAATTGGTAGTTCTTATGTCTGTTAGTCTTGTCTCAAATTTAATGAAAAAGTATATTCTTATTTATAAAATGTTAATCTTTAAACATTACTACGATTGTTTGTAGAAGGGTAAATAGCAGTGTGGAATGTCTTCCTGGCATATTATTGTCAATTTCTTTACACAAACGTTTGTGTAACAATCGATTTCTTAAGAAATTGACACATGAACTGCCCTCCCTTGTAACTTGTGACGTGTTAATTATTTACCGCTAAGTGAGTGCTGTTGCCCTGGTACCCGCGAACGAGTTACCGTTACGTTCTTTGTACTTTTTGTAGAGAGGGACGCTCAAACGTAGTAAGCGTTGAATGAAAGATATATTAATTTATTTATTATCTTTCGGTATTAAACAGAACCCATTATTACCATAAATAGAAACCATTTGCTTAAGATCACTGTTATTACAAAAAAATACCTTGTTGAGGTTTATAAGTGATATTAAATTTTAAATGTCTTACATAATTTGTATTAATTTTGCCAAAATAATTTGTGTGTCCGTTTAGGATATTTTGTGTTTATTGGAAATTTATTTATGTCCGGTCCGGAACTACCATTAAACTATTTCTTGGTGGGTCATTTTCTTTAATATACTTATTATTTTTAAAACTTAATGTAATATCTAATCTGTACCCATACTAACATCTATATCTACACATATAATAAAAATGAAGTGTCTGTATGTAATATCAAAATAACACTTTTTTACTGATTGGGTGTAAAAGTATACACGCAACTGATAGCAATTTTTAAAATTTTTGTCGGTCTGTCTGTATGTTTGTTCCGGGTAGTCTGCGAAACGGCTGGACCGATTTTGACGGGAATTTCACTGGCAGATAGAAAACATTACAGCGGGTTACTTAGGCTACTTAAATTAGACTAGCTGTTAATCGCGGCTTCGTCTGCAATGCTATCTTCTAAACGCTTGAACCGATTTCCACAGGACTTTCACGAGCAGATAGCTGACCTTATAAAAAGTATTTTATGCAATTTTAATTTATACTAGCTGTTAACCGTGGCTTTGCCCACAACGTTATCTCAAAAGCGGTTGGACTGATCTTCACACAACTTTCACTGGCAGATAGCTGCCCTATAAAAAGTAATTCCACCAATTTTAATTTATACTAGCTGTTAGCCGTGGCTTCGCCCGCAGTACTGTCTCCAAAACGGTTCGACCACTTTTTAACGGGACTTTCACCGGCAGATCGCGGACATTATTAAAAGTCATATAGTATATTTTAATTTAGACTAGCTGTTAACCGTGGCTTCGCCCGCAGTTCTATGTCCAAAACGGTTTGACCAATTTTCACGGGACTTTCACTGGCAGATATCAGACCTTATAGAAAGTAAATGAAGTTATTCTATTTTAGACTAACTATTACTCGCAACTTCGTCCGCATGAAATATAGCAAAAATATGTTGTTCACTGTAAACATGTGCATAAGATGTGCGTTGTACTGGGCTCCAAGAATAAATATGATTGAAATTCATATGTCTATGTATGTAATTTGAATTATATTGTCTTTTTGGTTATTTTGGCCGCCATATTGTTTTATTTACCGCGCTTTCGTCTACTTAACTCAGTAACCATAGTAACACATACGAATATTGTATCGAGTTCTATGAGCAATATTTGAATTGTCGAATATTAAAAACTTCTTAGACATATATAAAGTTTCATATCTTGATTTATATTTATGCAAGATTTCAAGACGTCAGCTCATTCATTGTATACAATTCAGCATTATAATTATTAATAGGAAATTTGAATATAGAAGGGGTCTTTCTAAAAAGATAAGATAAAAAGACCATAAACGTATTACTTATTGACAATATGGCCGTATTATATCATCATAATAACATCTTTAAGTCATTGTTTCATTAGTTCCTTATACAGTGTAAGTGAGCACTGAGGTAGTTACATGGTGGGTTAAGGTTCCAAATATGTTGCTGATGATAAACCTCATTTGACACAGTTAGCATTTATATATCTAATGTATACGTTACACGTCACTCACTGTAGGTGGCGTGCGTGTCGTACTTACAATTGTTTTTAAAGAGCATTTCTATAATGATACTCGGTCTCACAATTTTATATTTCTTTAATATAATTTTATAAATCGCGTGCGGAGCTGCGGGTACAGCTAGTTCTATATAAAATTTATTGTATATGTTTGAATGGGATTCTTTTAAATGAACCTGGCCAATTCTCATGATTTTTTTTATATTTTTAATGACACTATAAACATTCTTCAGTATAGTAAGTCTTACATGTCTGAAAGTAAGTTTCTATAATCATTTTGTTCAATTTCGCTTCAATAATTGAATGGAATCCAATGAAATATGGTAGAGTAATCGATTATCTTCTGGAATAGGACCTACGTTATTACTGTTTGCCTTTTTTATAATTTAAACTAAGCAGAGTCGGGTGGGCACTATATAAGAAATTACAGTATACGATTTTTTGTAATACATCATGCTTTGTGCAGAGATCTAGGATTTTTTAATTGAATTCCTAAAACAGTGTATAGTTCTCAGCAATCATTTTGACCGCTCTGAATATAAATGCTTAAAACACAAATTTTGGGTATAAATATGTATCGTATTATACGAGTATGATCAAGGCAACTTAAAGATAAATTAATGCCAATTTTAGATTCCTATAAAAATATCTTATTTGTTTTGTATTAAAATTTTGAGTGTGATATGCGCAAGCCCGAATTTAAACCTATATTCAGAGTTGTCAAAAAGATTGACGATGATCGTACGTTAATGTCTTCAATGTCGTATGATGGTGACACTTTTCCATTTAGTATTCTTATAAGCTATACTGTATTTTTTATTAGAGTAAACAACAACGAGCTATGCTGTCTTACTTTGTGGTCGATATTTGTGTATATCACAAATCGTATCGTAATTAAAAACAATTTAAATTTACAAATCAAACAAATTACGTATGAAAATAATTGTAATGTAAGGTATTTAAATTTTTCAACTCGTTAACCGTGAAAATTGTAACTTGAATAATTATTAGGCGGTATTGACAAATTGCTGTTAAATAAAATAATATTAGTACTTTTTAATATAATTATCCCTTTTTATTAATATATCCCTAAAAACTTTGTTTACATATTACAAATCACAGATCAACATCCTAATCAATTTTTTTGTTTTTTTTTTTTCAGGTAAGTCGGCTGTGTTGCTCAAAAACTGAAAGTAAAAATTAAAGCAGCGCCATCTAACAAAATGTATAGAGTTTTGTACGAAAGTTTAGTGATGGTTGTTGGTGAAAGGTTTGTTAAAGGTATCGAAATAGCGCCATCTATAACTTCTCACGAGAACGAAGTTTTCATACATGACCTCTACACATAATGTTCACTACAGGAGCTTAGATTCATGGCAAATTCAGAGATGGCGCTTTAGATTTGCTAAAATTCTTAGTGGTACATTACTTGCATTTTTCTATTGTGTTTTCAATATCAGTGCACAGATGTCGTGAGTATCGCTGGATATTTAATTTGAGATTATGTTTTTGTAATACGAACATGAAATCGTTTATTTTCTACAAATTACATAATAACGTAAAATTATTATAAACATTTTATGTACACTTATCCATTGATTCAATTGTACAATCCAATTACAATTGTTAATTGAAGTTATAATTATGTTATGATTTTTTGTGGTTTATAATCGGAAATGAAACTTTTATTTCTAAGTTGAAAGTACCTCGTTGAATAATGAACTGAACCAGTAATTATAATTTAATAATTCATTAATGGTAATTCTAAAACGAAATACTATTCATACTACAAATATTATATGGCATGGTATGCCCGGCAGGTATCCAGGACGTTTCTTTTGTAAAAGAGAAAAACAACACTGTACCCTGTCACAAATGAAACGTAGTGCAAAAGGACACTAGAGAGTTGTGTGCAGGGCAGGTGTACTTTGTTCTCTTTGTCGCCTCTGTTCGCCTGGTACCACTCGACTCCTACGTTGATGGCGTGTACTTTCTGTTTTCCTTGCGGGTCGTGTGTTGTTTTTGTTTTTTTTTCTAATTTGATTCGTCTCAAATGTATTTTGTGCACCAAACCACTACCTAGTGGTAACAACGTATTATATTTACATATAAGCAAGAGTAATTCCTTATTTATTTATAAACGTGTAGTCTTATTTAATATTAGCTAGGTTATGGCTGCGAGTTCGTGATCTATGTTTCATCTGGGTTAGTTTTGAGCTGTCTGTATTTTTTTATATTGTATATACGCCGTTAATACTTTTACTAATCTTAAGTTGTCTCTTTTAAATTTTATTATACTGCTTGGAGCCTATGAAAATTCTTATGAATTAATTTATATTTTAAAATTCAAAACGTTTAAGTTTTATTTGGATATATTTGAAAGAATTTAATTTATTTTGAAAAACGAATTTATAATTGGATTGAAATATCGAAAAAAAATGTTACTCGTTCTTTTATTAAGTCCACGGACAATGACTTTTAAAAGAATCCTTAGTAAAATGTACTTGAGAACGAGGAAAAGGTATAAAAAGCATTTGTTAAATGTTCGAAATTAGAATATTTATAGACATTAAATCGATGGATTAGAGCGGATTACAAAAACCAGTATTTCATTAATCTTGTCAGTCGGTGGACTATTGTAGGGAATTTTATTATACTAATTTTATCGAAGCACGCGCCTGACATGACCGAATACATGCGGCTAGCGGGCATCGGATACCGACCTTTTGCGGCGATCTCGTTTTCCACGAGAAATATGCGCCCGGGGCTGCTGCTATTAAACTTAGTTTAGAGGCTAAATTCAATTTTGCTTCCGAATAGCCGCCGGGGTTAGAGTACCCTCGGCCCTTTGTGATTTTCGTCGTTGCAAAAAAAAAAATATAGCGATCTGTGCGAGCACTCGTTAACGCGGCCTGTGAAAACTCTCCAAAACTCATCTATTAATTAAAGTAATATGCATGACCTGAATTAGCATTTTTTGCGTCGCTAAAATTTGTTATGAGATCCTCGTTTATATTGAAGCTACGGTGAGTGAATTTGTTGTTGGAAATTCTGTGAGTGTTATTTTTTATGCTCTTATTTTAGGTTTATTCTCTATTTATATTTATTCTCTTTCAATCTTAGTATTATTATTTTTATTTATTGGTTAACAAGTAAATCCTTTAACAAGAGAAAGAGATTTTATCTAGGTTGACAATATTAACAGAGCTTAATTAGACTTATTACTAACTTATAATAATGACAAACAATAAAAATAAAACGATTATTTATGTATGTATATACATATGTGTGGGTATATTCTTATTAATCTTACTTTTGTTATTTACTTATTTCTATTATTCTGTTGTTTTTTCTATTATTTTGTCTGCAAAACTATTTAATTAAATAATGAAATTGCCACCACACTTCTTAGGCGTTATGCTATATAATTTTTATTGTAATGGATAGTTTCTGAGCTAAGTTTTTTTTACATTTTTCAGTGGAGCTAGACTACAAATACAGAAAAGAATCAAAAATAATCGATTTTAATGAAACAAACACTAAGTTACTCCCGAGGATATGCTTTACCATTTTCTTGTGAACCCTGTACTTTAGCAGGGATGCGTGTTCAAACAAACAGACAGACAGACAGATAGACAGACATTTGTAAAAATGATTGGAATGTATTCTATTACTTATTCCTAGACACCAGCAACATTTTTTTTTCACGAAAGTCGAAAAAGTACAGACACGTTAGATTTACATTCTTATTATATTATATAGATATAGATAGCTGTCATTGGAAGTAACTTAGTCTTTGTTTCATTAAAATTGGTCCACTCTATCAAAAGTTATTGTAATTTTAATGGCGCCGCAACTTAAGTATGAGAGAAAAGTAGATAAGCACATGGACTAAATACGTTCAGATGACTTTATTAGTCATTGTTTTGTACATCAGGTTCCATGTGGACGAAGTCGCGGGCACGGCTAGTAAATAATAAAATAACTTCAATGGTATGGAACATGTTTTCCAGCATCCACTAATATACCACGACAGTTTAGACATACAGGCACATATATTTTTTCATTATAAAAATATTTTTTAAAACTCAACAAATAAAAAAAGCCTTTGTGAAAAATACTTGGCTCATTACTCGGTGCCCTGTACCAGGACGTCATGATAGTGTAGGAGGCCGAGTTAAGCCTCCTTGAAACGTGACACGCTTTGTTAGCGACGCTTTTCATCGTTGAAATAAGTTTTGTACGAAGACATCCAAATTATTATGTCCTGTGTAATTATGTTGTAATTAGAGTGAACAAGCAAGGTATAATTTGATGGCGCTAATAAAACTGTGTGGGTGACGTGGACTAATTTACTGTTTTGGTATAACTTTTGGTACTTTATTAATATAATATAGATGATGTCGTGTATGCTTTGAAGCTAATTAGTTAGTTTTCTTGATTTTAGCAATAAGTTTTTGTATTAAAATATGCGTTAAGTTCTCTTTTGCAATATTAACGTTATAGTGATGCATATTATTGAAATCTATTTGTCACTTGTGAGATAGGTTACAAAAAAGTTCTACCATAACATAGGCATGAATTGTGGTTATTTTGATTTACAAATAAAAGAAAATTTGATTTGGAGGCGCCGGGTATCGATCCCGGTACCTCTCGCATGCTAAGCGAGCGCTCTACCATCTGAGCTACGCCCCCTGTTAGCGTAGTTACTAAATAAAGCCACTCGCTTCGTCCACACGATGTGATAATCGATTCGGGTCACAGCAAGCTACTAGATCGCAGTGACGAAATTATCACAACGGCCTCGCTACTTAATACTCCGTTCAATTTAAAAGAACTTAAGTCGGTATACTAGATTAAATTTTTAATAGATTGATATTTTTTTCACTAACAAGTGTAGGTTAATAAGTTATTTCCTTTTACCTATTTTTCGTACTAAATATAAGTCTAATAATAATTATTATAGCGCCAAATCTAAAATATTGACTGGTATCAATATTTTAGCGCGAATGTAATTCATAAAGACAGTTCAGTATGAACAAATGAGTATCACATTAATATTCGTTGATATTATGAGTAAAAAGGTGTATAGTTTGTAATATAATTGCTAATATTCGATAATACAATTAATTTTACCTTTATTCTAAATTTATACATCGTTGTGTTAATTACACTTCGATACCGTGACACGAATTTACCTAATTGATGTACAATGTACTTGTTATTGATATTTAAGAGAATGATATTTTTCCGCGTGATAAGTGGAAACTGGTTTGTTGCTCGCTATAAAAGACACCTTGCGGCCTAGTAACCCACATTTACCTCTCGCATACAGAGCACGCAACAGCCAGCCCCCTGACACTAGGCATTCATAACGGTGCAGGAGGTGAGCCCACCTAGTGTTTGTTTCCTTTGATCATGCCAGTTCTGCCCCAGTTGGCAAGCGCAGCCGGATAATTCTTTTGTCGCTACACATCAACGAACGCTTTTTTTCGTGTATCCCAACGAAAGAATCTCTTGAACAGGTAATGTATTTATAATGAACAAGTATTTCATGGGTATCAAATAGTCGAATAAATGACAGAGCTTAATGATTAAGGTTGTTATTTTGTGAAGTGCAAGTTAAACGAAACTTCGTTTTTATAAGTAGAATTCTATCTGTGATTTTGATTGAGCGACTGCAGTTTTTTTTAACTATAATTGGTCTTTATAACCATAAACTGAAATTCATTCGATTCCATTAATTTCATCATCGACATGATATTAATATGATAATATTTTATTATTCGCAATTTATCGCCTATATAAACAAAGCTTAAACGTGGCCGTAGAATATTTTATGAAATAATTTCTCAATTAACGCTTTAAATTATGGATGTAATGTTAAAAAAATTAAGACAAAAATGAACTATCTGTCGATAAATTTTGGAATCCCTCCATTGTACTCGTATAATGTCGAGGGTGGATACTCAATCTCGGAGCTTAATGCCGTCGCCTAATTAATTTTGTTTCTTAGAAAATCATCGGGGAGGGCTGTCTTGATTTTACCTTTAAGAATTCCCTGCGATTTTTTTCTCTTTTTAATTCGACGACGAGCTTATTAAAACAAATCATGATGAATTACTGCTGATTGGAATAATCATTTTTGTTAAAAATATGTAGAAGTATATCTTTATGGATTTTTTTTATTTTTGGCAACCAATCTTCTAGTGGCTTATTACTGGCATTGTCGATTAGGTAATAATCTTACAAGTTTCTTGCGATTATTTCAGTGTATTAACAAGATGGTGATCGTCTTGTTACAACTTTCCAGGAGGTTTTTGTGGCAATTCAGAATCCATGCTCCGTGGTATTATTTGCCGTGCACTTCACTTGTGCACAATAACCGAGCTATATTACGTAAAACACCATGAATATTACAAACTACACCTGGGTCGCAAGTCCTGGGAACTGCTCTGAGTTTCTCCCTCTGCCACACGATGGACCCGGCACCCGCACGGTGAATCCATGGAAGGCTAAGAAGTTCGTCTCAATACAGAGTCAAATAAAACAAGATTTATGTATAAGTACATAGTATAAAACAAAGTCCCGTACCGCGTCTGTCTGTCTGTTCGCGACAAACTTAAAAACTACTGAATGGATTTTCATCTAGGTTTCATCACTGGCTATGTGTGGAAGGTTTTGGTATATAATTTGTCAAGAATTTTTTATAGTCAGGGCGGGACGTCTGTCGGGCCCCTTAGTACAATATAAAAACCATTACAGTCCGTTTCAAGATTGCGCGAAAAACTCTTTTATAGGTTTTATTTAATACTAGCTTCAGACTGCGACTTCGTTCGCGTGGAATAGTTATGAATATAGCGCACGCAGCGGTAGCTCTCAAAATGAAAAATGACAAACCCGATTTTGAAACATTCTTTATTGGTTTTCATTCCTATTGGTCTTATATATATATATAGCCTTCCTCGATAAATAAGCTATCTATCACTACGAGAATTTTCAAATCGGACCTTACTTCCTGACCAGTACTTCCTGAGATTAGCGCGTTCAAGCAAACAACTCTTCACCTTTATAATATTAGTGTATAGTACCTATAGATTATTCTCTAGCGGGCACGTTGGACGTTATCCCGCCCTGTTAATGAAAAAAAAAACATATTATATACGTAAACCTTCCTTATGAATCACTTTATCTACGGGCGAAAACCGCATAAAAATCGATTCAGTAGTTTTTAAGTTTATCGCGATCAGACAGATAGACAGACGTGATTTTGTTTTATAATATGTAGTGATAGTTAAACTTCATTATGGAGTAATCGTTTTAAATGTTTTCTCTTTATCAGAAGTATTCCAGGGCTGCTCTTTGTACGTCAATTGCAGTAGCATCGATCAGCATAGAGCGGGCAGGCTGGCTCGACAGGGTTGTACAATATCACAAAAACCGTTTCTAAAAAACCCGATTTTGAAACATTCTTCATTGATGCTCCGCTCCTATTAGTCTTAGCGTGATTATACATAACCTATATATAGCCTTCCTCGTTAAAAGAGCTATCTAATACTGATTTTTTTTCCAATCGGACCAGTAGATCTTGAGATTAGCGCGTTCAACCATACAAACAAACTCTTCAGCTATATATGTAAATGAAGATCATTTAAATCTTTATTTGAATTTCTTACTCTTTTATTTATTGAAATATTTATGTTTTTTTTTAAACTCTATATTATCTATGGTAGAGACTTGCAGGATTAACTATGGAATAATGACAATTAGATGCCATTTGTAACGTTCACGTTGTAATCTATAATTAATAAGGAATAAATAATAAAGTGAAGCAATAGCTTTGAATGTTGTTTCTCTTATTACAGAGCAACTTATTCAGCCTATTGTTTAAATAAAACGATATACCCAACCACACAACCCATTACATATATATTATTAGTATAGATTATTTTAGATTTAATTTAATTTGAGACGCGAGATAAGTGGAAATATAACAAATCATAAGAATTAAATACCAGGCAAGTATAGCTCCGTAGAGTCATTAGAACTTGTTAAGATATCTTCGAAATTCACAAGGCCGGTGTCACCCACTTAACCATGCGGCTTGGGACACAAGAGGCTCGTCACACGAGCTGACTCGTGACGTAGCTATCGTTGCGTTTCTGATTATTCACGGACAAATGTAAAATATAATGGGTGCTTAATATGCTAAGAACGTTTTTGTGACAGTTGTAGTCATTCGGTCTTTATAAAGCTGTGTTTTCTTCACACCACTTATACCCTTATTCCTACTAATATTTTAAAAGCGAATGTGAGTTTGTTTGTTTGTTACACTTTCACGCCTTAACTACCCAATCGACCATCATAAAACCTTGCATACACGTTGTTAGAGATACGAAAACGACAAAACACCTCTCGTCCAGATAAAATACAGATCTCGAGAGATAATCGAATCTACGTTCTCACGAGTGAAGGCGCGGGTAAAGAGGTAGTTTATAATTTCTTTTGAAATGGGTAATATTGAGAACTGTTGATAGAATTCATGATTTAAATTACCTAATACCTTAAAAAATTATCAGTGAAAGAGTAATTCATTTAAAATTTTCTTATAATTCATTTGAATTGTCGGTAAAAAGATGATTTTAAAATATATACTAAAATGAGTTTCAGAGACAATTTAATTTTGTATTAGTGCGTGCACCTCGCTGTTGATTGTATATCATGAATATTGAAATAGCATCAGACATTTTAGTAACAAAATGTTGCGGTATTTGTTGTGTTTCACAAATAATGATTCTGTTAACTCAATCAATGTGAATATTAAAAGGGTGCGTGGTGGACGCACTGCACACACCTCAATGCAATGTTGCTGATTTAATCATTCATTGGAAACGCTCATAGTGAATGTTACTTTGTTTACCACTCGATAGCCGTTAATTTGTGACAATTGTGAACGGAACGAGACATCTGAGGGAATATGTGTGTGGTTATGGGTGTGATTAATACGTTTAAAGCTTTATTTAGCTCTCTTCTCGAAATATGATCGCTTTTCATTGCTATCTATCTTGTTATTTTATCGTTATCGGGTTAGGGATGGGTATGGGTATTATTTTTTAGTAAAATTAAAGATAATTATGATAAAAATATCTTCTCACGAGGGCGTTTGGGTGTTGATACAAACATACCATTTTTGAGTTACGTGACATATTGGTTTGAGCATCATTCTAATATTTTATTCTCGATTCTGACATTATTTGAAGGAAGTTTTTATATGTATTAGCATGATAGTCCAGGATCCGCGGTCCATTTTTGCACTTGATTACTATCAAGCTAATTTTCCGTGAGTAGCTTCGTTTCGATGAGACGCCCAACAATTTCCTGTGAGAAAATTCTCGATTGTGGTAGCTAATAGAGGTAGCGAAGATAAAATATGTCGAGTTGATGATTCTCAAAAATATATTACTAACTGGGTTTATTTTTGTTGAATCTCAAGATAATTATCTAAATTATTTGAAAACATATTTGTCCTACAAAATGTATGGTTTGATTAAAGAGGGGACTCTTTAATCAGGGGAGGGGACTCTTTAATCAGGGGAGGGGACTCTTTAATCAGGGGAGGGGACTCTTTAATCAGGGGAGGACTCTTTAATCAGGGGAGGGAACTCTTTAATCAGGGGAGGGGACTCTTTAATTCTTTAATAACCAAATCAGGGGAAAATCATCTGAATGTATTAAGCCCATTTACTTATCTACATTTTTCTCGTACTTAAGTGGCGTCGTCATTAAAATTACAATAACTGTTCATAGAGTGAATCGATGTTAATGAAACTAAGACTAAATCTTGCTCGAGGATATGCCTTATGATTTTCTTGATGAGGTTTTATTGTGAACACGGTACTTTAGCAGTGATGCGTGTTCAAACAAGCAGACAAACAGACAGACATTTCTAAGAATGATAGAAATGTATTTTATTACTTATACCAATATATACATGCAACAATTTTTTTCACAAAAATGTAAAAGTACAGGCACGTTAGATTTAAGAATGTAAATATGTATGTATAAATATATGTATAGATAAGGAAGTAAGGATATAGTAAAAACACAGTAATGTATATTATAAACATTTCCATCATTATTTCAAAATGCATTACTGTATTTTATTTTTTTTATTTTGAAAAGAATGTGTTCTTCGATGTTAGTGTATATAAAATTAACCAAGAACTAAGAAGTATAATGAAAAATAAGGTAAATCCCATCTCAATTGTATTATGTAAATATGTACAGCAACGTCGTCAGTTGCCACAAGTTGTTGTTCTTTAGAATGAATGTATGATTTTATACTCGTACGTTAACTATAAATAAAACAGTTTTTTATGTCCTATTCGCGGAGAGAGATGGGATCGGGATGCGGTACTTGCGACTTCCAATTTAACTTTTCTCAGCTTTCGACGACTTCGTCGACTACGAATTTTTATGATTCGATGTGATCCAAGAGAGAAGAGCGATTTACGAAAATATTCTAATAAGTAGTACTTGATTAATAACGTTCTTAACTTATCTACAGTATGCTTATGGTATTCTGTATGTCCACACATCACACTCCCGCGGCGAAAAAGTTTTATATTTTCTTAAATTAAAATAACGAAAAATTTACCGCTTGAATGATGGTCTAAAGGATATGTGAAAAATAAAAGAAGAAGAAAAGAAAATAAGAAAAAAATGATGTCTAAACGGAGATAAACATAGAAAAATAAATCATGTTGTGTGATTTTTGTTTGTTTCAACGTATCAATATCTGGAATTGTCAGTTAGTTAGATTTGAACAGTTTTTCTTTGCGTTTTACAACCTATATATTAAGGACGCTACGATACAAGAGCAGAATTATTAAAATGTTGGTCTGCGAGTACACTAAGCGAGATAGAACATACGGTGTGGACTATTCGACGTGGGCCGATCTGTGAATGCCTATGTCATGTTTTTGTCATTTTTTACGCGAGTTTGTTTAAGCTTGCTTAACTACGCCTACAGTAATTCAAAAGTACAAAAATCAATTATGAGCGAAACCGCGATTCACATGTAGGTACTTACATTTATAATTTTTTGTGGGTATACATTTTTGTAGATATTTCGCATCCGCCGTAGTTTATGAGCTTGCGGCGTACCTTTTTCAGGACCGATCTTTACAATGATTTCGTATTCGTTCGAGTCGTTACGAAAGAAACGGCCTGCCTATTGTTACCAGTCCGTATTGAATTCGTCGAGTTTTTAATTTTACCCCGGGATCGGCCAAACAAAATTTCGATATCGGTTAATTTATCGCGGCGGTCCCGTTTCGAGGGGGTATTCAAAGTTTTGTATAAAAACGATGTCTATATTAAAGCGAGTAATATTTTTACTTCAATAAAATGGCAATGCCGTTTTAAAAGTGAAATAGAATACATGTTAGAATCAATAAATATTCGTATATACTTTCCGCCTCATTATATTTGTAAGCTTTTATTAAACAGCGGTTGTCACATATTAACGTATTCACATTCATAGCCCCATCAGGAAATTTAGGATATATCTATCTAAATATATAAAAACCCAGTGTTTGTCCACGATGAACTCCGAAACTATTCAAGCGATCTTCGTGAAAGTTGGCATGTATAATTTGGTCCAACTTGAGAGATAGGATAATTTATATCTCGATTAATATCCTCGATATTTTTTAATTACAGATTACATTATTGTCAATGTTGATTATTGTTATGAATTGTAAGTTTCATCAGTATCGAACAGATGGCGCTTTAAATGAATTTATTGACAGGACTGCTGTTATAGATCTATCATAGATTTCGCCACACTTTATTATAATTTTAATTCAACATATACCAACTGAGCCACAGTAACATATGGCTGGATCAGGTAGTAACATATAAACACAAAATACTTAATTTTGTGTTGACAAAATCTTTAAGAATAAGATTTAATTTAATTTTACCATTTGAATCGAGTCCCTTAAACCAATTTGGTCGTATTGAATGGGATTGTATGAGTAGAATGGTTGTGATAAATGAATTATATGATGTACAATAAATCGGCCTAAGAGGGGACGAGGCCATAAGTGGATTAGGGATCCTTTACGCTTCTAGTTGCGTCAATGGATCTGGAATCTTTTGTATTAGAGAGCTGTCGATGGCTATGCATGCCTGGTACATATGTCTAGAGATTACTTATAATTCCCATTTGGCGTGAACAAAAATAATTTGAGACTGAGTAAAGTAAGTCGTAGTAATGATTACATTCTTGAAGTCTTTTGAAACTTTGTTCGCACCACAGACGTAAGATTCATTGTTTTTGTATTTGTGAAAAAAAAAACGCGTAACTAGTAACTAAAAAACAAGGGATTTTTTGCAACTTTTATATTTTGCTGTATGATCAAGCTATAAAGCCAATGAATCTTCATAAATTTACTGATTTCATTTATAAAAGTATTGTAGTATTCTTTAATAATAAAGATGATATCATTTGCTTCGGTCTGTTATTTCAAAATATTAATAATCAACTATTGAGTACTGTCTGTTTGTGGTTGTACATGAAAACCTACTATTGATGTGTGATTGTTGATTGTACGGGCTGAAAGTTTAGATGGTAGCAATATTTATGGAGGTTACTATGAACTCGATTCTCGTCCTAAATCAATTTAAAAATAGGTGCTTAATATTAGTCCTAATTATCTAAAAAATACAAAAATTATACGCCATCCTCTACGCCTCTATTTTAAGCACAGTGTGAATGACCGTCGGGTGACTTCACTTTCACTCGAAAGTGAATGTGGGTACGGCATGAACAAAAGAAAAGAGTTTATTATCCGTTTTATTATCGAAGGTTATTACCTCCGGGTAGCCCCTAACAGCTTTTAGCACCGGATATTGCACCTAGGCTTATTACGTTTGTGTTTATACTTTTGAAAGTCTTAGAACAAACCTTGACTTAGGTTCGCATTGTTGTTTATTTGTATTTGTTTTGATATTATTATTTATACGTATTTCATATACCTCTACCCTTTAAAAGAAAACTACTGTCCTTGTTGTTCTGAATGAGTGTGGATTCGAACTACACTCCCTACTTCTATTTTCCTAATCTAGTATCTAAAATTTTCCTACAAATAATGAATTCATAATTGTCGGGCTTTATCATCAATGTCGTTTTAATTTTACATTGTGTACAAGCTCAAACGTTTTTGAAAATACAATGATATTGAAAACTTATTCATCTTAGAACAGAGTCAATTTAAGGATTGATTGATATTAGCCCATCTATGTTGACGAACGGGCCTCGGTTCCAGCCCCAGACGAGTCTAAACTTAGCTAAACAAGCAGACAGATTGGCCTGAGGCTTGTTTTAATTAAATCAAATTAATATTTCTATCTACTGGGCTTTAGTCTTGACGTCGACGCATGTTTAATTTCTTAAGAAGCGCGCTCGGTTTCGTGTAACGTTAGTCATAACTGTCTATAAAGTTTTTAAATTAGTTCCAGAACTTTGATACCTGTCGTTGTATCCGACGAGCGGCGACTAAGTATTACTGTTATTCAAATTTCTTGATATCCTTCTGTGCTTCAATCTGGCTGAAGCACGGGAAATGTCGAAGTCCTCCGAGCTTAAACTTTCATACACTTCATGCCAAACCATCAATCGAGTCCGAGTTTTTCGTCAACAAGAGATTAAATCCAGTTTTTAAAATCAAATTGTGAATCTGAGCTTTATATGGTCCTTTATTTTTTGGCAACCAATCATCCAGATTATTAGTGCTATTGTCGAGTAGGTTATAATATTATGAGTGTCTTGCGATAATATTAATGTCGTAATAAGATGAGCTACCCCTTGTTAGAACTTTCCAGGGAGTTTTTGTAGCATCTCAGATCACATTCCGTGATATTATTTCCCATCCACTTCACTTGCACTTCACAATGACCGAACTATATTAAGTAAAATTCCACCAGTATTACAAAATAATAGAGTCAAATAACACAAGATTATGAAAAAAAAAAAAATCCACTACATAACAGACTAAGTTCTCGCTAAGAACTCCTGTATGTTTTGTATACTTTAAAGTTATTATAGTTTTGAAGAATTATGCTCCTGAATGAAACAGCGTTCTTGCGAGTTGTCGATAAACTAAAGGTATCGTTAAAAAGTAGAGAGGGGTGGAGTAGAACTTGATTAGTTGGTAGTCCGGTGAGGCTGGTAAGACCTTGCAAGGTCAATAGCGTAGTCAGTTCGAAAAAAAAAAGGTTGATTAGTTTTGAATGAGGAATATACGCTTTGATCTTTTGTATTTCATAAAGATATAAATTACTTTCTACTCGACTACTCTATATGTATATTTGTACAAATTTAATTTAACTAGTTGAGTTCTTCCAAAGGTGGTATTTTAACAGTCTGTAACAGGTATTGCTTAATTTGCAACTAGTTTTTGTATTGTATTTTGCACGCCGCAACGCTTCGAATTAATTCTTCAATTTAATTAGGATTTTGAATTACGCTAAATTTATACATTGTAAAGTTGGTGGTAGTTTTTGAATGTGTCTCTCTCTCTCTCAGTATCTCAGTATTTCAAATAACATCTTGTAAGTGTAGCAACTAGCATCCTGTATTTACTATTGAAAGATGCATATATCTCTTGACATACCGAAACTAACTAGAGGGGTATTACATTAAGAGACAATATATAAGCATAGTATGAAATTGTTACTTTTTTCAAATGTATAGTATTCTGATTGTGGAAGCAAATACGGTGCGAAGCGTATTCATTGGTGCATCTTTGATAATTCCCTGTACTTACTTATTCTACGCGGCGATGTCTACTCATATTGGAATAGTTACTTACTCTTAAGCCCTCTCTACCAGTAATGCATATAAATATTTATTATTTCTGTTAGTATTTGATTATTTTAGCAAAAACTTGTTATGTGAATATTTAGTTTCATACAGGTCTCTTGCTAGCATCGTTACGTTTATATATTTTTACTTTATAAGACTATAGTATATAGTTACTTTATAAGACCTGTACCACACTCTATCACATATCTTGCCAATAGCCTTTGATACGAGACAGTAGATGAGAAATAAGTTTTATCTTTTAATCGAGTTGTTCTTGTATAATTTTTAACAATTTTATACTAATTTACTCTTTAAGATAACTATTCTTTCTAGTAATCTCAATAATAACTACTAAATAAATATATATAAGATTTCATATGCTCTACAAAAGAGTAAAAAGATTACGTAGAAGGCTTTGAAAATAGCAATTATTTGTACTTAGTAGTTATATTAGTTTGGGAAAATAAGAGAAATCTATTTTCATAAATTTAGACTCTATAACACAAATCTAATCCCATAGGAAATGAGCCTCAGGACAAGATTAAGGTGTCGGAAGAAATCGCTTGAGCTTGCTATTTATTTAACTTTATTATTACCTAATGGTATTAGGATATTGACGATGCTAGAGTTGATTTTTATACTCTATATTCCTTTTCGGATGTTGCATGACCAACGAAAGCTCCGACTCAGTTGCTAGGATTCGAACCTACGTCCACCGACGCGGTTTCCGAACACGCTATTAAATAAGACATCACGGATTCAAAACATTAGCCAATTAGTCTTTCCACAGTCAATATATTTTATTTATTTGATGAAAATTAATAAGCTTATCACCATATTGGGTTCTTTCTATTGTACGTATTTTTTTATATTTTATACGACTCCATTAGGCATTTTTACAGTAAAAATAGACTTGTTTGTGGGTAATCTGTTTGTCATACATTTCTACGAAACGCTTTGTTGTAATGTCAATAATACACGATTCAGATAACGACTGATTTATTTAGATCCACCTACATATACAACATCTTCCCCTTAAAAACTAATGTATACAACATCTTCCCCTTAAAAAGATTACCCTTACATTTATTAAACAGTAACAAACATATGGAAACAATTATCACTTTATACCATCTTATCAGATACTCGTTATGTAATAAACAGTATTCTCGAAACTATCTCAGATTATGTTTACACAATTGCCTATGCAAGAATCTATAAATTACAACTACAAAATACAATTTTATAGTTTATATATAAAGATATAACAATCATTACAAAATAAATGCATAACAATTCTTATGAAATTTAATTACTTATTTTCTTATAAAACACAGTTTAAAAGTTTTAGAAAATAATAAATATTTACAAGTATTACTTATAAATCACCAAGTAGCTTAGCACGGCTACGTGTAAATGGTGGAGAAGTAACAAGAGTGGGTTGATTAGATTTTGCCTGTTCACTGTTGGACGTGCTGCATTGTTTATTTTTATTTAATGGTGAATGAACATTTTCTGATGTTTCATATTTTATTAAATGGCGTCGATTACGCCTATACGTGACAAGGTTATTTTGAACGAAATAGGACCTTGGAGTCTCAGCGCCCTGCACTATCGTACCACGAGTCCTGTGATTACCATCTAAGTAAATGACCTTATCACCCTTATTTAATTTTTTCAATTCCTTACTACGTTTATCGTAATATTTTTTAGAAATAACTTGTTTATCTAATAATCTTATACACTCGGAGGGATTCACTGGATTTGGCTGTAAACATTTAGGATGAGTTGGTAGTTTACAACGAAGCCTGCGTCCCATGAGAAGCTGTGCAGGAGAGCTTAAATCGTCCCTGTTCTCTACTGGTGAACGATTAAACTTACACATTCTCGCGAAATGTCCACGGTTACCGCACACGAAGCATGTAATATTGCGCACGGGGCATACTGCCCACTCACAACGAACGTTTCCGCACGCGGCTGCCGCGCCGGCTCAGCAATCGTGCGGTCTGCACGCCATGACGTCACCGCGCTCGATGCACCCGACCGAGGCGGCGCGGGCGCGCGC
Organism: Antheraea yamamai; assembly: GCA_036509395.1. Classification (NCBI taxonomy): domain Eukaryota; kingdom Metazoa; phylum Arthropoda; class Insecta; order Lepidoptera; family Saturniidae; genus Antheraea; species Antheraea yamamai. The sequence continues at coordinate 16,188,306 of AP028437.1, read as the reverse complement.
CTCTCGTCGCGTCCTTGCATACGCGAAGCGGCGCGCATGCCGCGCCCCCATCGTCTTTGAATTCCGTCTATATGTGTATTATTTGCTTGACCGATGCTACCCTCGATTTGTTGTTCGCTTTCTAACGTTATTTCGTTAGCTTGACATAATTTTATGGCCAAGTCTATGTCTAGGTTATCTGCACGCAATATACCGATTTCTGGTGCTAGTACTGAGAACGCCGCACACTATACGGTCTTTAATGAGATCATCTTCTTAAGTAGAAAACTCGCAATTTTTAATTATTAAACGTAAAGCTGTTACATACTGGATAATTGATTCGCCCTCTTCTTGATTGCGCGTGAAAAACTTATATCGCACCAGCGTAGTATTTGTTTTTGTACCAAAATAATTGTCGAACTTTTTTAACACTACCGTAATATCACTCCTCTCGGCTTCATTCTCAAACTAAAGGGTTTGATATATATCAAAACCTTGTGGTCCAATCAGATTTATGAGTAAGCTTGCCTGGATTTTCGTGGGTTCCTTATAAACCCCTGAGGCATTGAGAAACACCATGAGTTGCTGTCGCCAGCGTTTCCACCCGTCGGCCCGGCCGACCGGTCCACCCTCCATATTGAATTCTGCAGGAGGCCGCGCGTGCTCCATTTGTAATTAACAGTTTCACTCGATGTATGATGTTAACTTGAATGTCAATTATCGCACACAATGTACAAGTATGCTATAACACCAACTATTACTCAATGAATATGTTAAATATTGTTTAAACTATTTTTTATACCGCTGCCATCATGTTGTAATGTCAATAATACACGATTCAGATAACGACTAATTTATTTAGATCCACCTACATATACAACCCGCTTGTTAACTATTCATGAGTTTTTTAAACCGAAAATATAAGTACAAAGAATCTTTTAGCAAGTTGAGTAGAATTTTGTTCGAAATGTCTTTGACATTGTATAATAATCCATGAAAACGGTTCACAAAGTAGGTGCGTAAAATACTTTGAAATAAATTTAGGAAATATTTAAATCAGAGACGTTTGAATAATTAAGAAAACGTCTGTTATTATCGTTAAAGTTATATTTCAACGAGATGTTTTAATTAAGTTTCAATTTGAAAGTGTTTAATTGACAGTTTAGGTACCGTACATGTAGTAAACTCAACATTCATCCTTTTACAATACATCGGTATAGGTCTATTTCTGATTTTTATGTCTATCGTATTACATCTATTCGATATGACATTTGATGCCGATGAGATTCTTTTTTTTTCTATTGTAAAGAATATTCTTCGAGGGTGTCCTATTTTAATTTCATTAGCATTGGACTTTCGCTTTCGAACATATACTAGGGAACTTCACAAAATCGATTAGGAAATGTAGAGTAGGTTTTTTTTTATATATGTCATAGGAGGTAAACGAACAGGTGGATCACCCGATATTAAGCGATCACCACCGCCCATAGACACCAGCAAAGTAGAGGAGTCGCAAGTTCGTTGCCTGCCTGTGTTGGGGGAGGGGGAGAGGGAAAGTGGGCCTCCGGCGCTCTCACTGGCCGAACGAAACGCAACAAAGCAAGCACTATTACTTCACGTCGGTTTTCTGTGAGAAGGTGGTACTACCCCGGGCGAGCCGACCCATTCATGCTGAAACCAGTAATAACTACAGCGTAGCTCTACCACTCTCAAAATATAGGCAATATAGTTTTTCAAATATAGATTTATAACAATTTTAAGGCTAGATGGGTATCTAATCATAGTTAAAGGTGTTCTGGGAGTTTTTGGCTGGATCTATATTTTATTTGACTATATTTTGTATTTGTGCACGTGTGAAATGGATGGAAAATAATACCACGGAGCATCAATTCTGAGATGTCACAGACACTCCCTGGCGTGTTCTAATAAGGGGGCCACCATCTTGTTAAACCTTTGAAATATCATTAAGACACTTGTAATAATATTAACTACTCGACAATGGCAGTAAATAATCTGAAAGATTTGTTTCCATAAAAAAATTGACAAAAAGACGATTTGGTGCATTTTTAGAATAGATTTTTATGAAGTCGTTCTACTTCTATTGTTAAAATATTTGTGGCAACAATATTCCATACGTCTACGCTATGAATTTAACTTAATACATTCGCTGTACCTTGTTATATACCTCGGAGCTTTACCAATCTGTCTTTTTCTGTTTCTATTCGCGAACGGATTTCATCCATTACTAACAATTGAATATCGAGATATAATGCTCCTTCTACTGGATATTCTATTCAAAATCAAATTGCAATGTAATATAATCGATAGTTCTATTGAGTATACGTTAAATCCAATTTATCACAAATTTATCAAAATAAATCGAAATCCCTTTGAGACTAGCCAAATCAAAATAATTTTAGATATTATCCAGAAGATATAAGAGTAAGATCTAGATCTAATACTTCAATAAAAATGTCAAGTTTAATCCAGTTCATAAAGCAGTAAATTTAAATGTTTAAAATATTTAACTATATTTCAGATCGATAAATATTGACAGTTTTTTTTTATACCACGACGGTAGCAAGCAAGCATGCGGGCCGCCTGATGTTAAGCGGTCACCGCAGCCTATGGACGCTTGTAGCATCAGAAGTGTTACATGCGCGTTGCCGACCCTTAAGTAACATATAATATGTTTGTTCGAAGCGACCCCCCAATAGCCTTGATATATTCTCCTGTTTCGGCTTGCAATAATGCATGCGTGAGTCCACTTTAGTAAAATTCATTGAAAGTCTTGAAAGCGCCCTACAAATTTGCAAGCTCTAAACAGTAACATTTATTGTAAAGTTTTAGATTGGAGTGGGTCGATCTCTTTCTAAGAACAAATAGCAAAAAACATTCTTATTAAAAAAAATTATACTAGCTCGGTAAAATGATGTATAATACCTGATGGAAGTATGGTACAGTCGAAAAACAACGGCTGTCGTCGCTGTCATGCCGACCTACAAATGTGTTTCGTCACGCCTTGTTTTTAAGGACCTTGTATAAAAAAATTGAAATATAAACCTATATAATGAAACGCATTTTTTTAATTAATTGCCAAATTATTGCTTATATTATAAATACGAATGTGAATTTGTTTGTTACGCTTTCATGCATTAACTACTTAACCGATAATCATGAAAAGTGGCCTATACTATATAATGTGGACAGGGGTATATAAAAAGACATAGGGTACCTTCCATCCAGAAAAAATACTGTTCCCGAGAGATCGGTCAAGTCCATATCAATACGAATGGGGCCACCGGCGAAAGCTAGTAGTACTCTCAATCTCAGTCATTCAGCTAGTAGAGAAGTAAAGTAGAAAGCTCAAGAAAAACAAGCTTGAAAATTATACCTCAACGATAATTCCCACAAAAATAAAAAATTGTTTATTTTCTTTCTTTCCTTATTCTCTCAGAAAATTTAAAAGCACCAAAATGATACGAATAGAGTTGTCTACAAATCGTTCTTAAAATTACATACATATGTTTGTTCTAGTAGTCCGGAGACTGTTTTCCTCAAACTTTTTTAACGTACAGACTTGCATTGCTTTTATTATTGTAAGTATAGATATATGTTCTATAAGAGCGTTGACATTATTATATTATTACCATTAAGTCCTGTTATAAGCAAATATTTGGTCGAGTCTACCAAAAATATTTAAAGTCTAAGCGTATTCTTTGTGATGTAATGCGTTATTAAGATTTATATGTTTATTATAGCTGAGGTAGACACCATATTTTTATTACAAAAACGAGCAGTTCGAGCAAACTACAATATGGGACCTCGCGAATCCTTAAAGACCAAGTTCAAGGAGTACGGTATCTTAACCCTGTCCTCCCAATACATTCTTGACAATTTAATGTATGTCCGTAAGAACCTAGAAAAGCTAGATTTCGTAAAATACCGGCACAATCTAAATACTAGAAACTGTGACATACTGGTTGTCCCACGTTTTAGACTTAGTAAAACCAGTAACAGTTTTTTGGGAAATAGTGTTAGACTATACAACAAAGTCCCATAGGATATTACCGATTTGCCGGACTGCGAATTTAAGCGCCATGTCAAGCGGGTTTTGGTGTCAAAAGGCTATTATAGAGTGGATCAATATGTGAACGATGGTGATGTCTGGAATTAACTCATCTCTGTGCATCCATTAAAATATATATATTTGTTAAAAAGATAAGCCAGATCGAGTTTCTTGCCGGTTCTTCTCGATGACTGGGTTGTTTTCCGAACCAGTGGTAGTTTTGACGTTCATAAGTGCCTTCTTAGGGCCTAAATTGAATAAAGTGTTTTTGATTTGATTATATTGTTTGTAAATAAATATTGCGTAGATCGTGCAGCACGAGATCTTTATATCAATTTTGATCTATTTAAGAAGGACTCTGGTGGTAATACAATAGATAAAGTAACAGGCGTTCATGAATCTCTATCGACCCGTGTACTAGACCGCTTCAATACAGTAAGGCCCGTAACGGTTGTTGGTCGTCTATATCCACTAATCTCTAAGTAATGCCATGAAATGAGATAATTATGCGATGAAAGAAGTTATGATAATCTGGTATATGTAGTAATGAATATATATACAAAAGTTAATACGATTCTAATTATGATTTTTGAAATTAAAATTAGAATTCTAAAGATGTAACCTTTTGTTTATTCTTTCAAATACAGGAGGATAAGAAGTATTATATTAAGATATGTTACTGCAGAGCCAAATTGCCTTTTCTTGCAATTTAAAGTGTCTTAATTTAAGAATCATTTCAATTTCAAATAAATAATGTAAAAAAACTTTATCATTGAGATTTATTAATATGATAATATGCTCTGAACTAGCAATTGATTGAATATTTATAATTTTACTAATGAACGTTTGCTATAAATATGTAATCACAGGTCTACTGTATTTGTCTTGAAAATACTACCAGTATTAGGAGTGAAATTAAAAGGGTCTGTTGAACAAGGGTAGAGGCGGTCGTTACTCGTCCGGCCTCACGGTCGGACGGACGGACGAATGTCCGGGCTCAGGTATCGGCGATCATTCGTTATACGTGGCCAGAAACTAAATGGAAACTGAATGGAAAAGGGCCGGCACAAACGACTACACTTTACCTACTATAATGCTCCTTCTACCGAGGTATGTTTGTGTTTTACTTGAATTAAAAAGTGCTGTTCCTATGACGATTTAATGTATACTCTTATTTGTATTATTCGGTATTCTTACGTCACTTAGTGTTGTATGAGTTAGTATTTTTTTACGAGAATATTTATGTTACATATAGGAGCATAACAAAGTGGTGGCATTGCATTTGATGATAATCACAGTTCAGTTTAGATACGACGGCGACCGTCAAGACATCTACAATACTTCGTTAGTCACTACTGTCATGCCGGCTTGCAAGTTTCTCGGCTATTGGATATATATTCGCTGATCCCGAAACGTGATAGACCAAAAGAGAGTCTGGTACAGATCTCTACTGCCATCACTTGATACTTGATGCTAAATATATTTGTCACTGTAGAAATAAAAAAGTAGACACTAGACAGACGTAGACTACACGTTCTACATGATTTGGTGTTGAATAATCAACAAACCGAGTTTTAAATTTTTTTGGCGTATAAATGTAAATTGATAATGTTTGTTAACTGATGTATATATTTTGTTTTGCAATTAAAATTACGTCAGGATACGGCTGTTGTACTGTATGTATACCCAGACGATACCGCGGGATATTATTAATTAGTTTATATATTTGAATATTACGAAGAACTAACTAAGTGTATATTCGTATTGTTATGTATATTTTTTATTCGTCCTCAATAGGCATATGTATTTCAATTATAATAGGGCAATGATACTATTCAACGAATAATTAGTTGAAATTAAAGTCGTCGACACCCTCGCGAGCTGATGTTATTTTGTTTTAGTTGTAGAGACATGGGAATATTGGACTGGAGGCCCGTTGGATGTCTCTCGTCTCATTAGCTTTCCCAATAAAATAATTGAGAGTTTCAGTTGCGGGGTTTGTCCGGGGCGAGCAGGGGGCAGGGGGCATTAGGGCGCCCGGGACGAGTTTCAGTGATCGGCCGCCCGCCCTGGCGCCCGTACGCCTCGCCCGGGATAATAACTAACGTGTGCTAACAACATCAACGTATGTTAATAACAGAATAACAAAACAGTGAATTATTACTAAGAAAACATCAGTGGTGTTTATTCGTTCGAAATTTCATGATACCTAGACGAGGCTATGAGATTGCTTGAGAATATAATAACAAAATAATGGTGTTTCAAGTTGTCTTCAGTTATATATGATACGATTATTATGAGCCTACGCATGGACTCGTCAGAAGGTGGAGTAATTCTCCATCTGTCCGGTATCAAGTTCCCATTTTATAAAATGTCTTTACAATTTGTTGCGTAACTATTTTTATGTTAGTTTATTAGTAAATCAGTATTTCTTTTTCTGTAATATTATTTTCAAATCCATATTTTTCAATTACGGTAATAATGGATTTTTACAAGTTTTGATTTGTTACGTAGTCAGCCAAACGTAGTAAAACTTTGATGACGTCAAAGAGATTTATTTACAGTAAATGTATTTTAAATTTTCACATAATTTACACTCAGCTTGACAAATTACAAACCAATAATTATTCTAAAATTTAATATATACGAGATATATACACTGTAGAATGATCTTTCGGATTGGACTAAAATAAAACAATTACATTTTATTATACATATATACTATTATACATATATACATATAGTTATTATAAATTTTAAAAACTATGCTTAATAAACATTTTGTATTACTATTTATTAGATAATACAATACTTTGCGCGTACGATATCAAAAAGCACGGCGGCCACACATTACTATAAAGGTACTTTCCTATTCATTGTGCAAATGCTATTCGATAACTATATATTGCTGACATAACTGTCTTCTCCGCACACTGTAAAAAACCTCTTATAAGATCTTGGACGCGAAGTGCTTTCAACATTTTTAGTTTCAAATTGACTATACCTTTATTTATATCTAATACTAGCGGGCCCGGCAGCCGTTGTCCCGCCCTGATTAAAGATAAATCCTTGACAAATTATATACCAAAACGTTCCTCATTAATCACTTTATACACTGGTGAAAAGCGCATGAAAATCCGTTCAGTAGTTTTTGAGTTTATCGCGAACAGACAGATAGACAGACAGACGCGGTAGGGGACTTTATTTTATACTATGTAATGATACTACCAGATTGGATTAGTGGCCTATTGATCTGAACTAATAAAAATATGAGTAGCAATATGTGTTGTACACTAGCGGGCCCGGCGGACGTTGTCCCGCCCTGATCATAACAAAATCCTTGATAAATTATATACCTAAACCTTCCTCGTTAAACACTTTATATACTGGTGAAAATTGAATGAAAATCAGTTCAGTAGTTTTTGAGTTTATAGCGAACAGACAGGCAGACAGACGTGGCAAAGGCCTTTGTTTTATAATATGTAGTTATTTATTTAAATAACGTTCTTTTTTATACTGTTATTATCATAAATGCTTGTGTACTGGACGTTATTGTTATGGGATCACCTCCGAACATTTTGTTTCGTTTTTGTCTTAATATTTAAAGTGTATTTCAAGATATATTATAAAATAATGTATTTAAGTAGGTAATTGTATGGAACGAACTTTTATCAAACGATTACGTTTCTCATTTCGGTTGAAATTGGGTCTCCTTCGACCTACAAGACGTATGTTCGACATTTATCTAGCTCGGTGTAATCAACGGATCTTTTTATCTTCGTTCTGTTGATACCGGCACAACGGACCCATCTTCAACTTCTCGTAATGTCAAGAGAGATTCGATGTTTGCACTAAATCTTGGCCTCGGACCAAGATCGATTCTTTCGCAAAAATACTGAAATACTTCGATACGTATAAACTATGTGATGCTACTAGTAACGGCTTTTATCAATTTAGTTAATATTTAGGTAAAAGTGAATATTTCAATTTGTAGTCTCGATTTTAACAATATTTTTATTTAAAGTTTGTTACAACTGCACGTATTTAATTTTATTTCAAGCATTACTTTGGAATGTTTTGAACTATGCTTTTGTAGTTGCTATGCTAACTATCGTGTAGCTATTCAGCAAACCTAAATCTATACATAATATTTTGTTGTTGTTATTTAAAAGAAGTGTAGGGAATTCGTATCGTTTTGGAATTGACCTGCGATTAGTAAACTGCGGTAGATGCAACTAAGGCAACTTTGTTATTATATTGCATTACTCATGCCACAATGTTCATTGCTATATTGTTAAAGCGTAATTTTGTTATAGCAGAACGTAATATCAGTTTAAGGATAAATGACGTTTTAGTAATATAAAAAAAATGTTAGATTCCTATCACGCTTTAACTTTGTTTTGTAATCAACTCTTATACGCTCTTATATATCACATGCAAGCCCGGACTTACGGCTATATTCAGAGCGACCAATAAGATTGGCGAGGACTATACGTTGCTTTGTTTAAATAGTTTGTTTGCATTATCCAGTATCAAATTACAATGGGGCAAGTCTGTATTGTTCCGCCTACTTCTCTGATAACAATAGACGAAGGCTAATCATATTCATACAATATGTTATTAAAACTGGCTCAAAAAACGAATAGATTCTGTGAAAAAATGACATATAAATTGTATAGACAAATAAGTCAGTAATTATATTTGTTTATGCTTGATATTTGCGCCGAATTGATTTGGACTGAAGATTAATTTTGTTGATGGAATGCTCATGCATGTAAATGTATGTTGTACGTCTGTGCGGTGTGACCGACGCAATTAATAATGGTCAACGTCGACCGATAATTAATTGCGGATATGATATACAATGTAGATAACAAGATAAACCGACCAAAACAAGTATTACATATAGAGTTTACATTTAAAAGTTATAAGCTTGGAATCGTCTTTTATATATAACTTTCACTGTGGTAGCAATTTTTATCAAAGTAAAGTACTCGAATACTTAACTTACTTATTAAGTACTCAAAACTAATCTCGATATTTTCGACTACTATTATTGTTCTTGAAACACAAGTATATTTTTATTGCAGTGAAAATAAAAAAAAGTAGAGACAGTTACAAGAATTGCCGACAGAAGGGATAACTCAAAACAATGGAAGCTTTATCTTTTGAATTTTCATATTAATTATAGTGTGAATGACAATATTTAAATTTCAGAATTTGTTTATTGAAATCATTAACATTAGTGTGATTTTCATATCTATTGACACTCAGAGCAATAATTATATACATTTTTACAAAGTCTATTGATCAATGAAACGTATGTTAAGCTGCAAAATATCAATATTGCATGTACACACTACACAGGCCCCCCTATACTACGCGTCGCTAGTCAGACGCAAGCCGCACAAGCGCAATACAGCCGGTCATGCTTATGTGGCATGTCATGACGCGATATTATAAATTTATCTCCTGCCAAAAACACCTCTCAGCGCGCCTAAAGAAGTTTTCACTTTAAAAATAATTGTAAATTATAGCTGTAAAGAATTCCAAAACATTTTTGATTAAAACTACATAAATAATGAATTCTATCTTAAGAATATTCTGATATTCCTTAATAAAGAGAGTTTATATAGCCGTTTCGTATATCGCGATGCGAGCGATGTTAATAAAACTTTATTAATTAATGTTCCAGTAGAACTAATTGAAAACTTATTTATCTGTTCTGCTAAAATAAATATTTATCTTTTACAACAACTTGGTTCATCTTCGTAAGCTTTATTTTGTTACAAAAAAAATACTACGCGACTTTTAAGTTCAATACCACAGCATTGCCGCTCTGTTCTGGTATAACGTATAATTTAGATTTTGTATACTCAAATCTGTGCTTGTAAAATAATTTTCGTTTATCTGCAATTCTCAGAAAATATTTATTTGTTTGTTTTTTTGGATCTGTCAGTGATTATTATTCGATATCCAAGTGAGATGTCTATACCTGACTTCGTCGCTACGATCATACAAATTTTGATAAATCCATCATAGTGATTTCCTTTTGGTTTGTCGCGTTTTTTGATCAGTCGGTAACCGATACGCTTCCAGGTCGGCGCTACAGCAATGACTGCCTATGGCTTGTAGATGTGTCGATGGTCGCCTTTATTAATATTAAGTTCATATATATGAAATTGGCGTTTTCTTGAACTCACCACTTTGATCTCAAATGTCTGGCGTTTGGTTAGGTATTCCAAATTCAAATTTAGGCGCATGTATTTTTGTTTCGAATCGAATGTTTCTTTTTTTTCGCACCATTTGAATTGTCTTTGACATCGTTCTTTGCACAAAACGGAAAACTTGTAATATAACGTGATACTGACTGACTGACTGTCGAATACGAGTGGCATCATGGCTGCAGAAACAACTAGAAGGATCAGTGATGTGTATGGAAAAGCTGTTGAAAAAAAAAGCACGGTACGTTGTCTTTCTGGAAACTCTGACCTACGGAACAAATCCTGTGGACGGCCGGAGACCCTGGTTGGACGATGAAGAATTAAAGTTTATTGTGGAAGCGGATCGATTGCAAACTACGTCAAAGTTAGCGGCAGGCTTCGATGTGTAGTGCTAAAAATTTATTAGTTCATTTGAGATAAATTGGAAAGTGAAATGGTGAAGAAATGGTTTCTGCATGATTTGTTTGAAGTATACCAGCAAACACGCATTAAGTCCTGCGTTACATTACTCAACTATCATAATAACGAGGGAATTTTGTATTGTATCGTTACTTTAACAAAAAATGGTTATTTTACTACAATCTGAAAAGTTAAACACAGTGGTTGCACCCAGAAAAACCGACCAAACCTTGTCCCAAGCGAAAATTGACTCAGAAAAAGGTACTGTTGGGTGTTTGGTAGACCATCGCTGGTGTCATACACTACAGCTTCCTAAGATCTGGCCAGACGAGTACGGCAGATCTGTATTGTCAACAATTGCAAACCATGACGGAAAAGCTAGCCGTTAAACAACCGAGACTGGTCAATTTCTTTAGCCCAATGCTGTTTCAGGACAAAGCGCGATCTCATACTTCACGGCAGATGGTCGCTAAAATAGAGAAAATACCGTTGGAATGTCGGATACCTACCATATATTCCTAACCTTGCTCCAACATATTATTTGTTTTAGGAATTTTGACAATTTTTGCAAGGAAAAAAATCAATTCTGATAAGGCAATCCAAACTGCCTTCAATGATTTTATTAATTCTCGCTCCCACCGTTTTTTCAGCAGTCGTATCAAGCTATCTATGAGATGGCGAAATTACATAGATAATAACGGCACATATGTAGGTACTTCGATTGCATAGATATATCATTTCATAATAATTTTTTTTCGTTTTCCTTATTCCATAAGAAAAACCAATTTTGTATGTCATGCCCTAATATTATATTACGCTTTGCTTACTATCAGATACAGTGCAGTCATTTAGACGCATCGCAATAAAAATAACATATTAAAAGTATGCTCGTTAAATCTGAAACTGTACATAGTAATTTGATTTCATTGGGAATCGAAATTACAGTGGTAATATTGTTAAAACAGCAATGATTTAATTATCTCACGAGTAAATTACTGTTTAATTGTGTAGAAGATCGCGTTCAATTTGTATTTAATTCTCGAATTAAGCGAACGTGCCTTATATCTCAGTTCAGTGGAACACGAAGCATTAAATAGATAGGGCAAGTGTGGGCTCATAGCGTTTTACAGTACCTAAAATTTAATTAACGTACTAGTTAATGAGGCGTGTGTACATTGTAATAAGTAATTGGAATGGCGTTAAAATTTAATTCGTTTGATAAAATTTTACTTCAAAACTCGAATGGTTTTTATTTGATTCTGATCTACATATAATAAGAATGGAAATCTAACGTGCCTGTTGTTTTTGTACAAAGGTAATAAAATACATTTCAATCATTTTGATTTTCAATCTCTGTCCGTTTGTTTCAAACCGCATCACTGCTAAAGTACTGCGTTTATGATAAAATCCTTTCAAGAAAATCATAAAGCATATTTTTGAGTAACATCTAGTCTTTGTTTTATTAAAATGGTTCGGTATATCAAAAGTTATTGTAATTTTAATGACGACGCGACTCAAGTACGGGAGAAAAGTAGATAGTCATTAAACTTAATACATTTAGATGACTTTATTACTCACTGTTTTGTACATCAAGTACCACGCGGACGAAGTCGCGGGTACAGCTAGTAATTTCTGAACAATAAGGATCAGGAATCTATATTATAATAGAGTAATTTCGTGAAAAAGTAAGCCCAAGACTACGTTAAGTTAATAATTTATTTTGATTCTGTCGAATTCAGATTATAACGGTATAATGAATAAGTAATCAGTAATTTCTGAACAATAAGGATCAGGAATCTATATTATAATAGAGTAATTTCGTGAAAAAGTAAGCCCAAGACTACGTTAAGTTAATAATTTATTTTGATTCCGTCGAATTCAGATTATAACGGTATAATGAATAAGTAATCCGTAAATTGTTTATTCAGTTATGTTGATTTGTTAGTTTGTGATTGTAATATTTATATTTCTAATATAAACTCGTATTTCACTCGTGTACTTTGATTTCGTTTTATCTGTAAATATTCCTTTCAACAAGAGTCTAACGATGTTTTTCTTCATCGACGTGTAAATATTTGTCGAACGTGCTGAGAAATTAATGCAAATACATTCGAATTAGGTCGTGTTAATGTTGAATAAGGGTCAATCGATAAACTTTATATATTATCGTAACCAAATTGACGATCATCAGATAACACTGCCTCAGCTCGTTGATATTATAATTCTGGTTATTAAATTTCAATAAACTTTTCATAGTTTAACAATTTTAGAAGAATATATCAAGATCTAAATTAAAATTATTGCTCTTATAATTTTATATCATATCCTGAAATCTTTTAAATAAAGATTAAATATAATTATTTTAATCACTGAAGTAAACACAGTCTAAACTGTGCGATTTATATACGTAACTGTACATTAGACATGTATCCGAGCACAAGTATTTTTTACAACACACCTAGACACCTTGTAGACACCTGCAACAATTTTTTTAGCGAAAATCGATAAAGTACAGACACGTTAGATTTACATTCTTATTATATGTATAGCTTAATATACCTCGTGTGTTTTTATGTAATTATAATAACTTCAAAAATAGCTAATAATCAGGACCATATAACAACGATTTTACAAATAAAAAAATGATTGAAACATATCTATACTATAATAAAACTGTAGCAAGGTCAAATCTGTACATTAAATATTTTTTGAAAATTTTTATCGGGGTAGACTTCGTTATCGATATAGAAGCCAAAAATAATCTTTTTACAATTTTTGTCTGTCTGTCTGTCTGTCTGTCTGTCTGTCTGTCTGTCTGTCTGTCTGTCCCTGTGAACACGCATCACTCTGAAAGTACTGAATCGATTTTGACGAAACTTGGCACAGTGATAACTAATATTACGAGATTACATCTAGGATACTTTTTATCTCATAAAACGCAAGGGATTCTCCAGGATCTGCCTGTTTGTCTGTCCCTTTGAACACGTACCACTCTGAAAGTACTGAACCAATTTTTACGAAATTTGGCACAGTGATAACTAATATTACAAGGTTACATCTAGAATACTTTTTATCTCATAAAACGCAAGGGATTCTCCAGGATAACGGACGAAAGTCAAAAATTTGTAGTTAATGAAATTTTTGACGGATTTTGGCAAATTTTCATTGTGCTATATATAGCAGACAGATTAGCTAAAAAGATAAGCTATATTTCCCTAAGTTACTTTAAAAAAAATACCAAAAAAAAAAATCGCCAGGATTCGAACCGTCGGCTCCGGCGGACCACATAATGTCCAGTACGTTATAACTGAGCTACGGCTATATGACGTTTCTATTCGTAATTATCAACCACATAAAATGTGTGTAAACGAAACTGTCACTTATAGGTTGTTACATTTATTTTATCGTATAAAAAATGTTTGCTAAACAAAGGTGACAAGATTTTTTCCTAAAACATAAACCAAGATAATAGTTACATTGCATTGTAGAAGATGAATCTCAACTAGAGTTCTATCAGTACGTGTGTTGTTTCGATATTTGATAAAATTAGTTTTCTAAATGTTGTTGAGTCTTGAAGTAGTTGGGTTCAGTTTTGTGAATCTAAGATTAAAATAAATCAGTTAAGGTGTATGCAGTTATTTTTTTTTCTCGAACTGACCACACTATTGACCTAGCAAGGTCTTAACAGCTTCACCGGACTACTGTTTGCAGTTACTATGTTGTATTTATACTATTATTATAATGAGTGGTAAAGTTTTGTTTTCGAGGAATGCTTGGTACCCACTACTGGTCCGATTTCAAAAATTTTTTCACTGTTAGAAAGGTATATTATCCCAAGTTCAGTATCTCAGTAAAAAAGGTGGTTTGTATGTCAAAAATAAAATAAATGTGACCAAATTAAAATTGAATGCAGATTTCACGTATACTTTACAAATTCTTATAAAACAAACAACTAAAACAAAATGGAAATTTAATATAGATAAAGTTCAACTTTTACAGTATGTTACGTGATGAAGTTACAAGGGGTACTGGGAAGACATTTATCGGCAATATATGTAAGTTAGTTTTGATCTTCACTTTGATGACACTACTTTAGGTAATGCTGTGAACAGATTCTAGGCTTATTTTAAAAGATTTCTCACATACCAACTGGGTATATGTTTGAGTGAGTTCCTGGATAGTTTGGATTCACGATTGGAAGTGCTGGATAACGCTTCAATAGGGTTTTAGGTTTTTTAAGATTATTTGCGTTTAAAAATACAATTGAAACCGGTAATAACCGATTTGGTGCAGACGAAGTTGCACGGGTCAGCTAGTTCATAATAAAAATATCAGATACATAGTAATAATTTAAGAGTGCGCTTGTAACTGAAACACTGGATGTCTTCAAGACTGCAGGGGCAAAGACGAACAAAAAATATGAATTAAGTGAAATGGATTTGATGACAAAGGCAACGACCGAACATTAATAACAACAAATGAATCTTAAATATTTGCGTCAAATTTGCATCGTAGAGTATTCTAAAGTTATTGTCTATAGAAAAACAAATCATGTCAATAGCAGGCACATTTTACATTAAGTGTGCTTAAAAACTATACTGTCGTTTGAAACGATGGAATGTAAGTTTCCTCTTCCACTGAATAAAAATTAAATCGCGCGTGTCTGGCCATGCTAAGTCATGTTAGTGTATACTCCATCTAAGATTTTAGTTTTAAAATAGTATAGTTACAGGATTATTAGTATTATGTTGATGTAAAGTTCAAGAATCACGCGCGACATATAGCTGTAGTAATGTCGTAGTTACGATTGTTTTTAGTAGCTACGCTCGTAGCACGTGTAGCGTCATGTAGCTTGTAGTATCACTGGTTTGATATTGTGTAGATCTAAACGCGATATCATTTTGTTTTTAGTGTTGTAGTTATTCCGACAATCGTCTCGTACACGCGTATCGAATTACTCACTTTATAGTTAGTTAATTTTTTAAAATCGTGAATTTGATGTTCGGTAATTTAAACTTACGAAACCTGGTACAAGTTGTTTTAATAAATTCTCAATTTTTTCCTAGTTTTATTCTGAGAGTCCGCGAGTACTTTTTACTTTTGGTATAACTATTTCATCGTTTACAAAGACTACATTCTAGGAATGTTGTACATAACGTAATTTGTATATTTATTACACTGAAATAATCAGCTTCAAATTATTCAGAATTCATATAATATATGTAATTATATTATATGTTAAACTAATTACGTAATATTTTGCACCTTGTTTACTAATTCATGAAGCCAATTAATGCAAAGGTTCAGCGAATACGTCACCGGTTGCGTTAATGCTGAGTAACATTTAATTAGCACTAATATTATGGAGAAATATTATTTTCTGTACATAAAATTATGATATCGCAGTAATTCAAGTTTCAAAATAGTTATCAATAATAATCAAGTACTGGTAAAAGTAATTAGTTGCACTAATAAGGCCTTTACTCGGTATGAAGGTTGTAAAACGCTTAGACAGAGTTATTTATTAAGTGTAATTTTGAATACAAACTTGTAAAGCATATCGACGACTTAATATATACCCCGTTTTTCCCTATGCCTTTCCTAGAAACAAGAATATATTGATATAAAAACAATTTTAAAAAATCGAAAGAAAATGAAAATATGCAGATATTATAAAGAAGATTTATTCGAAATTTCTTGCAAGTATGTGTTAGTAATTATTTCCAAAGTGAGCAAAATGGAAACAGTATTGCTTCCCCGAAGAAGGAAATATCCTATAATACGGGTCCAATAGTGAACTCTCATGGGACACCGACGGACGAAAACTGACGCAGATATCTTGATAAATAATTTCGGTGCCACAAATTTGAGTTCCGCTCTGGGAGCTATGTTGAGGGCTTTTATAACTGGTGGATATTATCTGCGTCAGTGAGTGCTAATAATTCTGATAAGTTTGAAGATATATAAGATGAAAAATAAACAGCAAAGCATAAACGGAAAAAATATCAAGTAACATAAAGCCGTTTAGAGGCTATTGTTAGTTTAGTGAATCGACCTCTAATGCTTTCCAAGCCACTTATCTCGTTGAGACGAGATAATGAATAACGTCGCGGAGGCTTGAGCTAGCAGAGCCCGCGCCCGCTTCATCCGCCCATTAATCACTAAAATCACATACCGTTTCGTGACGTCGTGAGAGTCAATGTTTCTCGTTAGTCATGTCTCCACTTGTATGCTTTACAGAAAGTACAGTCTATATAAAATATGATATCCGTTTCGTTTCCCAATACTTGAGGGGATGATATGAGGTATGACATAAATATTTCTTAAGACGTTATATTATATTCATAATCTTGTGTTACTCGAGTTTATATTGTGTAATATTGGTGGTGTTTTACGTAATATAGTTTGGTTATTGTGCACAAGTGGATCGGAAATAATACCACATAGCATGGGTTCTGACTTGCCATAAAAACTGCCTGGAAAGTTCTAACAAGGCGGCCACCGTCGTCTTAGTTCATTGAAATGATCGTAAGAAACTTGTAATATCATTACTTACTGGACAATAGCAGTAATAATCTATTAGAAGATTGGTTTCCAAAGCTAAAATTAAAATAATAATATATCCTCTCTACCTAATGAGAAGAAAAGTAAAGATGCAATGTGATACACTTAGGTATTATACATATTTCAAATAGTTAGCATACACCCACTTAAGGAATTCACAGTAAATATTAGTAATAGGGTTTATTGATGAAGTCTACCGACGATAATGCTTTCTAACGTTTGCGATACTTAGCAACGATTTAACAGCATCGAATCATGTCTAGCGAACTAATCTACGCAAACTAACACACTTAGAATTCTGGTCGTGTTCCTCTGATTTAATTAAAGGCCTCAGTTACGCTACGTTTGCTCGGTTTTGCGTTTAGAGATGTTACCTTGAGAAACCCTCGTGGTGTCATAGATTTTGCGAGGAGGCGACAAAATTTTGAACCCTTACAATAATTCGTTGTGGACAGTTGGAGTTGCCATAGTCAATTTCTTTTGTATAAATTTTTAATAAACATTTCTTATTTTTCATTCCTTTGTTTATATATACGTTATAATTTTGAAAAGAACGTATAAAAAATATTTTTATATAAAAATTATATTGCTGAATTATTTTAGATTTTTTTTAACTTTAACAAATGAAAGAATAAAATCTTCTGATCGTCGCACGTTTCTATACTTTACATGCAAATACAACCATATCTCGCAAATGATACAAATTAATATATTTATGGGTAAGATTTATAATGACTTTTGAAGACACTGAATGATTTAGCATAATTATTTTGGAGGTAAGAATTAAATTGTTTGGAGGTTATACTTTCATAGTTTCCATACATTACTTGCAGATTCTTCTACTTAACTCACCATTAAGGTATATGGATATTATTAGGTAACAAAAAATATGTAATATCGTCATTAAAAAGGAAATGTGAAAAGATTTTTTTTTTTGATATTTTATATTTAGTACGAAAGTGCCACAGATTATCTTCTTAATTTTATTAGCATTCAATTTAGAATACTAAAATAAATGATACAACTCATTGGAACAAACAAAATGTATAAAAAAATACCAGGAATTTATGAATTCACCAGTGTATGTAAAGCTATAAAAAAGTACCATTCCCTTTATTGTAAAATGTTGTTTTTAAAAATAAACGATCATGGTTTGAACGTACACGCTGGAAAGGAATATACTGTGTTTATAGAAAGAAAACTTATGTGCACATTGTAAGGCTTTATAAGAACACATCGGCTGTATAATATTACTTTGTAGAAACATTGTTGTGCTTATTCTACATACTTGGAAATCAGGAATTCACAAAAGAATGTACAAACATGAAAAATGTGAACACGTTTCTGTCGGGATATTTCGTTCTCTGTGATGCTTTATAATCTTCGTAATATGTTTGTATTTTTATATATATAACAATAAGTTGCTAATGAATGTATATTCAAAGAAATGCGTGTTTAGAATAATTTGTATGATCAAATTTTTATGAACTAGATTTGAAAAATACATGGTTTTTAAAAAAAAATCCACCATTGAATAAATATTAAATGATGTTTATTTAGAAGATCTGCGTGTAGAACACCTTAGCGATGGATATAAAATAGATAATTTAAAAAACATACCAATGTAGTTCTTATAATGTGTTAATCTTAAAATCAGTCAAGACGAACTCTATGAATTCACAGCAGAACAACTGCGGAGAAGTTTCGAGTGTGTAGAGAGAGAAATGATGACAAAAGAATGGAGTGCTGATGAAACCGGGATTACGGAGTTTGGGAACGACCGGTACCGTGGATATATCTATAGATAAAGTTGGCATTATGAATCGTTACGCAAGCTCGGAAACTTATCGATCACGTCTCAAAGCTAGTTACTTTTATTGTACATGTTTTTCTAGTGACTGTACAGACTGTAGCTTTAGAAACTATACGTATTCTTTTATGAATATTTTCGTAAGTATATAAATTCTCCTTTTTTTTTAAATCCCCTTTTACTCAGACGCATATACGAGATCTTATTTGCGATACTTTTTACTCTTTCTTCTACTTTATATTATTTCATTTTTTGGCCTTTCTGTCTTTTTATTTTTTATTTTTTTTTTTTTTTTTTTTCTCTTTTTTTTTTTTTTTTTTTTTTTTTTTCTTTCGAGTTTTACATCATTCTTTTTCTTATTTATTTTCTTTTTATTTTAAACTTTTAATTATTTTTACATTAGCTTTATTCCTATTTCACTTTTTATATATTTCTGAGACCCATTGCTCTTTTTATTTATTTTACGTTATTTCCATTTTCTTTATTTCATTTTATTTCTTCTAATTTTTATTGAGCCGCAACCGATCGCCATCCCCTCTATTTGTTTCTGGCGCACGCCACCCTGGCTATCTCTACCATGAGACTGAGGGTGGTGGCGCGTTTAGTAGCAGAGCGGGGAGATCGGGGATGCTCAACCTCAACCCGGTTCTGCCCTCCAGGTCGTTTCGGGACTAGCCGAATCTAGGACAGTCTATGATAAGATGGTAGACTGTCTCGGCGGTATCCGGATCCCAAGCGCACTAAATTCTCCTTTAAAAACTATTTATTATGAAATCAACGAAAAAATGTTATATATAGACATATTTGTTTTTCATGAGTGTAGTGGATCCTCTAAGGCTAAGATCACAAAAAGTATTATTAACCTTATTTCAAAGGCAGATTCCTAAAGCATACGCATATTGATTCTCACATATACTTGATATAAGTAAGTATAGTTTGATTTTCGTTATCATTACATAGTATAAAATAAAGTCCCCTACCGCGTCTGTCTGTCTGTCTGTTCGCGATAAACTCAAAAACTACTGAACGGATTTTCATGCGGGTTTCACCAGTGTATAAAGTGATTCATGAGAAACGTTTTGGTATATAATTTGTCAAGGATTTATTTTAAATCAGGGCGGGACAAAGTCTGCCGGGCTCGCTTGTATAACATATAATTTTATACATATACATACAATTTTATTTCTTGGTAGTTGAAATTTTTATAAATTAAATTTTTATTCCATTTTTTTCACTTACTTACTTTGTTATGTAATTTGGTTATTGATTATATAATTGATATTTTACTGAATACAGAAATTTTGGCTTCGCCATATAATAGTAAAAAAAAAATGTATTTATATAATGAAATAATTGTTGGTGAAACTAACATTTTATTTGTACTTTTTTTTAAAGATTGTATAACTGTATATTTCTTGAAAATAAATAATGTTCACTTGCACAGAAAATAAATAAGTAATAGAATAAAATCGAAAAGTTAATTCGTTGCTTTCGTCGGAGTTCAAAATTGATTAGTGTACCGTGCAGCGGAATTCCGAACGTCATTTGTCGGTTTTTAAACAGCATCCAGCGCCGCTTTGAACCCTTTGTGGGTGCAGGCTGAGTTCCTGCCTTTAATTATGTATTTTACTGAAAGTGGGTCGCTGTAGGGGTGCACGGCACACGTGACCGTGTTTTGTCCAGCTTTGCGATCGTTTGTACGGATTGACGTATAACTTATATAAAATGTAATTATAAATTTACTATTATTTATCTATATCAGTTTAGTTACATTTTATTTTTTTTAATAAAAATATCGGTTTTTCTTACACTTATTGAAATTTTAATTTTTAAAGCATTTATGAACGTTTAGATATTTTCTCAATTTAAAAAAGTAAGTATTTAGATGGATTAACTTCTTTTTGTAACTTGTATTTCTGTATTTGAGTACTCGTTTTCACGGCACATCTTTACCCTTAGTGTTTTAAGCTCTAAATTACATAATATTTTATGTTCTAATTTACATTGCAATCTTGCCGCCACCAATAGTAACATTGTCGTGGTTTCAAATATACGTGTTTTTATTTTTATATCATCTATTTAATAAGTATTAATCTGTATACGAAAATTTATTTTTACATCATCAACTACTTACCATTATCCTACCTAAGTAAGGTCGGCACATATTTTCCTTTTCCACTATCCCCAGTCAGCAGGCACACCTTTTATACACAATATATTATTTTTCACACAATCCATCCATACGTTTTTCGGCTCTCCTCTACTCCTATATCCGTCCGCCATCATGCTCAGAACGATTTTTACTTTATATATAGATTTTGTGTTAAATTATTATCAAAACTACTATTATCAAAATCGTGTATCGTTTCAAATGTAACGCTATTCATTATAAAATAATTTTGTTCGACGAAACCAAATCCAGCAGAAAGGTTTTTTTTCGACGGCATCCCTAATCACCCAGAGGCTTCGGGTCACCGCGCATAATGGTCCCGGTTGCGTCAAAGGGTTAAATTTTTTAAAATAAAATTGGGTATATTATTTCTAATTTGATAAATGGCATCCCTTTACCCTAAGATTTATTATTCGACTTTAAGATTTAATTTAAAAGAATTAAATTAACATACCGCAATGAGGAAACTAAATGGAATAGATTTCAATAGATAATAAAACATGAATATTTTTCCTATACTCATCTCTCTAATTTTGCTAATTATATGACTTGTAACAATGCAAACTTTTTCTCTCTTAAGCGTTTAAAGGGCCGTAGCCGAGGATCATCTGACTACTTTATCTCAGCACGTAGTGAATCTAAATACATACAGTTTCGAAAGAGTTTAATCACTGATTGTATTAAAAAATTAGGACTGAAGAAACATTTTCGTTTTATTTTTTTGCATTCCTCATATTTCATTCTCATGATAATCTTTTTTTATTCTTTCTTTATCAGTTATTATATTTGAACAATCACCATGCAGATTATGAGACTAAAAAAAATGACAATTCACTGTTTTCTGGACCACTGTTATGCTTGATACCTTTTGTTTTTTTTTCTTAAATAGTAATGCCACCCTCTGATATTCAATAATGAGCATGATAGTGGAGAAGTTTATTCACATAACAGTATCAAGACTGAATAATATTAGTTCCGATAGCGCAGTGCCTACACGTATCACAGTGAGCTGTTGATATAAGCGCACACACCGCGGTTGGTACACTTGTTCCGTTTGCTTAGGATCTCTATGTTTATTTGCTTTCCCGCTTTATCTCTGTCGCTTATTTACCTCTATTATTCCATCTTGTGCTTGCGAAAGTAGAAATTATAAATGTTATCATAGAACAGATAGGGACATTGTGTAGCCTCGGTTTATTGTATTCTATTTCTTAAGAATAAACACTTTAGTTAACTTTGGTTTCTCAATAAGTTGCTCTATAAACGTAAGTTGAAAAAGTCATAAGTACTGCCGATAGAAGTGATAACTCTAAACAATGGAATAACTGTGTTCTCTTTTGAATTTTAGAATCAATTATAGTCTGAATTATTTTAATTTCATAATTTGTGAATTGAAATTATTATCATTTGTATGGTTTTCACATCTATTGGCACTCCGAGCAATAATCATATACATTTTTATACATTCTGTTAATGAATCAAACGTATGATGGGGCCACAAGCTCAATACAAAATATTAATATTACATGTACACAGGCTGGTATACTATGCGTCGCTAGTCTGGATCAAGGGCAATATGTCATGAGCATGTCGAGGTTATTGGTGACGCGAAAGCCATAAGATTTTCCTTTAACAAAATTCGCTTAACTAGGGTAAAGAAGTTGTTACTTCAAAAAATATTTTTATTGAAAACGGAGACAATTTTCTATGAAAGATATCCAGACTATATTGATGTAGGAAGAACTATATTATCTAATAATAAATATGTGTATATACATATACAATATACATAATTAATATCTAGTTTTGGTTTTAGTAACTCACTGATACTAATTTTCTTAAATGTTTAATGAGTATTTTTGAAGATATATTTATCGTAATTACGTATTAGAAAGAACGTAGGCGGAAGCATATTAAAGTAATTTCAATAAAACTCTACATGCTAATTATTGTGTATTAACACATGAATGGTATAATCTTTTAAGAGTGCATTCAAGCACATTTTATTATATGCTCGAGTAAGTACAGATAATTCGAAGTGGTCTCTTTACACCCCGCGCCGTCACCATCTGGCATCTGCTAACGACATAATCCGCCGAATGTAAATACGAATCCCTTTTATATTATGTACTTTAATCTGTATACAGGATGCTCACTCGATCTGCCTGGAGTCGTTTGTTGAGTTTGCTGTGAACTTAAATTGTTTGCTTTTACTTTCCGGGTTACACACGTGACCGTGTGCTAGTGGGCTTAAGTAATGCTGGTAACTTGGTTACTTGCAATGCTAATTGTAGCATACAGCTAGAAGGACAACTGCACTTCTTATTTGGCCCTAGGCTTTTACTACTAAAGATTTTCATACTCGTACTAATTGCATAATAAAAAATAATTAATTAATTGAAAACCAAATACCGTATTAATAACAAAGGCTCATTTAGGAAAGTAGCATTTAGAAAATACAGAAGAAAAATTATGGATATTTATATATATATATATAAATGAATAGAATGTAGGACAGTTATCATATTTTTTTTGATAACTAATAATCTAGTAGATTATTACTGTCATTGTCGAGTAGGTAATGATATTATAAGTTTGTTGCGATCATTTCAGTGTTCTAACAAGATAGTGGCCGTCTTGTTAGAACTTTCCAGGGAGTTGTTTTGGCAAGACAGAATCCATGCTCCGTAATATTATTTGCCGTCCATTTCACTTGTGCACAATAACCAAACTATGTTACGTAAAATACCACCAATATTACAAAATACAAAGCAAAATAGTACAAGATTATGAATGAAACATAAAATTCACTACGCGACTTTCCAAGATCCCACCAAAAACTCGTTATCATACTTAAGGGTGGATACTCCATGATATAAACAAATGAACACATAATAAATAAATAACTAGAAACACAAATCCAAGATGAGGGATCGAGTGTCTCGTGCAAAACGAATCTTCATTCATCACATTGACACTGCCTCTGAATACATTCATTATTGTACTAGAGGCCTATCGCGCAGTACCAATTACTAATCTGCATGCCGTTTTAAGATTTATACCACGTTAATACGAGTACACAAACAATCGTATCTTTTGTTTTAGTTTTTGCTTATTTAAATGTGTACAATGGAATCGAAAACAGTTTTTTAGTAAGTGATTGGGTTTTTTCTTAAACGGATTGTCAGAATTTGAGTTATGTAGTAAAACTTCGAATGGTCATATAATGGACAAAATTCGACCATAAGACGTTAATCGTTTAAGTTGCAAAATCAAGGAAAACACAATGTTTTCCAAAAAATATTTCCAACACTAAATTCCGTCAATATCTACTAAACATAAAAGAATAAGAAATCGGTAGAGAAAAAGAGGAGGGAGATAATTTTAACTGCTTTCATATTGTGTAGTTATATATTATGATATACTCGTAGATTTTTTATTACGTAATAGGTATTACGAAATATTAAATTTTTCAAAATCAAATTATATTAATTCATAATCAATTTCCTTTGGCGGATATACAGGGAGAGGCGTCATTACCAAATCATTCATAAGCGATTTGTGAATAATTATTAACTTGAAGAATAAGCTTTTATTACCATCATATGTATTGGTTACTCTAACAGTGAATGCATTTGATATGAATAGCAATGGTTTCTACATGCTATTGTAATTCTCTGAATGTATAGTAAAAAGTGTTTGCAGTATCTTTGAAAAGTCTAATTTAAAACTAGTTATGCGAGTACTGAAATAGTAATATAATAATTTATATCACACAGTATCTATTCTTGCACTTTGTTATCAAATATATATTTCATATAGTAGTTTATTGTTTATGATGTATTTGTATCTGTTGATTGAATGCGCATTGATTGAACATTCGCTATGTGAGAAGATAAAATCACACGTTTCCGTCTCACAATGGAGGTCAATCAACATAGAATAAGTTCGTTCTTCTATACCCTTATGTATTATGTTCTCCTAGTTGTTGGTTGTTGTTATGTTTATATTATCATTAATCGTTGCGATTAAGATTACAAGCAATGTTTTTAAAAATATTCAATTTTGTTCATTTACAAATTGTGTTTTTAAATTAAAGTTTTAAATTTTTAGTTTAAATTATGGCAATTATAGTATTAGTTATTCAAAACAGGAATCAACATGTATTTTTTACGTACATCGGGTATAATTAATTTTAGAGATTTTTTTTTTTTTTTTTTATTGTAGCTCGGCAAAGTGACTGGACTGTGCCTGATGGTAAGCACAGTACAATCCAAAAACAATGGCGACCACCGAAAGACATACTATCTATCGCCGGTCGCCGCTGTCATGCCCAACCCCCCCCCCAGGGCCCCCCCCCCCCCCCCTTCTGGATATCCCCTATCCCAACGCGACACCCCAAACGTCACTATCGGGTGTTCCACCTGGTGTACGGTGGTCGCGATCCAGTCGGGTACAGACACCCTACCACCCCGCAAAATTCATACGAAATAGTTAGCAGATACGCTGGGTGCGATTTATTTATTTTTTCACTAGCTTATGCTCGCGGTTTTGATCGAATTGATGTAGGTTTTGTCTATTCTTCGGAAACAGTACCTTTTTACTGTGTGAAAGAGAACCTATGCCCGCGGTTGAAGAGTCAAAGTGTGAAAGCTTAACAAACAAATAAACTGACTTTCTCATTTATAATATTAGACCGGCTTATTCTCACTTACATGTTATCTGCTAAATTGGCATAGTAATTCGGGACACGTCGTTGTTGTTCGGTAGGTTATCAAAGAGTTTAAACCACTTTTTGTATTCAAACACCAGCGTGATCGTTGTTCCGAATGATTCCATTAAAATCGGAGCGCGCGCTCTCGCATCGTATGGAAATAGCGTTAACCAAACCGGTATACCTATATTATTTTCACCAAATACCCGATGCCTAGTATGTATATTCTCAACCAACGCTGTTAAAATGATAAATGAACGATGGAATGTTCAATTTTATTAATGTTATACAAATTACCGTAAATACAATCCGCGTCGATACGCCATCTGGTAAATACCACTGATGTTTCACATATTAACTCATGTTACAATATGTAGATTTTTGGTATATCATAGTTGAAGTTGTAAGTTATGTAATTAAAAGTTTAATGCCAAACGTGTGTGCAAAAATATATAAATATTGACGTGATGGAAATATACGTGATCTTTGGTATGGCCGTGTTGATTTATACTTTGGTGACGATCTTGTTGAACTGCGAATGCTGGAATGCGGATCAGAAGTGTCAGTGCGAGGAGTGCAAGAGCCTCTTTCAAGTAGTAGCTGTCACACCGTCCGTTTTATCGGTGTCGTCGCGTCTTGATATCGCATCGCGACCCTCTATCTAACTTTGAACAATTATTCAATTATTTCTAGTTAAAACTAGTTAAAAATTTTAAAGCGTGGTGTGTGAGAAATGTGGCAATCGATTGTAGTTGAATAAGTCGTTAGTGGTACGGCAATGGACCCGTTGGCGAGGCTTATGGATAGCGCTCCGCTGCCAGGCGTGCTCGGAGCGACGCGGGACGCTCGCCCGCGCGGCGCCCTAGTGCATGCGAGCCTCGCAGCGGCTCCCGCCCTCGGCGACAAGAAAGGGAGACATCTCACCGGCACTTTCTGCCTAACAGGAGACACTATGGAGGGCATCATCCAGTGCCTTGTGTTCCTCAAAGCGTTCTCGGTAAGTTTTCTATAAATATTCCAAAAGGTTATCCGACAGTTGATGATTAGTAAGAAGAAAATAGATCGACGGGATGTTTAAATATTAATTGTACGTATTAATCAGAGGGTTCGGAAAGCGGATTTTGTGTATAACAGTTTTACATTGCCATCTCTAAGTTGACTGTATTTGAGTTCAATTTTAACGAGTCTCGAGCTCGAAGAAGACAAAAGACGAGGAGCTTAGCACGAACGGAGGAGCTTTGTCTGTTTTATTCATGAACAGAGAAATTACGCGAAGCATTTACGTCGTCTGCTTAGATAATGTTGTTTACAATATATCCTTCAATCACGTAAGTTAATAAGTAATTTTCTCAGGCCTGTATTATTTACCATTTAACAAGGATTTATAAAATTTTCTTGGTAGACAACTACACATATTTGTAATCTAATATTGCACTCAATATTTACATAGAAAACGATAATAAGGCAGATTTCAAGATAAATGAATATTTAATATTCCATAGAAGATCTTATATAATGTAATAGCGTTATCAGGTCGACGAGAGATGATACGTTATAAGGAGATATTATGTTGAAAATATATTATTCAATCAACAAATTTTGGGCCGGAGCCAATAATATCGTATTACGTAGGGCTATAATGAGATTACTTGTTGTTACTATGCTCTCAGACCTTCGGAGAGATTAGGAACACTGACATAATCATTTAGCGGACATTAATTATTTTGTTAACGGTATTCTATAACGTGAATTTAAAATGGCTAAAACAAAGCTGGCAGTTTAGTCTTTATTGATCCAGATTTCTTTTACATATATTTGTGAATTTAGCAGTAATTAATTATTTTATAAAATATTTTAAGTAGAGATAATCTCATCGATACCAAACTGAAATTTTTGTAAGTATACATCAGATTTGTAGTCCGGTGAAGCTGTTAAGACCTTGGTAGGTCAATAGCGTAGTCAGTCGGAAAAAAAACTTTTCGATTTTTTGCGAAAAATATTGTTATGCCTACATAATATAATATGTTGATAAAGTATTTCATTATTCTTAGATTGAAAACTTGTCGCAAGAAATTGATCATTTGTTCTCATGGTTTTATTTAAAATCAATTTCCTCTTTAATTTTTTCTAACGTAATAAATATAATGATAAAGTAAGTGTTCAGATAGGTTTAAATCATTGCGGAGTTAGAAGGGCCAAAAGTAATCTCAGGGAAAGCTTCACGTAGTGATATATATTATGCGAGTTCAGTACACATGTATGTATGTTATGCGAGTACTTCTTTATCCATTACATTTACTTCAGCCCTCGTTTTTTCATGTAACCAGGATTATTTTATCTTATTAAGGCCGGCTCTTTGTATCGCGGCTTACCAACTAGACCCTTTCTTGTCAGAATTAAAGATTACCCAGCAGCCGCAAAACCTTTCATTTATTTCGTACTTAACTTTGAGGCACAATTTTGTAATAGAATACCACTGTACAAACTTTATTATTTTATTGTTGCTCACATGGACAGGGATAATATAGATCGAGAACTATGTCATAAGATTTTTAGATTTATGTCCAGAATTTTATTTATTTACTACCGGACCCGGTGGACGTTGTCCTGCCTTAAAATTCAACCGCAGCACCACTTGCCGGGTCCAATTGTGATTGTAAACCACTATTGAATCTACCTGAACATAAAAAAATTTCATTCAAATCTGTCTAGTCGTCTAGTAGGAGTTCCGTCACATACACACGGACAGAAGAATTATATATATAAAACCATTATCTTATAATACAAAAAAAAAACTTTTAGCAAAAAGGAATAATAAAAAAATCATCCATAAAATGTAATTTGTGTAATAACATTTTTGCAATTACTTTTCTAAGTTGTCTCTTTCGTTGTGCATACGTTTTCCTTTTTCAGTTTCTTGTATAAAGATGTACCTGCAGAACTTGAAAGATGTCTAAAAAAAAGAAGAAATTGTTCAAAATTAAAAAGTGCAAAAGGTATTCCCGAGCGAGCAAGCGTGAAACCGCGAGAGTCTTGACTCGTTCAAACTTTTAAAACGGCCGTAATTTAGTTAAGTTCTTTATGTCCGCTATTCACCTGAAAACCTTTTTCTATTCATTCTGAAATGTGCTTTTATTTCGTTACTAGTGGGCTAGTAGTTTTATTCAATAACTTCATATATAGGTGGTAGTGAGGATTATTCTGTTTATTTGTATTTTATATACATATTTGTTCGATATGGGGGTTTTAACAAATACAAAACCTATGAAATCATGACCTAAATATATAGCGTTTTCATATCAGACGATATTTACGAGCAATTAAATACATATCCCAGTATGTTTGTCAAGAAAATTTCGTTGTGCGCATGGAACCGTTACCACCCCAGGTAGGAGTAGTCCGGTGAAGCTGTTAAGACCTTGCTAGGTCAATAGCGTAATCAGATCCAGAAAAAAAAAACTCCAGGTAGGAGTCAATTTTTTTTTGTATTGCTGTAGATATAGTGATTAAAGAGAGATAGATTTTTTCTTATTAGTAGGTTATAAATAACTTACCATCCGGTATTGTGCAAACATTTTGCTAACTTGTAATATATATAACCATGACGTTGTAGCTCATACTGTTTTTCTTCATTATTGTTGATTATGAAATTCAGGATTTTTTTCAATTTGAAAAAGAGTTTAAAGAGTCTGTCAATATGATGGTTTGATCTAATTTATGACAGAATACACGTTTGATTGCTTGTAATATAGCAACTGCTTCACCTGTATAGTTGGAGAATAAAGGAGGGCATTTATTACTTAAAATTATGCGATATTTAGGTATCCACACTGCAACTCCTACATAACTCTGGGGGCTTGAGTTTGATGCATCAGTAAACATTAAAGTCCAATCTCTCCAATCTTGCTCAATTATATGCTTGAATGCCCAGTCAGCATTGGGGTTGCTCTTCTTTATACCAAAATTAAGCAAAATTGTAGGTTTATATATCAATGCATCATAGGGAACATTGTTTAAGGGATGCTTATCTTCTTGAAATATTCGACTTGGCAAAGCTATGAATTTCTGTTACTTTTAATTAGACATGGAAGATCTTTGTGTCTCCAATAGTCTGATTCTGTTATACTTTGTGATAACTTGTGAAGTCTCGAAAGAAGTGGATGTAGTGAAAACTGTGCAGTTTTATAAAGAAAACGATCAGAGAGAAATTGTCTCCGTAGACTAAGTGGATGTTCAACACATTCTACCTGTAGTACGTTAATAAGAGAAGATTTCATGGCTCCAGTGATAATTTGTAGGCTTTTGCTTGAATTTGATCAATAACCTTCAATTCCATCTTATTGCAAGGTTCAAGGAGGATTGATCCATAATCAAAATGGGAGCGGATAAAAACATTATATAAGAGCTTTTGAGTATAATGATGGGAACCCCACCACACTCCGGAAAGAGCTCTTAAAATATTGATGTTTTTCTCACATTTTTGAGATATGTAACGAAGATGTTTAATACTGGTTAACTTTTAATCTAGTATTACACCCAGGAATTTGACTCCATCTTGTAAAGGTACATGTTATCCGTTAATCGATATTAGGACATGAGGGTTATATCTTTTTGTAGAAAATGTGGCCACACTACTTTTTGATACCGACAAGGACAGACGATGCTCCCTTAACCAGTCGTCAAAATAATACAAAGCAAAGTTCAGGCTATTCGAGACTGCATCTTTACATTTTGAAATAGTGTATAAAACAAGGTCATCAGCATACTGTTACATTTTAACAAAACAGTTAACGGATCTATCAAGATCATAAGTATGAAGGCTATAAATTAGAGGACTTAGAACTGAACCTTGAGGTAAACCATTTCATACCAGTCTTGGTGGTAGCAGGGAGCCATTAACTCGTACAACAACTGTCCTAGGCATGAAGAGGTTATATATAAAATTGGTCATTCTCCCGGGTATACTCAGCAGTTTCATTTTCTGCCTGAGCAGGGGAAGTATGACATTATCATTGGCAGAACTGATGTCTACAAAGGATCAAACAAGTGTTTATTAATTGGTAAAAGCAAGTCTTATATCAGCCACAAATGTAGTCAAGCTGTCTATTGTACCTAACCCTTTTCTAAAACCAAACTGAGAGGAAGGCAAAATTTTTCTATGCTCCAGTACCCTTTCTAGTCTTCTTTATGAGGTGTTCTGTGATCTTATATAATGTGGAAGAAAGAGTGATAGGTATATGTATGCATTTGCATCAGAACCATCCTTTCCTGGTTTCAAGATAGGCACGACTATATGAATTTTCCAGTCATTAGGAGGAATTCCTGATATAAAAGCAGCATTAATAATCCCAAATAAGTACATTTTGCTGGACTCAGTAATTTTAGTTAAAAACATATAGGGTATACCATACATTGCAGGGGAAGTATCTGGGAGGTTATTTAAAACAGTTCACAACTCGGCATATGAGAATGGAATATTCATTCGATCTGTATGATCGACAGGGTTGAGTATAGAGTGGTTCCCTACACAAGTAGACTCTTCCTCTGTTGGGACCCAAGGAGGAGCAATTTTCATTACAAAGTTGTCAAACCATAAAGAGTAATCATTGGTTAAAATATTCGATTCTCAAGTTATTGTTCCTCTAAATCTTTTATTTTTTTCCAAACCATGGATGAATCAGTGCATGGTGCCAGACTCTCACAGAAATCAATCCAACCCTTTTTCTTTTTTTTCCGGGAGAAGCCTTTTGGTTTGTGCAAAAATGTTCTGAAATTTTAGATAATTTTCTATATTAATATTAATTGAGAATACTTTCTCAGCTTCTTTTCATAATTTCACCATAGCTGTGCAGTCAGCATCCCACCATGGAGGCGAAAATGCATGAAGTCGCGTGCAATTTTTTAAAGGCATTGAATATTCTGCTGAAGAGTTAATGGCATCAATGAATTTAGGGTAAATTATCAGAGGACATAATTACTTAATCAATAGTGCTGCTATATAATGTACAGTCAGCTTTTGATACGTTAAATTTTAAAAGTGGGCTAAATTTTTGAACACTTGTTATTATGTCTGGAATATTAATCAAAATTGGGAAATGGTCACTACCGTGACTACAAGAAAGAGTTTTCCAGTGTGATTTAATAGCTACAGACGGGGATCACAGGCTGAGAACCACAACACTGTTAGAACCCTGAGTAGGGGTACCAGTCCTGTGGGCGATCCATCGTTTAATAAGTATGAATTTAAATCGTCGAACAAATCTATCAGGAGACGACCAATTGAGTCTGTTTTATCAGAGCCCCACATGGAATGATGTGTGTTGAAATCGCCAAGAATTACATAAAGAGAGGACAAGGATGAAAATATTGGGGATGAGCAATGTAAATGTAGAGAAAACTGGTGCTGGATATTTTGACTGCTACAGCATTAATTCCATCATTAAAGGCTGGTAGAGTAACTCTATTAAGAATTATGTTTCTCTTTATTACAAGTAAAGTGCCACCATGGGGATATTTTCTATCGTGACGGATACAAAAGTACCCAGGTACTGTAAAACGAGAACCAGGTCTAAGCCAGGTCTCAGATATAGCAAAGAGAGTTTGTTCATAGTCATTAAATAGATACATCAGATCATACTTCTTGGGTCTGATACTCTGACAGTCCCATTTGACTACTTCCATAATTTTGATTTAATTTTTGTACTAACTGGTTAAACTTATGCATCGCGTTGTCCGGTAATGGGGAGATATCATCAAATTGACTTAAAATATTTATTAGTGTGTCCGTAAGGGACACAATTAAGTTATCATTATGGTTAGGCTCATCTGGAACATATGCACAGCCGTTTGGCATAACAGAGACTGGGGTTTGTGTAATACTTTTATGTGCCACAGTATCAGAACCATGGCTAGCAGTTCTTTGACGTAAGGGTCTTTTTTATAGGAGGTTCTTTGATCATTATAATTTAATCGGGGTGGTTTTGTTTGTAGTTGCCACATCAGCATAGGGACGTCTAACTGCAGGAAATCTGGCAGAAGACTCTATATATGAGATACTTTCTTGAAATATGATTTGTTTAATGTTTTTCTGTCTATGAAATTCTCAACATGATCTGTCAATCGCTGTATGTTCACCCGAACAGAAGAGGCATGTATGAGTTTCAAAAGAGCACTCTGAGCCCAGATGCGGCTGTGCACATTTGTAGCACCTTGGCTTCGATTTACAATATAACATGTCCATAGCGGCAATATTTAAAGCATTGTATAGTAAGTAAAAGATACATTTGTACTGGCATTGTAGTATAAAAACTATAAATGGGCTCTGGCAGAACCTGTCTTGCAAAAGTCAAAACTACTGAACCCACGTTGGAGTGCCACTCCCTGTATCTTTACAATGGAGTCTCCTTCCTAGCTTTGATAACTTCGCCACAGCCCACTGGGACCTCAATCCCGGAGACGAATTCCTCCATCTCTATGTGAGGAGAAACATCCCGACCAATACCCATACGAGTGACATATGTAGGGATTGTGGCCACCAACTGTGCAGTGGCAAGACGCGTATCATCTATAAAAGTATTAGCCTGGTTAGCAGTTTTAAAGGAAATGGCAACCCATTGCGTCCTACAGTTTCTACTTCTTCTTTCACAATACCTTCAAAATTATTTTTGAATAGAAATATTCCAACACTATTTAGAGAATAATGGACGTTAAGGTCTTCCTCAGCTCTGGATATATGAACGACATAAGGATACTTGTCAGAATCAGTATTATTAGAAATACCAGAAGTAAATCGAATTAAAAATAAATACCACTTCCAATATTTGATACCAGAAACGGATTTATGTAAAAAATAATAACATAACTACATATCTCAACACGAAGACTCACATCAACTATTAAATAACTCAAGTAACACAATAAATCATAAAGACCCAGAGAAAAATACAAATAACAATGTAAATTGGAAAGAACTCACGCAATACAACAACAATCACGCAATACAACCTTCCAGAGAGACGATCGAGCAAGAATGTCCTTAATGACCTGACCTTCTGGTTTCATCACGCTCGCCCCCGTGAGGGGGCGTGCGGGGAGACCGCATCAGGGTGTCCCCTCTGGTGGTAGTCTCAATCGACCCCCGCTTCGACGGGGTGTCTTCTTTGAGGGAGCTTGTGCGTCCCGGCTTCTTGCGGCTTTTGTAGCCTGTTGAGTTTGGTGACTATTTTCCGGCGTCGATTTTATTGAGAGCGTGTAAGGCTCTCAGGCACTTCTCTATCGCTTCCGTGGTGTCAGCTGTTGCTAATGTCTTGAGAAAGGCATTGCGGACAATCTGTGCTGGGGCCTCTGTCGGTTGTCCTTAATGACTCGACAGACTCGCCTTTTATAGCATTCAGTCAAGTTACGACCGGCCGATAACTTTCGACCAATGTCGTGTCAGGTCATTAGTAACACCCCCGCTGTAGTCAATAGTAGTACAGAGAGTGCTAACAGTATATATTTTTTTATCATTTATAAAGTAATTTTCTTATTTTGATATTTATCATATAATTTTTTTTCATATTCATATTATTTCAACTATGACACTGATTGTATGTAACAGAATAATGAGTAAATTGATATGAATATACACACGTGAATTCAAAATTTTGTCGTATTGTAACGAACGGTTATGATAAAACACATACACGAGTTTGTTGTAGTGGCGATGGAGTTTGGTGCGAATACCCTACTACTTTGTTGTTACTACTTACTAGCACAGAAAATTAGGGTAGTATGAGTGTGTTTCATTCTTTGTTCAAATAAAGCTTTCATTTCAATCAAGAAATTGCTTTCTATATCCTCCGAATAGAGTTATACAAGTAAACAATTACATAAACTAAACTTATATATTTATGCTACCTCCTTCACGCTTGTGAGAACCTGGTTTTATTTGCGAATGTAGCGTCAAAGGCAGAAAAACATTTGATATATAAAATGGAGAGAATACGGCGGTAGTAAAGAAGGACGTGCTGAGGACGTGGAGGCGGCAGCTGGTGTTTACGTGACAACTCGAGACGGCCTGCTACATGTTATAAGGCAGATCAATATTTGTAGTCAACGTAAATATAATAATAATATCAATTTATACTCAAAACGATCCTATCAAATTGTTATAATGAAATACCTTTTGCTCACGGCTTCGCTCGCGTTAATGTAGTTTTAATCTATCTTTCGGGGCCAGTTCACTGCCTTTGATTTGTATGTAAAATTCCATAATGATCGGTCGAGTAAGCATGTAAAGTAGTGAGTACGTAAGAAGGTAAGCAAGCGTGAAAGCGTAACAAATTACCTCTCATTAAAATTTATAGTATTAGTTAGGATTAGGTTTACGTTTTATAACTGTCTTTATATTTGTTTTTTATCGCCTATATATTATCTGTGATAAATACAGATTTGAAAGATACGTTAATTACTTTAATATATTATAATTATAATATATATTATTAGGTCTTTACCTATGAAATTGCCGTTTTGTATGAAAAAATTTAAATGAATGTTTTTCATATATTTTTTATTTGTATTAATTGAAGTAATCACCCATGCAATCAATGCATCTTTGCCAACGCAGTGACAGTTTATTGATGCCCTTCTTAAAGAAATCAGCTGGACGGGAGGCAACAAATTCTTCAAACGCATTTTGTACTGCCTCTCGGGTATTGAATTTTTTTCCCGCCAAGGAGTTATCCAAATTCTGGAAAAAGTAGTAGTCTGTAGGCGCAAGGTCTGGTGAGTAGGGCGAATAACGGAGAACTTCCAACCCCAGTTCTTGCAACTTGGAGACCATCTGCTATGCAGTATGAGGTCGCGCGTTGTCGTACAGGAGCAGCGGAGACGAGCGATTGACCAATGCTGGTTGGAGATGTGCCAGCTTCTCCATCATTGTGTTCAGTTCTTCACAGTACACATCTGCAGTAATGTTCACCCCGTTTGGTATGAAGCTGTGATGAATCACACCGGCGCTAGACCACCAAACAGTGACTATCACTTTTCTAGGGGTAAGTTTTCGTTTAGGGCATTGTTTAGGTGCTGAACCAGGATCCAACCAACTTGCTGAGCGCTTGCGGTTATCAAACAGAATCCATTTTTCATCGCAGGTAACAATGCGGTTCAAATTTCCTTCATTTGTGTGTCTGTTGAGCAATGCAAGGCACGTCTCGACGCGTACTTCGCGCTGGCGATCATTGAGTTCGTGGGGCACTCATTTGTCAAGCTTTTTTACCTTGTCAATTTGACGCAAATGGACCAATATAGTTTTGACGCTAACGTCGAAAGCTGCTGCTAATTCAGCCGTAGATTGTGTATCATCAGCTTCCACAATCGCCTTTAATTCGTCATTGTCGACAACAGTCTTCGGACGACCGCGAGGATCATTTTTCAGGTGGAAATTCCCAGAACGGAAGCGAGCAAACCAATAACAGGTGGTGCGTTGGTTTGTAGTGTTAGCTCCGTAAACGTCGTTGATGATGCGTGCCGCTTGTGCCGCGTAGCTGCCACGACGGTACTTATATTCCATAATTACTCGAATTTTTAACGTATCCATGATGACAAAAAAGATTGAAATGCGATGAAAATGTAACACTAATCAATAAACAAATGACTACTTTTGGAAAAAGAATTCCATGTTTTTAAAATAAAATTAATTTGAAATTAGAATTCTTAGCCAAACAAAAATTATTTTGATTTGAAATGGCCAGTACTGCAGAACGGCAATTTCATAGGTAAAGACCTATTATATTATAATTATATTATAAATAACTGCTTAAATATGAATGTCGTTTCACCTTTGTGGGTTTTCTTTGAACCTTGTGTGTGCTCTTTTAAGATTAAATAATGCTAAAGTGATTATGTCATCCTTCTTGGTAAAATAAATTGTGGCTATTTCAGAGTTAGAAAACTGTATAAGTCTTTGCAAAATCAAACTCGAAAATACTTTATTCAATTTAGGCACCGAGAAAGCGCTTATGCTTATAATATCAAAGCTATCACCGGTTCAGAAAAAACAATCCAGTCACCGAGAAGAACCAGCAAGAAACCCGATTTAATTGATCTTTTCATCTACATCTAGACTAATATTATAAAGAGGAAACGTTGTATTTTTGTATGTTTGCTACGAATGAACTCAAAAACTCGATTTCGATAATTCGTTCACCATTAGAATGCTACATTATCCCTGAGTAACATAGGCTATATGCCATAAAGTGACTTTCATCGCATGCGCTGTGGAAACTATGAATGATAGAACAAAAATATGTTTTACAATATTAAAGAGCATATTAATATCTATAAAAAACCAGGGTACCATATGCCCAGCTATTGTGATTATGTCACTATAACTACATTTTTGAAAGAAATATTAACAAAAACCAAACCATGCCTAAAAGACCATGTTATTCGTGTCTTTATGTTAACCCTTATCCAAATAAATTATTTTTATTTTAAGACTGTTTCAGTTCCTGTAGATAACTTTTTGAATTATTAAATCGACCATTGCATTCAAAAGATATTACGAGTTTAAAAATGTCAATCTAAACAAAATATGCCGTTGGCGTCGTTGTCAGGATGTGATGTGTGTGTGCGGGCTTTGCGGCGAAGAAAGGGACACGGGAGAGGGGCGCGCACATCTAGAGCGTAGGTAACCGCGCGGTCTGCTCCCTACGCAGCGGATGCATGCATTGTTGAATATAAGTAGTCCGGTGAAGCTGTGAAAACCTTGCCAGGTCAATACCGTAAGCAGTTCGAGAAAAAAAAATTGTTGAATATTTTGCCTTTTTTCAGAGCACAATTTTTTGTTCCGGTTAAAAAATTAAAAACTTATAAAGTGTAACAATATTCCATATTGCACACGATGATACGTTTATGACGTGTTTCACCAGTGTTTAACTTAACTGTGACTTAATTTGGCAGATACAGTAAAAAGTAGTTCCCGTTAAGCTATCACGCACATGAACAGATGAATTCACCGGGTTGTTTTTCTATCTTATCATTTTGTTAGGTTAGTACGATCGTCTACACTCGAACCTCGAATAGAAAACATTTCTTTTTGTAAGATTTTCGATTCTGGGTTGGATCGTGAGTACAAGATTTTCAGGACTATGATCAGTTTTAGCCAATCCATATATGTTTAATCCAAATATTTAAAACAATTGTCCACCCGTGCGAAGCCGGGACGGGCCGATAGTAATAGATATTTCTACAAACATAGATTACATTCGTTTTTGGTGGATGCAGAGAGAGAGGCGTCATTTGCAGACGTCACCATCATTACATATTGATCCATTCTATAATAACATTTAGACATTAACCCCGCTTAACATGGTGCTTGAACTCACTATCCGGCAAATCGATAATGTGCTTTGGGAGTTTGTTATAAAAGCTAACACTATTTTATGTCTCATTCTTACTTATGTCATCTAAAAATTGTAAATAATTTTACTTACTTCTAAGGTATTCATGAAGCGGTTGGTGAATTAAAATTAAATTCATAAAAACATAAGTATCCTATTGAGAGCGCATGAGGCAACGCGACGTGACGAGTTTGTCCTTCAACAATAATTACGGCCCCCGCATCGTGTTCACTTGCTCTTTGCCTCACATTTTATAAAATTCATAATGAATGGGTGCTTCTCGACGGTGGCGCCTGAATATTTTATTGTTTCACTCTCTTCTGATTCCCTGGTAAATATTTAAAGATCCCCTGCATGTTTAAACGACTATAAAGTAACGTAAGAAGATAATTCATAATGACGCTTTTACACATTTTCTTATCGTACCATGAAATATGCTTTTAGCATATTTTAATTCAGTGGAAAGTTTAAAACGTATTTTTTTTATAATTTCTTTTGTTTTCCATTCATCAGGTTCCATTATTCTTGCGATTTAGGTTTCATGTAAATGCATGAAGATGTCTGGGAATCTGATATTTCGTAACAACTTTTAATAGAACTTGTGTCATCGGTTACAGCTGTGGTTATAGTTGCTGACAATTATCTTCAGAAAAATGATTAGTAACGTTTGTATGTACAAAGAGAAAAAGATTTTTTTAAAGTTGTTTTTGCATCCCGTTAACGGGTTAACGGCCCCTAATAATTATAAACATTTTAGAATAGTGTTCTTTTTCTTAAGCACAGTATAACTCATTAATGTCAGGTCTAGGTAATTAACAAAAAAACTTCTCTTTCAAGGGACCTTTGAAAATAAATTACCAATTTTTCTTGGCTAGCAGGAAAGAATACAATGGTAACACCTACATTGTCGTTTAAGGGCTGACAGTGCTTAGTCCCAATTTAAATTATTTCCGAGGGGTATTTAATGGACTGCTGCCAAATCGATATTTTTCCAAGAGGTACAGTGTGAATAAAACATTGTTACAATTGTTAGAAGTTCGGATCTGGTTGTTGTTTGGAGTAGCTTTAAAATCATATACATATATTAAACTAGCTTTTACCAACGACTTCGTTTCCATTTGCATTCATATACATGTTAACACCATGTACATTATCTTTGTATACCACTAATTTATGCAGCTCACTTCACTACCACAGCTTCACTAAACCTCATAGAGAAAAGTTAGAAAGAACCATCGAGAGAAGCTTAACAAGCATAAAGAAGCAAGACAAAGTGAAGAGCAGCTCAATTAGAGAAAAACCTAATTATTTTATGTAATTAATTTAATAGACCAACAGAAGTGGAAATAGACAGGCCATATGATCCGAGATCTGCAAAACAAATGGAGCAAAATGGTTACAGACTGGTACCCCAGAGATGGCAAGCGAAACTGACGACGTGAACTAACAAGATGGGAAGATGACTTAAAACTTATGGCTGGAAATCACTGGAAAAGGTTAGCGCAAGACAGAACCCAGTGAAAAATATTGGAGGAGGCCTATGCCAAGAGTAGCACTGAATGCGTGATATACTATAAAAATTATTTCCTAATTCAAACTAAAAAAGTTCAGAATAAAAGGCTTATTATTATTAATAATTTATACAGTACATACGGATATAGCTTTAAAATGGCAGGATGTTTTTTCCAACTTACTTGATACTTGAAGTTTTATTTTTATGGGTATGTTTATATTATCTAACATGAGAAGAATTCATAAAGAATCAATGTAATGATTATGTGCAACATCTTACTCAAAACTGTTGGTACCCATAAGTGTTTGTCGTCAAGTGTTAGTCACAACTAGGCGGTAGTTAACTGACCCCTATTTGCTCACACCGGGAACTAGTTTACTTACCCTTTGTTACATTAACCGGGTGACATAAAGGTCCAACCTTCCATTAAACCGGCCACTCTGCATAACTCTGATATTTTCTAATGCTTGTCTCAACCCTTTCAGTTGCGGCGAGATCTCGATAATGTTAAAACTAAGAGTGT
Source organism: Antheraea yamamai (assembly GCA_036509395.1). Lineage (NCBI taxonomy): Eukaryota > Metazoa > Arthropoda > Insecta > Lepidoptera > Saturniidae > Antheraea > Antheraea yamamai. The sequence continues at coordinate 16,147,958 of AP028437.1, read as the reverse complement.
CCCTTGAGTTGTCATCTACCCATGCCACTCATTACTCTTTAATAATTATTTCTAAAGTTGAGTACTTATCATTGAGTCAAGTGATAAGCGATATATGATATTTGTAACAATCGGTTAGGCCAGTTACAGTGATGATGATGTTCTTGACGTGTCCGTCAACAGCGAACCTTGTTAATTTTGTGAATGAGAGCGAATGTAGCTATGGCTCGCGGAACCAGATTTTGTTTTAAAGTTACAGTAACAGGATAATAAACTCGTAAAATGGTATTAAGGCTTTTTCTGAGCTCCCATGGCTAAATAACACGCACCTATGTTCCGGCAGCTGCACTTGAGAACCAATACCCCTTCGTTTAGCGTGTTTACCATCTTAGACCACGTCATCGTTTATCATTGGATGAAATTGTGGTTCAACACTAAAACTTTTATAAAGTACTAGCTGACGCGCGCAACTTCCTCTGCGCCAAATCGGTTATTATCGGTTCCAATTTTATTTTCAAACACGAAAAATCTTAAAAAACTAGAATCCGATTGTAGCGACACTTACCGGGTCCAATTGTGAATTCTAACTATCCATAGGATATATATAGATAATATAGATATATTGATAGACAATATATATAGATAAATTGGCAAGAAATGTCTTCCCGGTATTCCCTGGGTTGCTCCTGTGGCCCTTACCTCTGCGCTCCATTTACTACTATCCTCGCAACAATGCAATAATTTTACCGGCTTATAGTTTTTATGTTATTATCTTCTAACCAACTTCATAAATTAACATGCTGTAAAAAGTAAACTTTATCTCCACAAAATATTCAATTTGGTATTTAACTATTTGTTTTAATAAGAATTTATAAAGTATGCAAGAAACCTATATCTAATAACTTTGGTAACATTTATTTTCTTTTTCACATAAAAAAAACATTTATTGTGATCAAGTATTGAAAATATATATTTACCAAATTAAAAAAGTAGTCTAATATACTTTTCTGACAGTTAATGACTTTTAAGTCGGATCAGTAGTACCGAACATCCGACCTCACTAACTTCAACTTCAAATTTTTAATGTTGGAGTTTCATAGATACGAATTGGACCAGTGTCAAGTCAGTCCATCGGAGAGTCACTTTATAGGTAGAAATAAATTTTTATTATATAACTAGCTGTACCCACAGCTCAGGACGCGTTTTTTTTAAATCGTATTAAAGAATTATAAAATTGTGAGACTATGTACAATGATAGAAATGCTCTTTAAAGACAATTGTTAGTACGACGCGTACGCCACTAAAAGTAACATGTAACGTATACATCTGTACTAATATATAAAGCTGAAGAGTTTGTTTGTTTGTTTGGTTGAACGCGCTAATCTCAGGAACTACTGGTCCGATTTGAGAAATATTTCGGTTTTAGATAGCTCATTTATCGAGGAAGGCTTTAGGCTATATACCATCACTATACGACCAAAAGGAGCGGAACACCAACGAAGAATGTTTCAAAATCGGGCACATTTTGTTCCTTTTGAGAGTTCGTTAGCGTCGGTGTTATATACGTTGCCATGGTAACGTGGTAAGTTTCTATCGCAAACATTTTCAATGTTTATTTTGTTTTCCTATTCAAAAAGTTTATTCTACTTTAGTTTTATTTTCAATATTTTATTTGTAATCTATTACGTATTATATAAATAAAGTCTGTGTATGTATAATTAAATTAACAACTTTTTGATGAATGGCTTATGGCTACAAATGACCAAAAAAATGTTTTTTATATTCCGTGTACATTTTTGTATTATTATATTTTGTCTGTTTGTTTGTTCGTTCTGGGTTATCTCTAAAACGGCTGGACCTATTTTAACGATAATTTTACTGGCAAGTAGCCGAAATTATAGCGGTTGACATATTCTATTTTATTTGTCCTCGGCTTCGTCCGCATTATTATTTCCAAAATGGTTGGATCGATTTTCACGGGGTGTTCACTGGTAGATAGCAGACCTCATAAAAAGTAATTTAGGTTTTTTATTCGCCTTCGGCCGCAGTGGAATATCCGTAATGCTTGAACTGATTTTCACGGGACTTTCACTGGCAGATAACTCACCTTATAAGTAGTAACTTAGACTATTTTATTTTGTTACTCAAGACTTCGTCCGCAATATCCTAGTATCTCTTAATCAGTTGGACCGACTTTCACGGGACTTTTACGGGCAGATAACTAGCGGGCTCGGAAGACGTTGTCCCGCCCCGATAATAAAAAGAAAACCTTGACAAATTATACCTAAACCTTCCCCATGAATCATTCTATCTACTGGTGAAAACGGCATGAAAATCCGATCTGTAGTTTTTGACTTTATCACGAAAGGATAAACAGACAGACCAGAGGACTTTGTTTTTAACCGACTTCGAAAAAGGAGGAGGTTACTATGTTCGGTTGTATGTTTTTTTTTATGTATGTTAATTGATATTTTCGTCAATTCTGAACCGATTTTAATAATTCTTTTTTTATTTGAATTGGTACACTATGTAGTGATGAACTGCTACCTGTGCATACGTACTTGTGAAATTGATCAAAAATATGTACAACGGCGTGAGACGTGTGCAAGCAACGTATAAGAATAACTTAAGTATATCGACAATACGGGCATATTATATCTCTATAATAAAAGATTGAAGACATATTGTTCGATAATGTATAGCTTAAAATTTTCATTACTTCCTTATATAGTGTTAGTGAGCACTGAGTGTGGTATATAGTAGGTTGAAATTCCAGGTATGTTGCTGATCACAAATACCATCCCATTGGATATACTATTAGTATTCATATATCTAATGTACACGTTACATGTTACAGTAGATGGCGTGCGTGTCGTAGTTACAATGTTTTTGCAAAAGCGTTTCTGTAATGTACACATCTACTTACAATTTTACATTTCTTTAATACATTTAAAAAAAACGCGTGTGGAGCCGCGGGGGACAGCTAGTTAGATATATAAATACTAACAGCATGCCAAATGAGGTTTTTCATCAGCAACATATTTGGAATCTTAACCCACCATATAACTATCTCAGTGCTCGCTTACACCGTATAAGGAATTAATTAAACAATAACTTAAAATATTATTACAAAGATTTACATTTACATTTCATTTAATTTACATTGCCATTACTATAATTAAGATTTTGTGTCTATACAAAAAATAAACGCTTGTCTGTTCCGCAAGAAATTGTATTATGGAACTCTTTACGTAATACGTTTATAATCTAAGACCTTATGAGGAAGACCTCTATATAATTAAAGTTATTAATAATTATAATGTCGAATTGTAAACAATAAGCTGATAATTATTTCTCTTATTAAAAATAAAGAATGAGTTGAAATCTAGCTAAATTTCATGCAGACAAAGTCGCGGGTAACAGATAGTCTAAAATAGAATAACCTCAACTACTTTTTGTAAAGTCAGCTATCTGGCAGTGAAAGTCTCGTGAAAACCGGTCTCACCGTTTTGGAGATAGCACTGCGGGCGAAGGTTAACAGCTAGTATGAATTAAAATTGCTTGAATTGCTTTTTATTAGATTAGATATCTGTCAATGAAAGTTTCGTGAAGATCGGTCTAACCGTTTTGGAGATAACGTTAACAGCTAGTCTATACATATAATAGAAATGAAGTGTCTGTATATAATATCAAAATAACACTTTTTTACTGATTGGGTGTGAAAGTATGTATACACGCTACTGATAACAAAAATGCAATTTTTAAAATTTTTGTCGGTCTGTCTGTTTGTTCCGGGTAATCTTCGAAACGGCTGGACCGATTTTGACGGGAATTTCACTGGCAGATAGAAAAAATTACAGCGCGTTACTTAGGCTACTTTAAATTAGAGTATCTGTTAACCGCGGCTTCGTCTGCCATGCTATCTTCAAAACGGTTGGACCGATTTCCACGGGACTTTCACTGACAGATAGCAGACATTATAAAAAGTAATTGAAGCAATTTTAGTTTATACTAGCTGTTAACCGTGACGTCACCTGCAATGCTATCTTCAAAACGGTTCGATCGATTTTCACATAACTTTCACTGACAGATAGCTGATCTTATAAAAAGTAATTTAAGCAATTTTAGTTTATACTAGCTGTTAACCGTGGCTTCGCCCGCAATGCTATCTCCAAAACGGTTCGATCGATCTTCACATAACTTTCACTGACAGATAGCTGATCTTATAAAAAGTAATTCGAGTAATTTTAGTTTATACTAGCTGTTAACCGGGGTTTCGCCCACAATGCTATCTTCAAAACGATTCGATCGATCTTCACATAACCTTTCACTGGCAGATAGCTGATCTTATCAAAAGTAATTCGAGCAATTTTAGTTTATACTAGCTGTTAACCGTGGCTTCGCCCGCAGTGCTACCTTCAAAACGGTTCGATCGATCTTCACATAACTTTCACTGACAGATAGCGGATCTTATAAAAAGTAATTTAAGCAATTTTAGTTTATACTAGCTGTTAACCGTGGCTTCGCCCGCAGTGCTATCTTCAAAACGGTTCGATCGATCTTCACATAACTTTTACTGGCAGATAGCTGATCTCATAAAAAGTAATTCGAGCAATTTTAGTTTATACTAGCTGTTAACCGTGGTTTCGCCCACAATGCTATCTCCAAAACAGTTAGACCAGTTTTCACGAGACTTTCACTGGCAGATAGCTGACTTTACAAAAAGTAATTTAAGCAATTTTAGTTTATACTAGCTGTTAACCGTGGCTTCGCCCGCTGTGCTATCACCAAAACGGTTACATCGATTTTCACGGGACTTTCACTGGTAGATAGCGAACCTAATAAAAAGTAATTGTGGTTATTCTATTTTAGACTAGCTGTTACCCGCGACTTTGTCTGCATGAAATTTAGCAAGATTTCAACTCATTCTTTATTTTTAATAAGAGAAATAATTATCAGCTTATTGTTTACAATTCGACATTATAATCTATACTAATATTATAAAGAGGTAAAGTTTGTGAGTTTGTGACGTTGTCACGTTGTGGCGTTGTAAGCGGCAATCTCAGGAACTACTGGTCCGATTTGAATAATTCGTTCAGTGTTATATAGCTCATTCATCGAGAATGGTTATAGGCTATATATCATCACGCTAAGGCCAATAGGAGCGGAGCACAGATGAAAAATGTTTCAAAATTGAGATGTTTTTTTCTTTTTGAGAGCTTCTGCTGTGTGTCAACGTTAGCCCAGAGTAGTAACTATTACTACGCGGACGAAGTCGCGGGCAGGGCTATTAACTAATTATATTATCTATAATCTATACTAATATGATAAAGAGGTAAAGTTTGTGAGGTTGTAGGGGGTAACATCTGGGGAGTCGGAGAAAAATGGTCGAACGAAAACGTTTCTTACGAACGCTGCCTTAATTATGAGATATATATGATTGAGTTCTAGAGAAAAGTTGTAGCTTGATAATGCCTATTACCGCCCGACGAAGTGGGCACGGGTCGGCTAGTTATTAATAACATTAATGATATAGAGGTCTTCCTAATAAGATCTTAGATTATGAACGTATTACGTAAAGAGTTCCATAATACAATTTCTTGCGGAACAGACAAGCGTTTATTTTTTGTATAGTCACAAAATCTTAGTTATAATAATGGCAATGTATATTAAATGTAATGTAAATCTTAATAATAATATTTTAAGTTATTGTTTCAATAGGTCCTTATACAGTGTAAGTGAGCACTGAGGTAGTTATATGGTTGGTTAAGGTTCCAAATGTGTTGCTGATGACTAACCTCATTTGGCACTTACTTACTTACTTACAATTGTCTTTAAAGAGCGTTTCTGTAATTGTACATAGTCTCACAATTCTATAATTCTTTAATACGATTTAAAAAAACGCGTGCGGAGCTGCGGGTACAGCTAGTATAAACTAAAATTACTTGAATTACTTTATATAAGGTCAGCTATCTGCCAGTAAAAGTTACATGAAGATCGGTCGAACCGTTTTGGAGATAGCATTGAAGACGAAGCCGCGGTTAATAGCTAGTTTAATGTAAAGTAATCTAAGTAAACCGCTGTAATTTCAGCTGTCTGCCAGTGAAATTCCCGTCAAAATCGGTCCAGCCGTTTCGGAGATTACCCGGAACAAACAGACAGACAGATAGACCGACGAAAATTTTGGGTACTTTCGTACCCAGTCAATAAAAAAAAATTATTTTGATATTACATATAGACATTTCATTTTTATTATATGTATAGATAGATAGATATAGATTTAGTTCTTCCAGGTTAGGCTACTGAGATACACAAAGACAAACACAACACTTAGAGACATCATGCCTTAAATAAATATATATTTACATAATAATTATAAAATTTAATTTGGTTAAAACATAAGATTAGCCAGAGTATAGACAAAAGGAGAAAATACACACCTATGTGCGTTTGTTAAAATTAGACGGACATAGTATATTGTTAAGTAAAATGTCATACAATACAATACTACATTGGAACAATTGAAAAAAAATGTGTTGTAGAGTGTGTTCATCCAACCCATATTCACATATTCAGTTGTCCCTGATTCTGATCTCTGCGAGATGGACTGGAGAGCACACCTCTACAGATAGATCGTCAGTCTACAAATAGTAGACAGCAACTTTGTAACAATCACGAAAGTTATAAAGCTATGGCTTATAATTAAAAACTTAGCGTATGCCATGTTGACCTATTGTGGCTCATTCAGAAGCCGATGGGTTAAATAGCTAATTATATTCAATTGAAATATGTCAAATGTGTCAAAATAATATTGAAATGTAGTGTCAAAAGTTTCAATAAGAACAAAAAACCCTGTCTTTTTTTAAAGCAAACAACTTCATTAATATATTTTAAAAAACATTTATATACATTCGATTTTTTGATACAGGAATCATCTCGGGCGTCCCCAGAATACCCTATAAAATTATTAGCACAATCTGATCAGTGGTTTCGGTGTGCATAGAGGACAAACATATAAACATTGATTTTTATATATAAAGATAAAAAAAAAATCGACGTGAAAAATTTCAAAATCAAAAATATTTTATTCAATTCAGGCCCTAAAAAGCGTTGTCAAAACTATCACAGGTTCGGTAAACTACATGCTCATTGAGAAAACTATTTATATATTTACTAATTAGTACTGCAAGTTGCGGCTAGTTAAAGTACGCGCATTGAAAAGCAGCAGGACGATGGTTACTGCGACACTGGCGGTAAACTTTAATTAACTTCTCACGCTTTGTCTTTTTTATAATTTAATGTTTGATGATTTCCTGCTACGAGACAGAAAACGTGGGATATATCGTAAAACAAAGGTTTATTTTAATACCAGTGTGAATCTATTTAATATCGGCTGCTTAATAAATAAAAATAAAATGAATATCCATAAAAAATACCGTTATTCTGCTTTCTAGTAGTGAAACGGCAAAATGGTAAGGTTGTGCAGGCCAAAAACAACAGCAATCAAATCCAACATAGGTAGTCACTGCTGGTTCTCCAGCCTCTCGACTCCTGCGTACATACTAGTTGGAACACGAGAAACTGAAAAAGAGGTACTGTGACGGGGTTGTTATCATCGTGTGCAAAATTGTCAGGAAAAAGTCGGATAAAACTCCTCAGTACCACGCGGAGTTATCGGATATAGAGCGGTTGTTCGCAGAGTTCTAGAGCATTAAAGCGATTATGGCGGGTGTGACATTATGCTATAGGTTTAGTAATTCAATAGTTTTATTAAATTAATTATCATATTGCATTTCCATATCACGGTAAAGAATTTGAACACACTGTAGTACTGAACGGAACTGATCCCTTGTTTCGAAGGCTTAGCCTGGTATCTATTATCTATCTATTACTATGGTAATATGGTTTTAATACTAAGGGTGTAACGTAAAAATGTAGATACTAGTTCCTAAATCCTGTGAAATATAACAGTGTATATTGAATACGGCTTATATCATAACAACTATCAAACTGACTGTATCAAGGTGGCTAAATTGTATGTAAAATAAGAACAGGATATTTATAGTTCTTTATAGAATTGTAACAAAGTGGCTTGCAGTTGTGGAGGTAACGAAGTCAACGAATCCGTCCGTGCTCGTAAACTCTGCAGGAATGTTTGTGAACGCTGCCAAATATTTCGCTTTGATTGTTGAAAGGATTGCATTGTTCTGTGAACAAACAGTTGTATCCATACAAGAGTTCAGTTATTGTAGGTTGCTACTTACTGTTTCTTGTGTAAAATCGCTAATTCAGTTTTGAAATTATTTGCCTTAAGATATCGATTGCGTTGTAGTCGTTTTAAGTAGAATAATGGGAGGGACCTAAGCGATGTTTGTCAAAGCGTAGATTTTAGAAGGGTTAATACAACACAGAATAATAAGAAAAATTCGTTAATACTTCCAATATATAATTTTCCAGCTTAGTCTAAATAGAAGTCTAGTAAATATTTTAAAGACATTTTTAAAAATCTACACGTTTAATAAAGATCCTGTTAGTTTGAAACAGGCAGCTTAACGAGCCATGTAAAGAAATATCTTGTACATTAAATTATAGGATTTCGACATAGAACGAAAATTTGTGAATAATAGCAAGCTAAGGGCGACCGCTTCTAACCAGCGTTTGATACGACATTAATCGCTTAAATGCGCATCATCAGCGTGAACATAGTAAAGCAATAGACTTCATTTTAACTAGTATAAATATGTTTTAGTGACCTATATCACTAAGGCTGCAATAAGCTATAAACATATTATCACATAAGAGTAACTATTCGACAACGACGACTTCCGGGTTTATTTTCTCTTACTATCCGTTTATTTCCCCTCTCCTGCGTATGTACACCACAACGCTTGCTCCACTTCACGTATAGCTGAACGTAGAGTATATAAAATCGTAGTTTCTTGAAGTTTTAATAATCTTAGGTTAAGAAGATTTCACATTTTTTAAATAAAGACCTAGTGTCTTACGTAGTACAAGTAGTAGTAAAAAAACCGAGCTCTATGTATACAGTATTTCTTACGGGATATGCGCACAACGACAGACCTTTATCTATTTATTTATACTAGTGGACGCCCAGTGGTCGACGTTCGACCATAATTCATTGATTTTTTATAGTTTGAACTTTATTTGGGTTCTTTTATCAAAGGGTATAAACCTCTATAATCAAAGACTTTCATCATGCCTACTCAGTAATTTGCCACTTTTTTTAAATTATATAAACATTTAAAAAAAATCGATGTCTAAATGAAAATTGAAATTAAGTATAAATTTGAAACAAAAAACAGACGGTTAGATAAGATGGTAAGGTTCTCAAATACTAAGTAAACATAACTTTACGAAAATAAAGAAATTTATCGCAACTCATGATACAATTTTCAATAAATTTTACACGACACCATGGGTGCGTGGTATTTCTGGGTGATATTGAATTAAATATAATCTGAACATTATGAGGAATAGTGATGTGCCCACTATCATCGTTTGGAAAAGTAATGGATACACAACAAAATCAAATGATGAATCCAAAACAAAGATGTTTTTAATACTACCATTAACTTTTGAAAATGAATTCATTTTTGTTCATAATTCATCATCAACTGTACTAAATATAATTGCTACATCGAGTTGAACTGCATCATTGTAACCGCGGAGATCTAAATCATGGATTACTTTCATGACCAAACAAATTTTCTTATTTTGTTTTTACAAAGTATTTTTTCGCTCATTTTTTTATTGAATCATCATTTGAAGTGGGTTCACCACAAAGAAATACTAAACATTAAAATATTGACATTGACTTTGGAAATATTGCTTTACTCTTATGGCAACATGAAGCAAAGTGACATGAAGTGAAAGCAGTCCTGTCACCTAAAAATTTTGACATTCAATAAAACCAAAGAGAATAATAATTATTTCAGTGGTTCCATAAATTTACTGAAGATAAATTATTTATCAATTAATATTAATGTATATTATGAATTTACATATTATATTATTCTAAAATTAACCTACAGTTTCACCAGTTCATTTCAAAGGGCATATTGTAAGGCATGCAACGTCTGTCATGTTAAAAATATTTAAAAGGTAATTGGAACGTGAGAAGGATGAAAGATGATCGAAACGTCTTTTTCATTTACATGTGTATATATGTTATGTAAAATTCAATCAGTAGTGTGAGTAATGTATATTTTAATTAATTGAATATGCTTGTAATGCATTTTATATAAAAAAATAGCTTTGTGTACTTCTCTGCCATATAAACTTTAATTATGTTAATTTCAAGTTCATCCGTTCGCGCTATTCGCTTAAAAAGGGGTACAAAGTTTTGGCTTCACGTATTAATATATAAGATATGTTATAATATCATTGTTGAATGTAGAATAAAAAAGGGTAATTGGAACGTAAGAGTAAAAAAATACATACAGTCCAGCATAGCAACCACCTTCGCAACCTTTTTTGAAATCCGTTATTGACGGATGTCAAAATGTCTTTTTTATTTACATGTGTTATATGTTGTGTAAAATTGAAGCAGTAGTGTGAGTAATTCATATTTTAATGAATTTAACGGGGGGGCCGGGGGATCTTGTTTCAAATTATGCAACGGGCGCGTGTTTCTTCTCGATGACATATCAATTCTCCACCCCCCACCCCCGTTTTCTTATTTTTCTATTTTATTTTTTTTATATAATAAATAATATAATTTATAATATATAAATTATATATATATTAAATATATGAATTATTATTACTCCTCCTTCTTTTCCTTTCCGTCATTGAAACATACATCATCATCACTATATCTCTCTCATTCTTTTTATGAGCACTAAAAAAAATTTTATATAAAGATATAAAATAAAAATAAATAAAATAAAAATATTTTTTTTTTTATTATTTTTTTTTTTAATCATTTAATTAAAATAGATAAATAAAATAAATGTAAATATTTACCTTTCCCTTGTCACACAAAACACATCTTTGAGAGTTTGTGAGTGATTTACAATTAAAAAATTTTTCTTATTCTTTTCGTATTGAATTAAATCAATTCCATAATCAATTCATGTCGAGACACGCATGGATGACGTAATATCATAGTTGATCGGAAATACAAGTCCCTTCCGTTCCAGGGCGCACATTAATTTTTTAGGACGTATTCATATGTCCTACCCGTAATCGATATTGTTTACGCCTGACGCATTTATACGTCTTGCCCGGTTAACAGGTTAATGTACTTCTATGAATATTTCGCTTAGCTTAGTTCAGTTAGAGTTAGATTCGCGATTAAATTGTATACTACAACACCAGGTGGCTGTATGTTATCAATGCCCCATTTTTTTTTTTTTTTTTTTTTTTTTTTTTTTTTTTTTTTTTTTTTTTTTTTTTTTTTTTTTTTTTTTTTTTTTTTTTTTTTTTTTTTTTTTTTTTTTTTTTATTTTTTTTTTTTTTTTTTTTTTTTTTTATTTTTTTTTTTTTTTTTTTTTTTTTTTTTTTTTTTTTTTTTTTCCCCCCCCTTTTTTTTTTTTTTTCCCCCCCCCCCCCTTTTTTTTTTTTTTTTTTTTTTTTTTTTTTTTTTTTTTTTTTATTTAATAATTTTTTTTTTTTTTTTTTTTTTTTTTTTTTTTTTTTTTTTTTTTTTTTTTTTTTTTTTTTTTTTTTTTTTTTTTTTTTTTATTCTTTCTTTATTTTTTATTTTTTTTTTTTTATTTTAAATCCCTTCTTTTTCCCTTCTTTGCTTAATGTTACCGAGACGATATTCTTTAATGTCGATGGCGCCACTAGTTTTTTTCTTTCTGTCGAGTCATGTTCATGTTCTTTACTGTGCATTATATAGTGTGTAATTGTTTCTACAATAAAATCGAAGTGTTTCGTTTATACAAGAAGTCTTTGTTTGTCAGCATCCCAATAGGCAACAGCCCAAGCCGAGATGTGCCGTGAACCCTTGAGCTAGTTGTCAAATAAAATCGGTTGAGTGCCTTAAGCGTTTGCCTTAGTAGACCGATGAAGCTGTTAAGGCCTAGCTAGGCTCATATCGTAGTAGTTTTATAATTTTCGCCCCCAACTTCAACGTCATCCACCCACGACATATATAAAATGACGTCGTTTTATTATGGAGATTCAACTTTGCTCGAATTCATTGAATGTATAATATACCCGTGTATGTGTGATATTTTATGCGTGCGTCTCGCTCTCAACTCTCGGAAGTAAATTTAAATTCCATAAGTAAGTTCACCTCTGAACGCGTGATATTGAATATTTTATACTCTGACAGGGATAAGGGTGACATTAATTTTCCAGCTCCATATAAATTTCCTTACATTTCCCGATGAAATATATTTTTAACACCGCCGGGTCTGCTTTCAGTCGTAAAGTTGTTAGCTTCAATAAATTATACAATCTTGAATTATACCTTAAATCTAATGTTAGTGGCATATGAAAAAATATGATTTTAATGTTTCTCCTATAGCGATTTTTGTTTATAACGACGTGATTACTGAGGTACTCTTCGACCAATCGATTTATTAAATTTTTTTACTTAATAAAATAACGTTACTCGAATAAGAAATACTAGGCGAATATGAATATTCTTTAAATAAAACTAAATTATGGAAAAGTATATTTAGAAACAAACATCTTATATCACACAATTGAAGTTTTGCGACGGACACGTATTTGTTAAAATTCTTGATGAAATTTTGATAACAACAATTTCGATAATTTGAACTGTGTAAAATATTGTAATATACCTGTGTATAATATATGTAAAATATTGTAATATACCTGTGTATAATATATGTAAAATATTGTAGTATACCTGTGTATAATATATGTAAAATATTGTAATATACCTGTGTATAATATATGTAAAATATTGTAATATACCTGTGTATAATATATGTAAAATATTGTAATATACCTGTGTATAATATATGTAAAATATTGTAATATTAATTAATATCTAGATGTACCTCAAGTGTTAGCGACGTACACCATGAGTAGCTTGCACATAGTTTTATACGTAGATTTAGTGATATTTTATAGAGAACATATATATACATTTATTGACAATTAATATAGATTTTGTTAGATAATTCATGCGAATATAATAGAATATAGATATAAATTGAATATAGAACTGTAGGTATGTTATGTCCGATATAGGTACATATCACAACATAATTCGCGATACTTCATAACATGAATTACAAGATGTATGTAGTACATGAATAGAATAATGATACAAGAATTATACAAATAGCGGTATAAAATTATGGATAAAACTACGTATATTACAAAGTATGGAATTATAGATGAGTTATTGAATATGGAATTATAGATGTGATATTTATAGTAATAGAGATTGAATTATGGATATGTAGAAGCATGTGTAGAATTATTGTATTATGGATATATAGAATCGTGTGTGTGTTGAATTATCGAATTATGGATTTATAGAATATGCGAATTATAAATAGAATCATATAGAGAAATAGAGACTTATGCATGCAAAGAATTACTGAATTATGGATTATGTAGAATTATGTGTGTTAGTATAGGGTGATTTATAGATTACATTCGCGTTAAGTAAGGATTTACATGATAGATGAGATTAAAATTACACCGTATTGAATATATAGCGTCTGCGCATGGAAACATTTATAGAGAGAATGTGATAGAATTACACACGTTATATACCATTGAATTATAGATTACGTAACGAGAATTATGCGATCATGCAAAACAGTAAATATGGAAGATCTTACAATTGAATATAGACAATCGATAAAAACGCAATGGATATAGAGGTACATAAAATTTTACAACGGTACCTCATAGCCTTAGCGTGGGATTGGAATTTTTAACGATTTAATAATTATATGGACAAAGATAAGTTATATACCGGCTCTCCTTTGTAATATTAAAAATTCAAATTCCTAGAGACTAGGCGGTGGATTTTGCCTTTGAATAAAGTAATATAATCCGGCTTTTTCTTAAATGGTAATTGCACAAGCAATAGACTTGAAAGGGTCCGCCGAATACTATTTGTTATGACGTTACTGTATCTGAACGAGCCAAATAAAATAATATATTTTATTTTATGGTAATTGTACAAACAATAGTTGAAAGTTTCCCGCCGACCGGTACTTTATGATGGTTCCACAGTAATTCTCACGAGTCGGCGTTGTAAACATAAATTGGTAATTTTATTATCTATCAATATTAAATAAAATATGAATGGAAATTAAAGTTTAACAGGGAATAACATAACACTCGCGAAACAGTGATATGTGTCGGGATAAATTCCTAATCACGAACGTAATATTGACTAATTATTTAATATTGAATATCGAGTGAATGTTATACATATAGAGATTAATTATGTCACCCTATACAGATAGATGTAAATAACACACTGGAAACAGATTTACATATGAATATAAGTTAAGGTTTATATAATAAGATTATTATATAGAGTTATATTATATTATAGAATTATAGAGTTTAGTGCAAAACGGTACTTAATATAGAGATAACTTATTTCATATGTAAGATAAATATAAGATGTAAATTTTAGAGTATAGATTGCATGCAAATAGATGATAAGAAATTTATATTATAGACTTTTTTATATGTACAAATATGATAAATAAATAGAAACGCGATAACCGAGCCAACAAATAGAGTCACGCCGCCTTACGGTATCGGTTTTGCTTATAATCACAATCGGCGCGGTACTGGATCGTAGTTCGATTGCACAAGTCATCGCAGTAACATCGTAGTCTGCTCGTACATCTCATTGAGATAACATTGAATAGTAACATCGAGAAGTCTTCATCGTCAGTAGTAGTGCTCTGTTGGCTCGAGGACGCGGTCATTATATGAGAACCACGGTGTTTTCTTGCGACCACCCCGACCTCTGCTTCAAAATCCACCACCTTTATCGGCTGGCTCGTGCATTATTGCACATTATAGAGGCCCCTTCAAGACATCACCGGCGTCCGGCTGTCGTCACCGAGGCGGGCTACCGGCACTCTCACTACCACCTTCGAGAGTTCTACGCCCGCCCATCGCCGGGGAACGTCGCCTTTTTTTTTTTTTTTTTAACGTGGGGAAATCCCTTATGGATACCCACCCTCCCGGGGGAGAGAGTGGGTTATGTCCGAGTCGCACGGACTAAAACCCCACGGTGTACCGACAGACCGTTGTGTGGGGGCGGCAAGGGATCGTACATGCTACTCAACCTTGTAGAGCCGCCCCCACGGTCCGCCCGGCGGAAGGTGACCGCCGGGCTCCTACCTATAGAGGGACAGACCGGGTACACACCGGCTGCCCCCCCTCGTCCGCCGGACCTGTGCAATGAGGAGATGGGCCCCCCGGCCCACCCCCTCAGGTCCGGCTACGGTGGCGGGAGGAGTTGGGCGAAGCGCCGCCTCCTCCCGCCTGTCCTCCTTTGGCGGAGAGGGCCGCTTTGAGGATCTGCCTCACGGGCCCTCTCCGCCTCCTCCTCCGCCTCACCTCACCTCACCTCACTTCACCTCACCTCACTTCACCTCACCTCACTTCACCTCACCTCATTTCCACCTCACCCCGCCTAACCGCGGGCCGGTGACGTACGAAGGCGAGAGGTGTAGCCATATTGACAGGCGGCGGCCCCAACATCAAGTGTAATTTAACATTTACCACATTTATCAACAATTTATTGTAATTTGTAGAGTCACTACATAATGTCACTAAATAATCGTGGTGGAAAATAATACATAAATGATTTGGAGCAAAATTTCAACGTGACCGTTTCTTTTAAATCCGATATAAATTTTAAGTTTTTATATAGTGGTTAATTCGGAGCTGTTGTCGTGCGACCCATTTCTCCCAACTGTTTATTTTGCATAAAGAAGAAATATAATAACAATAATAAAAATAATAGACAATTAATTTCGTTTATTTTTTTTTACCTCTGATTAAATATTTCTACGTTTCTATTTATGATTTCTTCGTCATCGTGACCAGATACCATTCGTCCAAGAGCACATTGAAAATAAATCCATTCGCGATCACAGTATTAATGTGCTCTCGTGGGAAATTCAGTCGAGTTGTTGGAGCGGCTCGACGCGGGATCTCGACCTGTAGAACCAAATAAATAGGTAACATTAGACGAGCGCTTTCGCATTCATTTTTACTGTTTATAAAAGGTTCCACTCTTTGTTCAATATAATTGAACTAAAATCGTCTTAATATTGGACGTGTAGTTAGTATAGTGATAGATATTAGGGGTGTACGAATATTCCCATTAACGAATCGATATCGATTCGAAATTCAAATTAAACATTTGAACTATTCGAACGATTCGAACTATTGATGATGTGTCTGAATATCCCCTTATATCTTGTGGTGTAAACTTGATCAAACATGACACGCGGTGGTTGAGAATTATCTCGTGTCGTAGCGCTGTGTATAGTCCGCGTCAAACATTTTAACCGATCTGAAGTATCTGCGCAGAACACAAATTTAGGTACCAGAGGGACCTCGGACCTCGCCTCCTATTGCACCCACGTTGACACATTTGTCCTGTCTTTACTACTTGTAGTACAATCGCATTCAAATAGTTTTGTAATTGTTAATTACATGTTATTGTTATTTTCGTTGTTTTCTTTTTCTTGTTTATTCTTGTTATTTTAGAAAATGTGATGATGAAATGATCTTTTTGAATGAAGCAAAATTAATTATTTATTATGAATGTATTTTATTTGCAATAATGGTATTGTAACACGCATAATACTTGCACAATATATGCTACAAGATATACACCACAGATGAAAATAAATGCTGCATAAGCGGGGTCATTGAATTAAATTACGCGATCACTCAAAACTCGCCAACCAGCTGATTAAATGTTAATTATAACTGACAAACACTTGATATGACGAGTTGTTATTATTGTAGCTTTGTCTATTACTCTATTGTTCGACTATGATTTTCCATTTCTAGTTTTTAGTCTTGTTTTATTACCTCAATAATAATTCAATTTTTATTGTCTGTTCATTTTTATCTCTAATCTTTGTCAAATATTCTGTATGTATGTATCCTCGTACGTATGTACTTAGTCTGGCTATAAATACTGTTACAATTAAAAATAAACCAAATATTGTTAAAATACACTTTGTAAAAATAATAAATGTTATTTGCAATAGAAAATATTCTTTTTCTTTGGTTCAGTATTTATGACAACACTTAATATATGTCTGCTCAATTTAAATAACGAGGTTTACGTAAATTAGCTGTTAACGCGTTTACAAGATAATAAAATCGAAGTTGTACCTTTATATTGTGTAAGTTTGTTTGTTTTACTATTATTATTTATTTTACATCTTGTTCGAGATTAATTTCTTATACAATTTTAGTGTAGAGTAGAACACCGGATCATAATGGAGAGAAATGTTCATAATATGAGTCCAGAGACCGCCACAGATAAGATAAGCTAGTTTATGATGACTGAATCGTTTATAAAGTGTATAATTATTAAAGCTTACAACAAAATTTTATTTTTGAATGCACATAATTGATTTTTTTCGTCTGTTTGGGTGAAATTTTGTAAGTGAATTTTAACTGAAATCCTCATGAGCTAGAGATTTTGAAGATGTTCGGAAATTGTCTCCAAATGCAAGAAATTGAAGTAGTTATCGTTAGGTACAATTAAAAATTCTATTTCAGATAGGATCAGATGTAAAAAAGAGATCGAAATAAACTTGAAGGTCGCACAATTTCATACGCATAAGATTTTTTTTAAACTTGGATTATTAAAAGAAAGTATTGGTAATAGATAATTATTGCAAATCTGATTAAACGCTTTGTAGTACTAAGTATAAACTTTCACTATAGCTAACTATACTATATTAGGTAAATGTTAATTTGTTTAGATTGTTAGCGTGCTATTTATAGAAGTTACATGTCAATAGGTACGTTGGTGGAAACGTGTTTACTAGGTTAGTTATTTAGATATGTCAGTTAAACGTGAGTTCTTCGAATGATAAATATAGAACATACTCAAAAGAAACCTTTCGAGTATTAATTGAGAAACATATTTATTAATTGCAAGAACGCATAGGACAATGCAAAGCAGTTGTAGCTAAGATATATTTATAGTTTGAGTATATTTTGAGTGATTTAATTTACTCTCATAAATTAATTCGCTAGTGTATATTACCACTAAAGTTTGAATTTTATCATTGTGCACAGTTCCTTGCTAATTTTCTGATTTGTTCCACAAACGTGCAGAATTAAGAATTTTGCATCAACTCACCGTTCATGCTTATTTTTATCACCAGTTGGTTACGACACGAATGATAAGATTTAACACTGATTGGCGTGTGTCTAAGCCATCGAAATGAGAAATAAAATAATTTTCAGCCTTTTACCGGGTCACAGTATGTACACTACCTATGGTTGCGCCGCTTTATGTATATTTGAAATTCCCGCATTATGGATCAAATCACGCCACTTTGAAGCCCGACCAATTAATTGCGATCAGATCACGTCACCAGCCCCGCTCCCCTTTCCTAAGGCACATGCTTATATAGGGTAGCGCGACGAACGTGCTGCCAGTCCATTGCTGCCAGAGTTGTTGCCCGCGCCGCGCGTGTCGGACGCGCGGCCTCCGCCAGTACATTACTGCTGCTACATTACTGTAGTGTTGTCCGCGCCGCATCACAGTGTTGTTGTGTCCGCACCGCATGCTAACATTTTGAGTTTTCGCATGGTCGAGTGAGAAATAAACGCATCGCTACATACGTGCCGACATACATTTTAAACAATAAGTGTTGTGTGGGAGAAGACCTAGTGGAGAGAAACGAGAATCACCTAGCCGGCTAGCCACGTGGAAACTGCAGCGCCGCGAGGTATGTGCCAAGTTTCCTTCCTACCCTTGTCTCCCTCTTCGTAGCTGATCGCAATAGTTGAATATCAAATATAGCACCCCCGCATATACAGTCCACTTAAATTTAGCATAGAAACCCTCGCACCTGCCCCTACGGTGACGTCGACAACGCGACGGCGTCACCAACCTAGACAATCTTATTTTCCTTCTTGCTAGAGTCTCTAAATTTTAACACGAATTTTGGATATTGATTTCCGAAAACATTTGTTCTTAGAACTTATAAGGATAACACTTCCTACTTTAATCCAACTGTCCTCCATATGAGTCGTTTGTACAATGAGCTCGCGTCCAAACACATGACATCAGACAATTTGACCATCGAGCTTTTAAATTCAAAAGGACATTTAAACACATTTTATATCAATGACTCGTCAAAGACGTTTAGTAAATTATACTTCGATATTCTTGATCATATTGGCGGTCTTGTTTTCTTTTCCATACGTAAATTTAGGGTTTTGTAGATGAATTCATTTGTACTTTTTCATTTAATATTGTTCTAGTTTTGTTCTTTGTCAAATGAATATCAATATTTAATGTTACATAATTTAATTTTTCGGTATTAATGGTGTAAGTTGTATCATAAAGCGTTGTAGGTTTTTAGTCTAGTATACTCATTATTGTTGTTATTATGTTATTCATCGGACTGTCACAAATTACGAAGGTCAGAGCCGGAGGATCCAAAAAAAACCAAATTACTTTAAATTAATTTATTAAACATAAAAATTACAAAAATGAATCTAAAACTAGAGATTATCGCCGATGTTAGGCTTACTCTCACACTAAACCTACATTGTGAGAGTGTTGCCGATGTTAGGCTAACTCTCACACTAAACCTAAACTAAAACTAATAGCATAATGAATGCTACCGATATTAGGTTAACACTGTCTTTCCGTTGTTTTCGTCCAAGTATTTATACATGGACAATGTGGGAACGGAGGAGTCGGACCACCGAACGTTTCCACTAAGTTTGTGCACCTGTTGTGGAAATTGCTGACTCGTATGCTTGAACACCTGCCGCAACTTGGAACTGGGAACTCGGTATTCTTCTTATTAATCGATTGTGTTGTATAGCGATGGCGTAATACTTTGAACACCTACCGCATCATGGGACTGGAACTCTTAGTCAGCAATTGTGGTGTGTAGCGATGGCGTAACAAACACTATCCACAGTTGTAAATAAATAAATCTGTAAAATAATTGTTTTCTGCACTTTAGCGAGAACCAATAAATATTGGGAATGTATAAGCTGTCGCAAAAATATACTTTATGTAGCTATTGAAGAAGAGACAGAAATAACCCTATATTTTTTGCGAGAGTGGACAAGTAGAGGAAATAGAAAATACATAGCAAGAGTTAGTTTATCCAGTAATCACGCGAGGTTCATGTATTATTCATAAGTGCCGCTTCGTCTAAAAAGTTATCGTGTGTCTCTCGCATACGCTCATAAATGAAGACGCGACGCCGCGGCCGCACGCTCTATACACAGATAATAAAAATCCTTATTTGATTTTACGGTCTATGTATTATAGGGACAAACGATGTCATCTCTTTTAATAAAAATGGTTGAATTGTTAAATTTATTTATTTATCATGGGTCATCAACCTGACAATACCTGTGTAAATATGCTAATAGTAACAATTCTGTATTTATATGTAAATTGATATGTACTCCTATTTATAGACAATCACGGCATGCTTCTATACTAAATTAATTTCAATAAAACTAAATATTTAATTATTTTACAGACTTAAATAATATGAAAACTAATAAATTGTAACAGAAGGAGAAATAAAATACTAAAACCAACGATACTTTAAAACCATAATTTAAAATAATATGAAAACTAACATATTAACAGAAAGATAAAAAAAAACTAAAACCAATTAACAATCTATTTTATCAATAGACTGATATGTGTTTACCGCTGTTTTAACTGTATTTCGTTTATTTGAGAAAATATCGCATGTTTTATGCAATGTATTAAATGATTTCGATATTTTATTGACAGGAGAGTAAAAGCCTAAATTTATAAAGAAATCGTTGTTACGCAGGAGTTTGCGTTTTTCTTGCGTACAAGCTTATGAAGTACAAAGTACAAACAGTAATATACCTTTTATAAGACATATTTATGGTTATGCAGCTTTGAGAAATGTGCGGAGTTTATTATTATGGAATCATTTTTAACGTCAGTCATAAAGATGAAATTAAAACGTCCTTATTACGTTTAATTCGCAGCTAGTCCGAGGTGAAGCCGTCGTGAGATGGGAACGGTAAATAATTTGAGGCTTTACTTGAAATCAAATTACGGCCTCCCACGGATACTTGGAGTACTGTGAATGGCAAAATATTTGCGAGCGAACTCTGCGGCGGACAGTTTGATTGCGTATTGATTTCATTTCTAAATAGGATGGCCTCTCTAAGGTTTTTGGGGTTAGAAGTCAGGTTGGATCGATTAATTAAACTAAAGAAATCTTTTATGATAATAATACATTTTTATAGTATTGTCTTGGATGTTCACGACGTTATAAGAGTGCTTCCTGTTATATACTCGTGATTCTTTGCGGTTTAGACAATTGAGTGTTAAATGTTTAAATAACAGCTTAGAATAAAATTGTCTGTAAAGTAGAATTGATTGAATTAACTTGACCCGCACTATTTTAGACTTGCAAATTAATTAACAACGGCTCAGTGGTACTGCATCGATCATGCTCTGCTTTGAATTGGATTCCTTTGGAAAAGTTTAATTATCTGTAAGAAGTCTAAGTTTGATGCAAGTTAGGTATTCTTGATGGTAGTAAATTCTCTAGAGCTAACTGAGTCGGCTGATTACCTTATCTTCTCGACTATTTTACGGTTTTTAACGAAATCGAGATATACTATTCAAAGTTCTAGTACCCCATACACAATAAACATTCTTTTATTTAAACTTTTCTGCTTTCTTAAGTTTTTCTAAAGTAACTAAATATCTGTTGAAACTTGCAGAGATGAATAAATATTATTAAAATTGGTTACTATCGGATAACACAAACATTCCTGGTACGGTACGCTTACCGTGCGGCATCTTGTTTACGTTTTGATTAAGTCCTTGCTCTGTTTAGTCGGTTGGTATATCACTTTTCATGACTAAATTAACTTAAACATTGTAAATTAATAAACATAAAAATTGTAAATAGGTTACATAGAAATCCCAAATTTATTAAAATCAAATATTGTCAAGATATCCTTTCACGAAACAGTTTTTCTGAAGTGTCTTGAGGTAAATGAGACAACAGGTATTGAGTGTAGCTAAATTTTTTCTTTAATTTTCTTTTTTCCCTTTTTTTCTTTTTTTTTCTTTTTTTTCTTTTTCCTTTTTCTCTTCCTCCTTCTCTTTCTCCCCCCCTTTTCTCTCTCTTTTTTTTTCTTCTCTTTCTCCAATAGTCCTTCATAGATCTCTTATCTTTGTAGGCATCTACTTGCATAATCCAATCTATAACTAGTTTGTTTTTGTTTCTTACTGTCATCTAGTACAATCGTCACACCGCCCGTAGGGCGGAGTGGGGGAGATGCGCAGGGGTGTTGCATCTACATATGTATAATTTTCCCAATATTGGTAGTGGAATATTTACGTTCTCCCATTATTATATAAATTATCAAAAGGTTAATAGGCATATTAAACAGTATGAAAACAGCATAAAGTACAGATAAATTCTCGAGACTTGTCATATGCAGTTATCGGGTTGACCCCGAGAGCGCTGTCAGCGCTGTGTCCCCAGTGACAGCTGAGAGTGTACTCTATACTCGGTACCGATTTGTTTGCAGTTCGAGTGAGAGCTCGACTCAGTTGAATGTTGCTAGCTTTACCACGTAAATTAAATAACTCCGAAAGGTTTGCACGTAGCCAGGATCGGGATAGCTTTAAGCGGTTCCGCAAACAATTACTCCAATATCTACGAACCGCCCCGTTTTAAAGATTAATAGAAATAAAACACTGGAGTAAAAGTATCCAGTATTAAAGTTACGCTTCTCTTTTTAATGAAGGTCTGTTTAGTTAATAATTTATTCTAAAACAATTGTTATTTCGTGAAAATAAAAGGTCGAGGCATTCATAAAGACTTCCGACAGAAATGAAAACTTGAAACAATGGAATAACTATGTTCTCTTTCGAAATTTTAAATCAATTGTATAGTATATCAGTATAATCAGAGTTGTTTAAATTTCATAATTACTATATTGAAATTCTTAAAATTAGTCAGGTTTTCACATGTAGGCACTTCGAGTAATGATTATATGTATACAGTTTATTAATTAATCAAAAATATGATGGGTGGCACGAGCTCAATACAAAATATCAATATTACATGTACACAGGCCGCTATAGTAACGCGTCGCTAGTCTGACGCAAGCGTCACGCATTTATGCATTACGTCACGAGCATGTCGATGTCATCGTGACGCGAGCCCGTAAGGTTTTCCCCTACAATATATGTATATATAATTTAAATCGCTCAACCTGCTTAAAGAAGTGGTCAAAGTGTTCTACTTAGATAGTAAATAGCTGATTATATCTATGTTGGAATGTGTGGGTCTATCTATAACATTCGGGACTGAGTTACAAAGAAATACACAAGAATTTATGTAATCTGTGTGAAAAGAACAGAGTTTTTTTGCTAATAACATTTCAAAGTCTTTTTTCTCGAGATTTTCCTCATTCCGATGGAATGTATTCATGAAGTTTATGATGTTACTTTATTTTTAGACAAGGATATATATATCAAGGGTGGAAATCAGGAAATTGTTGGAATGATTTGTCGACACAACCGTGTCGGATATACGAGATTTACGAGTCAATAACTGAACACTAGAATATCAAAAACGATAGTCAACTACGCATTACGTAATGAAGACATCGTAATTTAAATGTTATATACATATAATAAGAATGTACATGTAACGTGTCTGTATTTTTGAGATTTTTGTAAAAAGCGTTGTTGCACGTGTCTAGGAATAAGTAATAAAACACACTTCAATAATTTTTAGAAATGTCAGTCTGTTTGTTTGAACACGCATCACTGCTAAAATACTACGTTCATGATAAGACCTCTTCAAAAAAATCTATAAAGTATATCTTCGAGTAACATTTAGTTTTTGTTTAATTAAAATCGGTTTAGGCTATCAAAAAATATTGTAATTTTAATGACGACGCGACTTAAGTACGAGAGAAAAGTGAAATGGACTAAATACATCCAGATGACTTTATTAATTACTGTTTTTTTAATAATTGTACTTTATATTAATATATTATATTATAATTTTACTTCCTCGCGGGCACAGCTAATCAATAATAAATTAAAGAGGTTTTACGGCCATGGTTAGTCTCACGACAAACCTGGATTTGTTATATAAACGCTAGAGTGTTTTCAGCCGCGGTAACACTCGTTCATATCTATAAAACTACATTTTTGAACATCCTGGTTACATATGGGAATTTAAGTCTTACAAAAAGTTTATATAACTACTAAGCAAGAGAAGAATACACTGATTTATAAATTTATTTGTAATTAGTGAGTATTTGACATCATGTGTGCATTTTGTAGTTAAAATTATAAATAGTAACTTGTGAAAACTTCTGCTTTAGTACTCTTCCTGTTCTCAAAACTTATATTAGCAATTAAAATCGTCAGACGACATTACCAGCCTATTGGAATTATCAAAGTGAAATTTCGGTTAATAGATTACACTCATCGATTCAATTTCAACCTTAAATATACGTCAGAAAGATCATAATAACGGGTACCGATTTCATCATTTAGATATTAATTTCACCACGATCAGGTCTCGTTCGGGAAGTATACTTAACCGAGAGTAATAACGTCGATTTATCTATTCTCCACGTAAATTAAATATTACGAACGGTTAATTAATTTTCAAGTCACTCTGTATTACAAGATGCTTTATGATTTTCGACGTTTATTGTTTCTTGTATTGTTGTTTGTAAGAAAATTTGAGTCAAACTCATTAAGGATTATTATTATGGAGATCGGAGAACATGTTTATTAGATATGTTTACTGAAGTTAACTCTTATAGCGAAGAGATTGTTTGGAATGGTACAATTAATTACCAGTAGCTTAGTACTGAAGTCGTGCTGGTCTAGTGGTTTGATCGGTGGAATAGAACCCCGGTATGTACTAATGAATTTTATGGTGGTCGTGTACATTTACTAATTTCAATTGGTAACATTATCGACTGACGGTGACGGAAAATATCAACCTGAACTTTGGGAAATATTCTTGCAGTACCACTTTGTATGTGGGAATAATTGTGGATTTTTGGAGTTGGATATCGCCAATATGTCATGAGCTGGCGTGGTGATTATGTCCATACTTTCCTATGGGAAGAGGCATATGACACTGCAATGGGTCTCTCTCATCTCTCATCAGCTTCTGATGATGATGATAAACTTAGTGCTAAGTTCCTTGAAGGGCACTCGGGACACTTTTGTTATAATGGTGTTCCAAGGTTGATATTTATGGTGAGAACTTTCGGTGCGTAAGCTGTCTATTCAGTGCTCCGCATGTAGGAATAATATTGGTGAGTACTAGTAACTTTATAGCTGTACTTTAGAAAGTAATCTAAGCTATATCTAGTATAGAGTAAATAATGTATACAGTTAAGTAACACATATGATAATGTCTATACATTTAATGGGAATGTAAATCTAAAGTGTCTGTATTTTTAGATTTTTGTGAAAAAAAATATTGTAGGTGTCTAGGTATAAGTACTAAAATACATTTCAATCATCTTTAGAAATGTCTGTCTGTTTGTTTGAACACGCACACTGCTAAAGTACTGCGTTAACGATAAAACATAAAGAAAATCATAAAGCATATCCTCGAGTAACATTTCATCTCAGTTTCATTAAAATCGGTCCACTCTATCAAAAGTTATTGTGATTTTAATGAGGGCTCGAGTTAAGTACGAGAGAAAAGTAGATAAATGGACTTAATACATTCACATGATTTTATTAATCACTGTTTTAACATAGGGATCTACGCGGACGGAGTCGCGGGCACAGCTAGTTAGACAATAAGAAGCAATGAGCAATCTTCGCACACTCGAGAATGATTTATATACCTACAGTAAGGATGAACGCTTTACACGTATCTGTGGCACTGTGAAACACAAAAACCGTACACGTACGTTTCGGCACCGAGCCAGAATTACGAATAGTCTGCGCCAAGATTCAATTTACTTTACACTCATGGCGTAGTGCCTTACAGAATGATCAAAACCAACTGAATTGAAAAATTCGTTGCGAAAAAACGTCGAACTGGTTTTTAAGAATTTTATCCGATTAACTTAACGAACTAGCTAGCTAGTGTAGTAAGATATCTTTATATGTACGTAGTGATAATTCAATGGTAGTTAGTTCGGACACCGCGCCGCGTTGTTCGATTCAGTACAATGAGTCTGCGCTTTTAGTGAAAGAAAACATTGTAATGTAACGGTCTAGTCTAGTGGTAGAACCATTTCTAGTTACCATATTTCACTTGGAAATTTCAAAATCTTTCGCAAATTTATAGGTTTATAAATGTGTTAAGACAGTTGCACCTGAAATCATTTCTCTCTAGCATTAACGTGTTTCCACATCGTCACTTAACAACAAATGCAATTATTGTCAAACGTTAAACATATATTTAAAAAAATCAAAATATACCACATATCCAATGGTTTTCTCAAACCGACATCACTTTGAAAGACAGTTCTACCACAAGACAGATCGTAAGTTTGAACACTGTATCATAATACTCATACTTCACTACCTAATTATTGTCAAACTGGCGCGGCGTCTTGGTAAAAATAAATGCGTCTTGGTTTGTAAGAATATAATATTGTGTAATAATAAAAGTTTCTTACTCGGGGAACATAAAGGGACAGTCATCATTCAACCTGTGACGTGTACGCACAGCCTTCACGGCGAGATTGATCGGCTTCCTTGACACTTGGATTCCGTTTCGGTTATAACGCACGGATGGCTTTTTGATGTTTATATCACGAGAGTCCGTTTTCACTCTTTATATATATACGTACCTATGGGACTAAATTTATGTACATGGATATATTTTATGAAATATCAATAATCAGCTTCATTAATGTATCATACGATTACGTATACGATCGACCATTTACCATTCAAGATGATGATTTAAAGACATCATGTAGTCAAAAACAACAGTTCAGTTTCATTTTCGACAACAAAGCAAAATAGCTTTTATTTCAAAAAATTTAACATGGCTTTAGATCTCACCTTTAAGCATCTAACAAGGTTGCCTCTCAAATAACAAAAGATAAAGTGCCGTTTCGTTTATTTTGTGGCTCAGATTGCAAATAAGGACTACGAATCTAAAATACACTGTGAACGACATTTGTAAAATAAACGTAAAAGTTGGGGGGAACTGGGTTTTTGGTACTGCGATTGATTAATCTGACTGTAATAGAAAGAAAGACTATAGACTAAGAATTTTGAGTACTAGGAAAAAGTTAACTTACACAAATTTTGTGATTCGACAGCATGAAAATCGTGAACGAATGAGCAAATCTATCAGACGATTTGTATATTCCTACTAAAATTAACTTAATTTATTTAGCTAAATGTATGTTTCAGATAGACCAGTTTACCAACAAAAATTTGACATATCGAGTGATTTATCGTAAAATCTTTTTCGAGCACATTTCTTATTGTTTATACAAAAACACGATGTTGTGAAGGTTTCCAGTCAATTAGTCGACGAGCTACTCTTACCATACTTGATGACGACTTATTATTACTTTGTTATAATTAATAACTAAATTTTCAAGGATGCAAGCTAAGGTTTTTCCATTATTATATCTTCCCAAGGAATATTATTCATTCCAAAGTATTCATAAAGAATCGTTTAGTTTTCTAGTACTTACCCGTTATGATAAAAATATATGTGATATAATATATGTATACAAAATGGATGTAAGTATATATATCGTGTTATAATTTAAAATTTAATATTGCAGTAAATAGTAACAACGATAAGTATTAAAAATGCATACGAAGCCAGCGGGCATAACTACAAACTATGTCTTAAAAAGACGATCTTGTTTGCATAAAATTTACTTCAAGAGGTATTTCGAATAAAGTTTTCATAACTTCCAATTGAGCATTTTGTAGATGAGTCGCTTTAAACGATCGGGATGTGATTCCGCCGTTCGCATTATCGTGAATTTTTATTGGAATCGTCGACGAATTGTGTCTTCAACAAATATAATAAAAGTTGTTATTTTTATTCAGATTCCATCAAATATATTATGGGGGGTGACTGGTTGTGACTACGTTACAATATAAGACCGACGTAAAGCAATATTTAAAGAATAGTAATCGCCTTTTATACCAGTCCAAAAATGCCACGGTCGAAACAATACTGTTAGGCAACTGGATCTAAACATTGACTGATCTTGAAATACGAAGTGATAGCCTCTTCCTATTTTTTATATAAAGGTCGTGATATACACAAACACCACCGTCCCACGATTTACATAACGTCAAGCTGTCCTCAGTTTTTCAACTAAATATATCGCTTGCAGGTGATATTTATATATTTAACCCTTTTCATTCGAAGTTTTTCATTAGTATTAGCATCAACTCGAAATCGCGATTGTCAGCTGTTATCGAGAGCATAACAATCCGCGAGCCGCGACCCTCATTTGTCACCAACATTTTAAATGACTTCGCTCCGGAGCCCTCGAGTGCAAAGGGTCAATATTCATATCAACTTAGTATTAGTATGCTATAAGGAAGTAAATAAGTTTTCGTGCTTCACCACAATCTCACCTGATGTTGAATGAAGATGTGCTCTAAAGTAACACGCTAACACTAGAAGTGGATTAGTTTTCACGAACAGCTTTTGGAAGACACCTATTAGTGCTTGGTGGTAGATTTTCAACTTGAGGGTGGTAGATAGCCAGACAGGAAGCAGAAAGAGTCTTGCCACAATTATGTGGTTCCGTTATGATGTTTTTCTTCTTTAAAAGCTCCGGCACGTAGGATTTTGACGTACGTGGATCGAGGTGGTGTCGCAGCACGCTAGCATTGACCCATCATTGCTCGCGGTTTGAGCTATCTAGAGGTTTTATAATACTCAGTACAGTCAATCAAGTATTCACCAAATCGTACCTTACAATTGTGTGCGTAGTCCGGTAAACCCTTCGATCAACAATAACTAAATAGAGGGTTGCATAGTCGAACACCAAAACTGTTGACATAGCTTCAAATACCAAAATATATCAGATTTTTTTTTTTCGAACTGACTACGTTATTGACCAAGCAAGGTCTTAACAGCTTTACCGGACTACTAAGGCGAGTGCTTAAGGCACTCAGCCGATTTTATTTTGACAACTAGCTCAAGGATGCGCGGCACACCTCCGCTTTGCCTGTTGCCTAATATATGCAATTCGCGACCTATCTGAGCTAACCTAAGTTAAGCTAACTATTCATACATATATGAGTTGTTGAAACATATATGTGTACCAAGCATACATACCTCAACAACTCTTATATATATTTCGTATCGGATAATATTCTAAACTATTTCAGTTTGGTAAGGGGAAAAAAATAAAACCCTTCCACTTGCATGTGTAAGCGTGTATGCGTGCACGTGTGTGGAGGTGATATGTGTAATGTTGTCGCAGTGATGTAAGATTTTGTGTCACTGTATCGCGCGAGAAGCGTACTCAAGGGCTCCACGCCGAGGGAATGGACCTAGGCTTGAGCCGCTGCCGAGGGGGGGCCTAGTCTGGTGTGCGGGAGCGAAATTTACCCCCAGACCACGGCGGCGTGATCTGTGGTTACGCGGGTGTGGCCGTGAGCACGCTCTGTTTGGAAAGACAGGCTGGTACTGATCGTTCACAGCCGTTATGTCATCGGGAGGGTCGGTAAAAATATGTCGCGGACGTCTTTTACAACGCGCAGCGTTTGGTACGGGTTCATATTTTGTGGCGGATACCACTAACGGACTGGGATGATTCGCGGCTTTTTCAAAATAACTAATCGTAAGTAATTTTACGTATGCCCAGATAGAAGGCATCTCTAGGTCCCTATGTAGATCAATTCTCCGGACGTACCACGGAGCACCGGTTACTTTACGTAAAACGCGGTTTTGAAGAACCTGCAACTTATGAAAATTATCTTTCGACATATGCGCAAAAACGGGACTGTTATATGTCATTACGGGACGGATACACGAGTTATACAAAGTGAGCTTGTGTCTGAGGGACATCTTACTCCTATGACAAAGCAACGGATGGAGGCGACCCAAGACCATAGCGGCTTTGTTTCGCACTCTATCTATATGTGACTCGAAATTTAAATGTTTATCTAATGTAACACCGAGATATTTGACCTCGCCGGCCCAAGGTATATCGGTTCCGTATAGCCTGATGGGCTCGAGGTTATTACTACGTCGTAAAGGATCGAAGAGTATCGCGGCGCTCTTATCAGGATTAACTTCTATGCGCCACGAACTTCTATGCGCCAACTAGATAGAGGGTCATGTACAAAATAGAAGCTAACTGCTGTCCGCGTAAATATATATTTATGTAGCTATTTGTTTACTAAGAAAGGGAGAAAAAAAGTTTTAAAACTGTTTTAAGTTCAACCTAATTATAACCATGACACCTAATAATAAAGTCACAAATGTTCAAAATATTATCTAATATTTACGATAAAACGAGCAAAGCAATAAATTACTCCCGTCACTTACAAATGAAAAGAAAACATAAACAACATTTAGGGTGAATTCAACCTTAACATGCAATGAATAAAGTACTTTTTCCCGTTATTGTGTGTGGTTGGTGAGCCTTGGCCAAACATTTGTACCACAGATTTAAAATCGGTAATTTTGTTCAAAATTTGATAATAGGTCTTTACCTATGAAATTGCCGTTCTGCAGTATTGGCCATTTCAAATCAAAATAATTTTTGTTTGGCTAAGAATTCTAATTTCAAATTAATTTTATTTTAAAAAAATGGAATTCTTTTTCCAAAAGTAGTCATTTGTAGCTTCCACAATCGCCTTTAATTCGTCATTGTCCACCAAGGTTTTCGGACGACCGCGAGGTTCATTTTTCAGGTCGAAATTCCCAGAACGGAAGCGAGCAAACTAATAACAGATGGTGCGTTGGTTTGTAGTGTTAGCTCCGTAAACGTAGTTGATGTTGCGTGCCGCTTGTGCCGCGTTGCTGCCACGACGGTACTCATATTCCATAATTACTCGAATTTTTAACGTATCCATGATGACAAAAAAGATTGAAATGCGATGAAAATGTAACACTAATCAATAAACAAATGACTACTTTTAGAAAAAGAATTCCATATTTTTAAAATAAAATTAATTTGAAATTAGAATTCTTAGCAAAACAAAAATTATTTTGATTTAAAATGGCCAGTACTGCAGAACGGCAATTTCATAGGTAAGGACCTATTATATTGAAAAGTGATCAATTTTATATTTACATATTTTTAAAACGGAGTACGTACGACGTACTATAAATATCTGCTTTATAAAAATATAGTGATGTTAGATAAACATCGTTCGAGCGGTTTCCTTGGTCAGCAGTTTGGAACACAAAACATTAACTTTCAATCAATTCCTTCCAATAGAGTCGTTCCGATAAATCTCGGCTCAGAGTTCATCATGACGTAAGCACATCCCGGGTGACAATTTATTGAGATGTAAGTCGGGTGCGGATCTGTTGGGACGCCCGCACTCCACGCCCTTCTAGCTTCATTATAATATCATTATTACAAGATATAACATTACGAGAAATGTCCATTTATATTTTACATCAAGTTCTATTACAGTTACGTCGCATTCGTGACAATTCTTGACTATTTCGTACAATTCTTAAATTAGTTGCATCCCTTGTATTGTATTGCAATCGCACTGATGTTTAAAATAAGTGAGTTTTTCTTTGTTTCCTTCATTTACAGCTTCACCGGATTACTAAGGCGAGCGTTTAAGGTACTCAGCCGATTTTATTTGACAACCAGGTCAAGGGTGCACGGCACACCTCGACTTGGGCTGTTGCCTTGTTACGCACCATCGCGAATCTAAGTAAACTAATTATTCATACATTTGTACCTCACGAATTCGTACCTAAAGGTAGCAATACCTAGCAAGGTGTCTTTTTAGTTGTATGCAAAAATATCGAGGCGAATAATAATAATTGTATTCGTATCTAGAACGGATCTAACTCTATGTATTTTGTGTTCGGTTCCAATTCATCGACAGCAGAGCAGTGTCCCCGTCGGATTACGTTAACGTCCAGCCGACATGAGAAGCGTTATGGGATTAACGAACTGCCACAGTCGTTTCGCTAATGCGTGTTATGTTTATCGCTGTATATTATGTATATAAATATATTCATACATCTGTACAGTTGTACCTTAGCAACTGTGGATATTACTCACTTAAACGATATAGTTATGCACGTGCAGTTAAATATGTTTTCATTAATTAAGAAAATTGCAATAACGTGCTAAAACGAAAGTCGATTCTTAATTAGTTTGTTCGTAATGTCGGAAAACAATACATTATGATTGGGTACTTTACTGGGAATTAATTGTATATGTATGAGATTTGAGTGTATTTACGTTTCTTACACTTAGTAACTAATGTTGTTGAAGGTACTGAGTCGAGTAAACTGTATACCGTAATATACGTATTCATTTAAAAGACGTTTCCACTGATAAGTGATATCTAGTATGGGTGTTCGATATTAAAAAAATATCGATATTCGACTTCGATATTTGGAACTTATCCGATGTATTGAATCAATCAATATCGGTATAAATATCGATATATATTATTCGATATATCGAACATGAGATGTTTACGAAATAAGAAATAACTTCTGTTGTTCCTTCTACCTCCTTTTTTTTCCTTTTCATTCTTCTAAATATGTCCATGAGTATTTATAGATAAATGCTTTTCATTTTTTCTCTTTTAAGTACCTCTTTGTACCGACTAATGAAATATGAACTCTTTTCGATATATCGAAAATGTCGATTTTTTTGTTCGATATATCGTATAATAATAGAATTATCAATATTGTTTTCGGATGAACATCCTTAGTATCTAGTTCCTGTTTTATTCTTTCAAAATAAATATAATCGTTGACTTCCATTTTGTGGTAAGCAAATGTATATTTTAGTAGTGATATATCATATTTAACTTACCTAGAGGGTAGATATTAAAATGGATTTCATTATATGTTATTTATTACTTGCCTAAAGTTTTTTTTTCTCGAACTGACTACGCTATTGGCGTAGCAAGGCCTTAACAGCTTCATCGGATTAACTTTAAGAAGTTTTTTTTCTCGAACTGACTACGCTATTGACCTGGCAAGGTCTTCACAGCTTCACCGGACTACTCCAAGGATAACTTTAAAAAGTTTATGGACACACATACGTTATGTTTCAAATGCAACTCTTGACACCGCGATACAGAAAATTTACAATACGATAGTGCGCTATCTATCGGCGAATATTTTAAACAAGTGATAAATGCTTATCATATATTCTCATGACGCACAGAACAGATTCGTGGTTTTGTAAGATTCTGTATTCAATATGTTTATCATAAATATCATCATCACGTCAGCCGGTAAGAGACTGGTCACTACAAGGCCATAGGTCCCTTCCCGAAGGAAGGTATGGATGTAATCACCAGTTCAGCCTACGGTTTATTGACGGTTTTAAACTCCGAGGAATCCTAACTTTAATATTTTCCCACATACGGTGATACTAAAAGAACATTTCTTAGGTGCAAGTGTTCTGTCACCCTCAGTTCTTACCACTTGACCACCGTGACTTCCTCCATTCCATCTTAATATTATTTGGCTATTAATTTTATTTATATTGTTAAAAATAGAGATTTTCAGCAAATGAATGAAATGGTTAAAACGTAATGGATTCATATCTCCCGGTGTTTTCAATTTGTTCACAGAACAAAAACAAAGTTTACGTTCCATTTAATTTAAGTATGCAAACATTTTGTTACTTGTTGTTTAGCTAAGAACTTCCTCGCAGTATGTGTTCCTAGTACACGAGTACCTTTTAGATTTTTAAAACGTTGAGTAGGATTTATTTATTTTCTTGAATATTGATATCACCGTTATGTAATTCTGGTTTTTAATTCGATTATATATCTGCTTCTCCTCAGATGTTTACCTAAATACTGTTGAGCAATTGACTGATTATGTAGGTATTGGATATTAATAGCAACATTTTAATAAATAACTTAATATTACTAATGGCTAGCATTTGGTCGAGGCTTCGCTCGTGCTAATGTAGATTTGATCCATATAGATTCCATATAGATAGAGGCATACCTCTAGAACAGTACCTTTGCTGAACGAAAGTTACATTATGTCTTTTCTCACTCACTCTCTTTCACTTTTTTTCACTCTTTTGTGGTCTTCTGACAACATCTTTGCAAAATTCCATAATGATCTATTAAGTACTTAAGATGTGAAAGCGTAACAAACAAACAAACTCATTTTTCCATGAATAATATTAGTAAGGACTAGTTAGGATATAAAAATAATAATCAGAAATAATATTTTAAATACGATACTTTCTCTGTACGACTATTTAGAAAAGAGATACAGAAATATGATTATGCAGGAAATGAGAAATAAAATAATGTTTATAGATGTATAGATACATCTCGAAGTCATCTCGATGGAGAGCTGCCAATAATGTTTACTACACACGAAAATTATTTGTTGTGTTCTGTGATACGCCATTAAATGAACATTGATTTCTTCGGTATATATAAATATTACTATTTCTGCAAATGTTGGCCTAATTTCTCTTGTATTGGGGTACACGGACTCGTTAAGTTATTGCTAACCATTCAGTCTTGCGGTCAAAAAAATTATTCCTGCGTGCACATCAAAGTCTAAATTGTATCACCTAAAACAAATTTAAATATGTTTGTTTAGTTTTCATGAAAAAAGTGTAAAATATTGTTTTATTACCAATATTATATCCAAATTTTAGAAACAAATTAAATGTACGAGATGGTTAAGTTAAATAATGTCTTATCATGAAAATAATATCCAAATCGTTTTCGTTAATCATTTGAAAGGTTACCTGTTAACGATTAAAATTATCACTCTGTTCAATATATAAGTAAAAATACATTACTACTAATTATATTTGCAACATTAATTGTTGACACGGAAATAGAACAGAAATTACAACTTTCAGTATATGGGGTTAATGTAAATGATATTATAACTAAAAGGCTGGTTAATATCCTTTAATTGTTATATTTTTAAAATCACACTATATAATGTTAGGTGATTGCGGATTACTTATGGTTTTATTTTAAGGAAAGAAAACATCGGAAAGAGTTTACATACTTTGTAATATTTATTCACTTACGTTCTTAGAACGTTCCCCTTGTTTTCTTGCGAACATTTTTATTTAGATAAAAAAAATTAACACAGAAAAATACCAGTAGTGTATTGGTTCTTAAAGAGAATAAAATAAAGCTTTCAAAACTGAAGAAACGTTTAAGTGAAGACGCTCCGCCCTCGTGTTAAGCGGCGAGTTGAGAGACCCTCGTGCCGAGTGCCTGAAGCCCTAATTGGCTCTGAAGCACAATGTTGCAGTGCTCAGACCCTAGGAGCACCGCTTGTGATCTTGATACGCGAGCTTTATTACACAATGCTTAAAATATTTTCTTTATCATAAACTCTTTGCCTTTCAAAAAGCTTAATTTGTTTTATGTTATGTAATTAATTTACAAAAACTTTTGGATTATTTTTAACACCTTACATACTATTTTTCTGTTTTTGTATAATATTCTTTTAAATTGTATAAAAGCCTTGTGAATTTTGCTTTTTTATTTAACTAAATGCTCATTTAGCTTTCAAGGGACTCCGGTAAACCGGGTTATCAACAAAACCGCGCCGTCACTCGAAGAATAATGTTTGTCGTAATCTCACATGTCGAACAAATCCCGGCCATTTAGATTATGCTTATTGTTATGGGTCCCGCGTAACGTTGATGTCTAACGCTTCTCATTTATATAAGTTTCTCGAGTTGATCTGAACTTTATGCCGTTGCCGTAGAAGTCATTCCTGAGCTTCGTCTATTAAAACAACTTTGGTTTTACACATGTCCATTTTGGGTCTGACATAAGCAGACTGTTTCCGCATGAATATTTCATTAACGGAACACGATCTCTTACCTGCGCATTTGAATTTGTGAAATGATCTTTATTTATTTTATGAGATCCTAATCCTTGTTTGTCATTGATAATAAATTAATGATGAAATCATTTTATAGCAAAGCTGATTGTTTTTATTTGAAATAGCCTTCATTTTTTCAGTTTTATAAAAAAAATATCTAATCAGGTATACCTGGTAATTATAACTCCAGTTATTTATGTGGATTAAATTCTATATATTATTTTCAACATATTTTATATAACTTACTAACAATTTTATTCATAATTAATTATTTAACTTAATATCATGTATTATTATAGCCTTTAAAACTAAGTTTATGAGTTTGGTTTGTTTGTCTAAGAGACAGATTCTGTGCGCAACTCTCGAGTTATCATTATGAAATATATATCTTATACGGGAGCCAGATTTATCTGCTACATAACCAACATTGCCAACACAAACGACAAAAGTCTTTTACAGTATGTTTATTGGAGATTTCTGATGTTACCAGCAAACATTCCTAGTTAACAAAGGTTATGTTTTATGATCTCCGAGTATATATGCATATAAATAGGTAGTAAGGAAAGGGTTAAGAACATCTCCCTCTTTTGTTTTTCAGCATATTTTCTTCATTCCTTTTTTGTTTTAGCTTTTTAGTGTTACCAACAAAAACTTTGAAAATGTATTTTTTTTCTGTGTGGTCGAAGTTCGACCACTGGACGAGTACTCGTAAAAATAAATACACTCTCATATAAAATTAACTTTTAAACCTATTTATGTTTGTTAATTAATATTAGAATAGATATTTAATTTATTAGATATGTTAGTACCTTTTAGAAATTAAATTACAGCAAAATAACATATATTAAATGAATTGTTGATTTCTTTTTAAAAATACTAAAAATAGTATTTTGAAAAATATTGGTGACGCCGGTGCGATGTCGACGTCACCGTAGGGTGCGGTGCAGGGATTTCTATGCTAATTTAAGTGGACTGTATTTGCGGGGATGCTATATTTGATATTCAACTATTGCGATCAGCTACGAAGAGGGAGACAAGGGTAGGAAGGAAACTTGGCACATACCTCGCGGCGCTGCAGTCTCCACGTGGCTAGCCGGCTAGGTGATTCTCGTTTCTCTCCACCGAGTTTCCTCCCACACAACACTTATTGTTTATAATGTCTGTCGGCACGTATGCAGCGATGCGTTTATTTCTCACTCGACCATGCGAAAACTCAAAATGTTAGCATGCGTCGCGGTCACAACAATCTCGATGCGGCGCGCAAATAACACTGACGATAGCAGTCGAACTAGCAATAGCGGCGGCAGCACGGACGCGCTACCTTATATAAGCATGTGCCATAGTTAAAGGGAAGCGGGGCGGGTGGCGTAATCTGATCGCAATTGATTGGTCGGGCTTCAAAGTGGCGTGATTTAATCCATAATGCGGGAATTTTCAAATATACATAAAGCGGCGCAACCAAATATCATATGCAGCGACCTCTTATTAGTACGAGTTCAAATGACTGTATTCTAAATTTCTTTGTCTTCTTTTGTGATTTTGAAACTGATTGTTAAGAAAATCGATTCTTATAGTAAATTCATATATTTATCTCTACATTGGCTCATGTAAGCACAGAAAAAAGAGCAAAATTTTAATGAAGCTATTTGTTTTCTTTCTTTCTCTTGGTGAGCCGCTCGTTCGCCGTCCCGGTAATGGCTCGTTTCGTTTTTCACTTGTTCGTTTTCTTAAACCTGGTTAAATGTGATCTGTGTATAATTGTATATAGTAGAAACATTGAACGCGGAACGTAATTTAGACGAGATCGACTGATACTTGTTCGAATTTAAGGCCCTAAAACATCGATGTCATTTATTTCTAGATTGATACCGACTAGTAACCTCCTCTCGTTTTTATCTCTAGTTCGAAAGTTGTTTTCACCACAGAGATGTTTTTTCAAATGCATATGATTTACATTTATGATTTCTTCATAGTTGAAATGTCGATTTTTCTTTGAAGTGGACTAAACTATACTTGGTACTAATTACATTATTACTAAACAAACATAAGGTAAAAACACATATGAAATGTCGAGAGACGAATACTATTGACAATTTGTGTATTTTCGTGCAAATATCATACTAATAGTCTTTTATTTTGTAGTTTCATTAATCTCGAAACAAGGCTGAAGAGCGGGAATTTTTTTCTCCAAATTCATCCATACTTTTTTGAATCCATTCATCCATCCATGCTTTTTAGCCGTGATGAACGATTTAAAATATATATATATATATATTTGGTAGGAGAAAAACTTATGGGTTCGCGTCATCAAGGATATCGAAATGCTTGTAAGGTATTGCGCTTACATCAGACCAGCGACGCGAAGTTTAATGGCTAGTTAGTATAGTTTTGTATTGAAATTATGCAGCCATAGTATGTTGGATTAATTATTACAATTTATATAATTACTAGCTGACTCGCGCAACTTCGTCTGCACCAAATCAGTTATTCCAAATTTATTTCCAGACGTGAAAAATCTTAAAAAACCTAGAACATAATTATAGCTACACCTATCCAATTGTGAATCCAAACTATCATATATGTATTGGCAAAAAATATCTTCCCGGTATCCCCGGAGCTGCTCCTCTGGTCCCCACCTGCGCGCCCCATTTACTATCCTCGTAACAACGCAATCATTTTACCGGATTATAGTTTTTATTTCCCATTATCGTCTAACCAACTCCATCAATTAACACGCCGGAATGTTATCCTGAATATATCCAGAAGCATATGATTTGCCTTTAAATTGGTTGGGTACATTCCAGTTTGTGTTCCATGATGCAAACAAATTAGTCTTGTTTAGAGAGAATAAATCTTGAACATAGCTTTATAGTGTTCAAAATATCTAGTCTCGATTGCTTCTTTAGCAAGAAGATTAACAGCTTAATTATCTTGAAATCCACTCTGTCCTGGTATCCAAGCCAAAACTACATAAAATCCGAAATAATGACATCGATATAAATGGAATATAATAATTATGATAACTGGGGACTTTATTTTAGGAAAAATCTGACTATGCTGAATAGCTTGTAAGCAACTACTTCACATGTGTAGGTGGAGGATCACGAAGGGTATTTATTACCTCTATATTAGTGTAGATAAAAATGATATACGTATATAATGTATCACATTGTCATATAGATAAATGTATTATTGCAAACAAACGGGTAGTACATAAATGTCATTGCCGAATGTCGCGAAATTTAAAAAAATGAATAGAAACAGCATAAGCCATTTTAACCTAATCTGGTTAATTCGGAAGCCGAGGAATAAAACAGTTAATTATATTTAATTTATGTATGTCAATTATGTCAAAATAATATTGAAATGTAGTGTCAAAAGTTCCAATAAGACCAAAAAACCCTTTGTTTTTTTAAGGTAAACAATTTTATTAATATATTTACATAACACATATATATATATATATATATTATATATAGATTTTTTGAGCCAGGAACCTTCTTTGGCGTGCCCAGAATACTTTACTAAATTATTATCACAATCTGATCAGTAGTTTTTGAATGCATAGCGAACAAACATACAAACATTGATTTTTATATATAAAGATTGCTCGGAGTGCCAATAAATGTGAAAATCAGACTAATGTTAATAATTTTAATCAACGAATTATTAAATTTAAATAATTCAAAGTTTAATTAAAGCGGATGGAAATGTTGTATTCTCTGGCATTCGCAAGGCTATTCATTTGATTATTAAACTAGTCGTGTTTTAGTGACTTATATTACTCGTCCCACGCTCGAATTAGTTTTCATCGCAAGTGCGTACTTGAAAATAGGTAATTACTATTTTAAATAATCAGAAGATCGCCGTTTCTCTTAAATTATAGTAAGTGAATTAGTTTAGAGCAATCATTTTCTTCCATCTTCATCTACGAGTATTAACCACATTATCTTTATTCGATTATTCATGTTATTATAAATTTACGTAGAGTTTAATTTATAACAAAATATTTGATTTAAACGCACATAAATGTAAATAACATCATCATTACATAGTATAAAACAAAATCCCCCACCGCGTCTGTCTGTCTGTCTGTTCGCGATAAACTCAAAAACTACTGAACGGATTTTCATGCGGTTTTTACCAGTAAATACACGTGACAGTGATTCACGAGAAAGTTTTTAGTATATAATTTATCAAGGGTATTTTTATAATCTAGGCGGGATGACGTCTGCCGGGCCAGCTAGTATAATATAAAGACAAAATAAATAAAATGGTATCTGGATAATAATTGTTGCGTAAAATAATCAGCAGATTAAATCCTGTTACTCAGATAACCCCATAATGAAGAACGACGTACACATAGTTTGTATGTCTAGCGACGTGTGCCTGTGAGCTTTTTTTTAATTATTTTTTTGGCAACCAATCTTCCAGTTTATTACTGCCGTTGTCGTGTATGTAATAATATTACCAGTGTCTTATTATAATTTCAATGTTCTAACAAGATGGTGGCCCGTGTTGTTAGATCTTTGCAGGTAGTTTTTGTCGCATCTCAGAACTCATGCGGCGTGGTATTCTTTTCCGTCCACTTCACTTCTGAACTATAACCGAACTATATTACGTAAACGGCCATAAATATTACACAATATAGAGTTAAATAATACAAGATTATGAACAAAATATAAGAGCCACTACACGATAGCCTAAGAGCCTGCCAAAAACACTGCCTGTAAGCTTGTTTACAGGATCGGTCGGTGATGAAAAATTTAAGGAATGTGTAAGAAAGGGAGGCTTATTGGGTATGAAGGAGGGTTTATATTTGGTAGTTATGTACGATAACCGTAAATAAATTTAATATATTACTTTTCATTGTGTACAATGGACTCATGATTATCAAAACATCTCTAGTTGTGGGATAATTTTGGTATTTCACTTTTAAGTTTAATTTATTAAAGAGCCGGTTCTCCACCTCCGAGTCTGTTATAACTATTCACGTGATTTGAAGCGAGTGATCCGAACTTTTTGAATCGAAAACTTCTTTAGGCGCGATGACCGGTAATTCTGGCAGGAGATAAATATATAATTTCGCATCACGACATGCTACGTAAGCATGACCGTATTGTGCTTGCACGGCTTGCGTCCGACTAGCGACGCGTAATATAAGGGGGCCTGTGTAGTGTGTTTTTTTTTTTTTTTTATGTTATAGGAGGCAAACGAACATGTGGGTCACCTGATGGTAAGTGATCACCACCGTCTATAGACACTTGCAACACCAAGGGAGTCGCAAGTGCGTTGCCAACCTGTGTTTGGGGGAGAAGGGAGTGGGGAAGTGGGGGATGGGGAGGGGAAGAACGGGGAAGGGGAGAGGAGGTGGGTATCCGGCGCTCTCACTGACCAAACGAAACGCAACAATGCAAGCACTGCTACTTCACGTCGGTTTTCTGTGAGAGGGTGGTACTACCCCGGACGAGCCGACCCATTCATGCTGAAACCAGTAATAGCTTCAACGTGGCTCTACCACCTGTACATGCAATATTGATATTTTGCAGCTTAACATACGTTTCATTGATCAATAGACTTTGTAAAAATGTATATAATTATTGCTCTGAGTGTCAATAGATATGAAAATCACACTAATGTTAATAATTTCAATAAACAAATTTTGAAATTTAAATATTGTCATTTACACTATAATTAATATGAAAATTCAAAAGGGAACACTTTCATTGTTTTGAGTTATCCCTTCTGTCGGCAGTCCTTATGACTGCCTCGACTTTTTTTATGATATATGATGCACTCTATGAATAATACTAAAATAATGAATTATTATACACTTATCGAGTTTTAAGCGGCAGCGTTAGAAACGCCTCAGCGCAGCGTAGTCTAACTTAAACTTCTTCCTTTGAAATTATTATCTGCTTTATATTTTTGTATCTCTATATTATTATGCTGTGGAGACTTCAATTTTGTTTTTTTGACATTTTTGTTAAAAAATAAGATTTAGATAATTTTATTACATTTTTAAAGAACAGGAATTTCTATGGTTGTTAGTGAACAACCATATAGTATATATGTAGTGACGTTATTGATTCAGATTTCAGAATGATGTATATAAATGTAGCCATTATATCAACAGGATTACAACAAACAAAATTAAAAGATTTGACGATTCAGTTTCTAACGAATATATATATATATATATATATATATATATATATATATATAAAGAAACATTTTACATTGACAATAATATATATATATATATATATATATATATATATATATTATTGTCAATGTAAAATGTTTCTCCAATTTCAATGCTGTTAACCTTACGAAAATAATTTAATTTTATTATGAAATGGCAACGTTTTGAAGCTATTATTGATAACGATATTACTTTGTGTCCGTGTTATTTGAAACCATTCATAAATAAATTATTAACCGATAAAGAACGGTCGCTTTTTATTATATTTCACCCTCCGGATTCGGCGTTTCTATTTTTTTTTATGATAAGAATTGAGGCGACTCTTGATGCCTCGATAAAAAGCCACGGGGATGCCTTTAAAGAAAAATACAGACTAATTATATTATCTTAATTTCCGGCAGGCGAGAAAGTTTGTTTTTAATATTGCGCTATTTATCTTACCGTTCGGTCAATATAAAGTCATGCCGAAAGTGGTCAGAATGTTGGGTACAAATTAAATTAGCATGAAAAGGAGTTGGGTACAAGCGAGTTTGTGTATTTTTGTATTTTATGGCACAATTCAACGGTCCGTCTCTCGTCGGCGAGTTAATTTAATTTAGGGGCTGAATTATTATGTGCAAACCGGCTACAAAGACGTTTGTAACGCGTAAGTTTATGATCTATTACTTTGTGTTCGTTTTGTATAAATATAACTTTATCGTTTGTATATGCCGTTCTTTTTGTACTGGTGTCTCATGATCAATCCTTATACTTTTATAGATTACTAGCGGTCCCGGCGGACGTTGTCCTGCCCTGATAATAAAAACAACCTTAACAAATCATACACCTAAACCTTTCCCATGAATCACTATGTCTACTGGTGAAAACCGCATGAAAATCCGTTCAGTAGTTTTTGAGCTTATCGCGAACAGACAGATAGACAGACGTGGCAGAGGACTGTGTTTTATATTATGTAGTGATATTGCTTTCTCTGAATATTGTCTTCTACCCATGCTGTTGATCGTTATCTTATCTTTTCTTACTATTTCTTGGAATTTACTAACGCTATTGGCTTCATGAGCTTCACAGCTTCACCTGGCTAATGAAGCGGGCGTTTATGACTTTCAGTCGCTTGGCAACAAAGTCAAGGGTGCCAAAGTGGCCGAACCTAGGCTTGGACTGTTGCTTTGGATGCAACACCACGAATTATACTAAGCTAATTTTTAATATGTATTACAATGATACTTTATATAACTTGGTTACTGCCGTTTAACAACCCCATATAGTTATCTCAAAAGGTGCTGAATTTTCTGTATAAATTACGCAATTTTTACTTTATATTTTACAGTTTCAGCTTGAAGTATCCTTCGTTGTACTTTTTACAGTTAAGTGTATAAGCTTTCAATATGTTTCTCAGCATTTACTGTTACATAATTTTAATTTTTCAATATTATTATAATAGTGTAAGTTGTATCGATGTCATAAAGTGTTGTAGGTTTTCAGTCTAATGTACTCCTTCTTATTTCTGTTATTACATCATTTATTGAACTGTTAACTGTTTCATTATCCACATTACAATTAAATAAATGAAAATAAATGCCTTACCAGTATGAAGGATTTGCCGCAAAAAAGGTTTCAAACGAGACTTTGACTTCGCGAGGCTTAACATTTTCGACGTTGAGTAATAGACAAAGGAACATGAACTGATTAATCTAGGAAAAGATGGCGGTGAACGAGACGTAACACGTAAATAAATACATCACGAGTATTGATAGAGGAGACATCTGCCGTTGGGAAATTGTTTTCAATATTGCCGGCGGCGAGCGGACGACGGGACGCGATGCCGGATGGATGCTTTCCACAAATAAAAATACGAGTATAAAGTTGTTATCTGAGCCGTTCCTGTGGTTTGATGGCCTCTTTCACACAGTAGCTCTTAAGTAGTTGCGAGTCCTTATGAGCTTACTATTTTTTTCATGACATCGTATGTTGTTCTTCGAGTTAGGTTCATATATCTAGTTCATTTTTCCTTCATAATATTAACGGTATAAAGAGAAAATAATAAATTTGTATAGAAAATGCTCTCATTTCACAGGCGTTTATTTTTAAAATCTTGAATTATTGTCGACGCAGCTAAGTTTAAATAAACTACGTAATCCGACAAACCACAAGAATGAGTTGCGCTAAATTTTACCTCATTGCCATAGGCATAGAATTATGAAAACGCTTACGCTTACAATAGAAGTCGCATAAGCGTCGTGCCTGCCTTACCACTCATACATGATTGTTTCATGTATGTCCTTCCCGACTCCCGTAACCACGATCAGTCTGTTCGCGCGCTTCTGTCAGTGATTGTCTCCGTTAAAATATTATTTTACGCAGTAAATATGTCTAGTTGTGCAGCAAAAACTTGTAAAAACGTTACAGAAAGAAAATCCTAAAATCTAGTGGTATCTCTTTTCGTTTGTAAGTATTGATTGACTTAAGTTACTTTGTGAAATAAAATATTAACTAAACCAAATTGTCATGACAGCGCGCCATATGTTTACGACGTTGTAGTGTTGTGTCTATTCGGATTGTA
The DNA here is from genome assembly GCA_036509395.1 of Antheraea yamamai. Taxonomy (NCBI): domain Eukaryota; kingdom Metazoa; phylum Arthropoda; class Insecta; order Lepidoptera; family Saturniidae; genus Antheraea; species Antheraea yamamai. The sequence continues at coordinate 16,102,978 of AP028437.1, read as the reverse complement.
TTATATCGAGTATCTATAAATTGACTTTTATTTTATAAGCAATATTAATTCTATTATTAACCGATATTTTTGATGACCGTGGTGATATTTTTTATTTGTTACTTAAGCTACATAATGTTAATTATTTATATATTTTTAGAGATATGTTCAATGACAGATTTCGTAATGTTACAGCTTTCCTAATTAAAAATGCTATCCAAAGATACTATTTCACGCGGACGAAGTCGCGAGTACAGCTAGTTGAAATATATTTAAACATCAAACTCTATTACATCCTTAAAAGTAATAAAGATAAAGTAAATTCGAAGAGGCAAGTTTAAAATAAACTTATTTTATTTGAAGGTTACTAAATTATGTTTAATGAAATATACATTTATTATATTTTAGTGATTAAGATGCTATAGTTACAATAAATAAATTGAATACATTTTTAACCAACTTTTTTTGTCATAATTATCATCGATATACAATGCCCGTACAAGTCTGTAATGTACATCACTACAAATAATGGACGAGCGCCGCGTTACCCCCACGCCCCTCTTTACACCCGCAAAAACGGATCGCATTGTTCCCATACTAAAAACCGATTTTGCACTCTCTATTAACTACTTGCAGGTTTGTTACTCTATGGCCATAGGTATTTACAGTTCGACACATTTTAGTAACTCTCATTTCTTGTAAGAGTGGCCGAGTCATCCGCGGCTCCCGACACCCTGCGCCATAGCACACCATCGATCTACAGAATAACGTCTTACCCAACTCGCTAAAGATCTTAGCATGTTGTTACATATATGTTTTCTCAATAGTTAGGCTATCAAATATTAAAAGATCAACAATTTCTTCATCGTATTCGTATAATGAAAATTATTCTCTTTCATTCTTTATAGAATTGGTATTTGACCACAATATTATTTGATGTTAAAATGGCGATGTGACCGAAGATGGTATCAGATTCAGACTAGAGATACTGCTTCTCAAGTGTAGCTGACGGAATGCTGTGTTTTGCGATAGGTTTTCAACTTGAGGGTAAAATGTAACCAGCTTCACCAACAACCCAGGCTCACTGTAGCTTTTTGTAGGTAGGAGCCACGCTGAAGATATTACTGGTTTCAGCATGAATGGGTCGGCTCGCCCATGAGCCCATAATAAAATCGTCACTAATAAAATCATCCGGTTTCTACTAAATTGAAATCACATTTGTGATGAAGTTATGAGGTGTTAATCTAATCCTGCACTTTATTTTCAAGATAAAAGTTAGGGATGGGTTGTTTGAAATATTAATCAAAACCAGTCTGCACGATGCTATATCACGAACACTAATAGCACTTGAAGCGAGATACGCAAATTAAGCTTAGCGCACGCCAGAGATACTTACTATAGGAAAAACTTATGTCCTTATAACGCGAGTTTGCATGGAATTTTGTTAAAACCCAACGCAAAATGTTCGTCGGAATTATTCACATCTGCGCGAGTCGTTCGCGCGCCTCCGTCTGAAGTTAGATGAGTTTTGTCACGATACAGCTCTGACTGTATAATTGGAAGTAGAGAGAGAGTTCTGTTTAGTGCTGCATCTATAGGTACAATGTAAGCTTACGTCTCACTTCATTCCCGGAATAATACCTCTCTAACGCTTATGCGCAATGTTCGAAGTTAAGTTACCGTGAGGTTGCCATGATACCGAACGATATTTCTCAACCGTGTATAAGATATGGACCGTTTATTTTGAAAGTGGTGTAAGTCCATTTTCTTTTGTTTCGAGAAAATTAAAGGTTACTATATTTGTTGATTTAAAAATACAGGCAAATCATATGAGGTCTGGCATTGTTTCTATTGTTTTATCAACATTTAATTTGTTTATATAAATTTGTTTTTGGCTAATTAGACTACGATAACACATATTTATGTGCTGTAAATGGACTTACACCACTTTCAAAATTAGACAATTGTAAAAATCGTTTAATTTCAATTTTGAAAAATCAAATATCGCTTAAAATATACTTCATTTTAATATAATTTTGTTTACAAATACGCATAACAACACATTAAATTTTATTTTAGACGGCAATTACATTGTCATTACAAGATACTGATTACAAGAATTTACTTATTCTCTGCATGTGGTAGTGTTTCAAAATATGCATGATGCACCGGAGGTATATAGGGTAGTAGCTGCTTCATGTCTTTATATTTTTCGTACGTAATAGGTCTGGCATTTTGGTACAAAGGCTCCAGGGCGATTTTTTCAAATTTTAACGGTCTTCCAGGACGTAGAGGTAATAAATTGATAATTTTACTACTGTTGTTTTTGTTGTTTTTTTAATTCGCCAAAATACGGGCAAAGATACGGAGTCATACAGCCTTGTCGTATTTATTTTCTTCTCACAGGTTATGCGCTGTACATTTTCTAATACATTTCTCTAATTTTTTAATATCTATCTTTTAACTTACGAGTAGTGGAAACACGGAGGGGAAACAATGCAAATCGTCCGCGGGTGAAACCGCGGGACACAGCTAGTATAAAATAAATGAAAAATAACAAAACACTGATCGGTATCCATCTGCTATGCCACCTACCTCTGTCAATTGGACTTACACCACTTTCATAATCAATGATTATGCAATTTCATTTACCGACCGATTTTAAGTTGTACAAAACATGGGATTTTTTTGAGAAATTAAACATGGACTAGTTATATATAAAAAATTTACATTAAATTAAGCATGAATTACGTGATAGCTCATTTTTCTCAAAAATGGACTTACACCACTTTCAAAATAAACGGTCCATATATTGATAACCATATTATAGAATATGCTAGATCTGGAAACTACTGGAACCTTTTGCGGAAATTTTGGCGGTAATATTTTGCGCCTGTGAAAGGGTCTTTCGTTTGTAACCGCAAATATATCGATGTAAATTGTCCTGTCGTTGGTTTTAATGATTGTATATGTTGTAATGTTACATATTATTTTTGTTTATAACGATTTGAGAAATGTATTAATAATGGTACTAAATCTTGTCTTCGTTTTGTGGTATTCAGAAGGATGTACAACACAACATAAGGATAAAGACATACTGAAGTCTATTTGTGTTTCTTTAAAATGCTAAGTATTTGTAAGTTAAGATCTTCTAAAAATGATTACATCTATATACATATAATAAAACTATAACGAGGCCAAATCTGTATATTAAATATTTTTTGAAAATTATAATCGGGATAGACTTTGCTATCGATATAGAAGCCAAAAATAATCCTTTTACAATTTTTGTCTGTCTGCCTGTCCCTGTGAACGCGTATCACTCTGAAAGTACTGAACCAATTTTGACGAAACTTGACACATGGATAACTAATATTAGAAGGTTACATCTAGGATACTTTTTGTCCAATAAAACGCAAGGGCTTCTCCAGGATAATGGACGAGAGACAAAAATTTGTAATTAATTAAATTCTTAATGGATTTTGGTACATTTTCTTTGTGCTATATATAGCAGAGAAATTACTTAAAATATAAACTATATTTTATCTCCCTATGCTACTTAAGAAAAAAATTACAAAAACTATGATCGTTGGGTACCGAACCGACGCCTTCGTCGTTCTGTATAATGTCCAGCACATTGTAACTGAGTTACGGCTACATGACGTTTAAATGCGTAATTGTCAACCACATATGAAATATATGTGTAAACGAAACTGTCACTTATATGTTGTTATTGTATAAAAATGTTTGCTAAACAAGGTGACAAGATTTTTTCCTAAAACATAAACCTAGATAATAGTTACATTGCATTGTAGAAAATAAATCTCAATCAGAGTTCTGTCAGTACGTGGGCTGTTTCGATATTTGATAAAATTAGTTTTCTGAATATTGCTGAGTCTTGAAGTAGTTGGGTTCAGGTGTGTGAATTTACAATTAAAATAATTATTTGAGGTGTTTGCAGTTACCATACTATGTTATATTTATGATAATATTATAAAGAGAGGTAAAGTTTTGTTTTCGAGGAATCCTTGGTACTACTGATCCGATTTTGAAAATTCTTTCATTATTAGAAAGGTATATTATCCCATGTTTAATATCTCAGTCAAAAAGGTGGTTTATATGTCAAAAGTAAAACAAATTTGGCAAGATTAAGATTGAATGCAGATTTCACGTATATGTACTTCACAAATTCTTATAAAACAAATAAATCACAATGGAAATTTAATATAGATAAAATTTAGTTTTTACAGTATGTTAAGTGGTGAAGTTACAAGGGATACTGGGAAGACATTTATCGACAATATATGTAGGATAGTTTTTATCTTAATTGGACTCTGTAGGTAATGCTGCGAACGGGTTCTAGGCTTATTTTAAAAGATTTCTCACATACCAACTGGGTATATGTTTGAGTGAGTCCCTGGATAGTTTGGATTCACAGTTGGGAGTGCTAGATGTCGCTGCAATCGTGTTTTAGGTTTTTTAAGATTATTCGCGTTTAAAAACACATTTGAAACCGGTAATAACCGATTTGATGCAGACGAAGTTGCACGGGTCAACTAGTTTCTAAATAATTTTGTAGTTTTTTAAACAAAATTTCTCTGTGTCAAATATTATCCGGTTTTTATGTTTTCGTTTGATGCAAGGTCGGAGGCATCATTCAGTTTAATTTTATAATAATCCACTAAAAAGTTTTTATTACAGAATAGCTATTATCGTAAAAACATTCCTGATAAAAATTATATCAATATATATCTCAAAAAAGAGTAAGTTAGACCGTATTTAGATACACTAGGTACGTACATCAGTAAACCTGTAATCATAAAATTAGCATATTAATAGTTGTCTTAAAACTACATAAATAAAGAAAAACTATATTTTTTTCATAAAAAAATATTATATGGGAACGATGGATGACCAATTTAATTATATCTAAAACTTGATCCTTTTGTACTTGGTAATTACGTAACATTAGAATACACTGTAATAAGAAATTTGTTAAATTCTTAACCATTACGTATATCTGCATGGTTCATAGCGGTTGTTTGTTTGACTTGTGGCCGTGACTTCCGTTACCTCGGAATTTAATTTTTAATTAAAATGTTTAGATATAATTCTGTAGAAGCAACTTTTGTAAATAATATGTTTGTAATAAAAATGAAATTAGAAATTACGTTTTCATGCTCAGATTTACGATAATTGTGTACTTAATATATTAACTTACTTAATGTTTTAAGGCTATACCGATGTTTTTTTTTCTCTTTTAGTTTATGAAAAAAAAAACAATTATAATATTATTACTAAACAAGTATACACTGTGATATTTTTTGCATATATCAGAGTCACAGTATGTGGTAAGAGGTATGTTTGTTTAAAATGTCTATTTAATTTATGAAATGCAGACACAAATTTATTGTGTGTGTATGTATGGCATACTAGAAAATCAGACACAAGTGAGAGATGGCGCGCAATTTAGCAGTGGGCACGTCGTCAACCCTCGTCACACCGTATGAGGGCGCACGTGCCGCCCGCCTACCTCTGCCTCGCCGTACTGCTCTGCGGTCGATCTCACGCGGTTATACAATATTAAATATGACAGTTTAGGTAAAATTATTGACTAACATTGCACACAAAGATGAATTCAGGCCTGTTTTGAGTTAGTATAATTTCGAAGTATAAGGATTTTATTTTCTTATGAGCATAACCTAGTTCAGCAGCCGATTAAAGGTCCTTGCATACAGACCGATGTCAACTGTCTTCTTCTAAAATATGCTATACTAACATTAGCTGGTGTTATGCTGGACTAAGACGTAGTATGGCAGTGAAGGGTGTTTATTTTGTGTTCTTATTTGTTAAAGGCGACTGGTAGTGCCATATACTTATCTATAACTGTCGTAGAATTTGCACGTCTTTCGTCGTTAGTAAATTGTTATTTATTATTATTACTTCTTACTAATATTTCTGCTCCAATGTATACTTATTTATTTGTAATTTATTTATATCAACAAGACTCATCTAAATTATTATTAGAGGTTGCATACTCTTATATAGGATGATACAAGTTAATATCATAGCATTTCAATGCGATATCTGGCAAACCAAACAATTTAAGCAAGCGCCAAACATCACTTGTGTGTGTCGTTGTCCAGTGAAGCTGTGAAGGCCCGTCAGACCAAAAGAGTGCGTAGTCAGTTCGAAAGATAAATCAGTTGTGTGTGTGTGTCTAAAAAAAACAGTAAATTGTCTACATAAATTCTCATTAAACGTTTTAGAATAAATGGTAAATTCGATGAATTCGAAAAACTACTCTCGAAATGTCTTGAATTTCGAATACGTCAATTATTGAGAAGCGTATAACATGACAACCTGAATCTTTTTTGTTATCCACTTCAAGTGAAATGTCCCTCTCTTATATGTTCTAATATTTTTGTATATGCAGCAGGCTCAGAGAAACCTAAGGTAGAGATTATCTTTGGAATAGGAACCACGGCCTCGAGGTAACCTAAACATATTACAGTCAAATCAAATGTAGGTGTATAAAAGAAAATATAAAAGCATGTGTTCAAAGAGAACACTTTCATTTTAGATGTTGTAAATTAATAAATCGTCAGTTTACAGCTCGTTGAATCGTTTCTTTTTCATTTTCGTCCCATCAGCAGCGCGTTGTTACGATGTTTACAACGCTTTTCATAACGGTCCGTGTGGATTGATCCCCGCTGGCGCGCCGACCCGCGCCGCCCCGACTCGCCTTCCTTCACTCCAGATCGTTCGGCTTGTTCCTTTAAATTGCCAGTTTACAAGAGGCGTGCCGGTGCGGTACGGCGTCAATGCGGGGGATACATTTTAATTCGGGGTCTCATTGACCCCGCGTTGATAGAATGTCGTTTATTTTTTTCCGTGGGGTGTTTTACGATGAAATTTTTTATGACAACTTTTAATCTAGATTCTGTAATCAACAAAAGTGTAAATTTATAATAGATGTGTCGTTACATTTCAAAATGCGCTAAATCCACTTGTAGCCGTTCCTATTATTTTACGTTATTTTTCAAGATCTTCAAATGTTGTACATGTAAGATCATTACATAGTATAAAACAAAGTCCCTTACCGCGTCTGTCTGTCTGTCTGTTCGCGATAAACTCACAAACTACTGAACGGATTTTCAAGCGGTTTTCACCAGTGGATAAAGTGGTTCATGAGGAACGTTTTGGTTTATAATTTGTCAAGGATTTTTTTAATAATCAGGGCGGGACAACGGCTGCCGTGCCCGCTTGTATAGAGATCATAAAAAAAACTAAAAACCGTAATGACGGCAAAAGTTGAACTTCGTTCTCGGTGTATAAAAACTGAAAAACTTAAAAAATTAAACGTGTTATATGAACGATTCAAATTGGATTTAGATCATTTTCAAATGATTTGGCAAAATTATTTAGGTTTTTTAACTACTAACCTATGCCCATTTATGTAAGTTTAAAAAATAAAAGACAGCTCATGTTTTTCGCTGATAATGTAACTGTCTATGGGTGAAAGAATTTTTAAAACCGATCCTTTGTAAACAAAAAATCAAGTATTTTGTCTTTATAATATTAGTATAGATATTAGATATATTTGATAATTATTTGTTATGAGATAAGTTAAGATACAAATCATTTCAAAGATTGTGACTGTTAACAAAGTTATATATAAATGTACACATAAATTGGTGTGTTTATATCTAATAATCAAATAATTACTGCTTTGAACTTACTTACCATAGAAATTATTAGCTATCTAGAGGGAGGCAATACATGAAAATCGTTAAATTGAATGTAAAGCTAATAATAGCGAGAAATGAATTAAATGTACTGAGTACAAGCAATAATTATTGTTGAGATACGTACTAATATTAAATTGTATCACAGAAGACAACACTCTCTGTGCGGACTATGAATGGCTAAACCACAATTTGCTAAAAAGTACTTGTACAATACTTTGTATATGTGTCCTATGGGTGCACAAAAGGATGTTATGGCTTAAGAAGTCCTTCAATTTCTATCTAATTTAAGCTATGAAACCATATATTAATCGTTTTTTTTTACAATATGCCTAGGACAACCTACAATATCAATCTATGTACTAATCCTATAAAATCTAACTCTAGTATCTGGCGGAACATATGAAGAAATAACAACGGAGCTTCCGGTCATTTACTACATCTATATATTAAAGAAATCTTCTATCAATTCTATCAAAACTATAGGAATTTGAATGTATTTATCATACTTTTAGCATTGTCTATTATAAAAAACACTATTTTGAATAAAAGCAAGCCCGGCTATTCATACCTGAAAATACGTATTTTACTCTTGTAACAACTGTCAACAGCAAAAACACATTTACAGTTCACCGCCGCCGCCGTGTGTACACACAAAGAGTTTTTAATTAAGTTTTGAAAAATGCATAAAGGAAAAAGTATGTACAAAAGAGGAGTTTTTTGTGGCGACAAAAAGAAATTCTCTCTAGGGGACAGTGTGTTCAGAGCCGTGTGACGCACGAGCGTGCACACTGCACTGCGCATTGCGGCATTTGTTACGTGATTCTATCGCCCTGGTACCCTGGTAAACCGACGTGCATAATAAATATTTCTTGGATTGCTCAACAACTTACTTATTGTTGAAATAGCCTGGGATTTTTTTAGTTCAATTTTAGCTATTTACAGAGAAGAAATTTGAGAGTTTTTGCTCGCATTTTGCCTTATCAGCAATGACTGTGAGCAATGATTATCATCACATAATTTTTTGATGTAATTTTAAGATTTGAGCTAAATTTTGACATGAAAGATTACTGTCAAAATGCAGACGCAGAAGTAGGCAGATGTGGTTTTTTTATTGAACGTCTAATATATAAAGGTTATGTATGGCAAGTTGAAATGTTTGTCGATTATTATTTTACGTATAATTTACTTTTAAAATTGTAAATTAAAATCATAGAAAGTGATAAAAATATATGCTGGTTATATATAAAAACTAAAATGTTTTTTTTTTCTATTTCAGGTAAGCAAAGGAAAGCAAATATCACAACACCACCCACCACCGTGACATCAGTTGTGCTTCAGTTCAAAGTCATAGTAAATATGCAATAAAAGTATCAGGGTAGCATATGTTGTTGAATGTGTATTTGCAATTTCGCAAAGGCTTCCCACATCAGCACCCCACTGAGAATTTGCTAAGGGGCGGCGCGCGCTTAAGAGACGAACACGTGCCGTAATGGCCATATGATTGAATTGCCGTATCTACATCGCCTCGTCGCTTCACTACCCCTGGTACCTACCTAAGTTAATTTACAGACTGCTCTCACCGATAGCTCTCAGTTTTCCTCAAATGTTGAAGGGGTAAAAACAATTATTATTTTTCTCTCTTTAATTTCTACACATTTACGTAGTCGCTTCAGGTTTAAAACATGAAATAGAGAGTTAATTTTGACGTCACGGGTCACGGCACGCCACGTGTGTCGCAGTAAAATTAACCGTGTCTCAAAATAACGTTTTTAATTTTTGAAGAAAACGCCTTGCTAGATTTATCTTTAGTTTTACCTCCCTTTTCTGATTTGCTCTAAGAATTACATTTAGAACACCATTGAACACGATGATTCTAATTAAATGCATCGAATATATCTTTTTCAAAGTGAGTAATGAGTAGTTTTAAATCAAGCGGCTACCGTACCAAATTTAAAGATATTGTATTAAATTTCTTATACATGGATATAACTATATAAGCATTACGAAGTTGTATTAATAAAGTTTATATATCTTTGAATTTACCGTTCTCTTTGATTTTAATGCTTTTAACGCATGTTTAATTCAAGATACATCTGTTAAATGTTACGAATCTCTGTTGCGATTTCCAGGTTCATGTTAATCCGCCCAATGAGTAGCGGGTATGCGGACCCGTTCTGCGCTCGACCGAATTCAGGCCGCGTCTGAATATAATGGACGCTTGTAAAATATCCATTTTTTTATTTGGTATAGGAGGGGATGACGTAATTACCTGTCGGATACGAGAGATCCCTACAAATAATCTTTAAGATTAAGAACGGAATTAGATTTTCAAGGGAAGTGTAGGGAACTGACAAGGATATCATAAAATTAGGGTGACGTTGCGTAAATTATGAAAGGTGACATTAAACCCATAAATCGTTCTTTTTATTTTGTGACGATGGAATTGCGTCGCCGATCGACGTCGGTATCGATGTATCGAGATATTTTAGAGTTCTATTCATATCAATATTCTTTGTTTTATCTTTATCTGTCTTTATTTTATTCTTTAGTTTATCTCTTTCGCCGTAAATATTCAATTACCACACGCCATGTTTGATTTGGGATACCACTATTGATATACAAAAGCCCAAAATACATACTTAACGTCTCACAGCCGGCCCAAAAAATGAGTGCATAACTTTGTATTATGCATTCACTTCAAATAGTCTATAATATAAACAACTTTAAATCATTCAGGTAAGGTCGAATTTGCAAAATCATAAGTTTATCGCATAACCATAACCACGTATGTATATTGGGCAGTTTTTGCGGGACGGTTTTGAGCGCTACTTTTATTCGAGACTGTGTGTCTTGGGTTTTTATATGTCAATGGATACCACACAATTTTAAACGAACGATCGACTTTCGTTTTGGCATCTCTATCGTAGAGAGTAGTTGACGGTAAGTAAATTTTGAACACTGTTTAGTGCTTATTATTATTTCTTTTGAGTGTACCTAATGGGAAACATTTTCTATATCCGTTTATAATCTTTACGTGGAATGTCGGTATAATGTGAAATCTTAAAGATTTCTGAATACGTTAATAGTAACATTTAAAAAAAATGGAAAACAAATATTTTTTTATTATGACGTTACTTCTAATTAGGTATATTTTTAGTACTTGCATCTATACAGATCTGAAGGCTTAGTTGTGTTTAAAATATTCCTCGAAGTTACTTAAAGAAATAATTATGAGAACATTATAAAAACATAGCATCGAATAAATCGTTTTTTCGCTTTACTTAGACATTATAAAAAAGCTCCTAATTATATAATAAGGAGCTTATAATCTTCTCAGAAATAGAGCTCAGTCTTTGTTAATAAATTACGTTTATTTAAGTTGGTCTTATATTTGAAATAAAATATTTTTCCTTGTTTATAATTATACGCATGAACATTTTGACGGCGTAAGAGCTGCGATACTAACAGAAGAAACATTATTGACAAAGGGCGCTTTTAATTATTGTACTGTATAATTCAGTGTTATAAAATCATCTAAATCACTACATATTATTACTAAGTCCTCTGCCACGTCTGTCTTTCTGTTCGTGATAAACTCAAAAACTACTGAATGGATTTCCAAGGCTTTCATCATTAGTTAAAGTGATTTATGAGGCAGGTTTAAGTATATAATTTGTCAAGGCTTTTTTTTATATTATCAGAGCGGGACAACGTTCGCCGGGCCAGCTAGTTCTGGAAATATATTATGGCAATATTGTGTCTCCAAAATGAATATTATTTTTATTTCGTTAACTATTTGTACTCCGAATCTGATGACACATATACAAGAAAAATCTTAAATAATATTATAAATGCGAATGTGAGTTTGTTTGTATGTTACGTTTTCACACCTTAGATACACTACTGAATCATCATGAAATTTTCTATACAATTGTAAGGGGTACAGAGAGGGACATAGGTTCCTTTCGTCCAGAAAAAGTACTGTTCCAGAGAGATAGCTACATTGGCGGCTATAAGGGTAGGAACATTTTAGGTACGTTTCTCACCTTTAATCAAAATAAAAAGTAAATCAAAAATTCAATTGTACAGGAAAATGTGTTTAAAATTTGACCATGTTTACACGTTCCACTTAAATTTATCTTAAAAATAAATAATAGTTTAAAAAAACTAAAAAAAACATGCGATGCGTCACTGTTAATATCAGCACCAATACCAGATATCAGTATTTTTATCATTTTTTTGTCACTTTTTACAAAAATATACATTTATTTCTAATTTACACTATTCTTAATCCAAATTTATTAAATTTTATTTTCTGTTTTTTAGTTGGATTTTATATGAAAGCGTGTTTTTTTAGTTTTTTTAAACTATTATTTATTTTTCATTTTTTAGTTCAAAATTTTTTTTAACTTTTTTTTTCGGATTATTGCATTGTCATCGACCTTTGACAGGTGTGCAAAGTTGGAATTAAATCTGATCGTTCAAAGTAGGACAAAATCGAGCTCAAAGGGGTCGGTTACAAACAAACATACATACAAACATACAGGTGAAGCTAATAAAAGCGTGATAATAAATGAGGATGTCATTTCTAAAAGTAAGGATAAGTAGTGTAGTAAGTAGTAGTGTAAGGATAGTTGCTATTTAGTCGTAGAAAATATCACCATCTGTTCCATAAAGACGTTTAAATAATTTTGCAGTTAATTCCATTTTTCTAAAATATGATATAAAATAATTTAAATGCAGAAGTAGTAACAGTATAATGCAATACGATAATTAGCGTAAACAGAATTAACTCTGAACGTTACCGAAAAACTACGTAGGTACATTTAAATGACATAAACTTAAGTAATGCATTTTTTAAATGAAAGTAAATAAGATGATTACTTTTTATTAAAATATCGACTTTTTCGTTTTACTTCACTTTACTATCTTCGGAAACTAAGTTTTTCACACTTTTAAATCAAGAAGAGAACGATAGTCATCTATTCTCGTAGTTTTGTTCGTACTGAAGTGGCTATTGAATTGGACGTATTCTTCTCGCAACGTTAATTTACTTTCTGGTGAAAACTCGAAAAACGTAAATTTTGAGTTTAATCTCTTTTATTATTTAAATATCCCTAATTAACTACTTTTTATTACTAATTAACTACCTAATTAATTACATGAGAATTTATAAAGCCAATGGTAATCACGAAATAAATCTCAGCTATTAATTATGCGGATTTTATTGAGAAAGTTCTGTTTTCATTAGCTGGAGAATTTGTTCATATAAATATGTATATCCAGATGATAGGTAGAGCCGCACAGCACGCACAGACTCGAGGACTTATAATGTTGAAACTTCGTTAATCTTGTTATAATAAATTTGCTTTCGTTTTCAATTTTAATTTATAATCGCTGTCTCCGAAAACAGAACGAGCTCGGCTATATTTTGCATATTTCGGTAGAAGGCTGCTGTCGCTGAATGATTCCTCGTTTTAACGGAATAACATTATTAATAAAACACGGTTTTGTATTGTGAATGCCAGAACGGCACATTTTCTATTATATATTATTTTATCTTACCATGGTAACCAACACTACATTATGTGCCGCCAGTAACAAGTAATAAGATATTTGACCAGCTGGCCCGGCCACGCGTTGCTGTAGCTCAGTTATTACATGTTGAATTTAAATTATGATGAAGTATTTGGTATTATGGGTTAAGTTAAAAAAAAATCTAACTTAAAACGTGGCGCCATCTATGAGAATCTATAACAGTTTGTCCTACAGTTTTCTAATTTAAAAACTAATTTAAAGCGCTATCGGTTTGAGACTGATGAAACTTACAATTAATAAAAATAATCGACGTTGACAATCATTTAATTTACAATTAAAAATATTGAGGCTATTAATTCATTACATAGTATAAAACAAAGTCCCCTACCGCGTCTGTCTGTCTGTCCGTTCGCCATCAATTCAAAAACTACTGAACGGATCTTCATGCAGTTTTCATCAGTGGATAAAGTGATTCATAAGGAACGTTTTAGTATATAATTTGGCAGAGACTCTTTTATAATCAGGTCGGGTCAACGTCTGCCGGGCCCGCTAGTTAAATATAAATTATCCTATCAAGTTTGACCAAATTATACATAAATTTCAATTTTTACGAATATCGGTTGAGTAGTTTAGGAGTTCATCGTGGACAAACATCATGAGACTGGATTTTTATATATTTAAATGTCACTAACATATTAACAATTATATATTTGATAGTATTGTCATCTGTAAACACATGTTGCTTGTTATTATACTGCTCGCTTCTCTGTAGTTTTTAATATCATACCATACCTTCACGAAACTATTAGACTATCATCTTAAATTTATTGAAAATCCGGAATAACGTGTTATATTTAACCCACTGCAATATTGAATTACACGTTTCGTCGGGACAAATGGCAGTTAATTGATCATATTCGTTTATAGCGTATCGCGAGCCAGTTTGTCAATTGTCCTTTACTGAATAATGTGAATGAGGTCACCACACTACGTTATTTCTGCGCCTCGCCGCGTCGTTCTATGCACGCTCTGACCCGACCTTTTGAGCTTTTGAGCACATACGTGGTAGAACCACACTGAAGCTACTCCTGATTTCAGCATGAATAGGTCGACTCGCTCGGAGCAGTACCACCCTCATAGAAAACCGACGTGAAGTAACAGTACTTGCATTGTTGCGTTTCGTTCGTTCAGTGAGAACACCGGATGCCCACCTTCCCTCCCCTCCCCTCTCCTCGCCCTCCCCCCTTTCCCCAAAGACAGGCTGGCAACGCACTCGCGACTCTTCTGGTGTTGCAAGTGTCTATGGACGATGGTGATCACTTAATATCGGGTGACCCACCTGTTTGTTTGCCTGCTAAGACATTAAAAAAAATCGCATACACATTGCTTTCATGTATTCTATTCTACGAATATGTTTTCGATTAAAATATTTAAAAATAAACATGTAGAGTGAGGACAGTACAGTTTTTTATTTGGGTGCTATATGTTATGTAACAGGATTGACTAAGCCACTGTTCTATACTGTCATTACTTAACTTTAAAACAACGTTAAAAAAATGTACAATTGAGATCAGTCTACACTTATAAACATAAACATTCTGTAGGTGGTAGAGCCACGCTGAAGCTACTACTGGTTTCACCATGAATGGGTCGGCTCGCCCGGAGTCGTACCACCTGACCCACAGAAAATCGACGTGAAGTAACAGTACATGCATTGTTGCGTTTCGTTCGGTCAGTGAGAGTACCAGATACCCAAGTCCCCTCCTCCCTCCCTACTTCCCCACTCCTCCTTCTCCAAACACAGGCTGGCAACGCACTTGCGACTCTTCTGGTGTTGCAAATGTCTATGGACGATGGTGATCACTTAACATGGGTGACCCACGTGTTCGTTTGTCTTCTATAATATAAAAAAAAAATCTGAGACTTCATAAACCTGAGTAATAATGTATTGTATTCTAATATAAATAAATATTATTATGATAACGAATCGAACTTAATGGTATTGTGCTTATCGAAGCAAGAAATGAAAACAAATTGCAGCAAATCCGTGCCATAGTAATATATGCTATAACTAAACTGCATTTGAATAAATATTAGTAGAGCTACGTCACTAACACTGCAATCAGAGCAGGGATTAGCGTAGTTTGCATTCAAATATTTGGTTATGGGCAGAGCTATTGTACCAGGATAACATTGCTGCAAACAACGAGATGATCCCTCGCAGTCGTCGCCGAAATGTTGAAACAGTGTTGTTAATACATCATCTATCTATACATCTATATCTATACATATAATAAAAATGAAGTGTCTGTATGTAATATCAAAATAAAAATAAAATCTGATTGGGTACGAAAGTATACACGCTATTGATATCAAAAATGCAATTTTTAAAATTTTTGTCGGTCTGTGTCTGTTTGTTCCGGGTGATCTCCGAAACGACTGGGCCGATTTTGAGGGGAATTTCACTGGCAGATAGCTGAAATTACAGCAGGTTACTTAGGCTACTCTAAATTAGACTAGCTATTAACCGCGGCTTCGTCTGCAATGCTATCTCCAAAACGGTTGGACCGATTTTCACAGAACTTTCACCAGCAGATAGCGAACATCATAGCAAATAATTTAATCTATTTTAATTTAGATTAGCTGTTAACCGTGGTTTCACACGGCAGTACTATCTCCAAAACGGTTCGACCGATGCTCACGGAACTTTCACTGGCAGATAGATGACCTTATAAAAAGTAATTCAAGCAATTTTAGTTTATACTACCTGTTAACCGTGGCCTCGCCCGCAGTGCAATCTCCAAAACGGTTCTACCGATCTTCACGAAACTTTCACTGGCAGATAGCTGACCTTTAAAAAAGTAATTCAAGCAATTTTACTTTATACTAGCTGTTAACCGTAGCTTCGCCCACAGTGCTTTCTCCATAACGGTTAGACCGATTTTCACGGGACTTTCACTGGTAGATATCGAACCTTATGAAAAGTAGGTGAGATTATTCCATTTTAGACTAGCTGTTACACGCGACTTTGTCTGCATGAAATTTAGCAAAATTTCAACTCATTCTTTATTTTTAATAAGAAAACTGTAGCAGTACTAACTACATGCAACGCCATACCGCGCGCATATGTGTGCGAGCCACATTTATTGTCTCCCACACTCGTGCCGCCGCCGCCAATTTAGTATATAAGGGCGTGCACGGCGCATGCCAGTCATTCTACGTTCGGCTCGCACGGACACGCTTCCCTCGGAACGGTCTCGGGCAGTTGAGCGCTCTCCGGCTTGCACGGTCGGCATCCCTTGTGGAACCGATATCGGGCGGTCGTAATACTTTTCTTGTAATAGTGATAGTTATATTTTTTAACAATAAATCTCCTTTGTGATCGATATTGGTTTGTGGGTGGTTTCATTGGAAGGATCCCTTATAATTGGCGCACAACGTGGAGGCCGAAGATAAAACATATTTAAGGCCACGGTCCACTCGCAGACCAGATCGCTTTTGCAGTACATCTCAAGAAATGGCTATCAACATGTCAGACAGCCAGTTTAAGGAGCTCATTCTTGCAATCACCACCAGCACACGTGGGAGGAGTACCTTTGCACAATGCCCAGCTAAATTTGGAGGATCAAAGGCGGAAGTTGAAGCCTTCTTAGCAGCAGTCACAGTGTTTAAGGAAGTGGAAAGGATAACTGATGCGAACGCTCTTGTAAGCCTACCTTTAGTCCTGAACGGTGACGCGGCAATTTGGTGGCAAGGCGTTAAAACCAGTGTGAAAACTTGGGACCTTTTTAAGGAACGCTTGCGCCATACGTTTGCTCCAAAGAAATTAGACTACGTTGTCTACCAAGAAATAGTTGGTGTTAAACAAGATGACCAGACCCCTACCGAGATTTTTATTGCCAAGAAGAGGGCACTACTTGCGGAATTGTCTGAGCCACACACGATGCAGCAAGAGATCAATCTCATTTTTGGCCAGATTAGATTCGCCGTGAGGGAGAAGATGAGTATCGAATCTATAAAAACTTTTGATGAGTTACTAACAAAGGCAAGGGATATTGAAAGAATAATAGCAGAAAAAGAATTCCTCGACAAAGATATAACAACACAACATAAGAATGATGAAAAACAAAATAAAACACGCTGTGGTTACTGTCGTCTTCCCGGTCACACAGCTGAGGTATGTAGAAAGAAGGCAAGAGAGGAAGCAGATAAGCATAATGTCTTTGGTCTTAAAGCTGAAACTACCTCAAGCACCCGAAGTGAGGACAAACCGAAGTTTGCCTGTTATGGTTGTGGTGAGCCGGGTGTGATACGCAGTCGCTACCCAAAATGTAAAAACAAGCAGTCTCTAACGGCAGTCGATTTTTGTTTTTGCTCGGCCAATATGTCTGCTGATGTACGTCCACGTCCCACAGTGCCTATTACCATTGGAGGAATGACTGGGATCGCGTATATCGATACTTGTGCAAAATCGAGCGTTGCCTCCTACCAGCTATATAGACGCCTAGAACGAAACGGCGTAATTTTCAGGAAAGACGTAATGTACGTGACACTCGCTGATGGAGTACCAAGGAAGCAGGACGTCCTTACATGCAAGACTACTGTTAATCTCTATGGCCGAGACATAAGCACATGTTTTGTGATCTTTCCTGATGCCCGAGAAAATAGGACACTACTCGGGGTAGGATTTATAGAAGATGCTATGTTGGCCCTAAACCTACCCCAACGAACTTGTCATTTTGTTGATGAACCACACAAGAGTTACGACCTCCACCCAGAGGGTCTGGATGAATCAAAGGATATAGCAGGTGTTTTATCCAGTGTGTGCATGCCAGCAATGGAATCGCCAATGATGAACACACCCAGCCCTGCACTATCACCTGTTGGTGTGACAGAATACATCTCGCAATCGCATCAGGAACCATCTGAACAAATGTTGACACCTCCACATAGTCCTCAGAGAAGTGCTTTTATTATACCTGGAGCAACAGAGCAAGCCCTGGAACGACCTTATGGACCATTAATACCCATAGAATTCTCGACTCCACCCAAGAGACCACGAACAGTCTTATTCGATGGATACTCTCCGATTATTGATGCCCTGTACGAAGATGCTCGTAGAAACATCAACGACGCAGACGTCGAGCTATCTCCAGCCTCTGCTTGTTTATTCCCAGGAACTGAGATCTCTTCTGTTTCCATTTGTAGCAGTGAGTGCCTACTGACTGAAGAAGAGACCAAACGCTTACGGCATTTTCTGTCAAGGAATGAAGCAGTATTCATACCCAATGGCAAGCCAACAACAGAAACGGAACATACCATTGATACGGGATCACACAGGCCTATATCTGTTCCACCATATAGATTATCGCCAATTAAGATGCAAACCTTGAAGGTAGAAATAAAAAAGATGTGTGAGCAAGGAATTATTGTACCGTGCTCCTCACCTTGGTCATCGCCAGTCGTACTAGTTCCGAAAAAAGACGGCAGTACACGAGTCTGTGTTGATTACCGCCAGTTGAACGCAATCACGACTGCAGATGTGTATCCACTACCACGTATTGACGATCTCCTACTCAGTGCCAAGCCTACGCGTTACATGAGCACTATACACCTCCGCGCCGGCTACTGGCAGATTCATGTTAAAGATGAAGACCAAGTGAAGACAGCCTTCATTACACCTTTCGGCGTGTACAAATTTCTTAGAATGCCATTTGGTTTGCGAAATGCGCCTGCTACTTTTCAACGTCTTATGGACAGATTTCAAGTATCTCTTAGCCACATTAAGCTTCTCGTGTATTTGGATGACCTAATAGTCATGTCTGCTAGTCTAGATGAACATTTTAAAGACCTGCAAGACGTCTTTAATCGGTTAAATGAGTACAATCTCACAGCAAACAAGGAAAAATGCGTTTTCTTCTGTTCTAAGGTCAAATATCTAGGACATTATATAACCCCTGATGGTCTCCAATTGGATCCAGACAAAGTTGCTTCCATCATGGAAATGGCGGCGCCAGCAAACTTGAAGCATTTGATGTCATTCCTGCAGATGTGTTCGTGGTATAGGCGATTTATCCCTAATTTTGCGAAGATCACCAAACCACTATCTCGTTTGGTGAAGAAGAATTCTGTTTGGACCTGGAGTGATGAACAGAAAACAGCGTTTGAGGAACTGAAGAAGCTATTAGTTACGGCACCGGTGTTGGTTCAAGCAGACCACAATAAACCTTTTACAATTAAAACCGACGCGAGTAACTACGCAATCGGTGCTGTTTTGGTCCAGGGGGAGGGGGAAAATGAGCATCCAGTTGAGTATGCTAGCCGCCTCCTCACGCCAGCTGAAAGAAACTATTCAACCACAGAGCGAGAAGCACTAGCTGTAATCTGGGCGGTAAACAAATTTCGTGGTTTCATAGAAGGTACGAATTTTATTGTATTGACCGATCATCAAGCCCTGAAGTGGCTTATGTCTTTAAAGTCCCCCACCGGTCGACTAGCACGATGGGCCCTACAACTGCAGCCCTATAATCTGACGATTAAATATATACACGGTAGAACGAATATCGTCGCCGATACCTTGTCACGTCCTAATTGCGATCCTCAAATGGAAAAAAACTGTGGAGTATGCAGTGTGGTAATTGATATGCCCAGAAAGAAATCAAAAGAAATAAGAGAGGAACAATTAAAGGACAAAGACATAGAGAAGATAATTAACGAGTTAGAGGGAAACCAATTCGAAAATGGAAGATATTGGAGTACAAAAGGATATCTAATGAATCAAGGGCTTCTCTACAGGTACAAATCAGATAACGATAATGAAAATGCTCAACTAGTTGTTCCTAAACATGAGCAGGTAAAAGTCATCAGTGCGTATCACGATGAAGCTTCTGCTGGTCATTATGGGGTAGAGAAAACTACTGAACGCATTGCCAAGCGATACTTTTGGAAGGGGATGAGAACCCAAATAGAAAGCTATATCCAAAACTGTATCCAATGTCAGCGATACAAGCCATGCAATCTCAAGCCAGCGGGCTTGCTTCAGACTACGGCTCTTAATCAGAGATTTGAAGTCGTATCCTTCGATTTGTTCGGTCCTTTACCTAAAACGGCTAAAGGTGAAACATGGATTTTCATTATAGAAGACCTGGCTAGTAGATGGGTTGAGTTATTCGCACTGAAGCAAGCTACTGCCGAAGAATGTGCTAAAGTATTATTGGATGAGATCATACTACAGTATGGCACACCAAGACGGTTCATTAGCGATAACGGCTCTCAATTTGTTAGTAGTGTGATGCAGCAATTAACATATTGCCTGGATATAGAACACGGTTTTACTCCTGTCTACCACCCTGAAACTAACCCTGTCGAGAGGCGTAACAGGGATTTAAAAACACAGCTAGCAATATTGGTAGGAGATAACCATACCAAATGGTCAGAACATTTGCCAACCATACGTTTTGCCATGAACACAGCAGTTTGTTCATCTACTGGATATACACCAGCCTACTTAACTTTTGACCGAGATCTTCGCACGATCGACGACATAAGTCATGATGTGCGACACATAGTACAAAATGAGAATTTTGTTCCTGAGATAACACCGAAGTTATTGATGATGGTGTCTACACTGAAAAGAGCCCATGAAATACAGGAAATGAAAGAGGAGAAACGAAAAGAGTATGCTGATAAAAGACGTCAGTCATGCCCTAACTATCAACCTGGCGACCGAGTTATGGTTGATGTTCATGCGTTAAGCAAATCGACGCAGGGTTTCAGTGCTAAACTAGCACCTCGCCGAGATGGCCCATACCTTATCAAAGACATTCATGGCCCATCTTCTTTTCAGATTGCTGACCCTACCACTCCAACTCAGTCTGCAGGGTTGTATCATTCCTCAGCCCTGCGCCCGTATCAAGGGTTGACATCAGCCACCCTGCCTGAGCCGGTCTTGCCTTTACGTCGGCGAGGTCGCCCGCGTAAGATAAAATCAACTCCAGCGGAGGCCCAGCCGACACCCGCTAAGCCTCGATCCCGTAGAAGACCACCAAAGAAGCAGCAGCCTATTTCAGTCCTGTCTACCTCACCGAGATGTCATCGGAGACAGAGGGGGAGACTGTAGCAGTACTAACTACATGCAACGCCATACCGCGCGCATATGTGTGCGAGCCACATTTATTGTCTCCCACACTCGTGCCGCCGCCACCAATTTAGTATATAAGGGCGTGCACGGCGCATGCCAGTCATTCTACGTTCGGCTCGCACGGACACGCTTCCCTCGGAACGGTCTCGGGCAGTTGAGCGCTCTCCGGCTTGCACGGTCGGCATCCCTTGTGGAACCGATATCGGGCGGTCGTAATACTTTTCTTGTAATAGTGATAGTTATATTTTTTAACAATAAATCTCCTTTGTGATCGATATTGGTTTGTGGGTGGTTTCATTGGAAGGATCCCTTATAAAACTAATTATCAGCCTATTGTTTACAATTCGACATTATAATTATTAATAACTTTAATGATATAGAGGTCTTCCTGATAAGATCTTCTTAGATTATAAACGTAATACGTAAAGAGTTCCATAATACAATTTCTTGCGGAACAGACAAGCGATTATTTTATGTATAGTCACAAAATCTTAATTGTAATAATGGTAATGTATATTAAATGTAATGTAAATGTAAATCTTTGTAATAATATTTTAAGTTATTGTTTTATTAATGCCTTATACAGTGTAAGTGAGCACTGAGGTAGTTATATGGTGGGTTAAGGTTAAGGTTCCAAATATGTTGCTGATGACAAACCTCATTTGGCACGCTGTTCATATTTATATATGTAATGTACACGTTACATGTTACTTTTAGTGGCGTGCGCGTCGTACTTACAATTGTCTTTAAAGAGCATTTCTATAATTGTACATAGTCTCACAATTTTATAATTCTTTAATACGGTTTTAAAAAACGCGGGCGGAGCTGCGGGTACAGCTAGTTATACAATATTTATATATATATATATATATATATAAATATATAAATATGTTTTGTTTTCCTTTTATATGAATATTTTTTGTGTGCATTTGTTTGCTTAGAAATTAGTTTTAGAAAATTGATATAAAAATTAAAATGGATTTAATGTTTACGGTAGGTATTCGTTTATATCGTAATTTCACATCTGATTTCTGCAAATTTCAAGAAATCCGTACAACGTCGTGCCGCGAAGGGTAGCATAAATCAATTTCGGCAGCCGAGGGACCTAAATTCGATTCTCGTTTGCAGGCGACAGATCCGCCCTTTCGGAAACCTTGGTTATACGCCTATCGACACCGAGGCAAATCCAATATAACTTTTTTTTTTAAATCAAATATTACAAGAGAAGGTACAGTTTCGATACACCATAGTAATTGATTTTTTTATTTCATTAAATTAAAACCGTATTCAAAAATTCATAACATTAATGTATTTTTCAAAGGTAATATGAGTCTTGGCCATAGAAAGTATTAAAAACTTAGGGCGAAGTAAAAACTTATATTACTACGCTTAAAATTATAAATAGTTCAACAAATGAAAACCAGTTACAGTAAGTCAGGCACTCACTGTACACAAGATTCAGATCCGTTAATTAAATGAAATGACTACGATACAATTTACTTATTTTTTATGTACATTTTTACATAGTTCATTGAAAGCATGCGCATTTTTGTTATAGTTTATACCCTAAGTGCTTGACAATCGATGTGTGTCTTTTTTTTTCGATCCGACACTGTTTTACCAACATATGTCCATTTTTTTTATCGAATTGACTACGCTATTGGACTAGTAAACCCTTAACAACTTCACCGGACTACTAAGGCGAGCGCTTAAGGCACTCAGCCGATTTTATTTTGGCTACTAGCTCAAGGGTGCACTGCAAACCTCGGCTTGGGCTGTTACCTAGTTCATGCAATTCACGACTTAACTGAGCTAACCAACATTTATATTTTTTGTGTGATACATACCTCTATATAAATAACTATTTAAACATATTTTGGGTAGATTTCTTGTCTATATATTCTTTAATTTAATTCTATTTGTTTCGTATCTTTCCTATTCGTGTGGTACCCGTATTCCCGTCGGGTTGCGGCGACTCGTGGCTAATATGCGTACGGGGGAAAGGGGGCAACAAGGGGAGGGTCGATGCTTTCAACACCTGACTTGATACGTGACAGGTGCTTTTATACGCTGAGACGTGTCTCTCACGCGTGATGTGTACATTCTCAAAGCGACGTGTGCCTCGACATGACATCGCTCTAGTGCACCCTACATTACACATTTTGACGCGCATAACAAGCCTGGTATTCAAATCTTATAAGAATTTTGTACAGAATGAATTTTTATATATATGAATTTTAGACGTCCGAAGAATTGTAAATATTAAGTAGCAGTTTATGTCTAACTCTGAAAGGTTTATTTGAGTTGGTTGGTGTGTTTAAAAAACAACAGGGTGTGTCGTAAAAAATAGAAGAAAAATGCCTTTTTGTGTGACGAAAGGGGTGAGGGTAAAAACTGTGTCGGGTATAGTGTTCGTCCGATCACCGATGTTTAGCAATGTTGGTGCGGTCGGTACTTGGATGGGTAACCGCCTAGGAATATCGTGTAGCGTTGGCTTGTTTTATTTTTTTAATAACTTGTGCATTTTGTAACGTCACCGATCTGACTGATATTGGTGGATCTTTATATTTAGTTAATTAAAAATTCACTTATATCGTGTGTCTTTACGACACACTCTGTTTTTTAAATTGTGATTTGGACATTCGACTTCGGTGAATAGATTGTATTCGATGTAATAATAAATTGTATATATAATTCAAACTCTATTAGAATTACCGGTAAATCATACAAATACTCGGCCATTGTTATGTTAAAGCTCCTTACAATATTATTGGAGTGGCTAATCTCCGGTCCCATCTGTAACGACCGACCATTCGTCTTTAACTTTGTCAGTTGTTCGAAATCAGCTTACTGTCATACGCACAGTCAGCGTAAAACCTTTGTTATACATGACTAACCCTCAAACTTTATATTCTCCTACTGCATATCTCAAATGTAATTGTAGTTTTCTAATGTCTACAGGTATAATTATGGCGAGATATATATAGTGAGAGTGTGTAAATTTCGGGTTTGATTTGAAGTCAGTAAGAGTGTGTAGATTTCGGATTTGATTTGTAGTCAGTAAGAGTAGTATATTAGTAGATTTACAGACAAAAAAAAAAATATACGTTTTCTTTCATAGCCTTTTTTACAATCTCTTACATAGAATACCTCTTTCTTTTTAAATACTCGTATCAATTTTTAAATATCTAAATATATAAAAATCCAGTGTCCTGATAGTTGTCCACGATGAACTTCGAAACTACTTAACCGATCTTCATGAATGTTGTAATTTATGTATGTATAATTTGGTTCGACTTAAAAGATAGGATAACTAATTCAATATTTTTATTACAAATTAAATAATTGTCAATGTTGATTATTGTTATTAATTGTTAGTTTCATCAGTTTCGAACAGATGATGCTTTAAATTATTTTGTTGACAGAAAACTGTAGGACCGACTGTTATAGATATCTCATAGAGAGCGCCACGTTTTAATTTTGATTCTTTTTCAATAACTGAGCCACAGTGAGTTGTGGCTGGGTGAACTTGAATATTATAAACCCAGAGAGGTTTTTAACAGTGAGGATATTCTTTTACTCGATTTGAAAGACAGAGTAAACTTAAGGTGACAAAGGTTTTTCTATAAAGCCGTAAGTAGATATACTTACGTGCAGCTATTAGAAGACATCTATATCTATTTGGCAATGGTAAGGTGATCATTTATAAATACCGTCCACAAACATTAATAAACACTATTCTATATTATACCTTACTAGTTAGGAATATTTGTATAGTTTAAATAAAATATCTATAGATTAATTCGACCGAGTTTTTTGCCAACTACTGTCGATGACTGGGATATTTTCCGGACTGGTGGTAGTGTTTTGGCGTTCATAATAAACGCTTTTTCATGGTCTGTAGGATTGTATTGTATAAAGTGTTTTTGTATTTCTATTTTTAAAGAGAAATATTGGTTATTTCTTGTTTATAAAATCAGTCTATTTTATCAAAATGTAATATTTTCTTCTAGACACTGAAACATCTGACATCCAAGAGCTTACTTATTGATGTGGTACCCGAATAATTTTGTTTTCGTATCGTTGTGTATACGGTGATTGTAGTGTTATGTTTGTTGCAAATATTGCGTTCTCATTAGTATTCCGCGGCGAAGTCAATCGGATTGGTTCAAATGCTAATCAAATTCTTGTTTTTGTTCAGCCGGCCTTTTGCCTAATTTAACGGTCCGCCGTCCTATGTAAACACGAGCTTCTAGGAAAATATGTTTGCTGCGGTCGTCTCATGGGACCTTGGAACGATTTGCTCGCTTCGACCGCTTTACGCACATGCGCATAATTAACTGTATATACCTATATTATACTATGCATAATAATAATAAAAATAATAATAAAATATAATATAGGTATAATAAAATAGGAGATACTTTTGAGGGTTTCAAGATATTAGTGTTTTAGTTTACTATACCCGTGTAGCTAATTATGTGGTTTTTAAATAATTGGAATTTTAAAACGATCTTTATATTTTGAAATTATTAGAAGATATAGGAAAAGGTTAAAATGCATAGATAAAGTTAATTCTCCTTATCTTAATATTCTGCTGAATGGAAACAAGTGGCATGGGGCAGACCGCGGCCACAACACAACGTGAAAATCCCTTTTAGTGACTCGCTAAGTTACGTCAGGTTGAGACGTTTCTCAGAGTATATTCAGCTTCCTATTGATATGCAACACACACATTCGTATTGTATATATTTTTGTTACTTTTTTATAACTTGTCAGTATATTCTATAAGTCTAAATTAAACTAAACGTCCATTTAAAGATATTTTTAATCTCATTAATTCTAATACAATATACGAACATATAATATAATGTTTTTTCTACTAGCTGTTAATCATTTCCAATGAATTATACCTATCTTTCCGTTCTGAATTACATATCTTATATATAAACAACGACATAGGAATAATAGCCATAACTGAAACGTATCTCGGATTATAAGTATATCTTGCACGTTGTCATTTTACTTTCACGATATTGTTTTCAAAAATTGATTTAATTTTTCATTCAAATCTGAATGAGTAAATTAATATTTTTTACCCAAATGTGGCCTCTTTTGCCAATAATATATTTAAACTGTTTAAATTCTAAAACAATGATTGACAAAATATATTATACTGACTCAGAAAGATTGGAAAATTATAACATATTGTAACTTAATAACGTACAATTTATAAATATTATTATAATTAAAAAAAAATTGATAGACAAAATCAATATTTCATTGGTCGCACTCGAGTTGCACAGGAATAGTTTTTTTTTTTTTTTTTTTTTTATTGTAGCTCGGCAAAGTGACTGTACTGTGCCTGATGGTAAGCACAGTACAATCCAAAAACAATGGCGACCACCGAAAGACATACTATCGATCGCCGGTCGCCGCTGTCATGCCGGCCTGAAAGCGACCCAGTCAGGGACAGACCCCTCCCCCCCGGTTGCTGGATATACACCGGCTGATCCCGGAACGCGACACGCCCAAACGTGTCACTATGGCGGGTGTTCCACCTGGTGTACGGTGGTCGCGATCCAGTCGGGTACAGACACCCTACCACCCCGCAAATTTTCCAAATCGTTTTTTTTACACATGTTTGTATGGATATATTTATACATTTAGTTTCTATCTATGTACGTGGTTAGGTTAGATAGATAAATTCGCCGTTATCATGGAATAAGACTGATAGTATCCAATATTGGTATATGTACCGGAAATATAGTATTCATGTTTTTTTTAGCACTTACGTATCGCAGTAATGATATCTGGTTAATAAAATTTATAAGACTGATTAACAGCAACGTACAGCTTATTAAACCAATGGTTCATGTAAGCTTTCAAGCATTAATAAACTCACTCGAACTGAAATAAATACAAAAAATGGTTCTTGAGTTATCGTCGATAGGAAATTCCATCGGGAATGTGGTTAGTCACTATCACTACACATTACAAAGTAAAATCCTCTGCCACGTCTGTCTGTCTGTCTGTTTGCGATAAACTCAAAAACTACGAATGGATTTTTATGCGGTTTTCACCAGTAGATAAAGTGATTCATGAGGAAGGTTTAGATATATAATTTGTCAATTTTTTTATTATAAGGGCGGGATAAGGTCCGCCGGGCTCGCTAGTTAGAAAATAAAAATCTTTGTCTTTATATTTCATTGAACATAAAAAATAAGTAAATTGTATCGTAGTTGATAAATAAATATAACAATTCCGTTAGACTGCTGTAATAAACGTAAAACAAACTCGGGATATTATATCAAAAATGTATTGCTTTAAAGGTGGAATGAGCGCGATAAAAGGGATATTCGTTTAATAAAGCGATAGGATATCGGCGACGTGTGGCGCGGCACTCGGCAGCTCGCGATGTGTGCGCGGCGCCGAACCGAACCGCTTCGAGAAGACTCCGCGATATATTTCCTCAGATTTACATTTAAGATACACGTTCTATTTGATACGATTCGTTAAAAGTGTTTGTAAAGAAAATTCTTTATCTTAATTTCGTTTTGCACCGATATCTCTGTTGGGACATATAAAAGAATACAAACTAATTAACTTTGTAAATGTCTTCTATGTATTAGCGTTTTTAATGGTTTTAATTTAAACTTAAAAACAACTTCACAAATGTCACAGGCAAATATAATGAACGCTGTTACTACATTGCTTGGTATGTTATAGCAAAATTGATATTGAAGTATTCTTCATGTTGAAGTATAAGTATCTTCTACAATTATCAATTTTTATGATGATTGGTTGAACACTATAGAATCTGGTGTGCTGCTGCACACTATAAATAAAAAATGCATGCACGAACAAAACTTTCAGATGTGCAACTTGCATGTAGATCAGTCACAAATTATTGGAATTTATCGATCTCAGATATACAAACATGCGTTTTAATTAACATATCTACACCGGCTAACTCGGTTGCCAGATATTATCATAATATGTATACATTTTAAAAACATTCAAAGGTACCGAATGGTTAAAATTTGCGTTTATATGCTTTATTATCAATACAAAATCAAAAAACTCATAAACTGTAAAATAATAATGTTCGAGATTTCGATAACAGCGCCAACTACCGGGTCCCCCAATAGCTAAGAACTATTCGGGATGACCCCGTAAGTACAAAAAAAAAAACAAAATTACAAAAAAAAAAGAATTATGAACACATCGGATTTTATATATGGAAATATCAGAGTGAGGTGAATAGAGGATTTTAATATTTTATCTCATTCTTTCCTTTCTTTAATACTTCGTGGTCTCTCTGTTATCCTGGTAGTAATGGGAATTGTGTGTCAAACGGTGTTTCACATTGTCAATCTCTGCTGATGTATAAAAAAAATCGAGGCTCTCATAAGGATTGTCGACAGAAGTGAAAACTCAATACGATACGATAACTGTGTTCTGTTTTGAATTAATTATAGTGTGAATTATTTATACAATTTATAATTAATATATGATAGGTACGTTACATCTACATTCTCATTATTTTTATACCTATAATTTATAGTATTTTGGTATATATATACATATGGACTGTATATGAAACCTTTTTTTTTAACTCAGAGTATCTTAAATGATTTTATTTAATAAATAAAGTATTTTATATTTAATAAATTAATTCATACAATGTGAATAATAATTATTTATTTGTACATAATAAAAGTTAGTCGGTGTGTCGGAATCTCTTCCAAGCGGCCGAGGCAGCGGAATGACATGGTATTCCTCAAAGCGGTTTAGTGAATCGTCCGCAGTGGGATGTGTCGCCGCCACTCGATATCGAATCTCGGGAATTGCATCCACTGGCACGTGAAATGGGCCCGGGAATGCCCGCGGCTGTCGTTTCCTTGATCTCTGTATTTACGTCAAAAGGATTATATGTTTAAAGTTACATTGCTTTTCCTATAAATAGAATTTTCAGATTTCACTAGAAAAATGTCATATATCAAAAAAAAAAAACCTAGTGTTTTATAAAAAAAAACCATGCTGTTTGTCCACGATGAACTTCGAAACTACTCATCCGATTTTCATGAAACGTTGGCATTTATGTATAATTTGGTCCAACTTGAGAGATATGATAATTTATATTTCGATTAATGGCCTCAATATTTTTTAATTTCAAATTAAATAATTGCCAATGTTGATTATTGTTATTAATTGTAAGTTTCGTCAGTATCGAACAGATGGCGCTTTAAATTAGTTTGTTGACAGAAAACTGTAGAATCGACTGTTATAGATTCTCATAGATGGCGCCACGTTTTAATTTTGATTTTTTTTTAACTTAACCCATAGTACCAAATACTTCATCATAATTTTAATTCATCATGAAATAGCTGAGCCCCAAAAACGCGTGGCCCGTTCAGCTGGTCTATCACTATATAGCGCGATAGTGGCGAAGTCTACATACATTTAAAATGCTAAAAAATGACAATGTAATTGCTATGATCCTTACTGAAGAATTGTGAGAAGATAATTTTGCTTATTACGAGGTGACTTATCGAGGACTGGTCGTATTGTGTTTACGAGAAGGATCACCCGCACGTGACTAATTATAATTTAAAAAAAATTAAATCTCTTACGTTTCGTTTGTCTCCTAGTACATTCAGTGTGAAAGTAGACATTCCATTTATTATTATATAAGGAAATGTCATTCACCTGGTTTCCCATTTCAAAGGTTTTTTTTTTCGAACTGTCTACGTTATTGACCTATCAAGCTCTTAACAGCTTCACCGGACTACACCCATTTCAAAGGTTTTTTGTAGTGTTTCATTGCCATGTTAAATTAATCTTCGTAATGATTCAGTGGTTTTCATAGTCAAATAAATTTCCATTTGCCCTATCACAATCTCAGGTGATGGACATATTTAAATACGTATGGATTAAATAAAAAAGGAAATCGGTATTGCTACATGTTGTGAGTGTGATTATAATACAGAATCTTACTTCAAAGGTTGTAATTACTGAATATTTAACGAGAATGTAATTAAAAGAGCGCTATGACATGTATGTAAAACAGTAATTGACATACGCGTGAACAAATCTACATCATTTATATACAATATATGTACAATCCTCGTCAGTCTTTTTGGCCGCTCTGAATTTAGCTCGGACTTGCGTATAATAATAATTTCAAGAGATATTTATCGTTAAGTTGTCTTATAACGTATACTAATAACATAATACGTATATATAATAAAAGTTGTGTTTTGCGCAGCTATATTCAGAGCGATCAAAAACTCTGGCGAGGGTTGTAATTAAGGAATTCAAATGTAATTCTTCTTGTACCTAATTCTAAACACATTCACAAATTTCATATTAGTTTTTATTAGCATTTCAATGTAATAATTGAATATTATACAATACTTTTATCAAACATATTTTTGACCTTTGTAGTAAAAATTATAATTATGTCCATAAGTAATAAAGTCAGAAGTAGCTTGTAATTAGATCGTTTAATTTAAATCGTTTCGACTTTTTTCACTTAAATTAAAAACCGAGGCTTCCAGACTCGTTTGACGCTTGTGACTGCAGAGTGATTATCTTACGATGTATTGGTATTATTTGGAATATATTTTATAAAATTAATTCCATGAAATTAAATATTTTTTCTTAAAGTTTCTGTGTCCACATTCGATCTCCTAGATCCCAATATCTTCGGATTTACTCGTTTCACTGAACATAACGATATTGCTTGTGCCCTTTCCACCCGTTGCCATATAGTATGTACGTTAATTTTAACATCTCACTGCACACGATGCCTTATCTATACAAGCGTGAAATCTGTCTGAACTCTGAACGTACGTTACAATACGCATCGAAATAATTCTGTTTCGTGTAAACTGATCTGGATTGTATTCGTTGACTGATTTTTAAAGTTTATCCACATACGTGTGCAATTACGTTTAAATTTTTAGCTAAACGTATTTAATTTTTTTTTGCTTTATAGGTTCTATCGTTTGAGCACAGTCTCACCTGATGTTAAATGACGATGTGGTCTAGGATAGTATACACGCTACACCTAGAGGGAAATTAACTCTCGAGTACAGCTGCTAGAACACACCAACACCAATATACACCTGGTGCTTAGTGACAGATATTCAAGTTGAGGCGGACTTAGAAAAATCCCCACCCCCTCGCCATGGTTCCATCTCGACGTTTTCCTTTACCGAAAGCTCCGACTCCGTCTATCAACGCGGTGTGCGACACGCTTTCAACTAAGCCATTATCGTTTCAATAACTTCAATATTTTTTTCTCGTGATGTAAAATAACTCAGTATGAGTTTCTTTCCTTTCTTGGGGATTTTTATTTAATACAATGTTTATGAATATGAATAGTGGCCCTTTGTACGATTCATATTTGTATAATTCCTAGAATTCAATCTGACGTATCGGTGGTGTGATAACATTCCTAGGTGATAAAACGTCTTGCATTGTCTTGTCATCGGAACCAGGTTTTACCTAAATACTACAATAAACGCTTATATTTTAACAGTTTGACGTCAATAAATCTTTACAACGAAATACGCTTAACACTAAGACCGTGTTAGGTATTTGACAGCCCTAAGAGTTTTCCGGTTTTGTCAAACGTCGGTCTCTGTGAGCGCCTTTGTGAAGGTACCAACTTTTCTCTGAGTTTGTTCCAATTAGGACACGTTATTCGGCACTTAGTTCGTCCTTAGTTCTTTGGTCGCGCAAATTTTGCGTTTTCTTTCTCGCTCAGGTAAGCTATAAATTAGTTTTGGAGAATTGCTGAGTCTCTATACTATTACAGAGAACATTTTGTCAATTGTATAGGTTAACATTAAGGTAACCTATATTGGGAACTGTCTTAATTATGTATCTTAAGTTTTCTAAGTCTATATTTAGTATTGTAGGAATGCTGAGAAATCTAAAATAATTTAAATTTGCAATTAAACTTTTTCACAATGAATTTACATTAATTTTAATATAGAGTGATTTTCTAGATGATTCAATTTATATTGTACAACTTTTTTCGGTTTCAATAAAATCTATTATTATTATTGTAATGAATCAGAATAAAAAAGACGATAGACGTTGCTTGTGACACGTGAACAATATATATATTTATAGACTATAAAAACGCGTTTATGGAAGATTTCATATATGCGAGTATATCAAACACCTCATCTATGATGATACTGTATAGTAAATATAGCGGTTTATAGCTTGTTCATGGTGTACAATAACGTAGCACTCTCTTTAATGCTCCAAGGACATTAAGCTAGATTTATTATACCTTTGGGTTATTATTATACTACATTAGACCTAACAGTAACTTACATTTATGAATATAAATATCCGTAAACAACACGTATAACTGTCCTCTATTGGTGTAACCCGATTTAATCAAATCAAAAATTCTTTATTCAATTGAGGCCCTGAGTAGGCGCTTATGAATGAAACTACCACCGGTTCGGAAAAACAACTCTGTCATCGAGAAGGACGGGCAACAAATTCGATCGTGTTTATCTTTTTAACGTACATATTCATATATGAAAGTTACAATATTTTTAGCGGAAAATCTTTAGATATAATTTATTATTAACATTATAAATGCGATTGTGAGGTTGTTGGTATATTTGTTTATTTGTTACGCTTTCGAGCCCTAACTATTCACCCAATCATCATAAAATTGTCTATACACGTTACTAGGGCTACAGACAAAAACAGAGGGTGGGTACCTTTCATCCCAAAGAAAAAGTAATGCGGCCAAAACTGAAATCAAAATAGATATCAATCTGAGTCTGTTTATTAGTTTAACAATTATAAGTAAAGAATCTTCATCGCTATAGGTTGTTTTCGGACTTCTTTTCTATGATAATTTATTTAGTGATTTGTCGTTATTTATTTGATAGATTGTTAAGAAGCTGCCATTTGGTAGGTACAACAATTTCAAATCACCTTTCTCACCTGAAAAACATTTCTTACTTCCTAGAATTAGTGTAGAGTTTGTGCAAATTATCATTAACAGTATGAAGTTAATTTAAGTTATCTAAAATATCGGAACAGTATTTGGTAAAAAGTATGATTATACGAATAAAATCACAACAAGTATTTATTACTTCAGGTAATGTTATTTAAAATAAATAAAAATAATATTCAAATAACGCATTGAACGTATCTTCTTAATTCCACTAATACTGTAAAAGAGTGTTGTGTTGTGCTGCTTATCCATTTTTTTTATATTTCCAGCTTTAACGTTATGCCATAAAGTTTTGTACATAAAATGTAAATAATTATTATAGAGACAAAACTGCTGATAAAAGTGAGCAGTTTTATGCACTATTATTTTTAAAATAATCCTACATAGTTAGTCGTACGCTGCCCCGAGTTTAGAATTGAATACAATTTAGTTGATTGTCCGTTACTGTACCTATGTAGCTTTTAAAGATTGCAATTCGATACCAAAACCCACTACGTTGAACCGGATTATTCGCAAAGCGAATTTCAACTTGAGACTTTAGTTTCATTCACTAGAATCACAATAGAAATAAACTTGTGTAGAATTTTACTTGAATCTTTTAATTCGTTTTGAGGATCGGGTGTAGATTATCTTCATATTTATTTTTAAAATGCAATTTTAATAATTGTGCACGTGTATGTAAGGGTTAATGAATATTAATATTTTTTCACTTGAACTTAATATGTTTCCTATAGACGCGATAAAAAAAACGCAATATTCTATACGTTCTCCTTAAATTATAATGTGTGAAAGATAATAAAGAGGTTAATAAATTAATAGTGCATAGATATATGCTAATAAAATCCGTCTGGGCATTTGTACCACTGAATTGAAGTTTCGAAGAGTAAATTGAGCTAAAGCCTAAGTGGGTCTATTAAAGTCTGTCTTAGATTCGGTTAATTACGCCTCAAACTTATCAGCCCGTATTCAATTACCGCTAGTTTGAAACTCACATAACCACGCCGTGACTCTTGTTATTATGCGATCCTAGTTCTAACAAATATGAATAGTATATCTAGGCAGAGAAAAAAACGTAATAAAAAAAATACACAACAAGTATTAAGACGCCATATTTAACAGAATATTCCATTATATTTGAAATTTCGGAGCAAAGAGTTTACTTTTTTTTCATTAGAACATATGGTTATAATAACAATTAACAGTAACTAAAACATTCATTTCTACTGTATTTAAAAACACATTCAATTTATATTTAAACCCCAATATTATAAAAGCATTTATAGTATACTTGAATAAATAGAAGTAAATTTAGTCTTGAACTGTGTCGGTTTAGCGTGAAGCCAGACAAAGTGAGGTTTCCTGTTTTATTGATTCCATTCTACAAAACCGGTCGACCGTCAGTATTCATAGTAACAAGTTTCCGAATAAACTGGTCATGAGCTTATTGCTTGGTAACAACTACTGTGTCTTTGTTATGTACTGTAAAATAAAGTACTTCAAAGTCACTGTAACAAAATAAGTGTTAACTTAAGGAAAACATATTTTTCTTAATCACAAAAATCACAACGTCATTTATTCAATGATAAGATTAATAACTTTAGTTTGACGTCAACATAGATGATGAAGAGTGTTTAAAAACTTGAGACGACTTCGTAAAAGAGAGGTTTATGTAAGCAATAAATAGTGACATTAAAAGCATACTCCGGGATTTTATAAAATTTCCTTGTAGACAGTTCTAAATCACAGACATTAATCAAATGGTTTCTATTACTATAATTCATCCATTTTTAGACATAGATTAGCGATTGATAATTACTAATATAAAATATCATTTACCACGTCATTCTCTACACCACTATTATATAGAACATTTAATAACACACTGTTTAATATTTAATGTGTGAAAAAAAACAAACTCACATTCTCATCTTCTTCTATACATATAATAAGAATGTAAATCTAACGTACGTATATGTTCTTTTTCGATTTTCGTGAAAAAAATTGTTGCAGGTGTCTAGGAATAAGTAACAATACATTTCAATCATTTTTAGAAATGTTCGTCAGTCTGTCTGTTTGTGTGAACACTCATCATTGCTAAAGCACTGGGTTTACAATAAAACTTATAATCATAAAGCATATCTTCGGGAGTAACTTTAGTTTCATTAAACTCGGTCCACTCTATCAAAAGTTATTGTAATATGAATGACGGCTCGAGTTAAGTACGAGAGAAGATTAGTAATCTTTAACTAATTTAGTTGAATGCGCTAATCTCAGAAACTACTAGTCTGATTTGAAAAAAATCTTCAGTGTTAGATAACTCATTAACCGAGGAAGGATATATCATCACGCTAAGACCAATAGGAGCGGAACACCGATTAAGAATGTTTCAAAACCGGGGATTTGTTTCTTTTGAGAGCTTCCGCTGCGTGTTAGCGTTAGCCCAAAGTAACTATTTCACGTGGACGAAGTCGCGCGCAGAAAGTAGTGGTGTATCAATAACGTGTATACAATTTGATAACTTTTAAAAAACATTAGGGCAATTGTTATTGATTTAAAAAAATCATCGCAATATGTGTACAATTTTTTTTAATGACTTATTTTATGTTTTCACCTTTTTTTTACTTCCACTTTACGACAATACAAATCAAAAAAGTACCAAGAGCGCATAAAATATAAGGCTGTTTTGTACTCACGCATCCTTTTCCTTCCGAGCGCTTGACAACGGTTTCACCGCAGTCTCGGAACCCCACGCGGCTTTTTAAAGGGCAAACATAGACTGAGTGCTGCACGTCTCGCGAAAGAAGATGACGCAAGGGAAGTTTTATAAATGCGAACTTGAATGATAAGGGTCTACCATGGACAGACATATGAATTCGTCAAATGTGCATTTTTTCGTTATTTTTAACGAATATTTTTTTAGGAGTTTACAAACGTTTCGTGATTCAAGCGTTTTAGTTATCATAATACGAGCTGTGCTTAGTTTAACAGTAAATTAGCAATGTGTGATTTTTGTTCTCATATAAATATAACCCTATACGCCGATAATTAAAATAAAATCGAGGCAGTCATAAGGACTGCCGACAAAAGTGAAAACTCAAAACAATGGAAGAACTGTATTCTCTGTTGAATTTTTCAATCAATTATGGCCGAACTTATTTAAATTTCATAATTTGTATATTGAAATTATTAACATTAGTCAGGTACATTTATTGGCAATCTGAGCAATGAATGAAGCAAAAAATGATATATGTTTTTATACAGTTTATTAATTTATCAAACATATGGTGAGCTGCACAAACTCAATATAAAACATCAATATTAGATCTACACAGGCCGTTCTATACTACGCGTCGTTAGTCTGACACAAGCGCAATACGGTCAGTCACGCTTACTATCATGTCGCTGACGCGAAACCATAACTTGTTTATCTATCTATTGCCAAAAAAATACCGCGCTTATAGGCGTTTTTACTTAAAAAAACGAAATGATTTGCCTGAAAAGGTAGAGGGCAAACATAAATAATTGCAGGAATCGATACACACTGCGGTGAATACGTGAGCCGAATCGCTGAATACCTAGTAAAAAATTTGCACAGATCTGTCACGTGTCACCGGATCGGACATTTATTGAAGTGAAACTTCTTTATCGGCGTTGGAAAAAAATTTACCGTCACATTTTTCGGTTACGCGTCACATGTTTCCGTTACGCGCCATCTTTTGAAGTGAAACTTCTTTATCGGCGTTGGAAAAAAATTTACCGTCACATTTTAAAAAATGATAATAAAATAATGAAAATAAAATAAAATAAAAAAAAATAAATAAATAATAAAATAAAAAAAAAAAAAATAAATGATAATAAAATGATACTAAAATAAAATGATGATAATAAAATAAAATGATAATAAAATGATAATAAAAATAAATAAAATAAAATAATAAAAATGAAAAAAATAATAATGATAATAAAATAAATAAAATGATAATAAAATAAAATATGATAATAAAAAATAATAAAATAAAAAAAAAAAAAAAAAAAAATAAAATGATGATAATAAAATAAAATGATAATAAAATAAAATGATAATAAAATGATAATAAATGATAAAAAAATGATAATGAGTAAAAATAAAATAAAAAAAAAATAAAATAAAATAAAATATAATAAAATATATAAAAAAAAAAAAAAAAATAAAAAAAAAAAATAAATAAAATAAAATAAAAATAAATAATAAAATAATAATATAATAAAATAAATTATAAAATATAATAATAACATGATAAATAATAAGTAAAGTTTTAGGAGACACCGTGTTCATAAATTCAAGGGAATCCGAACCTCCTCTTCCCTGAAGGATTCAGGGCGGGAGTTAGGAACTAAACCGAGTCAAGAACTCGAGAGAAAACAATACATGATAATAAAATCCTTTTGTTTAAACTTTATCTAATTTAACTTTATTTAACCAATTTCTGGAAAGTTGCATATAGATCATTTTGCGAAAAATAAGGCCTTAAACAAGTTTCACTTCTTACGTGTGTACACTAGTACACGCACACATTTTTATTTTTCGTACGATATATTGATTCAAGCTACGAACCATTACGTTTCACACGCCTACTTTATAACGTAGTAAATGGCCACTTTATTTCAGATAGCGATAAAATTCACGTGCGCTTTTTATACAGTTGTAACAACTGATGCGAATGGTGCGTGTGTGAATAGTAACTGAACGATTATTACAAACATTAGAGGCATGCGTTGACTTGCCCTTCAACTTTCTTGTAAAATATTTATATTATTGAAGTGAAAATTGTTATGGGAGGGTTTTGGTATTCTGACCGGCAACCTTTTTGTGTGACGAAAAGTGGTGGGGGTAAAAAGTGGGTCGTGTAGAGTGAGAGCAGTGTGTCACTTGTCTTCGGGTATTCGAGAACAGTGAGATATTGGCTCTTCTCGTTTTCTTTCTTTCTCCTTATCGATTGTGTGTATTATGATCAGGTAGCGTGGCAATTAGGGAAGATCGATATTAAAAAAACATTGATGTTGACATCGTTTTAAACATCGATAACAAAATATCGATGTTTGAAATGCCGAAAACGGTAACAAATAAAACTGTCTATTCTACTTATTAAATTTGTTTTTTTGTTATTGAAAATAAAATACAAGAAACAAATTTAACATTACCAGTATTTTTGGGGCACACTTTGTAAAAAAATTAACTTTGTCATGTATTTTCCTTTTTGCCTGTCCTGGTTGGTTGGTTGCTGGTAGACGAGTTGACCAGCTTTGAAAAAAAAGCCTTTCTGAAGCTGTCTCTTTCTCCTTTCCCCTTAGTAAATCCAAAGAAATAAGTATTCGCACGGCTTACTTTGATTACATTGATAAGTATCATCTATTCTAAAATATTAGAAATCAATAATAAAGAGTCCCTAGCTAGTGCATCCAACGCTAGATGGCCCTGAAGAATATATTGACATTTCGATTTTTTATTCTCATAACATCGATGTGTCGATGTTATCCAAATCAAAACATCGATGTTTTGCAGCTAAACATCGTTGTTTATTCATCATCCATAAATATCGATCATCCCTAGTGGCAATCACTGAACACAATTATTCTATACAAAAGTGATTGAGGGATAATTAATTAAAAGAATACCCTGTAATACAGAAATATCATTTCTATCATGTGTGTTTACGACATCTTTACCTGTATTTTTGAAACAGGTGTGTTTTGTTTAAACTCTACTGTTTGAAGATAAATATTCGATAATCATTGTTAAATTATAAGTTTTTATTGGTTTTACAACTAACGTCAAAAGGAACGTAATCCTGAGAGCAGTTTTAATTAATAGGTTTGCTTCGTCTTAGGATTGAGTTGAAACGTCTCGTGTTGTTTATATATGTAATGCATATTACCAACCACACCTTTTGAATAGGAACAAAACAGCGTAAGCAATGCTGGTTTGTAACATAAATATATGTGTCATTTAAACTTAACAGCATAGTTCTTAACATAATTAAATTACATCTTTGTGTTGAAACCCGATATCCTTTATACGAGATGTAGGTATTTGAAAAGAGACGTTGTAAGTAAAACAAACAAACTAACGCCAAACAACAACAAAATCATTGTTAACCGTTGAACCTGATAAAAATTTTATATTAAGCACAATGTTGGTCTCTTGCGCTTTTCCATGTTTACTTCGTTAATTGAAAGGATTTGAAAACTTGAATGGGTAATTAATAAAAATCGATAGGTATCATTTAAATATAGCTTTGAAACCGTCTTCAATCTTTCAATATCTCTTTCAATTTGAAACATTAAGATTGTTACGGCCATCAAATCAAAAGTTGTTACGGTATCGGGTAGGGTTGTTACGTTTTCTGATGTTCGTCTTCTTAGGGATTCGAATTATAATGAAATCAAGTCAATGTTTATGTATTGATCGGATCTTCTTATCCAACAGAATAGCGAGTACGATATGAATGTTATAAACTTACACATTATTGCCTATATTGCGTTACAAGATTAGGTAATGTGTGTCCTTGACGTTTGACTGTGATTTTAGAGTTCATGTGACGCTGTCTGAATTATCTTGCTGCTGTTTGCTTTGCCCCACACCAGTCATCAAGTAACGGGTGTTTGACTATACTAATCAGATATATCTACAATAATATTATAAAGCTGAAGAGTTTGCTTGAACACAGTAATCTCAGAAACTACTGGTCCGATTTAAAAAATTATTTCAGTGTTAGATAGCTCATCTATCGAGAAAGGCTAAGACCAAGACCGCAAAGATCGGAGTATCAATGAAGAATGTTTCAAAATCGGGTTTTTTTTAGCCCAAAGTAATTATTCAACGCGGACGAAGTCGCGGGCAAAACCAGTATATAGATAATAAACATTATTATTTGGTAAATATAATAGGATCCTTGAAGCATAGACATGGTGACAACCCTCGGAGTACGTTACAGGGGCATTATCTCAGTCGGTAGCCGACATTGGCGCCGCGACGGCGAGGCGTCCTGTGACGTCATCGCTCTACCACCTCCTCAGGGTTTTGTTGAGCTCGCGAGCCGATCGAAAAAATATTATCTACTGTTAGAACTCTTTAACACGTTTCCGTGCCAAGCCATTTTTGCCCGACTTGTATTTCAGGTCATTTGATATTTTGACAAAAAATAGATGTATTATCGTTTTTTTTTCGAACTGTCTACGTTATTGACCTGACCGGCCTTAACAGCTTCATCGGACTACATGATTTATTATCATACAATATTACGTTACATCATACCTAACATGACATAAGTGTAATAAGTGATTCTTTCGTTTTTAATAGTTCCCAAATAGTGTACACGTGACCTATACATCAAGTTTAGCGTGTACCACCGGTGGTACACGTGGCACGGAACGTGTTAAGTATCAAGTGTTTATCCTATTTTTATATTGTAACTAGCTGACCCACGCAACTTCGTGTGTGTCAAATTGGTTATCACCTGTTCCGATTTTATTTCCAAATGCAAAAAACCTTAAAACCCGATTGTAGAGACACCTACCGGGTCCAACTGTGAATCCAATATATATTATCCTACCCTATATATATTAGTAAGAAATGTCTTCCCGGTATTCCCTGGGTTGCTCAATTCACATGCTGTAAAAAGTAAACTTTATCTCCGTGAAATTTTCGATTTGGTATTTAACTATTTGTTTTAATACGAATTTGTAAATTATACCTGAAACCGACGTCTAATAACTTTAGTAATTTTTAATTAGTAATTGTAACGTTTATTTATTTTTTTTACATAAAAACAATCTTTTCGGTAAGATACTAATTTAGATATATGTGTGTTGTATTTTTTTGTAAACCTAACAGTAATGAATTTTGCTGTGGATTTTATTACTTTATTTCAAATCAACGCATGCCATATTATAGAATTTTGATAATTTAAATTACATTTAAGTATGTAATAAATAATTGAATATATATATTTACCAAAATAAAACAAAAATCTACTATGCCTTTTTAATAGTGAAAGAATTTTCAAAATTTGATTAGTAGTATCAGAGATTAATTACCCCAAAAATCCAAACTCACAAATTTCAACTTTTTAATATTGGAGTTTCATAGATATGAATTCTACCTTTGTCAGTTCAGTCATGGGAGAGTCACCTTATAGATAATATATTAATTTTTTATTATATAATTTAGTTCTTCCAGATTAGGCCACTTAGATACACAAAGACAAACACAACACTACATACATCAGGCCTTAAATAAATATATATTTACATAATAATTACTGTTAGTTATTGTTATGTTATGTAACTGTTATGTTGAAGTTTCATTTTGTTAAAACACATAAAATTAGCCAGAGTATTGACAAAAGGAGAGAATACACACCTTTGTGCCTGTGTTAAAATCAGACGGACGTAGTATATTTTTAGGTAAAATATCATACAATACAAAACTAAATTGCGGGAATTTGAAAAAAATGTGTTCTAGACTGCCTTCATCCAACCCACATTCACATGTTGAGTTATCCTTGATTCTGAGCTCTGCGAGATGGACTGGAGAACACACCTCATACAGATAGAGCCTCAGTCTACAGAGAGTAGATGCAGCAAACTTGCAACAGTCACGAAATTTATAAAGCCATGGTTTACCTGGAACGTTATATTGAATGAAAGCTTTTGAAAAAAGTGCCTTTAATTTGGTTGGATACATTCCAGTTTGAGTTCCATGATGCAAACAAAACACTCTTGTTTGGAGAGGTTAAATTCAGTGATAGTTATGGTGATCAAAATATACAGTCTGGATCGCTTCTTTAGCGAGAAGACCAACAGCTTCATTACCCTGGTTCCCACTATGTCCTGGTATCCATGCCAGAACTACATAGATTCCTAAATAATGACATTCATACAAATGGAATTTAATAATTATGATAACTGGGGACTTTAGAAAAAATCGTACTATGCTGAATACTTTGTAAGCTACTTAGAAAATCTGTCAATATGATAGTTTGATCTAATTTATGCGATAGGTAGTAAATATTTGATAGCTTCTAATATAGCAACTGCTTAAATAGCTAATTATATTTATTTAAACTATGTCAGATAATGTCGAAATATAGTGTCAAATGTTTCAATAAGAACAAAAACCCTTTCTTTCTTTCAGGCAAACAATTTCATTAATATAAAAGAAAAACGTTTATATATATATAGATTTTTTGGGCCAGGACCCATCTCGGGCGTCAACAGAACACGCTACTAAATCATTATCACAATCTGTTCAGTAGTTTATGCATGCATAGAGGATAAACATACAAATATTATTTTTTATATATATTAAAGTTATCGGACTCGTGTATGTTTGTGAGTACAGAATAATATTAAAAATATTCTT
Source organism: Antheraea yamamai (assembly GCA_036509395.1). Taxonomy (NCBI): domain Eukaryota; kingdom Metazoa; phylum Arthropoda; class Insecta; order Lepidoptera; family Saturniidae; genus Antheraea; species Antheraea yamamai. The sequence goes on along the minus strand of AP028437.1, from coordinate 16,060,166 downwards.
TGTACTTTTGGGAAGGTGAAATCTGATGTAAAAGTTCCGCTTGTTCAAAGAGTAAATGTATCGCTAACGAAACGGCGACGTTTCTCTAAACTAATTTAAAGTTTGTAATCCGAACGGAATCAGCCTCCGGCGCGTACAACATTCTCAGAAAATTCGACCTAGTCACCTATTTTATTAAATGATTTTTGGTACGGTATGATATCATGTCGCCACAGTGGTCGCTAAAGCAATGTCAAATTCACTGTGCTAAACAATGTTTTGTTGGTAAAAATACTGGAAATAATGAAATTACTTATGTTTCATTTCGAAACACAATTTCATACACTACTATTTATTTCCAAAATAAACATAGCTCGTATTAAGGTATCTACGGCGGATATATCATTCATATAGATATATAAAACTTGGGTGTTAAATAAGCTACGCTAACAGCTAGCATGCCTGGACATAGAAATGACGATTAAGCTTAACATACAATAGTAACTCATGTGCAGGAATCCAATAGGCGACTCTCCTGCTCAATAACGGAGCTTATTACTGTGCAATGAGTTTTTCGATACATTAAAGGTTTTGGCGTTTGAGAACAATCTCATGTGATGTTAAATGACGATGTGGTTTAGGAAGGTAAACACGCTAAATCTAGAAAGGCCGGAACACACCAACCACCAACAGGTGCTTGTCGACAGATATTCAACTTGAGAATGATAGCTAGCCAAGCGGACTTAGAAAAAGCACTCTACCACTATGTGACGGTTTCATCAGGATGTTTTCCTTTACCGAAAACTCCGACTCAGTTGCTAGGATTCGTACTTACGTCCATCGACGCAATGTCAATTACGCTTCAAAAGCTATCATGTCCAATATTGCGTATATTTGTTTCATAACAACTAAATTGTTACTTTAATATATTGTAGTTACTTTAATATATTGTATGAGCGAAATTAATTCGAATTAAACAGATATATCCATCCGAGGAGTATGAGACGTATCTTATATTGAAATTCACGCGCAGTGCCTACGTCAGGGCGCACGGTGCGGCGCGATATGACGTCATACAGCGTTACGCGTTTCCCAGCAAGCGGAGCGTGTACTCACATCATTGCATTACTTTATATAGATGCTCCTTTAAGGAAATATATACACGGCTTCACCCTTTAGATGTAATTTTTATGTATTATTACAAAAAAATAACCTGGCAATAATGTTATTATTTTTGGAATTGTGCGTGGTGGGTTTGACTCTAAAGTTAAGAGTTTTCTATTTACAAAAACGGTGTATTTGAGATAACTATTATAAATTAGTAAAATATTTGTAGGAGCCCACACTGATTCGGCGAGATTGATAGTAAAACTGGGAAAACAGCAAAAAGGCTGTATTAAATTTAACTTCATATATAGTATTTATACAGTGAATTTCGGTTATAACGATGGCGGAGGGGGCACTTTAATGTTGTCGCTATATCCGGAGGTCGCTATGTCCGAAATAATAATAAGTCATGTACATATGTATTTACTTATCCTTTATTTAAGTATGGTATACACGGGTGTTATTGAAAAAACGTGTTACAGTGCACTGTTTAAGTTTAGTTTTTTCTGCACGCTGTAAGGTGTATTCCATTTCCACAATTCCTTCTACATCTAAATTATTTTGACCTTCACCAAATAAACAATACTTTTTGAGGGTTGTTATAGCACATAATGCATCTCTAGTTGTTGGAACTTCATTTAGATTGCAATCTTCTTCATCCTTCTTTTCTTGTGTTTGGAGCACAGACTCAATAATTTCATTATCAGTCAAGTTATCAGTAGTAATAACTTGTCGTCAATATTCACATAAGTTTCCCAAATCGAAACTGTTGCTTCCGCTGATGATAACCTTGCCAATGGCAAATTGTCCAATTCATCATCAGAATCGTCATCAGTTGTATTTAAAGTCGAAAATTTACCAAATCCAGCATGTGAAAAACATTTTCTAATTGTATCTGGAGTAACTCGTGCCCATGCTGATGTTATCATTTCAATGGCATCCAGAAGAAGAAATTGCTACATAACTGATTCATACGATTAACTTCGTACACGTGCTGAGTAGAGGACTACTTACCACAGATGGTCAAACAAATGCTTTGTTTGTATGTGATGGTCAAACAAATGCTTTGTTTGTATGTAGGAACATACAAACAAAGCATTTGCTTGGCCATCTGTGAATGTAAACAAAGGATAAGAAAGCTTAATAGTTTTATGAATGAGTCTTTGTGCCTTTGCCGACTCAATAGCAATATCCGTAAGGGATTTCTGGGAATCTGTCATAAATGGTTCATAAAAACAAGTCGCTATACCTGAAATTAACGCTATATCAAAAGTCGCTATTACCGAATGAATTTCTTACGAAAATATGCTTTAAATTCAAGGGACGTAAGTTTGACGTTGCTATAACCAAAAAGTCGTTACAACCGAGTTCGTTATTAATGAAATCCACTGTAGTTACAAGACATATTTCAAATATTCAATTAAATATTTCAGAGAGTATGTTAAAGGAAGATATTCTTGAGTCCATAGCGTTATATATTTATTACAGCTATTTTTATTATTATATTTCAGGAGTAACTAGAAAAGATGTTAAAGTCATTCCTTAAAATAAGTTTCTTTACCATTAAACAACACCATGAAAAAATATATAAAAAGTGCAAAGAGAAGTCTCAATTAGTTAATAATCACTAGTCTTCTCAAAGGAATCTTTCATTAAGTCTTGTTTGCTAGCTTTTAGAAGAAATATCTAGTCAATTTCCAAAGATAGTTTATGTACTCCTTTTCAACAGCAGGATACCGTAAAATATAAATACATGTAATTATTCTCGACAAATGCAACCTATTTCAGACTTCAGAATATATCTATACCTAAATAGGGGTCTGGAGTTTTTGGATTTATATATGAATGTATGTATACTTCATGATATCCCGAGAGAGTGACTACACTAGGTCACGTAATAAAAGGGAATATGAATCGCATCTAGGGAAAAATGTAGAAAAGTTTTATTGAAACTTTGTCTAGAGACAGATGCGTACTCGTTACGTCAAAACTTGTCAACTCGAACCTTCAATTATATTAACGACGAATTGATAATGATTAATGATTGATAATCTGATATCGCAGTATGATCACTTTTACAATTGTGCAATAAACAAAATTAGCAACAGTTATTATACACAGATGAACTAATTATGAAATTATGCTTAGAAATATGTAAAAAAACCCTATTAATACATTTGATTTGTAGGAATGCCTGCATTCTAAACGTGAACCGTTACTAATATCAAATAGTTATCGAGGTAGCGGCATGGAAACATAAAAATATTCATCTATCAATGAATCATTTTATTATGTTCAAAATATATGTGTACTAAAAAGTGGTTCCAACTTTTACGTAACAGATAATTATGTTGAATTAAACTGAGCGCTTCCGCTGTGGGCGACAACGAACGTTTTATTGATCTAATTTGTTTTGCATTTCCTTCGAAATAGTATCTGTTGTATATAAAATTGTGGAGATTATGTTAGTGCTGACTGCTGAGAGTGACGGCAAATCTTTTAAATCTTGACATCCACACTCCGTCCCTGGCACCACGGATGCTTGACAGCCTAGTTCTATGTCTTTCTGACAGTTTTTCTTCGAGGTTCAAACGTTTTTTTTAAATATATTATAGGGGCCAAACGAACAAGCGGCTCACCTGATTGTAAATGATCACCGACGTCCATAGACACTAACAACACCAAGGGTGTCGCAAGTGCGTTGCCAGTTTGTGTTTGAGGGGCAGGTGGAGGAGGGAGGTCCTTCGGCGCTCTCGCTGACCGAACGAAACGCAACAACGCAAGCACTGTTACTTCACGTGGGTGTGTCTGTGGATCAGGTGGTAGTACCCCGGGCGAGCCGACCCATTCATACTGAAACCAGTAATAGCTTCGGTATGGATCACCTACAAAAACCTACCACCTACTTACTACCTGTCTTGGTTACAATACACATTAGTCACTGGTTTTTACCAAGTTTTGTCCAAGAGTAAATCTTAATTCTCATAACGGTAATTCCCTTAGAAAATTTTACCCGCTCATAGTATTTACTGTTAAAATAAAATATTCAAAGTACCCTTACGCGGTGAATTAATTAAAAGTTTAGCCGACTCATTAAGATGCCTCGGAGGGATGTCGCCGAAAAAGTAGAAGTTCCAACTTACCTAAAAGTTTTTGTTTTATCGACTTAAAACCGTTAAGTAATGCTTCATCTCGCAGTTTACAAATACCTTGTGTACTCATATTTCTTGTTCAAAGGAGACGCTCGAAAACAAAGATATATCGATGATTAAAGGCTTTATTTATTTTCCCGTTTAAATAAAGAAAAAATTTTATAGGTGGTAGAGCCACGCTGAAGCTATTACTGGTTTCAGCATGAATGGGTCGGCTCTCCCGGGGTAGTACCACCATCTCATAGAAAACCGACCTGAAGTAACAGTGCTTGCATTGTTGCGTTTCGTTCGGTCAGTGAGAGCGCCGGAGACCCACCTCCCCTCCCTTTCCACTTTCCCCTTTCCCTTCCCTTCCTCCCCCCTCCCCCACACAGGCTGGCAACGCACTTGTGACTCCCCTGGTGTTGCAAGTGTCTATGGACGGTGGTGATCACTTACATCAGGTGACCCACCTGTTCGTTTGCCTCCTATGATATAAAAAATTTTGAAGATAAACGAAAATGTATATGCTTATATCGATTTAGTTTTATTGGTAAGTGAGATAACATGATTAAATGAGTTTTGGGATATCCGCCAACCCTAATTTGGCAACAGAAATGCAATCTAAGGCTTATTTTACCACTATAATTTGTCATTTATAATTTGTGTACTGCTCTAATTATTTATTATAAATTCTATATTCAAAGTCGTTATTTCCTTAAACTATTTACTTGAAAAAATAATTTTATAATTTAATAATAATTTCTTCGTACGTCTTTAGTTGCTCATGAATACTAAGTTTGCTTATGTTATTGTTATTTTACTGGGAAATAATGATAGCCACACGGGTCGGTGTATCATCTGTAAATGTATAGAAGTAATTTGATTTTACTTAATCTCTAACCCAATTGCAATGAATTCCTTTACAAATATTTGACGGTTTAGCTTTAGAAGCTTGTTTCTGCTCAGTAAAGCAAATGTTATTCCGAGATTACCATTAATCTACATATACCCAAAGTCACTGAATTATTATAATATCAATTACCAAGTGATCCCCTCGAGACATAATAAACACACACATTTGAATAATACTCTCGTACCAGACGCGTAGACGACGATAGAAGCTGATTGAGCCAATATCCGAGACATTACGCGGTGGTTGACTACACGGCGGAATTAAATTAACATGAGAAGCGTACAATGACATGCCAGTGCTATGCCTCCTTTATGCGAATGTATTATTTTTTCCTCTCGTCACATTTGCGATCTCCATTTGTATGATATCCTGTGTGTGTTGAGTTAGGACTATGAGTTATTTATCTACCCCTGGTATCGTCTCTCTTAGCATGAAAAAATAAGTAATGTAAAATATAGTAAGTCTTCTTTACATTTGAAAATGAGCTAAATCAAATTTTAATCATTCATAAAACATTTTTTTTTTAAGATTTGCAGGATAAAACCTGGAAAAATTTGAAGATCTTGAAATATAACGTAAAATATTAGGAACGGGTAACATTGAATTGTGAGACTATGTACTATTGTAGAAATACTCTAAAACAATTGTAAGTACGACACGCACGCTAATTACAGTAACATGTTACGTATACATTAGATACATAAATACAAACAGTGTGGCAAATGAGGTTTATCATGAGCGACATATTTGGAACCTATATAACTATCTCAGTGCTCACTTACACTGTTGTCACTCTGATGTTATTATAATGAAAGAATGTGCCCATATTGTCAATAAGTAATACGTTTATGGTCTAATATATTATTAGGAGGACTCCTTCTATCTTCAAAATTGCTATTAATAATTATAATGTTGAATTATAAACAATGAATGAGCTGATGTCTTGAAATCTTGCATAAATATAAATCAATATTTTATATCTATATATCTGTCCAAGCAGTTTTTAATATTTGACAATTTAAATAGTGCTCATTGAACTCGATACATATTCTTATACGTTAATATGGTTACTGAGTTATGTAGACGAAAGCGCAGTAAATAAAACAAATGGCCGCCAAACTCACCAAAAAGACAATATAATTCAAATTACATACATAGATATAGTTATATGAATTTCAATAATATTTATTCTTGGAGTCTAGTACAACGCACGTCTTACGCACATGTGAACAACATATTTTTGCTAAATTTTATGTGGACGAAGTCGCGGGTAACAGCTAGTCTAAAACAGAGTAACCTAAATTACTTCCTATAAGGTTAGTTATCTGCCAGTGAAAGTCCCGTAAAAATCGGTCGAACCGTTTTGTAGATAGCACTGTGGGCTAAGCCACGGTTAACAGCTAGTCTAAATTAAAATATACTAAATTACTTTTTACAATGTCCGCTCTCTGCCGTTGAAAGTCCCGTAAAAATCAGTCAAACCGTTTTGGAGACAGCACTGCGGGTGAAGCCACGGTTAACAACTAGTGTAAATTAAAATAGAATAGATTACTTGTAATGATGTCCACTATCTGCCGGTAAAAGTCCCGTAAAAATCGGTCAAACCGTTTTGGAGATAGCACTGCGGGCGAAGCCACGGGTAACAACTAGTCTAAATTAAAATAGAATAGATTACTTGTAATGATGTCCACTATCTGCCCGGTAAAAGACCCGTGAAAATCGGTCCAGTCGTTTTGGAGATAGCATTGCGGACGAAGCCGCAGTTAACAGCTAGTCTTATTTATAGTACCCTAAGTCATTTGCAGTAATTTCAGCTATCTGTCAGTGAAATTCCCGTCAAAATCGCTCTAGTCGCTTCGGATATTACCCGGAACGAACAGACTGACAGATAGACCGACAAAAATGTTAAAAATTGCATTTTTGTTATCAGTAGCGTGTATACTTTCATAACCAATCAGTATAAAAATGATATTTGAATATTACAGACACTTCGTTTTTATTATATGTATAGATGTAACGACACATATAGGTAATACATTAACACAGAGTTAATCTTTTTTCTTGTTGTTTTCTTTTTTTCGTGTGTATATAAATTTTATTTTGTGCTTGTGTTTGACAACTGTCGCACACTACTTGTGAGTTGACGAAAAGGTTACCCTGCAAAATAAAATAAACTGGTAACGGTATATATGCCACTTGGATGCAATATTTTGAGTTATAATGTGTGCCAGCAATGTCGGTTTTACGATGAATTACAAGAAATAACTTAACAGCTCAGAATTACTTCATCTCATTAACTTATGCGCTAAACTGGTTATCACTTCAATAATTGGGGAAAAATTCAAATTTACCAATATTAAAAAAAGTACTGTGCATAAAAATGTAGATGTATTAACATAAAAATCCTTCGTCCGTTAGCCCTAACGACTTCAATTTAAAATGGTAATTCCTTTTATTCGTTTCATCATCACAAATACCCTGGAGAGATAGAGAGCGTGTTACATTGAGCCTTGCTTGAAATTGAAACTGCCTCGATTCTATATCAATAAAATGAAAAATAATTTCATACTGCCATGAAACTTATAATAGGTTTTTACCTATGAAATTGCCGTTCTGCAGTACTGGCCATTTCAAATCAAAATAATTTTTGTTTGGCTAAGAATTCTAATTTCAAATTAATTTCATTTTAAAAACATGGAATTCTTTTTCCAAAAGTAGTAATTTGTTATCGATTAGTGTTACATTTTCATCGCATTTCAATCTTTTTTGTCATCATGGATACGTTAAAAATTCGAGTAATTATGGAATATGAGTACCGTCGTGGCAGCAACGTGGCACAAGCGGCACGCAACATCAACGACGTTTACGGAGCTAACACTACAAACCAACGCACCACCTGTTATTGGTTTGCTCGCTTCCGTTCTGGGAATTTCGACCTGAAAAATGAACCTCGCGGTCGTCCGAAGACTTTGGTCGACAATGACGAATTAAAGGCGATTGTGGAAGCTGATGATACACAATCTACGGCATAATTAGTAGCAGCTTTCGACGTTAGCGTCAAAACAATATTGGTCCATTTGCGTCAAATTGGCAAGGTAAAAAAGCTTAACAAATGGGTGCCCCACGCACTCAATGATCGCCAGCGCGAAGTACTCGTCGAGACGTGCCTTGCACTGCTCAACAGACACACAAATGAAGGAATTTTGAACCGCATTGTTACCTGCGATGAAAAATGGATTCTGTTTGATAACCGCAAGTGCTGAGCAAGTTGGTTGGATCCTGGTTCAGCACCTAAACAATGCCCTAAACGAAAACTTACCCCTAGAAAAGTGATGGTCACTGTTTGGTGGTCTAGCGCCGGTGTGATTCATCGCAGCTTCTTACCAAACGGGGTGAGCATTAATGCAGATGTGTACTGTGAAGAACTGAACACAATGATGGAGAAGCTGGCACATCTCCAACCAGCATTGGTCAATCGCTCGTCTCCGCTGCTCCTGCACGACAACGCGCGACCTCATACTGCACAGCAGACGGTCTCCAAGTTGCAAGAACTGGGGTTGGAAGTTCTCCGTCATCCGCCCTACTCACCAGACCTTGCGCCTACAGACTACTACTTTTTCCAGAATTTGGATAACTCCTTGGCGGGAAAAAAATTCAATACCCGAGAGGCAGTACAAAATGCCTTTGAAGAATTTGTTACCTCCCGTCCAGCTGATTTCTTTAAGAAGGGCATCAATAAACTGCCACTGCGTTGGCAAAGATGCATTGATTGTATGGGTGATTACTTCGATTAATACAAATAAAAAATACATGAAAAAAATTCGTTTAAATTTTTTCATACAAAACGGCAATTTCATAGGTAAAGACCTAATATAATGCTTTTTAGCTTCATATACATTTCATTTAATAATAATTTGAATTAATTACTGAGAAATAAGAAAGTTGTACTAATTATTTTAAAGTTTTATATTGTACTAGCGGGCCTGGCGGACGTTGTCCTGCCTTGATATGAAAAAAAATCTAAAATTCAACCGCAGCGCCACCTACCTGGTCCAATTGTGAACCTAAACCATTCTCGGATCCACCGGAACGTTTAGGCGGAGTTCAGTGACATACACACGTACATAAGAAATTTATATATAAAGATTAAACGTTTAGAATGCAAATAATACATTATTAATGTTGTCGAATAGCATTACAGATTATAATAGTTGTCTTTCGTCCTATACTTTGACATCTATGTCATTAGATCTTTTAAAGAAGACAGTTTAAGCGCAAAGCGTAACTTATTTGGATGGCTTCCAGAAACACGATAGGCGGATGATCCCCTGCAGTCATGTTGGCCTGGTGCCCTCCTTCACTATCCATTATATACTATCCTAAAACTGTCACACAAAAAAAATATGACTGTTTTTTTATCTTAATATATATATTTCTTGTGTGCGTGTGTATGTGACTGAACTCCTCCTAAACGACTGGACCGATTTTGATGAAATTTTTTGTGTGTGTTCGTGGAGATTCGAGAATGGTTTAGATTGACAATTGGACTCGGTAGGTGGCGCTGCAGTTGACTTTTAGGATTTTTTTTATTATCAAGGCAGGACAACGTCCGCCCGGTCCGCTAGTATAGGTATAAAAACTACTAGGCGGTGTCTGCAACTTTGTTCAGCTGAAAATTAATTGTCGGAACACATAAAATAAACAGCTAACATTAATTTTTATATACATACAAGATTATTAATATGAGATGGATTGAATACTGTTTTAAACTGTTACTTTAAGTAATAATGAAGAATAGATTAAAATTTCATCTGTGTATGAACTGATTTAAAAAAGTATTAAAGTAAGTTTGATAATATTTATGCTTTTCATCTTTCGACGTAGAGCCCATCTTATTATATGTTGTCAAATTTTAGCGAAAACACAATATACTACGTGTAATTTACGAGCAATATGCCTTTAGTCATAGGTGCACCATTATTCTTGCGGTTGGTGTCTAGACGATTCGAAATTGGAGGGTGTTAATCGAAGGCTCGCTTCGATCCTCCAGCGTACTGTAAACAATGTCATCTCGATCAGGACACTCACCTATAGTAATGGAGTCTGTAATGCTTGCATCGACATGAAATTCCTATCAATTTTGTATGCGGTTCTGTACCTGATTGTGTACGTTTAAAATATTAATCATGTGGTTTAATGCCATTATAAATACATTTCATTTAATAGGTAATGTTAAAACAATAGCTTCCGTATAAAAATACTTTGTAAAAACGGTTTTCGAAGTATATATTCTGGTTACAATTTTTATTTGAATATCCATGGGTTTGGGTATTTGTTTACGTTTTGTACAAGTACTGGAATTATCAGATATTAATCCATTGGCACTTTGTTCCTGTGTATTTGTAAACTACGGCACCAAGATACCATGAATTATCTTCTTGTAAGTGACGGTTTATAGAGCGCAAGCTGCGTCGGCTCCCAGATGGCAGGTTTTTTGTCGGCTTGCTTGGTATCTATCGTTATATTTGGGACAATTTTAACAGTATTTATATGAGTAATGCGCTTTGTGTTATTGCGATGTCTCAGCTATACTACTGAAAAAAAAAATATAGAAATCCTTTCTGTAGTTTTTGCGTCAACGAAATACAAACCTCTATGCATGCTATAAACGTTTTTATTTATAATATTAATTCAAGGATCCCAACTAAAGTATTCAAACATCTTAACGAAGAACTCAGTATTACTAGAAATATATTATATATTTTAGAATTGTTTTTTAACAAGAAACCACTAATGACTATAAAATTTTCCACACCAAAATTTAATTTAAGTATATCACATTTTACTCTTTCGAATATTTGTATATCTTTAGATGACAGTGTTATTGGTAGATTGATGCAAAACAAGTGTGGTGTCAATATGCAATTTTATGTAGTCCGGTATATGGTGGTCCATTGTTCTTCAGGTTTATATCATACTAGCGGCCCGCTCCGGCTTCGCACGGGTATAAAATATATAGCCTATGTCATTCACTGAAAAAATGATTAAAATCGGTCCAGTAGTTTTGATTTATTCATTACTGCCCGTGGCCCGCCTGCGTTTCTTGCAATGTAAGCGGAAAAAATGTAATTATTTACAACATCACATTAGAAACCTCAAAAATAACAGTATTTCTCCACTATTTAATGGATGTTATTATAGATATAAACCTTCCTCTTCAATCACTCTATCTATTAAAAAAACCGCATCAAAATCCGTTGTGTAGTTTTAAAGATTTAAGCATACACAGGGGTATAAGGACAGAGAAAGCGACTTTGTTTTATATTATGTAGTGATTAGCCATACTCTCGAAATAATCCACAAAAAGAATTTAGATTTTTCAGGTCTTTGACAGGATAGCAGAAATATTTTAGAGAATTTTGCCACTCAAACGAATTGTTCGTTTGTGATAGGGCTCTACGAGCTCGTTTTACAGGTACCTATAATATTCAGTGGAACGACGATTGAAAGCTTGTTGTTCACGGGCTATTTTACCCTGTTTGCCATACATACTCTGTGTAAATGGGTTTTATATAAAATCTCTTTTTTAACATAGCTTGTTGTATATGTGTATAGTTTTACAGTTTCAAATAACCATCTATGAAATTCTTTCGCATTAACAAAAACAGTTTACGTGGTACTATAATAATAAACAATCAGCCAAAATGGTTTACACATGAAAGATGAAACGAAATAAAATGATTAAATATTGAGAAACCATTTTTTTTTTGTACCCCATTTACTGAGATATGAGTTGTTGCATCTATTCCTTAGAATTAGAAACAAAAAAATGCCTATATGTAGCTACAAACTGTATTGTGCGCTTAACATTATGTGAACTGCATGCTAGTTTCACAGAACTTGTTTTCGGGCTTCCAATTATTGACAGGTACAATTGCAATTGCAACAATTGCAGGTATTATAGTTAGCTTTATGCCTTATTTACTTTATAACTTTTTAGTATAACTATGGTTGAAAAATGTTAATACCAAGTCCTAGAGTTAACATCTTTAGCATTTACATATTTATTTCTAAATTTCTTAGTTTAATTCCGGTTTTATTTAAGCATTCAGTTTTATTCTATTCAACGTGGTATAACACATTGCGCGCAGAATTGTTCCATTTTCTGAGGGTTAATGCCACCGGAAACGGTAGTAGAGCTTATTGATGGCCGGAGGTGAGCGTCGGGCTAAACCCCACCGCCATGTTCAACTGTTCCTCGGACGGGATTGTGTCTGAATACGTACGATTCCAGTGAATACTCTGCTCCACACATTTGGGTTTATGTTATACTGGTACATTTCACTTTAAAACTATAATGAAACTGACCATACTTATTATAATAATACGCTTTTCATATCCAGGGTTTTTCACTTTCGTTATTCGTATGACGACAATACAAAATGGAGATCTATAAACAAAGCTAATAGTTTATCTGTATGTACCCCAATTGAACAATCAACTATAATGTATTATGTCTACAGACTACAACGCTTTAAGTTTAAATCATTGTTGTTCTGTCAACCTTGAAGAGCGTATTTCAGTACCGTTCTAAAGAGCACCGTGGCATCGTGTTGAGGAAAAACCCTGCTGGTTAACCCATAACGCCAGCGTACGCATAATGAAAGTTCTAGTAACTTCTTTCTATGTGATAAACGTTTTACAAATGCGATGAATAAAATAGTCATCGATTTTTAAATTTGAGAAAAAATAAGCAGAAAATCTAGTCATGTTATACAATAATGGATGGTTAGTTAAAATTATAGTAGCTTATTTAGACTATTGACATTTAAAATGTTTGAATTACTAATAGTAATCATTTGAAAAATGGTCCTAAAAAATAGAAAGTAGCGTTTGTGAATGATTCAAAAAAGGAAATAACTCGCTGGAACGTTTCGAGCTTTCCACCTCGCTGGAGTTCCGTAGAGGCAGACGTTTTAAATACCCATTTTCGAGATGCATTTAAGTAGGCACTGAGGGATGCGCCCGACCGAGCACGACGTTACGACTAGGGTTTATTAAGGTGCTGGTATGGTTTTTGTTTTAAAGACTACTTGACGTATTTTACGCGGAATTATATTTTGAATTTTAGTTTTTAAATTTACGTATAGTTATACAATTGATTAATGTTATCTTTTAGGCTTTTATATGTTAAATGGTTTATAAACAATATAGAGAGCTCATTACTCAGCTAACTCAAAAATGTATTTTTTAATTGCTATTGAAGAAAATAAGATAAAATGTTCCTTTTATAGTATGCACATCTAATGAAATACCTTATTGTTGTAGCGAGTACCTTCTTATTACCTTCTTAGATCAGAAACAATGTGCGACTCTGCCAAAGCGCAGATCAAGTTCAAGTTAATATCCTAACAATAGGAGATATTATTGCTATGCTGGTTCATTCTAATTTCAGTGAACTCATAGATAATAATGAAGTTTACCACTGCTGCTCGCATTTTATAACAAATCACTACTTATATCAGTGTATATACTCATTATATGTACAGTATTATAATATTTACCAGTTTATTAATTAAGTAATACTATCACTTGAAAACAACGGGTCGTAATTAGTCGCAAAATATAAACGATTTTGTTAATTGTTCGACGCGTTATAAAAATGTCCAGAAACTTGGTTGTTAATTGCGGGCTGTTGCTGTAACTTGTCGTAAAATTTTCATTACGAACATCTGTATGCTGTTGTCTTAGACTCTCTTAGTGCCACTTCAAAAGACAACCGAATTTGTTTTTGTTTACATCAACGGTTTTAAGACCTGTTTCCATTATCAATGGTATGAATAATGCAAGCGAAGACCCTTTTTTAAACGCACCATTGAAATAAACAACACAACTATTTCTTTTTCTGTTTGCTTTCTCTGTCATTGTTACCCGGTTCTTACGCGTTGCGTCGCAACATGTATCTTCGATTTAAGTTTTAAAACCAGAGTGCTATACATGTTGCTTAGCATTTCGCCTTAGCTTCGAATATCTAACTTCTTTCTGATTCATGTTATCCTGATTGTTATGGGAAATAATGCCATAAGTTATACATTTTTGTTTAGGGTGAGCAGTATTTTGTTTATGTTTAAAAATAATACTTTTTATTGCGGTGATTAATATTTTATGCCTTGACGAACGATTAGGGAATTAGAAGTATTTAAAATATCGGATTGTATAATAAGCAGGTTAGCTTACATCAATTTACACACTTTACTGAACAATAAGCGAGGAAAGGGTGAATAACACCATTAGAGAGAACCAATGTGAAGATCTGTTCACACATGACTGGTTTACTGGTAACATATTCCGAGAACATTGCGATAATGAATCAGTTCCTACTCCATGTCATATAAAATTCACGTTTCAAATTATCGAGCTTATTTTCCAAACCCTTTTATTATTTAAAAACAATAAACGGATGACCGTTAATAATGATGTACGTAAACCGCAAAGTTGTTTTACGCACAAGGCAGTTCCGTTAATTTTATACGTAAAACATATTTCATAAGGGGCGACCGCGTACCCACATACATACATGTTTCCAATTATCGCCGTAACTTGTAGTTGAGGGCCGGTTCCCTAATTAAACACCTTTGTTGCCCGGACCTCGTTTGCTCCCCAAATTAAATTATCGTAAATCCTAACTCATTGGTTGAGATTACGCGTTCTCACGAGCGGATGACAGGGTCTCATTAGCTTGCAAACAACTGATCTGCTTTCTCTTGCCATGTAAAGTAATTATTCGTCTAGTAATTGACAGATTTCTCCCTCGGAATAAGAAAGGACAAACTTTTATTGCTTGAGACTCGCTTGTTATTTTTCAATCCGGTTGGCTTGAAAGTCCCTGTGATCCTAGCTTACTGTGGTGAACTATTGTATTATGGAATGTTTGCCTTCTGTTTTATTTATTAGAATAAAGTTTCTGATGCTTTTAAAAAATACCGTGCTGCTAGAAAATTCTTGGCTTTAGTAATTATAACATTTACATTTCTGCTGGCTTATAAAGGAAAGAATATGTAACAATATGCAGTAAATCTGAATGTTAGAATATTTTACCACAATTATAATAATATTATTTACCATGTGGAGAATACTGGTTAATTTATATCTTTATTAGCGGGCCCGACAGACATTGTACTGCCCTGATAATAAAAAAAACCTTGACGAAAACTAATATTAAATCTTCCTCATGAATCACTTTATCTACTGGTAAAAACCAAATGAAAATCCGTTCAATAGTTTTTGAGTTTATCGCGAACAGACAGATAGCAGTTGCAGAGGACTTTGTTTTATACAATGTAATGATGATATATTATACCTTTATGACATCATCGGACACAATTGTTTTGTAATGCGTGTTCTGAATTATAACGCATACTGCTCCTGTTTTACACTTAGTACACTGCATCCAGCACATAATTGTCATGAATACTCGTGTAACTACGACGTGAACAAGAACTAAAAGGACATAAATTTAAAATGCTCTATCTCGATTAAGGCATTTATAGTTAACAAATAGTGATCGATTGCTTGAATTTGTAGCAAAGTGGTAAGAACGGGAAACCTTTCATACTAATTCTCTAGTTGGAACTTAACACGTCGCTGAAACGTCGCGTCTAGCCCGCTTCTCTATAATTGACTCTTGTGCGCTTTTTTGAGATTTCATTGTGGAAAGCCACGGTATATGCTTATTTAAATTTCTTACTATATTACTCGAATATACTTTCAAAAAATAATCTGACGCTATTTTCTTCATACAACAAAAACTTTACATTGATAATTTTCTATCGTTGTCAAGTTTACTTTTATACTGATATAATGTTTCACAGTGTTAACATACTATAATAAAAATAGTTTCAATATTGGCTATTAAAGATAATTTATTATAATCTGTGTACAATTATTGATATACAAATTGGCATTGAGTAAAATATTACATTCATTTAAACACGCGGTAGCGTGTCAAGGTAAGTTCAAACTAACAGAATGGCGAGCGCGCGGTACCGTGTGTAATCCTGTAGGTGGTAGAGCCACGCTGAATCTATTACTGGTTTCAGCATGAATGGGACGGCTCGCCCGGGGTACTACCACCCGACCCACAGAAAACCGACCTGAAGTAACAGTGCTTGCATTGTTGCGTTTCGTTCGATCAGTGAGAGCGTCGGAGTCCCATCTCTCCTTTGCTTCCCCCTTCTCTTACTCCTCCTCCCCCCAAACACACGATGGCAACACACTTGTGATTCCCCTGGTGTTGCAAGTGTCTATGGACGGTGGTGATCACTTAACATTAGGTGACCCACCTGTTCGTTTACCACCTATGATATAAAAAAAAAATTACACGAACCATTTGGATCCATTTTCCAACCTCTCATATCTCAAAAACTATTTCACATAAACATCAGCTCCTGTATGTAACTTGCAAGATATATGTGCTCCAAATTTTATAAACACACATTACACAGTTATTTATATGTATAGACCAAAATTATAATCCAGTTCCAGATGACCTAGAAAATTCAAATTGGGCATCCAGATGGGTGGTTGGGTGAATACAATGGAAAAAATCAGAAACTAGTAATTTTCTGTCATTTTATTATAATTTTTCAATTAATTTATTATATTAGGAATTATTACTTATCGCGCCTGTAATGTAAGAATTAAGTTATATGTTATGTAATTAAAATTGATGACAGCTGGTTTTTATGTGGATTTTGAGGTCTTCACGTGAATATATATATGTAGAATATAACGATCAACCCTTATTTTTTTTTATTCTTTTTATTTTCGATTTTTCGAATTTAAAGTTCGAAAAAAAAAAGATCTTCACTGGACTATTTTTTTTAAAAACAAAACATCAGTTGTAGTTCTTATTTATAACTAAGAGTATAGTTTACGATAAGAGTATGATTCAAGCTTATATAAATACTAGCTGTACCCGCAGCTCCGCACGCGTTTTTTAAAATTGTATTAAAGAAATATAAAATTGTTAGACCATGTACAATTATAGAAATGCTCTTTAAAAACAACTGTAAGTACGACACGCACGCCACCTACAGTGATATGTAACGTATACATTAAATATATAAATGCTAACTGTGTCAAATGAGGTTTATCATCAGCAACATATTTGGAACCTTAACCCACCATGTAACTACCTCAGTGCTCACTTACACTGTATAAGGAACTAATGAAACAATGACTTAAAGATGTTATTATGATGATATAATATGCCCATATTGCCAATAAGTAATACGTTTGTAGTCTTTTTATCTTATCTTTTTAAAAAGACCCCTTCTATCTTCAAATTTCCTATTAATAATTATAATGTTGAATTGTATATAATGAATGAGCTGACGTCTTGAAATCTTGCATAAATATAAATCAAGACGTAAAACTTTATATCTGTCTAAGCAGTTTTTAATATTCGACAATTCAAATATTGCTCATTGAACTCGATACAATATTTTTATATGTTACTATGTTGTGTATGATACGACACGAGTAAAACAACAGCTAGTTGAATACGCACTGACGTTTATTACGAGAACTAACAGTGAGCGCAGTCACTGTACGTGTACATATACATCAATACATACATAACAGTTTCTGAGTTAAGAAGACGAAAGCGTGGTAAATAAAACAATATTGCCGCCAAAATCACCAAAAAGACAATAAGTATAATTCAAATTATATACATCGATACAGATATATCAATTTCAATCATATTTATTCTTGGAGTCCAGTACAACGCACACGTTTACAGTGAACAACATGTTTTTGCTAAATTTCATGCGGACGAAGTCGCGGGTAATAGCTAGTCTACAGTTCGATAACTTAAATTTTCCTATAAGGTCAGATATCTGCCAGTGCAAGTCCCGTGAAAATTGGTCAAACCGTTTTGAAGATAGTACTGCGGGCGAAGCCACAGTTAACAGCTAGTATAAACTAAAATTGTTTGTATTACTTTTTAGAAGGTCAGCTATCTGCCGGTGAAAGTTTCGTGAAGATCGATCGAACCGTTCTGGAGATCGTACTGCGGGTGAAGCCACGGTTAACAGCTAGTCTAAATTAAACTAAACTATATTACTTACTATGACGTCCACTATCTGCTGGTGAAAGTTCCATGAAAATCGGTTCAACCGTTTTGGAGATAGCATTGCAGACGAAGCCGCGGTTAATAGCTAGTTTAATTTAAAGTAGCCTAAGTAACCCGCTGTAATTTCAGCTATCTGCCAGTGAAATTCCCCTCAAAATCGATCCAGCCGTTTCGGAGATTAGCCGGAACAAACAGACAGACAGACAGACCGACAAAAATTTTAAAAATTGCATTTTTGTTATCAGTAGCGTGTATACTTTCGTACCCAATCAGTATTTTTTTTTATTTTGATATTACATACAGACACTTCATTTTTATTATATGTATAGATACTAATAATTTCTGTACAAAAAGTAAAAAACATAGTTATTTATGGTTATATACACCCGAAATGAAATTATAAATAGGCACTTGTTGTATGTTATTATATGTTGTATCATTAGGGAATTTTCATATACTCGTATATAAATATAAGGAGAGGTCTATATCCGTCTGTAAATTCATAATCCCGCTCGTTAATAACGAAGAACTCATAATATCTGTCAAGGTTGGCACCAAGGGCCTTCCCTTTTGTCCGTTAACCCCGGGCCACTTTGCCCGAACACTTCGCTATCTGTTTGTGATTTGGGTCCAGATATGACAGTTTTACTGAAAGCCTATTAAATAATAATAATTAATTAGGAACCTCTAGGCAAATACAAAGCATTATATTGGACAAAATATACATTTATATGCATATTGGGTTAAGTTGATCTCTGTAATTATCATTATCTGCAAAATAAATATCTTGTGAGCAAATTATTGTGTTTTAAAAAGAGGAATTGCTTCCAGAGAGTAGTAATGGATGTTATTGATTGTTAAATAGTGGGAGACATAGACATGGCTTTTATCAAAGACCGAAAAATGTTGACAGATTTTCAACGCACAATGTCCTACTGAATGGTTTGTATTTAAGAGTGTAAAAATCCAGTTATTGTTGTCTTAAAAATTCGAGTTTCTCTCAATGAGTTTGGAGAATGTCCATGATAACTTCGTTAATAACTTGATTATGATTCGACCTAAAAGGATATTGATGATATAACATTCCCGAATATTTCTGGTGAAGCCGAGATAAGGGGGAGAACAACGGCAAAGGGCTTTTAATTACAAAATCGTTTGGAGACGGCGACCGGACTTCCGTCTTAGGAAGTCTTTTCAGTTAAGATATGTCAGGCAAACAGGTTTCACAGAGTAAAAAACATTGGAATTTTGTCTCTTTTTAACCGACTTCAAAAAAAGGAGGAGGTTATCAATTCGACTGTATTTTTTTTTTATGTTTGTTACCTCATAACTTTGGACTGGGTGAAACGATTTTGATTATTCTTTTTTTATTTGAAAGCTGGTACTTCCAGTGTGGTCCCATTTCAATT
Source organism: Antheraea yamamai (assembly GCA_036509395.1). Classification (NCBI taxonomy): domain Eukaryota; kingdom Metazoa; phylum Arthropoda; class Insecta; order Lepidoptera; family Saturniidae; genus Antheraea; species Antheraea yamamai. Next base: position 16,040,486 of record AP028437.1, on the reverse strand, counting down.
TGGTCCAGTTCCGACAACGGCATCCAGTGCAAAACCGTATAAGTTTTAAATTTGCATTAAGTATGTACACGACAAATAGACGAATAACTCAATATCACGCTAACGCTAACTTTCTATTTCTACAATATAACTCTCGACAGCTATTTCCTTTCTTAGATTACGTGAGTAGCTTTTTATAATTTTATTTTGTGTTTGTTTATTTTTGTGATCCAATTATCCTATAACAAAGATAATTATGTTGAACCCAGAGTGAGTGAGTATGCGAGTTTTTGTCGTCTCTTTTGGAGTATATAAATATAATATCTGGACGTGCGACATAATTTCGCACAAAGTTTGCGTTAATTTCTATAACATATTTATTTCTCTTTTAAATCATACCTTTTTAAAAGAGCTAGTAATTTATAACATTTGCGACTGAAGCTTTCGTATATTAAAGCGAATAGCAGTTTAAAAAAACACTTGAAAATGTCTATAAAGTTCTATTTTATATCGTGAATTACATTTGTTTCTATTTTCGAAACAAAATAGTTAAGGCCATATCAATGTATATTTGATCAAAGGTAGAGAGAGTACTTTAGATAGAAGCAATTTTGTTGAGAAGCCTAACGGAGAGTGAATCCTTGATTAGAAAGATCGTTTACTTGTTCATATTCGTATACTTGTTAATTACTGTCTATATATTAAATGGAAATTAATCATAACTGTAATAAAACTGTAACAAGGCCAAATTTGTACATTAAATATTTTTCGAAAATTAATAACCGGGATAGACTTTGTTATCGCAAAAATAATCCTTTTACAATTTTTGTCTGTCTGTCCCTGTGAGCACACATCACTCTGAAAGTATTGACCGATTTTAACAAAATTTGATACAGTTATAACTAATATTAGAAGGTTACATTTAGGATACTTTTTGTCCCATAAAACGCAAGGGGTTCTCCAGAATAACGGACGAAAGTCAAAAATTTGTAGTTAGTGATATTCTTGACGGATTTTGGTAAATTTTCTTTGTGTTATATATAGCAGACAGATTGACTATAAATTTAAGGTATATTGGAACGAAGATCCTTATTGCGCATTACACGCTTTGAACGGATGGGAGCTAGACCGAAAAAAGTGTAACAAGATTTTTTTGCGACACCTTAGTACAAGAGCCCACAACGTTGAAAGAACAAAAATTTTAGAAAAGCTGGTTCGTTTATTATATCTTTCTTTATGCTCTTTCAAACAAGGTTCAGGATACCTGGTTGCAGGTAAACGTTGTGTTTATTAATGCACATCACACCTTTACAGTTAAAAATATTGATTTTTAAATAATTTTAGGAAGCTTTTTTTTTCAATAAAACTTTCTTTTTAAACGTTATTAAAAACATAAATTTATCACTGCCAGACAATTTTGTTAGTGGCAATAATGTGCCCGTTGATATTCTTTATTAATAAAAATAATTTATTTCAGACCATTTGATTTTTTCCATTGCAATTCGTTTTATTAACCATTATGATATTAAGATTTCACCGTAAACAATGAAAAACTACGATAAACGTAAACATATAACTTGGACTGACGCCATCTTGAATACATGCGTCTATAACAGGCGCTGCCACAATTATCGCTATCTTTATCATACATCCAGTGTTGCGCTAAACTATAGCTATAGCTAAGTTATTCTATACATATTATTTTTAATTTGCCCTCTTTTATGTCTAAATAAAATAATATTAAAATTACAGCTATCTTAACATCGTTTGAACATACTTTTTTTATTCGGAAATAGCATCGGGTACATTATTGTTAATAACAAAAATGCTCGGCCAAGGTAATTCCATGTTTTAATAGCGTTTCAAAATTGGTGAAAAAAAAGACATCCTAAATCCTAATAGGTACAATAAGACCTCCTCTGTCTGTGACAGAAAAAGATCTGGCCGTCCACGTAGTGTTCGTACGAAAAAGGTGGTCAAAGCAGCAAGGTAAAAAATTCGAGGAAATCCTGTCCAAAATCAAAAGATTTTATCTCGAGATATGAAGATAGCATCTAGAACCATGTCGCGTATTTTAAAAGATGACTTAGGACTTGCAGCCTATCAAAAATGTACTGGTCATTTCTTAACTGATAATTTAAAAAAGAATGGGGTGGTAAAATCGAAACAACTACAGAAGCGATACGCAAAGGGAGGTCACAGAAAAAAATTGTTTACGGATGAGAAAATTTTTACAATTGAGCAACATTTTAACAAACAAAATGACCGTATTTATGCTCAAAGATTTAAGGAAGCTTCCCACTTAGTCAACAGAGTGCAACGTAGGCACTATCCGACTTCAGTGATGGTTTGATGGGGTATTAGCTATGAAGGAGTGACTGAGACATACTTTTGTGAGAAAGATATCTAAACATCGGCACAAGTGTATTAAGATACCATTCTTGAGAAGGTAGTGAAGCCTCTTAACAACATCATGTTCAATAACCAAGAATGGTCCTTCCAGCAAAACTCGGCGCCGGGTCATAAAGCTCGGTCTACACAGTCTTGGTTGGAAACGAACGTTTCGGACTTCATCAGATGTAAAGATTGACCGTCGTCTAATCCCGGTCGTAATCCGTTGGATTATGATTTATGGTTAGTTTTAGAGCATACGGCTTGCTCTAATCGCCATGATAATTTGGAGTCCCTAAAACAATCCGTACGATTGGCAGTGAAGAATTTTCCCATGGAAAGAGTGCATGCTTTTATTGATAACTGGCCTCAACGTTTAAAGTAGGTAACGTAACGTAGGTTAGTTTTTATCTTAATTGAACACGGTAGATGATGCTACGAACGGGTTCTAGGCTTATTTTAAAAGATTTCTCACATACCATCTGAGTATATGTTTGAGTGATTCCCTTGATAGTTTGGATTTACAATTGGAAACGGTAGGTGTGGCTGCAATCGGATTTTAGGTTTATTAAAATTTTTCGTGTATAAAAATACAATTGAAACTGGTTGTTATTATGTATTATAAGAGATTAATAAAACATCGTTCATTGAGATTGTAAAGACAACTGGTTTATTTTACAAAATACCTTTACAAACTATGTTATACTTAACTACCTACATAACACTGGTGATAACCGATTTGGTGCAGACGATGTTGCACGGGTCAGCTAGTTATAAATAAATGGAAAACAGTTGAACATCATCTTTTAGTATATCGAGAGAAATAAGAATTCCTATGATACATTTTAGATAAAGATTCGATTGGCAACCGTATTTAAATATCATAGCTAGATTTGTAACGATATATCGAAAAACAAAAAAATATTGATAAAACATTATCGATATTTATGACAGTATGATTAAACTGAAGATACGATAATATCGATACGATTAAATATAAATCTACAATTTTAAAAGTATTTGTAACCTCATTTTCGGTTGCATTGTATATACGCAAGATACGCCCAAGTTATAGATAATAGCAATGACACATTACTCTATCGACCCCATATCGGTACCAGTTCTTATTTCAGAAAGTGGTAAAGAGTATCTACCGAAATATGGTGCAAAGAATAAGATTGTCTGTATAATTGTTTTTCTTTTTTAAATAAATTAAATATAATATTTTTTTATAATAAATATTAATTTAAGTACATTAAATAATTAAATATTTTTAAAATAATTCCACTTATTCTATACTTATTCAGAATTGTCATTTTGAAAATAACATGCCAATAATATCGAGTTCGTGGATAATAGTTAATTTAGTGTTTGTCGGTGTTTACGAGCTGTGTTGGTATATATCGATATTATTATAAACTTGCTTATCTAATCGTACTACCTTTTCTCACCGGCTTCGCTCGGATTATTTAGTTTTAACCTATTTCTCGGGAGCAGTAGTACTATGTTTTTCGATGGAAAGTACTCTATATTCTTTTCTGTACCCCTGGTAACGTAAACATAACATCGTATGATAATCGATTGTGTAGCTAAGACATGCAAGCATGATAGATAAACAAACAAACTCATATCCCTACTTTATGGTATTGGTTACGAAAGCTAAAAAAAATATTTTTGGTATAGGACGTTTGGTTATATTTTTTCCTTGTAAATTTTTGGCATCTGTAGTATCTATAAGATATGTTTTAATTTAGTGGTGTGTTATTAGGCACCTTTTTATTACTTTAAAAAAATTATATCGAGTACGAAAGCCGAAAGTCGAATGAAATAATTCTTAGGATTATAAACTTATCTAGTGAGAAATTGCGATCCTAAAAATAAATAGAAAAGCAAAATAAATTCTCGTAAAAAAAATAAAGAAATACGATATAAAATAGAAACCTGAAGAGCGTTTAGTGATTTTACTTTTAGTTTCTAATTTGATACGACAATAAGAGCGGCGGTGTGGAGCCTTGAAGAGCACTTACTAACGTCTGCCGAGTTGTACGCGTTGCTTGGTGAAATGCCGCTCGAGAAGTTACTCTAAGAATTTATTCCTGCCACATTTTACTTTGGTTTAACTGTTGGAAATATACGTTTTGTGATACAAGTGTTCTTTTCTCCTCTCGTCGTGGAATTTTCTTTCGTCGCCTGATGTGTCAAATTATTCAGAAGCATTAGCATAAATGTTATACAAATAATGGGTTATTTTGCCATAAGTATTATAAACTGTTGCCAGTTATCTGGGTACACAGCAGTGCCCCCGCCAAGTCGAGCAAAAAAGCGGCACGGCCGTACTATTCTTTTTTCGAAGCAATTCAGGCCATTTTCGACCCCCTATTACTTTAATGTGGATAAAACTAGAAGCCTGAATTTTCAGGAACCAAGTAGGCATTGTATATTTCAAATTAAATCAGTAGTATAAGAATTATAACTAGTCAAAATCTCTTAATTTTTTCACTCACTGACTGACCGATCATCAAAACTCTATCTAAGGCACTTGTAACATACATAGAATACATACAGACATAGAATACATTCAAATTTAGAATACAATTAGCTTTTAGTTGATGAAGGAAAAATAAATATTTTGTAATTTCGGTTCAGTTTTCTAGATACACCAACTGCATAAACAACTTTGTAATTGCGTGTAAATGTATAGGATTACAAAGTTACATTTGCAGTTAATGAGTCAGTGTACCTGTTTGTATATTATAATATAATGGAATAATAGGTGTTTTGTTTGCATTCAAGAAGTACAAGGTAACAGAAAGGTTAGCTATTACGTCATAACAGAAGGTCGCTTAAATAGGTACTTAATAAAGTAACCGACTTGGTATTACATGGATCTTACAATTTTTTACGGTAGTAGAACTGAGTTGGGAGATTTGTTTTTATTTTACAAGTTTTATTTTTGATGTCATTCTGTTGTTAGGTCATCTGTTTTTATGTATGTCGGCGCAAATGCGCATTCTACCGTCAAAAAATATTTGTACTGACATAAATATTACGTGTTACCCTCTAATATGATGCAAGCCTATAAAAGGCGTTGCGAAAAGGGGGGAAGGGATGTAGTCCGGTGAAGCTGTAAAGACCTGGTCAGGTCAATAGCGTGGTCAGTTCGAAAAAAAAAAAAAAAAAGGGGGAGGGGATAGTCTTGCGCGGGTCGTTCGACCGTTCACGTCTTTACATACATTCATTTATAACTATATACACTGGTGGATGACTATAGGCTACTAAATATAACATATACATAGAACGACACGTACATGCTAATAATAATCGCCGAGTTATCATCGCTTCGCACTGAGCTGTCCGACCATTATCTCTGTCAACAATAGTAACACACAACAGAAAATCAACACCAGAATTATGATACCTTTGATCATTTTTTATCCATTATAGGGTAGATCAATATGTGAACGATGATGACATCTGGAAATGCCGCCCTTCTCTGTCTATCCACCAAAAACGAGTTTAACTATATATGTCTATAAAAATATCTATAATTAAAAGATAAGCTCGCTCGAATTTATTGTCGGTTTTTCTCGATGTCTGGGTTGGTTTCCGAACCGGTGGTAGCTTTGACGTTCATTCAAAAGCGCTTTCGCGGGGCCTAAATTAAATAAAGTACCTATATTTGATTTTGAAGTAATGCATTTCATTATTATTTGTTGTGATAATCATTACCTCTATCTAGAACACAAGATTTTTAGTATTTCGATCTGTGTGGTGGGTGATGTGCAAATTTTATTAAAGAAAAATACACCCGCAAAGTTGGTATGTATTGCGACAGATAAATAGTCTCAAAGCGTGTACATTTAAAAAATAAATTAGTTCCCAGTTCCCGTAGAGGCGGGTCAGGCGGACAACCGCCGGAATACCTAATGCAATATTCTTATTCATGAGATATTTATCGAGTTGGGAAGGATGTCGTCGGTCGCGTACTGTTGCGCTCACATCTCATGTGTTCTAAGTACGAAAAATCGTTAAGATTATTCAAAGTTCAGTGGAAAACTGTAAGTTAAAGAGACCACATAATGCCGTTCTCAATAATCTAACTAGTTAAATCAGCTACATAGATATCACACTGCAGATAGCTACGTATAGTTAAGTAGCTATCTGAGGAAGATTGTGTTTTCTGATCTATCTATGACTGGTGTTTCAATGACAGTATTCATATAAGCTTTGATAAGGTCACAAATAAATAAAATATTCTAACTCCAGATTAGAGCGTCCTTTAGATAAGTTTTGTTTTTGCGTTTATAACATTTGGTGTCATATTTAGGATTAACAATATAGATATATCTAATTATTAATAGTAATTATTATTTAAGTACTTATATTAATTTACTAAATTTATTCTGATTCAGTAATAACGATATTTCAAAATAATTGTTATAGTATTCACTAAATCACAATTTTCTCTTGTTATTTGATTAAACCATTCGAAATATAAAATAAAAAAATGCAATTATTGACACTGTCGAAGAAGTTGACATGGTTTACCACTGTTTGTGCCTTTTCTATGAATATAATGTCCTTACAGTTATATATCATAAATGTATAATTTCAGTTTCTGAAAATTCAGTTTCGTAGTTTATTCGATTATAAAATCTACGATCTTCAAATTCTGCATCGTCCGAGTCTGAATCAATTACACTGGCTTCATACATTTCAATATCATTAACATCACTAAACAAATCCATTGCTTTTTGTTCAAATATATCATTAAAATATCCTTCAATAATAGTTAATCCAATAAAATTGGACGATAAATGAAATTCGACCAAAGGATAATTTAAACAACTAGGTTGTAAGAACGGTATTGAAATGCTTTATTTTTTTTCTATGGGGTTACATAACTATGACAGACGACAGACCTTGATAAATATGATAGACCTTCCGACAGGTAGTTATAATATAAGTACGTTTAGAATGTTTTATCTATTTACAATTTCCTATGGATAGAAATCACTAGTGTCTATTCTAATAGACAGCTGTTCTTTTCTATATACTTAATTTTAGTTGTAATGTGCATTAAGATTGACTTTACAAAACTAAAAATTACGCACCAAGTTTATAAATAAATACATGTGCACATGTTTGCACTATGCTGTTAAATAATTTCTCACGTTACGTCACGCTCACTAGGATGAAGTACCAGGAAATCATAAACATAACAAGGGTGGCACAAATGGTAGGGTCTAAGCCCCAAAAGCTCGCTTATTGCGCCCCATTCCAATAAGCCTCGTTGACATATTTTATGTTTGGTAATTTATTTTCTCTCCGTTAGTCATATGCAAAAAATTTATTCGCTAAAAAATAGAAGTTATTTAAAAAAAAATTATCGCGATAACTAATTTGGTCTAAATTCTTGGTAGTTATATATGTTGGAGTATTTCCTATATCGGGTAGCGATATGATAAGCGAATGATCAACAATTAATCAATAAAACAAGAAATAATAACTCAGAGCGTCTATTACGCAGGAGCGTTACGTCTAGTACGGCGACTCGCTCGCTTCTGAGCTAAGGAGGTTTTTTTTTCTCGAACTGACTACGCTATTGACCTGGTAAGGTTTTTACAGCTTCACCGGACTACTAAGGCGAGCGCTTAAGGCACTCAGCCGATTTTATTTTTAGGTAACACGCTCAAGGGTGCACGGCACACCTCGGCTTGGGCTGTTACCTGAGAAATCCCGTCTGACCTAGCTAAACTATTCTAAGCTATTCATACATACAATCATTTGTGAGTCATACAATCGAAATTGCATGAGTCACAAATGCGTACGTGTATATCGGAATGAAACGAACTAAACTATTCGATTCAGTTCGATAAGGGAAAAAACAAAATCCTTCCACCATGTGTATTTATGTGCACGTGTGTGAGAGGTGATCTCATGTGTGAGTACAAGTGATGTAGGTGAGTCACTGTATCGTGAAAGTAATATCTCGGGAGCTCCATCTGGGGACGACCTCGGCTCGAGATATCACTATGAACCACGATGTGTGCGGGAGCAAAAGAGGAGTCCTTCCCTCACGGCGGCGAGAGGGAAGGTTACGCGTGCGTGGGCGCAAACACGCATGTTAGAGAGATCGAATTTAACATTAAATGAACGGCGTCGGCGCCGGAATCTAAAAATAGACATAACAAATTTTTTTATTATTATTCGGTCGTTTTAGGGGAAGATAGACGTAAATACACGGATTTACTCTATCTTATATGAGTTATTTATTTTTGAACGGCGGCGCGCGCGAGCCTCTGTAGTTTAGCCGCGATAGCTGGAAATCTATCTCGTGGAAAATGAGTAATTGACCTGCGTAGTCAATACTCGACAGGGAGAAGGAAAAGGCGGTGTCAGCCTGTGAAGGCTTAGCCGCCTGGGGTCTGGGATTTGGATGGGACGCGGCCTTAGGAGCCCACGGAGCCTGAGGGGTCTGCGAGGGGTGGGGGGGCGCGCTAGTCGCGGGTACGGACGCTGCCGGTGCACGAGATATGCTCGGTAGGCTCGGGAAGGCCTCTCGGGACATGAGAGGCGGAGGTCGAGGGCGGGCGAGGGCGGCGGCCGTCCTAGACGGCGAGACCTGCCCGGGGTAGCGAGGGCGCTTTGAGCGCGGGGCGCGGGGACATCCGCGATAGTTCGCGGTATGACCCACGCCGCGGCACAGAACGGAACTCGGAAGGTCGGAAGAGGATGACGTACGAGAGTATTCCTTAGTGGAGTGATCGCCGAGGCACTTAACGCACCTGGGTTTCAGGCGACAGTTTCGTGCGAAGTGTCCGTACACCTGGCAGTTGTGATACTGCGAGGCTACAGACGTTTTGCGAGGCGGCACGACGATAACGCCGGAGAGGCCGCAGAGGGTCGTGAGGTTGAATATCGCTTTCCCTTGATGGGTGCGATCTAAAACGACTAAAACCATGGGGGGGGGGCACTTTCGCGCCATCGACGTTGAGGATTTTTGAAGGCAAAGTTCCTTCAATGTCGGAAGAGAGCTAAGGCGGGCACAACAGGCTGTTTTTAGGTAGTAGTGGGGGATGCGTTACGCGTTGTTTGTGTCGTTGCAATGACTCAACGCTGCAGGTGCAATCGTTGTTCCATGGCGTGCGCCGACATATATACATTAAGTTTAAGATGGTATTCATACATCAATATGTATCATTTTGTTTGCAACGAACTTTTAAATTTAAATTTAGAACCGAATACAATATATTCTTCTATAAAGTTTTGGTAGCGAGTACATTAATTTGAGAAATGTTCTTGGCTTAGTAGAAAGTAATAATATTGTAAAAGCGTTACCTTTAGCATTTCATAGAATCAAAATATGTAAGTAAATACTTGCTAAACATGTATTTAAATATTGCTGAATTGCCTCTCCGTGTTGTAAATTCATAATTACGCTCTGTATATTAAAGGTGGGTGTAATAAGGATTCCCTTTGATCTCATTTGATATGAATTATTAAGAAAGAGATCACTGTAACCGGCTCACTCATTTTAATTTCAATGATTTATTTTATACGATATAGGTGTAAGATTTCATAATAAACACACAATAAACATTCATAGTCGTGATGGTCGAGTGGTTTGATCGATGAAATATCGATTCGATGGCCACAGTATGTGGGAAAATATAGAGTTTGAAATCGCCAATATGTCGTGGGCTGACGTGGTGATTATGCCCATACCTTCCTTCGGCAAGAGATCTGTGACTCTGCAGTGAGCCTTTTACAGGCCGATGATGATGGGATTACAATATAGGCGAGCATTGTGAGGAAATCTGAACCTGCGAAGTATTTTTGTAGTAGTATTGCATGTGGAAAATATATAGAGATCTTAGAGTTTGAAATCGACAATATATTTTCGGTAAGCGGGGCAATTATGCTCGTTCCTTCCTTCTAGAGACCTTTAGTTTAGCAAAGTAATTTCTACTGGCTACCGTTGTTAATACAAACAGATTTTTCCTCGCAAAAGATTTTTAAATCATCTCATCGCGGTCAAGTAGGAAACAAAATGAGGCGCTCGCGTTCCGTCTAAAAGATATTTTACACCGAATTCTTACATTAAGAAGTAGCAAATAGGTTTGCATTTCACATGACGGTAAGTAGTTGTTGCAGCCTGTATCTGTGTATAGTCAACCTCAGAGAAATCGGAGTCCTAACCGAGACCAGTTATTAATTGAGTGCTACTCCTGAGGGTTGAACTTTAAATAATACGTGTTTACTGTACATTGCTACGCAATCTTCCAACTAGAACATAAAGCGCGAGCGCTGTTACCTTGCGGCAAGAATGAGTGTAACGTAGTGTAGAATGAGTGTCGAAATTTGCAATGTTACATACTTGTTCAATATTAGAAATATTGAATTACTACTCATATTTTAAATATACATTTTTTATAAAATGAAAAAATATGAAGTCGAGCCCGGTTATAGCAGGTCGCCGTCAAAGTCGTTTTATTAAAGTGCGTATAACTCGTTGACCTGACCGTTAACGTACGCTCAAGGGTTAACAGCCATTAACCTCAATCAAATTATTACCAGCGAAAATGTGAAAATATATTATGTCTATTGGTCGTGATACAGTGTTTTTATACCTATAGTTACTGCTTTCTGAGTGTCATTTGAAAATGAATCTGTCTGAACTTCTATTTCATTTTTTCCGACAACTCTATGTTCTATTATAATTAATAGACAAAGATAAAACAGTCAAGTACCTTTTTTCTGTATTCGTCCACTGCTTTTCTTAATTATTATTTATTTGTTAAGTAATTATCGAGAAGTTTTAGTTGTATAAATTTAAAAAATTAGGAACCAGTTATTTTTTTTCATAACATCGACTGTCCAAGATTATATTTATAAGTCTCTATTCATCATACTTCGTGGGCTTTAGGTCTACTAATCTACTATATTTGTACACTCATTGATAATCACAATAATGATTACATTTAAAAAATTAAATAATTGTATTTGAATTTCGACTACTGGACGAGCACTTGTAATATAATTTCAATAGTTGTGTTTTGTAAATCGATATATGACTTGTGTTTACGCTATTCGTTTGAATAGCAAGGCTGTGATAGGAAATTCCACTTATATAATAATATTTTCTTAGTTGTCATTTAATAATCAAGTTTCTGTATGGCGACAAAGTAGTATTGAATCAACGCAAAAATGTTTACATATATGAACTTTTGTGGCTTCTTTCACTTCATAGTTCATAAGCAACTCGAGTAATAGTCGGCCAGTAAATATTTAACGAGTTCGTAGCTCTCTGACGTTCACGGCACGATGGGGATGAACGTGCACCCCACGTTTGCTATTCAGGCGATTCTCCTCCCCTAACCGCAGGGCGTTACACAGCATCCGATGTTGCGAACTAACATCCTCTACGGTCTATGTCACCTTAGTACTTTTATTGCATATTCATGGCCGTTTGAGAATTTTGCAACTTTTGAAAAGAATTTAAAAAAATGTTTGCTTTTTCTTTTTATTAAAATGTTTTATTATTGTTTTTTTTTTTCATTTGTGGCTACATTTATTTAGATAGATAGTTTTCGAGTGCAAAAGTTTTTTCTATTTATCTTCCAGTAACGGGAAGCAGAAGAGAAATAAAACTGACTGTAAAGGAAATAACAAAAGTCTGACAGTATTTGTAGATCTATCAAAAACCTATGATTAATTTGGCTCTGAATAGTTGAAAAAACTATGTTGTCCTGGTACATAGATAGAGTTTTTAAATCGATACTTGCTTTCATTTAAAGGGATACAAAAAATATTATGAGTAGTTTTGTAAATTAAAAAAAAAGTCTAGGCAGTCATAAATAAACACAGCTGACAGAAGTGAAAACCTAAAACAATTGAAGAACTGTGTACTTTTTTGATTTTTTAAATGAAATATAATCTAAGTTATTTAAATTTAATTATTTATAAATAGAAAAATATAATATTAGTCTGGTTTTCAAATCTATTGGCACTCCGAGCAATAATGATACTATACAGTTTTTTAATTAATCAAACATTTGATGGGCTGCACAAACCAATGAAAAATATCAATATCACTTACATGTATACAGCATGTCGGTGACGCCTGGAATTGTCGAGGGTATCGGTGATGCGAACCCGTAAGTTTTTTCACTACCATATAAATATACTTATTATTATTATTATTTTAATCTCTCAATGCAGCTAAATAAGTTTATACTTCAACAAGGTATCAAATATAACATTTTTAATATGGCTTCTACTATTGCCATGATCGTATTACAATGCATGTTAATAAAATATGAAAATGTTAAATTTTTGTGTCATCATTACATTATTACATAGTATAAAACAAAGTTCCCTACCGCGTCTGCCTGTCTGTCTGTTCGCGATAAACTCAAAAACTACAGAATGGTTTTTCATATGGGTTTCACCAGTGGATAAAGTGATTCATGAGGAAGCTTTTGGTATATAATTTGTCAAGGATTTTTTTATAATCAGGGCGGGAGACAACGTCACCTAGGCTAGCGTAGGTTAGTTTATACGTATAATTTAACAACCATCGACAGTGCAAGCTACAAGAGTAAATTTGAAAATCTATAGTATTATTATTATCTATACTACTATACTATAATAAAACTGTAACAAAGCCAAATATGTACATCAAATATTTTTTGATAATTGTGATCGGGGTAGACTTTGTTATCGAGCCAACCTAATAAGCCAAAAATAATCTTTTTACAATTTTTGTCCGTCTGTTTTTCTGTCCCTGTGAATACGTATCACTCTGAAAGTACTGAACCAATATTGACGAAACTTGACACAGTGATGTGTAAACGAAAGTGTCACTTATATGTTGTTACATTTATTTTATTGTATGAAAAATGTTTGCTAAACATAGGTGACAAGATTCACGTATCACTCTGAAAGTACTGAACCAATTTTGACGAAACTTGAAACAGTGATAACAAGGTTATGTCTAGGATTTGGGACGCTTAGGATTTTGTCGCATAAAACGCAAGGGGTTCTCCAGGATAACGGACGAAAGTAAAAAATTTGTAGTTAATGCATTTTTTACGGATTTTGGTAAATTTTCTTTGTGCTATATATAACAGACAGATTAGCAAAAATTTAAGCTATGTTTCATGTATCTATGCTGCTTTAAAAAAAATAACAAAAAAAAAGTCGTTGGGTTTCGAACCGACGTCTCCGTCGGTCCGTATAATGTACAGTACGTTATAACTGAGCTACGGCTACATGACGTTTCTACGCGTAATAAAGTACAGTTAGAGAATTAGAAGCACAAAACGTAATAAGTAGGCTAAATCATATTGATATTTATGTGTTTGTATATTTGTCATGAGGCATTTTTTTCCTTTCATTTTCGAACCATAACGATTCTAAACAAAGTTCAGTTCAATAATTCCATGTCGACAAAGTTGAAAAATATGTGTAAACGAAACTGATACTTATATGTTGTTACATTTATTTTATTGTATAAAAAAGCTAAACAAAGGTGACTAGATTTTTACCTAAAACATAAACCTACACAATAGTTACATTGCATTGTAGAAGATGAATCTAAATTAGAGTTCTGACAGTACGTGTGTTGTTTCGATATTTGATAGAATTAATTTTCTAAATATTGATCAGTCTTGAAGTAGGCTCAACGCGAATAGTGAACGGGCACGAAGTTGAGCGGCACAAGAGTAACCCAAGGGATAATGGGAAGACATTTATCGGTAATAAATGTAGGTTAGTTTTTATCTCAATTGGACCTGGTAGGTGATACTCTGAACGGGTTCTAAGCTTATTTTAAAAGATTTTTCACATATCAACTGGATATATGTTTGCGTAAGGCCCTACATAGTTTTAATACACAGTTGAAAGCGGTAGATGTCGCTGCAATCCGGTTTTTAGGTTTTTTAAGATTTTTTTCGTTTAAAAATAAAATTCAAATAATTGTATATGTAATGCTAATAACCTATTTGGTACAGACGAAGTTGCACAGGTCAGCTGTTTATTAATAAGATAATTACATTAATTATAAAGATACTCATAAGGCAGAAATGCTTTAGGCAATATACTCGTTATTAATTTACACATAATCATAACACCGTATGTATAATGACGTTACGGGAATATTTACCATCCGAAGTGTTGCGAAATAATGATCTCGTAATATTACCGTGAAGTTAAATAATATCTCAAGGGAAAGTGCGGTCAGCTTCGTGTCCATGAGGACCACTTAAACCGTTCCCTCTAATCGATACTTGTTTTCAGATAAACACCACTGAACATTATTAAATAGTGCCCGATGATTTTATTTTTAATATAAGTTAAATGCTTATATTGTACTACAGTCTTTATTAGTACCAACCTATGTACTAAAATTTTAGACAGCAATCTTTCTGACGCTAATCATAAATAGGTAACTAACTGCACTGACGTTTGGTTGTCTATAAGTACGGTATATCGACGGCTTTCCAACTGATGGTAAGCTAACTACAATCCATTAACAACGGAAACTTATGTTGATGAATATGTGCGTAGTTGCGATTCACTCGAGTACATATTTCTACAATACTGTGTAGTTCCTGCATATATAGCGGTTTATCCCGCAAAGCGACCTTCATGAAGGTGCCACTAAGGTAGGCGTTACACCTTGTATATGGGGCTCCACGACCCAGTCGGAAACAATTGCCATGTTTATCGCATGACACATGACACTTATTTTCTTATTTGTCAAAGAAAATCCATGACCAAATTGATTTCATAAAGTAAATGGAGTCAGGAAGAAGAAATAATAAGAAGAATAAAATGGAATTACGTAAAAAACGAGATTGAACGAAATCTTTTACACGAAAACTTCAATAGACCATGAGATATAAAGATATCATCAGCCCGTTTCTGTGATGAGATTGTGATTGTTGAAGCGTTTATTTGTTTATCTGTCATTTAGCGTCGGATGTTGAAAAGGTTTCAGTCCCATTTGGTTTGTGATGCCATGACTGTAATGTTTTCGAATCGGTGTATTACGTGGAATGTAGCGATTTAAGTTATTTTATAAACACGTGTTCTTTAAGTCGTTTTTTGGATGTCCCTTCGGATAAAGTTTTATAATTGCTTTTTAATTATGTTCTTTATCATCATGAGACTTAAAAATTTAGACATTGCTTGGGGCTGGATGATAATGTAAGAAAATAAGGAAAAAAGAAAAAATCCTACTTCATCAGATGTTAAGAAACTGAAATGAAGCTGAATTTGTTTTTAATCTCACACACACAATATTAAGAAACTGCATATAATTATTAAGATCTTTTAATTTGTCATGTGTTTGATACGAAGTAAGAAATATAAAATAGTTTTACTTAGCATCACAAATATTTCAATCCCCAAAGAGCTTCTTAGGTTCTTATGAATTTATCTTGAAAATTAGTGCAAGTGGTTTTTTTTAACGAAAAACATGTCATATTTACAGTACTGTACTGTCAAAAGTGTAGAGAGTAATAATCATGCTCCTCTTCATATCACTGCAGTGAAAAAAATTGTTTACTGAACTATTAATGCAGTAATTATTTATTGTATGCATTTCATGTTTTTAAGACAAGTTTTACGTACACGTATAGGATAAAAAAAAGAAGTCTGATTTATTATTCCCGTTAACGCTTGTAACTTGGGCCATACTTAGCGCTTGCACTATACGATTTGTCAGCGACGTTTCTGCGTGAGATTTTACGGCCACTTTGTCTCGGCCCGTAACTAATGTCGGTTTGAATCCGCCTTCCGACCGCGTTTTAATATTTTTCTTCATTTGGTATATACATTTTACTTTTTTACGTTTTAATTACACAGTTGTAGAAATATAGTTGTTTTAAAATTGTGTAAACCTAGATAACTAACTGTATCTTTTCATATTAGCTTAGCTAACTTTAGTTTAGTTTTGTATTAGCAAACCCTGTATAAATATATACATGAATTTTAGGACACAAATAAGGCAGGCATATCTATACTATATTATAATAAAACTGTAACAATGCCAAATCTGTACATTTAATATTTTTTGAAAATTTTGATCGGGTTAGACTTTGTTCGATCGATATAGAAGCCAAAAATAATCCTTTTACAATTTTTGTCTGTCTGTCTGTCTTTCTGTCCCTGTGAACACGTATCACTCTGAAAGTACTGAACCAATTTTGACGAAACTTGACACAGTGATAACTAATATTACAAGGTTACATCTAGGATACTTTTTGTCCCATAAAACGCAAGCGGTTTCTCCAGGATAACGAAAGACAAGAATTTGTAGTTAATGTAACTAGACTTTTTTGTGACACCTTAGTACAAGAACCAGCAACGTTGGAAGAACGAGAATTTTAGAAAAGCTGGTTCTTTAATATGAAGATATATTATGCCCTTCCAAACAGGATTCAGGATACCTGGTAGCCGATTAACGTTGTGTTTTTTAATGCACATCACAATTTTACAGGTCAAAATTTTATTTAGGAACATTTTTTTTCAGTAACTTTTAAACACTATTAAAACATGAATTTATCACTGCTAGACAATTTTGTTATTGACAATAATGTGCCCGATGACATTCTTTGTAAATAAAATAATTCATTTCAAACCATTTTATTTTTTCCATTGCAAAGAACATATTTCATTTTATTAACTACTAGCGGGCCCGGCAGACGTTGTCCCGCCCTGATTAAAAATAAATCCTTGGCAAATTATATACCAAAACGTTCCTCATGAATCACTTTATCCACTGGTGAAGACCGCATGAGAATCCGTTCAGTAGTTTTTGAGTTTATCGCGAACAGACAGACAGACAGACGCGGTAGAGGACTTTGTTTTATACTATGTAATGATTATGATATTGAGATTTCACCGTAAACAATGAAAAACAATGATAAACGTAGACATATAACTTGGGACTGACGCCATCTTGAATACATGCGTCTATAACAGGCGCTTCCACAACTATCGCTATCTTTATCATACATCCAGTGTTGCGCTAAACTATAGCTATAGATAAGTTATTCTATAGATATTATTTTAAATTTACCCTCTTCTATGTATAAATAAAATAATATTAAAATAACAGCTATCTTAACATGGTTTGAACATTCTTTTTTTATTTACAAAAAATAGCATCGGGCACATTATTGTTAATAACAAAGATATCTGGCAATAATAATTTCATGTTTTAGTAGCTTTTCAAAGTTAGTGAAAAACTAAACATTCTAAAATGATCTAAAAATCAATATTTTTGCCCGTAAAAGTACGATATGCACTAATAAACGAAACGTTTACCGGCAGCCAGGTAGCCCGTACGCTGTTCGGAAGAATATAAAGATATATAAAAAACTGGCTTATTGGAATTCGTTGTCGAAACCGTTACTAGCTCTTAGACGAATAGTTACAGACAAGTGACAGTTGACGAGACGTGCTTATATCTATATTTTATTTATATTTTTCTTCAATACAATGGTGTGTGAAAAAGTTTTAATACAAGTTGAAAATAGTTATGATATCATTCAGTATTTAATTTATCATTATTTATTTTATGAATATATTTTATCGTTTAATTTACAATTTAACTCTATCAACTTGTTATTTTATGATGTAAACTATACTGACTGTATAGTAAACGTTTACAAAAAAGGGAACGGAACTTCGTTCCAACTGGGGGTCCATAGACTCTCAAGCGTTTTTTTTACATTACCGTCAATATATGTAGGTTAGTTTTTATCTTAATTGAACACGGTAGATGATGCTACGAACGGGTTCTAGGCTTATTTTAAAAGATTTCTCACATACCATCTGGGCATATATTTGAGTGAGTCCCTTGATAGTTTAGATTTACAATTGGAAACGGTAGGTGTGGCTGCAATCGGGATATAAGCTTATTAAAATTTTTCGCGTTTAAAAATACAACTGAAACCGGCGATAACCGATTTGATGCAGACGAAGTTGCACGGGTCAGCTAGTATTACAAAGAATATTTATATATATGCAAAAATTCATGTCAGTATTTATTTCTCAGGTCGGTATACTCAAAACGTTTGAACGATCCCGTGAAAGTTATGTGTACTCTTTACTCTAGACGCTCTATACATTGTACTATAACTCGTCGATATATGTTAATACAGTAATTGTACTTATGTACCGTTCATTTGATCGCTATGAAATTCTTATATATGTATTTGAACACCGAGAACACAACAAACACAAACCGATACGTGTAAAGCTGTAGCCTCAACTAGTGTAATTATAAATCAGTATATAAAATGGCCAAAACTTATTATACATATTGTAAATCTTTTATTATGTTACTATAATCATACCGTTAAGGAATTTGTAAATATTACGAGATAATATATATTGATCAAATACATCGTATCTCGTTTATTTCGGTCATAAACTTTTGCAACAGATATGGCAGAATCTTTAGTTAAAAAAAAATCCAACGGGGCATAAATAAAAACTTCCGTCCCGCTACACAGTGCGGCTGCAGCGAGCAATACGTGACGTCATAATATTTGATTACGTACATCCGGAATATTTCCCCAGCGAGCAGAAGCCGGCGCGTCCACTCCACGTAATTACAAGAACCTGACACACTTTCCTGTTTTGTTATTACACCGAGTGCGTAAATTGAATTAAAATGCGGCAAAATGGATTTCTCTTCATGAAAGCCATTAACAACCCTTACACACCTCATCTCATGTGTTTTAAATGTTCTTGATTTTATACAAATAGATATTCGTGTAACAAAGATCCATCATCAGTCGCCGATGACTTGATTGTCATGCAAGACCTACTACTTCATTTTTATCACTACTTAAATCGCCAACATTGAGAAAATCCGATTTTATTACTCAACTGATGAAACAATAATGAGTACCCTGATCAGTTTCATAACAGAGTGTAGCGATGACTGTCAGCGGCAGCAATATTATTATAGCGGCTATAACCGGATCTGTCCGGATATAGGTTCGCCGGTAGTAATAACCGGCGGGCAGGCAATCAAATCACCGGCCGGTATTACCTGCCGTTCATTCCCAGCCACAGGTGAGAGAAGTCAACTAGTCCACTTGTGAGTGGGGAATTTTATGTACTTGTTTCACATAATACTCCAAAAACCGAGTATATTTGCTACTAAAATACATGATTCTTATATAAACGTAAAACAATATTTAATCTACCGATTTAACACGCTACACATTGCAAAAAAATCATGCATATGAATGCGACTCTCGCAAAGGATCACAATATTTTCATAAGATATCATATTAGAACGAGAATTGAATGATTTGATTGTTACATATTACAACAAGCCGCTTCAACTCCTTTTTACAAATATTAAGTATGCTCGTGAATATTTTAAAAGTATAGTAATATGAATGTCATGATTGAACATATGTTCCCGAACCTATTGCCGTTTCTCGGATTAAGGTGAGCAATCTCTTGTCTCACTTGTCTATGTCGTTAGCGACGATAATCGTGTTAAATGCGAGACGTCCTTCCTCGGACGACTATAAGATTACGTCGGACACACCGGTCCTTTTTTGACGACGTCGTAATTTTTAAATCCACTTTCAAGTCTAAAGCGGCGCAGTTTTAAAAGTTTCCAAGTGTTTCCAAGTTTGTACATTTTGTTAAATTGAGTTTTTATCTTCGCATTTATCGAAGGCAGAACGAATGTTATATTAAAACTTGTTTAGGAGTTTTTACGAGTTTCTAAACGAATACATTATGCATGTATGTATGCTATATATCTATTATAACTTTCGGATTAGTTGTCAACTTTGTGAAAATGAAAAGAGATATACAAGTGGGCAGACCACTTATGTGCTACACTCAGTATATTGTTATTTGCATATTACACCCTACTATTATACTCTTCTATTTGTCTGTACTCCTAGTACAAAAGCACCATAAGGGTTGTTAAAATGTAAAAAATAAATAGGGGATTCTTATGTTAGAAAACAGAACACATGGGGATTGTTTATTATTGTAAGCAACCACCACGTTACCTTTTGTTAAGTGATATATTTTTGAAAAAATAGCACCATAAGTACCGTGAAGCGGCGACACGTGAAAGGAAGCCTTATAAGCAAGCTTGTTAGTTTTTTAGCTATTTCTCATGTTCTCTGTTGACACCATTGTGAAAGACACAAAAGGCTTGGGTACCAGGCGCGCAACGGCCATACAGAGATTGACCGATTGCGCAAATTGAATGTATGTCGAACACGGGACGGTAACAAGTCTGCCATTGTATTCAGCGGCTTTTCATCGGACATGGGTCACGTAATGTTCCAGTCGTTTAAAAAGTTGGTAATATATGAATAGTAACTGAAGACATTGTGTGCTTACTGTATAATATACCGGGTGTTAGGAGACCGCTTCCGAAAACGAAGACAGACGATAGTACTAATAATACCTTTGATGATGGGACGGAAAAAAAAATCGATCCTGATTTTAAAAAAATCATGTTTTGAAAACGCTTTATTAGCATTTTTTACGCTCCAACATTTTAGTACAGCTAAATGAAACGACAGTTTCATAAAAAATACATTACTTTATATAAAAAAAACAGCAATGTATAATAAAAACAAAAAAAACAGCTGATACTCGGGTCAACGAACGTCAGCTAGCGATCGTGCAAATACATATTTACAACATTTAATCGTTTCTTTGATACCACGCCCTCCAAAATTTACAACTTTGTCGGTATAAATTTAGCAGGCACCATAAAAGAATTAGATGCGGCGTTCACAATAAAAATTACAAGTAATTTTAGATAGTTGTGACATGACGTGACGTGATAGTGACGGACATATCTGTTTTCAAATTATGGTATTGGACGGACTAAAAACGGAAACAATGGTAACGTAAAGTATAAGAATATTATTTTAAATTCATACTGATAGATTAATTAACTGTCGATCATAAATGTAATTAATTTTAACTATGAAATTATTCTGTACCATTTTATTTTTAATTTCTTGTACAAAATCAAAGATAAAGATTAAATAGTTTTTATAATTGTGTACGTGAGTATGTAATTACGTTAATTTAATATTCTAATATCATTTTTGTATTTTGTATGTATTATTCACTAAGGCGAGCGCTTAAGGCACTCAGTCGATTTTATTTGACAACTAGCTCAAGGGTGCACGGCACACCTCGGCTTGGGCTGTTGCCTGATACATGCAATTCGCGACCTATCTAAGCTAAACTAAGCTAAGCTAACTATTCATACATATATGAGTTGTTGAAACATACATGTGTACCAAGCATACATACTTCAACAACTCGTATATATATTTCGTATAGGATAATTTTCTAAACTATTTCAATTTGATAATGGAAAAAATAAAACCCTTCCACTAGCATGTGTAAGCGTATATGCGTGCACGTGTGTGGAGGTGATATGTGTAATGTTGTCGCAGTGATGTAAGATTTTGTGTCACTGTATCGCGCGGACAGCGTACTCAAGGGCTCCACGCCGAGGGAACGGACCTAGGCTTGAGTCGCTGCCAAGGGAGGCCTAGTCTGGTGTGTGGGAACGAAATTTACCCCCAGACCACGGCAGCGTGATCTGTGGTTACGCTCTGTTTGGAGAGACAGGCTGGTACTGATCGTTCGCTGCCGTTATGTCATCGGGAGGATCGGTAAGAATATGTCGCGGACGTCTTTTGTGGCGCGCAGCGTTAGGTACGGGTTCGTATTTTGCGGCGGATACCACTAACGGACTGGGATGATTCACGGCTTTTTCAAAATAACTAATCGTAAGTGATTTTACGTACGCCCAGATAGAAGGCATCTCTAGGTCCCTATGGAGTAGTAGTCCGGTGAAGCTGTTCCGGTGTACCTTAATAGGTCAATAGCGTAGTCAGTTCGAGAAAAAAAAAAGTTTGCGTTTATAGACTCGCCAACTTGCGTCCTTGCAAACTTCAACGTACAATGTATAACTGTTTAGCTATATCAGTAACTTATTGTCTAGATTTACTTTGTAGTGTTGATTGATATAACGAAATATTATTCTTTTTTACCTATTTATTTAAATACAATAAGTTTGAATATTGCAATGTCTTTATTACAGTTGGTGGGCGGCGAGTTTGATATGGAATTGAACTTCGTAATCCAGGACGCGCAAAACATACAGCACATGCTGGAGTTATTAGACCATTGCCCGCCAAGCTTACAGGTATGTCTTAACTACAGCAGTAGTTATATTAATTATTTTTCAGATATTTTCTTACTTTACATATAATAAAAGAGATTATATACTTTATTTAAACTTTGCCATCCCCCATTTCCAATAATGCCATAAAGTTTTGTAAAACACAACTATGAGAGTCTTTTTATAACTTCTGCTGACGTTGATCCTTGGGTTTATTTTTTATGAACGCTAGTACGCGGCTCCGATGAACGGTAATCTTAGAGTTATTGACACGAGCTCCTCAAATTTCATGACACCTTAGTGACAATTCAGATCAAGTTGCACCCTTTTCCTATTTAATTAAGTGGTAATTTAAAAAAAGGTAACAATTATATAGCTCAACATTTAAATTATTTTATAAATTTTGATGACGCATATTATAAAAACTATACGGTGTTATTACAAAAAAGTTAAATACGTATTGAACCCTGGCTTTAAAAAGGTCTCATATTAAATGCACCGCGGTCACTGAATGTTCGCCATCTTGCTCTTTTGTCTCGCTTTGGTTACGTTAGGTTAGACTTGCAAAAAAGGATAACGCGAACTTGCCTCGGGCGAGCGCGGTGCATTTATTAAGAAACTTTTTTAAACCAAGTATTTAATACGTATTTAACTTTTTCGTAATAACACGGATGAAGTTTAAGAAAATGTTAACTTCATGGTTAGTTTAACTTTAAGATTTTATCTGTATTCTGTAGTTTGTGCTTAATTTTATCGTAAAATCTAATAATAATATTAAACATAGGTTATCGCTTAAGTATTTACTGTTGTAGAATTTGCGATGAAATTATAAAAACCTATTTCATTATGATAGAATGTTATAAGTAAAAAAAAACAACTTCTTTAAATATTGCATTGAGGATTACAACGGACCCTGCGGGCAAAGGATGCGCAATCCGCGAATCATCGTCGTCCCCTTGGTGTTCCTTAACGAGGTACATTCTCTTGATACCCATGCCATCCTGGTAGCAGACGACTGAATTTGATTAGAAGGGTTAAACTGATTTTTGGGCGGTATTATATATTTATTATACACAATTTGTACTTACTTATATTTTTTTTACATTTTGGAATTTGGTATAACTTTACTCTTTCCGATTTATGGATGAAAAAATTAATAACTCCTTAACGTAAAATACAAGTTGAAAATATAAATAATATAATATATTCCTTTAAAGGTACTTTTAGTGCCTAGTTTAAAAAATTGTATTAAGTAAGGTGACGTATCTTCTTTGCAAAAAAACAGTTATTATTCGTAAACATAACAGTAATAATAATAATTAGCAACCCAGTCTCTTTCTTATCCCTATTAATTTATTAATTATTATCAATAGACGGTATAGATAAAAAAGGGCAAGTAACCTTATAAGAAGATCCTACAATTGATTCCCACGAATACCAGGCTGACAGGAAACTAAGAGACTATTTTTATAAAATTTGATCGATAACTGTAGAAATGACCTATTATGACAAAATATTTTGTAGAGTTTCTGTTGATAGATTCAATACTCTTGAAATAGTGAACGATATTTATCAGTCTGATGTATGTAATCAAAGTTTTATCATTACTTTATCACCCAGTGACTTTTACGCGTATAATTCTAGAAGGCATTTTGTATTCACGTCGAAGTAAAGGTATATTTCCGTAAAACTTGTTTCTTTTCTTTATGACTTGAGTAATTTGTTTTCGATAAATCAAGCGGGAGAACAAATGTAGCGATCAAACAGAAAACAAAGACTTCTGATAGACGACGGCTCGTGTCTACTGAAGTTTTATCATTTTGTTGATAGAAGTCGAGTTTCAATAGATGGCATTACTCGTAATTTGTTTCGCTTCGTGTATTATGTTTTTTAACATAAAATATATTTATTCTTTCCTGAAAGAAATGAAAAGCTTTCTCGTAGTATTGAAAATAAGTTAAAATATTGTATTTAAATCCTGTATTGAATGTATTTCGTTAATATTATAATGTCGAAATTATTTTACAAACATTTGTCGTGAAACTAAATAATGTTAAGTATAAATTATGCAATTTTCCTTATAATAGTGTTCGAGATTCGACCATATTTCATTCTGACAATATGACCAAAGAAAATAATTATTATTTCAGTTCAATTAATTATTAATGTATACTATGAATTTACATAATATATAATTATAAAATTCGGCTACAATTTGACCAGTTAATTTCAAAAGGCATGTAAGGTATGACATCTAAGTCATGTTAAAAATATTGAAAGTAGGATGAAAAAAGGTAATTGGAACGTAAGAGTAAAATGACGGATGGCAAAACGTCTTTTTCGTTTACATGTGTGTCTATGTTGTGTGTCATTAAAGCAGTAGTATAAGTAATTTATATTTTGATTAATTTAATGTGTTTTTAATGTATTTCATGTAAAAGAAATAGCTTTGTACATTTCTCCTACACATAAACTTTAACTACGCCAGATTTCACGTTCATGCGTTCGCGCAATTCTCTTAAAAAGGGGCACAAAATTTTCGCTTCACGTATTAATATATAGATATGATTCTTCATTAATTCTCACTCTATTTGTGATATGGACAAAAGTTACTAATCGACAGCTATTGCAACTAAAGGCATCGGTCAGTAATAAATATTCTTTTATGTAATGTATTGCATATTGTATTAAAACAATTAATTTAATACCTTAACTGTTGTTAAAGACAGCGATATAAATAAAAAAAGTCGAGGCATTCATAAGGACTGCCGACAGAAATGAAAACTAAAAACAATGGGATAGTTAATTGTGCTCTTTATTGAATTTTTAAATCAATTATAATTCAAAATAAACTGAACTGATTAATTAATAAACTGTATAAAAAAGTATATAGATATTGCTCCGAGTGTCAATAGACGTGAAAACCAGACTAATGTTAATAATTTCAACTTACATTTTATGAAATTGAAATAGTTCAGACTAGACTATTGATTAAAAAATTCAAAAAAGTACACAGTTATAGGACAATATTTAACCCATTCAATAAATTCAAACACGCATATTATGATACAGTCGAGTATATACAATGT
The DNA here is from genome assembly GCA_036509395.1 of Antheraea yamamai. Taxonomy (NCBI): domain Eukaryota; kingdom Metazoa; phylum Arthropoda; class Insecta; order Lepidoptera; family Saturniidae; genus Antheraea; species Antheraea yamamai. Next base: position 16,014,809 of record AP028437.1, on the reverse strand, counting down.
CTGGCACAAGCGCAATACGTCACGAGCATATCGAGACCATCGGTGACACGAATCCATCAGCTATTCCACTACCAAATAAATATTTTTTTTTTATTGCTGAACGCGATTAAGGAATCACTTGATTAATAATATATTGATATTATAAAGCTGAAGAGGTTGTTTGCTTGAACGCGCTAATCTCAAGACTTACTTGTCTGATTTGAATTCTTTCCATGTTAGATAGCTCATTTCTCGAGGAAGGCTATAGGCCATATATCATCACGTTAGGACCAATAGGAGCGGAGCATCAATGAAGAATGTTTCAAAATCATGGTTAACGTACGTATTATTTAAAAATATTTTCACCTTCCACATAAAGGACGTCGCGAGTTAAAGTTAGCATAAGCCCAAAGTAACTATTCTACGCGGACGATGTCGCGGGTAGAAGCTAGTTTAATATAGAGTAAAAACAACAACTGCAACAAATAAATTTAAAAAAGAGATATATTATTCCACTGTTTGCTTGTTACTGGTCGCTTGCTCCTTGCACCTGCGCAATGTTTGCTAGGGAACTTGAAGAATGTCTTGAAATTTGTTTTTCTACTCGAGTCTAATTAAGTGATACATCACGCCGCGGTGCCGTAGGAAGTGGTGAGACGCTCGCCTCGGCGTCGTGTCGCCCACTCACAAATGATGGACGACGCGCCAAAACACCGGGAATTCGCAAAGTCACCTTATGAGATGTTTTTCACTACGGACGGTGTTCATTCAAGGCTCGGGATCGGCCCTGGTTTTTAGCCTTCACAGATTATACTTTTATTCGCTTCGCTATTAACGACTTCTTGCCATCGGATAATTGATTTGATATGGTCTCTGTTGATAAATGATTTTCAAATTCTATCTCACCGCCGATGAACTATTTATTTAAATAAACTCCAGTACTCTTGTTCTACATATATATGCATTATTAATTTGTTAAGGTGGACGTTTTATTGGAACTTAATGGACAATATTAGACCAACCATAAACGTACCAGGAATTGGTCACTCCCCATGTGTTGTCATTTTATTTCCTAACTATACTCTAGTAGACCAAAGGTTGGCGAACCGCGGCTCGCTGGCCTCATGTGGCTCTTTCACTCCTTAGTTGCGGCTCTTCCACAAAGTGTTTCTTGCAAACAAGTATCTATTAACTTGCCTTGTAAGAAACAAGTAAACATTTTTGAAACGTAAGCATACAGAAAAGAGGTATACTTTTAGAAAACAAGGCTACTAGTCACCCCCTAATAGACATTAAGTAAAGAAAAACTCGAGAGTTTACCTTTAATCCTAATTGTTTCGATAAAAACAATATCTACTAAGGCAAAGCTTAAATTTAAAAAAAGTCTATTTCAATAAATTTTACCTTTGTGTTGTTTATATTCGACGCTCTTGGATGACGAGTTTTCCGACCATTGTTCTAGACAATTTTAATTGATGTTATTAAGTTGTAGGTGATAACAATTTAGGCTTAGGAGAGGGAATTGGTTTTCAGCAACTAGAATATACCACTAGATGCTAGCCTACAGATTTTTAATTTAAGTATGGTACCTAATAAATAGCCGGAGAGTTCTCGAAAGTATTATACGATTTTTTTATGATTCATTAATACTTCATAATTTGTCACAAGATAAGCTAACCATATCATTACATAGTATAAAACAAAGTCCTCTACCGCGTCTGTCTGTCCGTCTGTTCGCGATAAACTCAAAAACTACTGAACGGATTTTCATGCGGTTTTCACCAGTAGATAGAGTGATTAATGAGGAACGTTTTAGTATATAATTTATCAAGAATATTTGTATAAACAGGGCGAGACAACGTCTGCCGAGCCAGCTAGTAAATTATATAAAAGGCGCTGTCTTGTTGCTAATAAATGAGATTTGTAAAGTTTTACGCAGTCGTATTTCTTTCAGTTTAGCAGCACGAAACTTTTGTTTTGGGTACTTAATCATTTATCTTTGTTCAATCGGGAACTCGTTACGAGCCAAACGTGACTTGTGAGACGTTTATGAGCCGTTATATACAGAGTTTCGCTTGATAATGAACTAAGAAGCGTGTCGAAAACCTTGGGAAATCCCTGCGCACACGTATAAAGGCTCGATGTTGGTGTGTTCCTGAGTATCGGAGAACTTGGTAACTGTTAACTAAGTGAAAAGTTCATAATGCGACGTGTATGTTCATTACTGCGTGATGCGGAACAAAGTATTTAAATGGTAATTTTTTTTTATATTATGATAACATAATGTCGGGAAGATAATTACGTTTTGGTAGCCTACACTAGATTTAGTATAAATTCGTAGTTAATTAATAATAAAGAGTAATATTTTATGTTTAGTCAGCAAAAATTGTCAATGATACGTATCATTTTTAGGCTGTATCCAAAATATCAGCTTATAGTCTATTTTTCTTTACAAAGGCATCCAAAAAATATTAATTATTAAATGTTAATGTTAACAGGTTTTCATTTCCCATATGATTAACAAAGGAAGATTTTATTTTCAATCTTTGAAATGTTTATACTTTTGAACGAGTAATTCCACTCGTAAGGCCAGAGCATATCCGTGTAGGAAATAAAACGCTCTACAAAAAACTAACATTTTGATATATTTACTCCTTCAGACGTTATTTAAGGTTATATTTAAACTTATTAGAAATTGTAATGATGTTTTACGTCTTCGGCGAATTTGTCAGACTAATTGCAAAATTTTAAAATTACCATAAAATAGTCTCAGTACCGAAGAAAGATATTAAAAAAGATTGTTAAGAGCAAAAGTTTTCAATGAGTCTGATAAATTCGCCAAAAAAAAAAACTTCAAAATTTCTTGTAAGTTCAAGTTTAATATTAACTTTTGAGGAAGTACATATATGAATGTGCTACAACAGACCTTTTTATAGACCGTTTTATTTTCTACAAGAATATGCTTTGAAATTATTAATGCTTTAGTTATGCACTAAAATTGCTCATGTTTACAATGTTTATAGTTTCATAAAAGATAATTACAAAAGCATGACTCTATAGGTTGCATGTTATAAACTAATGAAATGCACAGAACAACTTATGTCGAGTTAGCTACTTGAATTTATATAATACTAGCTGACCCGTGCCCACTTCGTTGGGCGGTAATAGGCATTATCAAGCTACAACTTTTCTCTAGAACTCAATCATATATCTCTCATCGTTTAGGCAGTGTCCGTAAGAATCGTTTTCGTTCGACCATTTTTTCTCCGACTCCCCAGATATTACCCCCTACAACCTCGTAAACTTTACCTCTTTATAATATTAGTATAGATAATATAATTAATTAATAGCTTCTGCCCGCGACTTCGTACGTGTGGAATAGTTTTATTAGTTAGTGGAATAATTTTGGGCTAAGACGCAGCGGAAGTTCTCAAAAAGAAAAAAAAAAATATTTTAAAACATTCTTCATTGTTGCTCCGCTCCTATTGACCTTAGCGTGATGATATATAGCCTATGCCACTCACAAATAACGTGGCTTTCTATTGTTAAAAGAATTTTCAAAATCGGTTTAGTAGTTTTTTTTTTTTTTTTTTATATTGTAGCTCGGCAAAGTGACTGTACTGTGCCTGATGGTAAGCACAGTACAATCCAAAAACAATGGCGACCACCAAAACATACTATCCATCGCCGGTCGCCGCTGTCATGCCGGCCTGAAACACCCGTCAGGGACAGCCCCCCCCCCCCCCCGGTTGCTGGAAACACCGGCTATCCCGGAACGCGACACGCCCAAACGTGTCACTATGGCGGGTGTTCCACCTGGTGTACGGTGGTCGCGATCCAGTCGGGTACAGACACCCTACCACCCCGCAAAAAGTTCCTTATATTACCCCCTACAACGTCACAACGTCACAAACTTTACCTCTTTATAATATTAGTATAGACCACCTTTTAGTAGCGTGTTCACTCGCGTTAATGTAGTTTTGGTCTGTCCCTCGAAAATAGTACATTTTTCGAATGAAAGATAGTCCATGTGCTTTTCTATGTTCCTGGTAATGTGTATGGAAATTTTGTGACGATTAGTTGGGTAGTCAAAGTGTGAAGTATAATATATAAACAAACAACACTTTCACATTGAGAATACCTATATAATACAATCAAATCAAATGTAATCAATCATACAAAGAAAGATTACAAAAGGATTAAATTTGTTTTAGTTATTAATTATACCTTATATTTAAATATACTGTATAGCAAAGGTCGCTGTAAAATATTGATAGTTAGGCTTTCTAGTTCCAACCCGAATTAAGTGAATTGGTGTTACAATTTGAGGGTGTATTATATTGAAGAAGTTTTTTGTGAACTTAGTAAAATTATGTTTTATAAAAGCCCTCTGTGTCCAAAACGAGCGCTCTTGTAATTAAAGGAAAACGTTACGATAATTCTTTTTGAATAGTGCCGCAACTCGCGACGAGGGTCTGAGAAGTAAAGCGGTTAAAATAAAAATTCTTTCTCGTAAAATTCCCCAGTTTCCACGAGTGAATTGTGCGAATTCCTACGGAACTTGTGATTTCGCTGAGATTGTTCCGCTAACGGTTGAAGAATGTAATATAATTACAAGGCAGGCTCGTTAGAGAAGCCGCGCTCCATCGCTTTTGTGTATAGTTGTGACGGGCTGCGATGCGCTTTTACACTTTGTGCTTTATGTTAACAAACCGTTTCTGTCGTAACTCAATAAGCTTACACTCTGAAATTTGTTGTACCTTTTAGAACAAAAAATTCTTGTTAAAAGCAGTCATTGATACTAAAGTAGATATTTATGTTCTTGTTGATTCAACTTTAACAAATCATTCTCTTAAATAGTTATAATAAGGGTTTACGTTTAATCCTGTCCTGCGTTGATGCTTAGTTTAATTTTTGTTACATACATAATTACATTTGCAACGAAAATGTACAGGGAAAGATCTAACGTTACCAATTTCATGAAGCTGTGAAGAAATTCCTTGAGATATTAATTAATTATGGTTGAATTTAGACAACTGGACGAACACTAATTGTATACAAAATGATAAATAAAAATAGTTTACAAAAAAAATGCCACGCTTTTTCTTCTCGTACTGACTATGCTATTAACCTGGCAAGGTCTTTACAGCTTCATCGGACTACTAAGGCGAGCGTTTAAGACTGAGCCGGTTTTATTCAGCCAACTAGCTCAAGGGTGCACGGCACACCTCGGCTTGGGCTGTTGTCGGTACCACGGATCTAACCCAGCTAAACTATCCTAAGCTATTCATACACATATTCGTTTGTGAGCCATACAATTAAAATTGTATGATCCACAAAGGTTTACATGTATCGGATCTGAAAACGAACTAAACTACTCGATTCAGTTCGATAAGGGAAAAAATAAAACCCTTCTACCATGTGTGTAATGTGTGCACGTATGTGAAATGATCTGATGTGTGTACAAGTGATGTAGCTGAGTCATTGTATGGTGCTAGTAGTAGCTCGAGGGCTTCATCTGGGGACGACGTATGCTCGAGATGCGAAGAAACGCGACTTATGTGCGGGATGGGATGAGGGGTTTTCCTTCGCGGCAGCGTGAAGGAGAGACCCGCGAGCGTGGGCACAACACGCATGTTTAAGAGATTGAATATGAATAATAATTAAACGGCGCCGGCACCGGAATCTAAAAATAACAAGATTGCAACTCCTATGATTGACGGTCGTTTGAGGTGAAGATAAATATAAATGCGCGGATTTATTCTGTCTTATGCTAAAAAGATCTATTTATTCGAAACTGAGGCATGCTCGAGGCATTGTAAGGTAGCCGTGATGGCGGGAAATTTAGAGATTGCGTTTAAGAGACCTAAGTTTGAATTATTATTAATCATTGCATTGAAAGCAACGATCTCGGAAATATCGTAAAAGAGGAGTAATTACGCGATCCAGTAGATACCAGAAAGGGTGAAGGAGAAAGCGGGGTCAGCCTGTGCAAGCTTAGCCGCTTGAGGTCAGGGATTAGGCTGGGACGCTTAAATAGGAGACTTAGGAGCCAACTGAGCCTGAAGCGATAGTTTGCGGGGTGACCGGACACACCGTACAAGACGCAGCTAGAGGGCACAGAAGAAGCTAGGGTGCAAGAACACTTCTTAGTGGAGTGGCCTTCTAAAAATCTAGACGCGGATGCAACAGTAGCGCTACGCGCGGGTTTCATACGTACGGAACCGGCCTGAGAGTTGGGACGGGACTGGCCGGCTTACCGACGATGTGGGATGGTAATAAAACCGTTGTTGGCGGTTTCGACTACGGGTACGGACGGGTCGACGTCCATATTCGAGTCTGGAAGCGGGCGAGAGAGGACAGACTCAATGTTCTAGGCTGCGGGATCTAAAGAGAGTGGCGAAAAAGAATTCGCCACTTCGACGTTAGTGGAGGGTACGAGGGAGGTCGGGACTGTCGAAGTCTTCTCCTTACGCGACTTGGGGATTTAGCATTCCTAGTCGAAATAGGGAATTACGCGAGCGACCGCACTCGCTATGAGACTTTTTTTCAAGTATGGGATATGCCGGTACGGTAAATTCTGGCATTTGTCGCGCCAAATATTGGTAGACAAGTGGGTTGTTCTAGGCAAAATGTAACATGAGCACCGGAATGTGCTCCGGTTGGATACTACCTGACCATTACTTGCCGGAATGTATGGGTCGGGGCATGTCTCATTGACTGGACAAGGCCACAGAGGGGTCTGTAGAAAGGTGCGGGGCGGGGCGGGATATGAAAGTAAGTAAGTAAATATGTTTATTGCAGCAATATTAGAAAAATAGAATAACAAAGATGTAAACATAGAAAAAATAAAGAAATTGAACGTTAAAATTTATTAAAATTATGCCAAGGATTTACTGCAAAGGTGCACACACAATTCAGCACATGCTGGCTGCCACCTTTACAAGTCACCCCAGCGCTGATTTTCTATTGTGGCCAAGTGGGTTTAATTACGGAATAATAATATAATTACAACACTATAATAATAAGATATAAGATCACAACCCATTACGTACAATAAAGAGGCAAAATGGATAACAGATATACAGAATGAAACAGAGGATATACATAAGCATAACATTCAAGAGATAACTGTAGAGAAAGTAAGAGCCGCAATAAGGAAAACACATAATTGGAAAACGTCTATACTAGATAAAATACAGAACTATTACTTAAAATACCTCACTAGCATATACACACACATTACTCACTTATACAACAAACTATTAGATACAACAGAAACACTAGAAGAGTGGTTCACCACTGGACAAGTTATTTTAATTCCGAAGAATGATAATACACAAGATCCACGGAACTGGATACCAATAGCCTGCCTACCAACCATGTATAAACTCCTCACCTCTATACTTGCAAACGAACTATACGAACACTGCGAAACTAACGACATACTAGCTCCAGAACAAAGAGGATGTAGACGACGTGCCAGGGGCTACAAGGATCACCTCATGATTAATAAAGCAATCCTCGAAGACGCCCACCATTGTCAGGAAAATCTTAGCATGGGCTGGGTTGACTATCGGAAGGCTTTTGATAGTATTTCCCATGTCTGGCTTCTTAAAGTTCTTAAACTGTATAAATGCTCACCTACTATCATAGACTTTCTAAAGATGGTTATGCCTTCATGGAAAGCAGCCCGTGGCGCGAACGCCTTTGTGACAACAGACCCAATAACTGTCCGCCGTGGTATCCTCCAAGGCGATTCACCACTCCTGTTTTGCTTAGGTTTTAATCACATATCATTCCTTTTGAATAAATACACAGAATAAGAGTACACACTTAAAAACAACACAGCTATTAACCATTTATTATACATGGATGATTTAAAGTTATACGCCAACAATAAGAACAGCCTCAAAGTTTTACTTGATAGCACAGAAATTTTCTCTAGAGACATATGAATGGAATTTGGCTTAAATAAATGCAATGTGCTTCTTTTAATGTCTGGAAGGCGAGCTGAACACCGGAACGAAGGACACATACTGTTAAGTGGATTAACCTTTGAACATCTGAAGGAAGAAGAAAATTATAAGTACTTAGGTATAGACGAAGCAGGCAAAATAGATCAAAACAGAATTAAAGATTAGGAGTACTTCAACAGAATAAAATGCATTACTAACACACACCTTAGCGCGAGAAACCTCATAACGGCCATCAACATTTATGCCAAACCAGTTCTTTTATACACATTTGGAATAATAAACTAGAAAACTAGCGATTTAAATAAAATAGATATTAAAACAACGAAGTTACTTACTTTGAATAAAGCTCAGCAGCATAAGGCGGATATTGAAAGATTATATTTACCCATAGAAGAAGGAGGCAGAGGACTTACAAATATAGAAATGCTACACAAAACACAGATTACTAAATTTAGGCAATATTTAAACAATGAACAGGACCATATCATAAAAGCAATAGTTAAACATGATAAACATAGGGAAAAACTCAAACACAAAGATAGTAAAGAAACGCAAAAGCAAGGATTAACCGAAATCAAAAACACACCGAAATGAAAAAGAAAGAGCAAAAAACAGGCATCAGAAATGGAAAATGAAACCGACAGGCAATTTCTTAGGCAGTTATAGAGAAGCTAATATAGATCGAGAGATTCATTCCGTGGCTAAGAAACAAATCGTGCCCCATATTAGAACTTCTTCCAAACAAGACAGGCAGAATACAAGACAAAAGAAACGGAATTCTAAAGAACCTGCGATGGAGGTGTTGATTATGCTTAGCGAAGACGAGACCAACAGCACATAATCTCGGGACGGAAAACGGCCGGCACCTATTATTGAACAGACAAAAACATAGAAAGACATTTGTGGGCTCTAGCAAGAAAACACTATTTTGAAAAGAGCTATGGTGGAAGGGAATTTACTCAACCTCAGATAAAGGAAAACATCTCCGCGAACGAATGTAGGAGAACCAGACAGACGGACGTACAATAACACATAAAACCCGACAAAAACATATACCAATATAAAACCACCTAGCAAGAACGACGAAACTCACCGAAACCGAAGGAGACTCTAGCATCAGGGGCTATCAGGGCGAACAAATATCCTCCCATACCCCCGACACTCTCTTCCTGACACACACAAGAAGAAAAAAACCCTGAAAACAAGGGCACGGGGTTGGGGAAGGATCGCGCGTTCTGACAGTCCACGAACCCAGGGATTGACCTTCAAATCGGTGGTGATCCTGCAAACAAAGAGCAGAAGGATGCAAATCCACGAAGTGTTTCACATGCTATAGTGGCAGTATCCAGACACACCCACACCTTGTCTACTATACCGACGGACTGAGACGCGGTTAGTAGGTTTATCCGTCGGGCCATGGACGCTCCGGCGCGGCATATTATGGATTATAATTTAAAGATGGCGATAGAGGACCGGAAGAAACCGCCAAAAGGCAAAACGTCTTTATATAAATAAAAAAAAAACAATAATAATAAAAATAAATATATAAAAAAAAATCACCCAAAGACCACAGAACATTTTTAACTTACACTTAAAAACAACAAAAAAATGGTGCGACCGAGAGCTCAGAAAAAAAAAAAAAATAATATACATAAATAAGACAGAAAATAAAACCACCTAATAGACATAACCATACCACCTACTACAATATAGACCAAAAGAAAAGAAAACTAGAAATATCACCCTTTAAAAGTAGAACTAACCCGACTCTGGAATACACACACAGAAACCGTCCCCATAGTAATAGGCACAACAGGTGTAGTAGCAAAAAGCATACATAGATAAATTAGAAGCAAACATACACATACTACAAAAACAAGCAGCCATACACGTGCACAATAATAAGTAAATTTTTAGGAGACACCGTGTTCATAAATTCAAGGGAATCCGAATCTCCTCTTCCCTGAAGGATTCAGGGCGGGAGTAGGAAGAAACCGAGCAAGACCGAGAAAAACAATTTTTCAAACATAAAAGAAAGACACAATAACACAAAATGGAATATATTATTATAAATTATTATGACGTATATAAGTAGATATTCATGTAATAAACAAAGTATTAAATAGGCGAGTTATATAAATTAATGAATAGGTAAAAGAATATAAAAGGTGATGTGATTATATCGCCGAGACGAGACATGATCAACCTCCCTACCGGAGTAGCAGCGGAGTGCGCCGGTTTGAATTTAATGGACTATCCCGAGTCCGGACCAAGGGAGCTGTGGGCGATGTGCAATGCCTCACAGGAGATCTAAAGTACCTAGCGGGAGGCCCTAGCATTTCTTTCTTGCTCGACGCGACGATACGAATCATGAAGAGAAGCGCGACGCGCTGTACCTCTGGAACGTGAAGCGACGACACGCCGAACACGGAGAACGCAGGACGCACTGACAAGTGCGGTTTGAACGTACTAAAAAGTACGGTTTGCTACGCTCCGAGGGGAGCGCCTACCGATTGACTCTGCGATAGAGACGGAGCGCGGCAAAAAAATCCGAGCGAATCCGAAAAATTGAGAGCGAAACAAAAAATCGCATCGAGATCAACTGAGCGTACAACCGTCCGCCACGACGTCGCGATCGGAACTCCAAAATTCTACGCATTCAGCGTTGAGGTTATATGTTGCTCGTTTGCTCGAATTTCTTAAAGAATAGAAAGAGACAGTGGGAGAACTTGCATGGAGGAAGCAGAACACATAATGATTTTTGCCAGGTAAAGCCCACTGGAAGCCGTGTTACGGAACTTTCTTCCAAAAACATAAGAGATAGATGGGATATTTGTCAGTAAAATTAATTGTAATCGTTCAGTACTTAGATAAAATTTAATTTGACGCAACGGCCCAGCCCTCATTGTGTAGCAATGCAGGCTATGTTTAATTCAATCTCTGAAAATTAATATTTTTTTGCTTTGAAACCTTTTTGGCTAGGCGCGGTACGGCGCCTGTGACAGGCGGTGTGGTGTCAAATCGCAGTGTTGTGGACGAATAAACTCGCCAACAGGATTATGCTTTAATAATACATACCGTGTTGTTCCCGCGCGGAGTCGTTTTAACTTTTTCAACTCCCTCACCGGATTGTTTCCGAACTCGTTCCAGCTTCATATTGTGACCGCTCGGTCATTTATGTTTTAATTGCGGTTAACAATTTTGGTTCTGTGGACATTTTTTATAATAACGATTAATTTTAATGTTGCACATTGTATATGATGTAGATTTCTAGTTTTAGCGTTTGACCATTGTTATCAACTCATTTCATGTTAAATCACGACGTCGTCTGCGATAGTTAATACACTAAACTTAGAGAGGATAGGCTTTCAAATGCAGTACACTGCAAATTGCGATGAATTAAAGACATGACCGTTACCGTGTCGTGATTTCATAAAAACGCGTGTGTATGTCAACTACATATGTTCGCACGTAAGAAAATCGACTTCTTTAGCTTAAAAAACACATTAAATGCAATTGATAACGTTTGCATTAAAAAAATATATAATGAGTTAGTAATTAGTTTATGCATATAGAATTAAGTAAGATACCAAAAATAAGTAGAAAAATCATTTATCACATAGTAATGTAATAATAATAATTTATAATGTACACAAATAAATAGAGTACCTACATACCGACGATTACCTTCAAATTTATAAACCTACTTAAAAAGTTTATAACATAAAAAAAAACTCTTTTATCACAATAAATATTAATCATCATCATATATAATATAAATCACACACAGATACACATATATATTTATGTATGAAAGTATGCTTATATCGACTGACGTAAAACACTTGTTCTAGATTCATATATATTTGAATAATTACCTTGAACGTAGTTCTCACGAAAACTTGACAGACAATTACCAACTAACTCAGTACATTTGTCATGATGTCGCTTTTAGGTGTCGTTGTGCAGGCGCATCGTAAAAAATCACTTTTATAATTTATCCCAAACGCGCCAAAAGAAGTATAATATAAATAGGAAACTATCCGAGCATAATAATCTTCGCAGAATTCCTTATTCTATAAAATATAGTCCGTAAATGTTAATCGAATTAATAAAAAGTGGTGCCAATATATTTTGTATTACACTACACTACGTTATTAATTAATTAATCATAACAGATGATGAATGATGTTGGTATGTTATGATAAATTGATGTAAAACGTGACAACTGTAAGCGTTTCCGGGTACACATTGTAAACGCATTGGAAACACGCACAGCTGAAAAACAATTTCCCATTTCTCGGAACATTAATTTTCCCGTGTGTAATTTGTTGAGCGAATAGTAGCTCTCGGTAGTGAGGGTATTTCGAGTTGTAATGTAATGTTTTACATTCATCCATTTTATATTATAGTTAGTGTAAATTTTTCTACTTGTGAAATGGTATTATTTTTGTTACGTTGTTGATCTTTTATTACATTCACTTTGAACTTGTATTTTTCAAGTGAAAACTTCTATGGGCGCGTTGAGCGTTTTTTTTATGTTCAATAAGTACGCGCTTGGCCACAATCTCACCTGATGGTAAGTGACGATGAGGCCGACGATGTATCACGCTTATCCACTAGATGCCTGTTCACTCTACTCTTGAAGACTCCCAAGTTATAAGATGACGGGAAGACAGACGCCGGGAGTGAATTCCACTCCTTAGCCGTACGTATAATGAATGTGGAAGCAGATCGCTTCGTACGAATTACGGGAATATCAACGACGTAAGGGTGGAAAGTGGATACCCTCAAGGCGTCTAGTCGTCTTCTGATGGAATGGGGACGGTGGAATTATATTATGTAATTCATGTGCACACTCTCCAAAGTAACCTATAAAACACTGAGAGACAAGCCACTTTTCTTCGATGCTCTAAACTGAACATTTTTGAATCCCACAGCGCTTCATCACCGACAAGCCGACGAGCACGATGCTCAATGGAGTCAAGAGCGGCCAGCTGATATTTGGCTGATCCATGCCATAAGTGACAGCAATATTCCACACATGAGCGTACTTTTGCTTGGCACAGGCTAAGAAGCTGTTCTGGTATGAAATACCGCTTAACTTTAAAGAGGATCCCAAGAATCCTCGCAGCTGTTCTTGCTTTCTGTTCGATTGAGCGCCCGAAATTGAGATCCGATGTTAGCTGGATCCCAAGAAGCTCGAGGTTGTCAGTCACTTGCAGGGAAACACCTTGAAAAGTAGGAGCCAAGTTGAACGGACTCCGTTTTGTAGAGAAGAAACACGCCTGTGTCTTTTCAGCGTTAAATTTAACCAGGTTTGAATTACACCAATCGGCAACAAACCTAAGGTTTTTATTCAGACGTTCGACCATGGCCTCTCTCTCTCAATAAGGATTTCTGGTAAGCTAGCTCGCGGACTGGATACATACCTCTCAGACACAGTGCTATCAGCCGCGTACCCAAAGATACCGGGTATAAGCATATCATTAATGTGCAGCAGAAATAGGGTTGCTGAGAGTACAGATCCCTGAGGAACTCCGGCATTTACAGCCTTGGGATCAAACGAGCAGCCATCAACAACTACTCGTATAGTCCGATCTCTAAGAAAATCGCAAATCCAAGTCCGCAGGCATTCGGGTATTCCGTATGCTTGGAGCTCACTTAAGAGGCTAACGTGCCAAACCTTGTCGAATGCCTTCGAGACATCCAGAGAAATAGCCACAGCCTCTCCGTGTTTCTCGATAGCCTCACTCCAGTAATGGGTGGCATACACTAGGAGGTCACCAGTAGATCGCTTTTGTCGGGATCCGTATTGGCGATCACTGAGAATATCATTAAGCTCTAGGTATGTCAACAACTGCTTATTTACTATGCGCTCTTTTACTCTACAGAAGAGTGAGGTTATAGCAATTGGTCGATAGTTACAAGGGTCGGCACGGTTCCCCTTTTTTGGTATCGGCTGAACATTTGCAGTTTTCTAAGATTTTGGAACAATGCCAGATTCCAGAGAAAGGCGAAATAGGCGTGTCAAGATAGGAGCCAACTCAAGTGCACAGATCTTAAGTACCTTTGACGGAATAACATCAGGACCACTAGCTTTATTCACATCTAAATTACGAAGCATTTTTTGTACGTCCTTGGTGCGAATTACAATGTCTTGCATTGTGGTATCACACGAGGGTATTAAAGGTGTAATTTTATCGGAAGTATCTAGACGCGAATTGTTCGCAGACAGGCTTGCAAAAATATTTACCTTTTCTGTCGCTGAATGAGCCAATGAACCATATGATTTCATTATGGGTGGAAGCGAGGACTTGAGAAAGTTAGCTTCAACGGACTTTGTAAGAGACCAAAAAGACTTGCTACCTGATGGATAAGAAGCGAGTTGGGCGCCAATGTGGAGCTAGAGTCTGGAGGAGAATATGACGGTACAGCCTTAACCAGACAGTGGTCAGAGCTCCCTAACGGCGCTGAGACTGCGATGGAGAATCTATCTGGATCAGTTGTTAACAGAAGGTCTAGGCAATTTTGCAGTGTGAGTATCAACATCTGGTACCCGCGTCTCCTGATTGACCAGCTGTGAGGTGTCTAATGAAAGAGAGAGTTTATGTGCCTCTCTCCCAGCATGGTCAGTTTTAAGGTACGGAAATAACCAATCCTGGTGATGGGCATTAAAATCACCGGAAAACCAAATGCGCGGAAGGGTAACGATGTTGAGCTGCCTCTGCTACCTCGCTTAGGTGTTCAAATAACCTGGACGTCTCCTGATCTCCACTATGCGGGCGGTACACTCCGATGTAGATGATCTTATCTGTGCCAGAGTCTACTAGTATAAATAACGTTGAAAAATGGGAGTCCTCAAGATTACGGAGGCGCCGATAGCATATATTATCTCGAGCATGCACGCAAATACCAGCGCGTTGTATAAAGTTATGCTCTAAGGAGTACCCTGGGTAATCCAAATAAGCTCCGCCTGAAGGACATTGTATCTGCGTTTCCGTGAGGAAGAGTAGGTGCGGCTTAATAGTCCCCAGTCGAAAGTGGACTGCATTGAAATTAGAGTGCAAACCTCGAATATTCGTGAAGTGCACTTTTAACGGGAGGAAGTGCAACCGCTGTTTAACCTTTTTCTTTCTTATGGACTTTTTCATGTTATTTTATGAGTAGAGTGAATATAAGGGAGAATATATTGAGGGCGAGATATAGCGCGTCCAACCACACCGAGCCCAAAAAATGCATAGCTGATTGGATAGTCACGCAAAGACTGCGGGGACGCCCGAACCCCGCCTAGATGGCCGTCGGATCTTCCCTTCCGGTCCCCAACCGGTACGTCGGAGCATTTCGGGATTTTTCGCGAGGCGGCGGGACAGCCTTTCATAAGTGGCTAACTTACTACTTGGGCCCTCTACAACCTGCGGTCGGCCAGCGGTGCACCGTGCTACGGATCCCGCTAGCCTCCGCATGACATAACCCGGCTTAACATAAGAAGTACGCTGTATTCGGTTCGACCGTCGCCATACAGCTATACTCAAATATAAATATAACCTCCTATGGGAGAACCCACTTAGACGGGCTTTCCCGAACTGCACACCGGAACACGACGAATCGTTTGGCGGTGTGATTGAGTTCGGAGGGTGGTAACAAGCCGCGGCTGAAGCCTCCCACCTGCAGAGCTGCTCGTTTAGCACCACCCGGGGGTCACGTGTAGGGTTTCGAGGGTAAAGCCTACGGACGTGAGCAGTAGTCAACCCCCATATTATTTTGGCATATATTTTTGGCCGGAGATAAATTTATAATTTCTCGTCATGACATGCTATGTGAGTATTGCGCTTACACAGCTTGCATCTGATTAGCGACGCGTAGTATAGGGGCCTGTGTACATGTAATACACATATTTTTTAACTTATCATACGTTTGATTGTTAATCTATACATATAATAAAAGACTAACGGGACCAAATCTGTACATTAAATATTTAAAAAAAATACTCTGGGAAGACTTAGAATCAATGAAAAAACACGCTTCTATAGTTTTTAAAATTTTTGTCTGTCTGTCCGTCGGTCTGTTTGTACAGGATTCACGCAAAACTACTGGACGGATTTTGACGAAGTTTATACACCGGTATAACATACTAAATTCTGCCCTCTACTTCGTCCGCGTGTAACTGTTACTTTTGGCCCCCGAACCCGAAAAAAACCTCGATTTTGGAACATTCTTGATTGGTGCTCCGCCCCCATTGGTCTTAGAGTGACGATATATAGCATATAACCTTCCTCGATAAATTAGCTATGTAACATTAAATAATTTTTCAAATCGGACCAAAAATAATCCCTTTACAATTTTTGTCTGTCTGGCTGTCTGTCCCCGTGAACACGTATCACTCTGAAAGTACTGAACCAATTTTGATGAAACTTGGAAATGTGACAACTAATATCACAAGGTTACGTCTAGGTTTTAGGACGTTTAGGATTTTGTCCCATAAAACGCAAAGGGTTCTCCAGGATAACGGACGAAAGTAAAAAAATTGTAGTTAATGAATTTTTTTACCGATTTTGGTAAATTTTCTTTGTGCTATATATAGCAGGCAGATTAGCTAAAAATTTAAGCTTTGTTTAATGTATCTATGCTGCTTTAAAAAAAAAATCGACGCCTCCGTCGATCCGTATAATTTACAGTACGTTATAATTGAGCCACGGCTACATGACGATTCTACGCGTAATTATCAATCAGTTAGAGAATTAGAAGCACAAAACGTAATAAGTAGGCTAAATCATATTGATATTTATGTGTTTGTATCTTTGTCATGAGGCATTTTTCCCTTTCATTTTCAAACCATAACGATTCTAAACAAAGTTCAGTTCAATAATTCCATATCGACAAAGTTGAAAAATATGTGTAAACGAAACTGATACTCATATGTTGTTACATTTATTTTATTGTATAAAAAAGCTAAACAAAGGTGACTAGATTTTTTCCTAAAACATAAACCTACATAATAGTTACATTGTATTGTAGAAGTTGAATCTCAATTTGTCGTTCTGTCAGTACGTGTGTTGATTCGATATATGATAAATTTAGTTTTTCATTCATTCGCACTATAATTAATATGCACATTCAAAAGAGAATACATTTATTATATAGTTTTCAGTTCTGTCGGCAATTCCTATGACTGTCTGGACTTTTTTATATAGATATATATATATTTTTTAATTTTATAGCTTTTAGCGCTTGACCACAGTAATGTTAGATGACGATGTAGTCTAAGATGGTAAACATGCTAAACCTAGCGGGGGACTGGTTCTCGAGTGCATCTGCTGGAACATATCTGTCGGTGGCCGGAGACAGATTCTCATCTTTAGGGTGCTAGCTAGCCGGCCATGTAAAGTTATGCCATGCCATGGTTTTTTTTTTCTTGAATTGATTACGCTCTTGACCTAGCAAGGTCTTAACAGCTTCACCGGACTACTTCATGCCATGGTTTTTTCCCAATGTATATTCACTTATCAAAAGTTCCGGATTAGTTCACAAGGATTTGAATTTAATGTTCATACGTGATCAGCCTCCTCTATTTTATTCCCTATTTAAAACAACATATTTGAGTGTATTACAAAAGCTGGTAAATCGCGCTTATAAACCAAGTTAACAAGGTAATTCTGTAAAATTTATAACATGTAACTCAATACATGAAATATGCCGTATGTAATTATAATGAGGGATTATAATTAAAATTCAAGATACAGAAGTTTGTCAGCCTTGAAATTATGCTCTCGGCAGAGACGCGAGTTCTTGACTCCGCGATTACATATCGTTAAATAGAGAAACTTTAAATAGAGTTACTAATAAATAGAGAAAAAAACGTGTAAAAAAGGGTTTTGAATGGGCAAACACTAAGTAGATTATAGACTAAACTAGACGTATTCAATAATTGTGTAGTTATTATTAAATATACCGCGGCGCAATCGTAATATAATTATGTTTTTCGATTTACATGATTATTGGTTTATTCAATGATTATTTTCGATAAAACTTATATTTAATAAATAATCCTTTGAATTTCCCCTCGTCTGTGTTATATATATTGTCATTACTTAGCAGTGTTTTTGTTTGTTGTACAGGCGGAGATATGGTCGGTGTTCATTGCGATCCTGCGCAAGAGCGTGCGGAACCTGCAAGCCTGCACAGACGTCGGTCTAATACACCACGTATTGCAGCGGTTACCCCGCGCCGAGACTGTTGTCGCTGGTGAGTTTTATGAAATCAAGGATTAATCATTTATATTCGTGAGGATAAAGCTGAAACACTTCATGTACTAAGGAACATCCCTTTACATCCGAGTAGATCATTATCACATGATCAAATACATTAGAATATCGATAAGTTAAACCTCGATAAGGTAAAAACCTCTAAAACTTCATCATGTAAATTGTTAACACAAACAATAAGTATACAAGTTGTTTCTTTGAAATCTCTAAAAGCTGTATTTCCGATGGTCAGGGCAGTGTTTTACTTGGATGGTTAATTGTTGATCACTGTCCAGGAAACTGTGCTGTGTGAGAAAAGTTACCTAAATAAAATGAGTTCGAAACGAAAATTAACAACACTAACATACTCTGATAAATTAAAAGCGATAAAAGCGGTGAAAAGTGGATTAAAGAGGAAAGATGTTGCTGCTCAGTATTGAATACACTAAAGTACATTGTCACTTATAATAAAAAAAGAAGCTGAACTCTTAAAGAAATAAGAATCTGGAGAAAGTCTTTTATGTAAAAGACGAAAAATTGCTGAATTCTCTATTTGGAAGCAATGTTTATTTACGTGGTTCAAACAGTGGCCAAACATGGGACTATGGTGAAAGAAAAAGCTGAAGGCCTATTCGCTGAAAATTCATAATTTTAAAGCTAGCGATAATGGCTGGTTAGAAAACTTCGAGAAACGGCATGATTTGGGCCTTCAAGAAAGTGAGCGGCGAAAGTGCGAGTGGAAAATAAACCCTTGATAAGTTAAAAACTCTAAAAGTTAAAATATTTTGTGTTTCTCTTGGATTTTAACTTATCGAGGTTCTACTGTAGTATGCTTTGAAGTAGAAAAAGTTTGATAATATGAATGAACCTGCGCTGCAAAACTATATAAAACTAGTTGCCCCCGCGAATTTCGTTTC
The DNA here is from genome assembly GCA_036509395.1 of Antheraea yamamai. Lineage (NCBI taxonomy): Eukaryota > Metazoa > Arthropoda > Insecta > Lepidoptera > Saturniidae > Antheraea > Antheraea yamamai. The sequence goes on along the minus strand of AP028437.1, from coordinate 15,995,690 downwards.
GCCTTATGATTTTTTTTCTTGGTCTACCTTTTTAGTAGTTACATACCAACATATGGAACATTTGCTATGCTGCCCCATAGAGAATGTTCAATTTTCCGGAATACAAATTGAGAAAGCGAAATATTTAAAGCAAACTGCAGTAAAATGGAAAATTTACATGCGTCAAATCAAAAAAGTATCGTAATTACGGATGCGTTCAAGTTGTTAATAGCAATTTGAAGCTGCGTTCATAATTACAGAAAAACAAAACTGATTTTAAGGTAATTCTGTGCAATTTTTCAAATTTTTCTCTCCATAAAAACTTTCCTCAGAGTTCAAGGAATAAATCAAATCAAAAATTACTCGAATTGGATCTGACGTCTTCGAGTTTTGCGCTTAGCAATATATTTTGCGATTCATTATTATTTATATAGATAGATAGTAAATTCCATAGAGGTTATAATATTTTATCTCATTCATTCCTTGTTCGTCATCTCGCCTTCCTCATTTTTTTCTATATTTCGTACTTCGTGATCCTTCTGTGGCCCTAGTAATAATGGGAATTGTTAGGCTGCTATGGGATTGGTCCTGTAATTCATTTTTAATTTTAAAAATATATACTGTGACTACGTAAGCAGTAGTACAATATAAACTTAATAATAATAATAAAAACATCCTTTCGTATATAGAGCACTTGGGAAGGAATGTAATTTTTCCAATTAGTAAAACAATTTTTAGAATTTATTTCCACGCAACAACAAAACAAACAAAAACCTCACAAACTTTATTTCCCTGCATATAGTATCATTCAGTATATATTTATTACGAATGATTTTTAAACCCTTTCTATACATCGTGCAACTTACATTTTCAACTATCTCATATAAATAAATGTATTCCTTTTATGTTAATATGAAATTCAATAATAATAATTCTTATGTGAAGTTAGAAAATTTGAATAAATTTGGATATGTTCAATCTAGATCAAAACCAAGGGTACCGAAGTAATAAAGTTCCATGTCTTTTTTTACGTTAGTAAAAAGGTCCCGTGCTACCTATAGTTGTCCCTTTCATTTTTATAGTACAGTATCCTAATATTATCCTTGAAAGTTCTGTTGCCTTGGTAGTCCTGAGAATTAAAATAATACTGTGAGAAACTTTCGGAATACATAAACCATTTTCTTTCTGTCTTTTTTTTCAGCTTTAAATTTCCTGTGCATTTTTTAAATGTATGTTATTTATTCCCTGAAGATATTTTTTAAATTTATGAACACTTTTTGCTCTGACTTGTCTTGCAGAGCAATTCCTAGTATTACTTCTTACTTTGTATGCTTGCCTGGTACGCGTGAGAAACGTTTTAACCCTTTTACTCATTGAAAATATTAATGAAAAAAAAATGTTATTGCCGCTGAGCTGTGAAACGATGCAGTAATTTCATCATTTCATTAGAAGAAACGTTATTTAAAAAATGAGTATGGCGCATTTCATATACTGCCTGCCTTTCATCCTTTGTTTCGTATTTATTAATTTCCTTGTAAATTCATTTGTCTTTATAGAAAAACCGGAAATCTTATATTTCAAAACAATATCAGTTACGGCAAACTGTTATACGACTGGAATACCCGGAATATTATTACATTCTCGCGTATTGTTGTTCAACCCCTCTTGATGTGTCTGTTATTATATTTTATATTTTTACAGGGTTATCTTTGAAGCGAACAATTGCTTTAACTCGGGTTTCTTATGATATAAGTCTCTGGCTTGTATAATGTCACACTTCGTTTTCTTTAGAATACGTTTTTATCACAGTACAAAATATTTATTGTCAAGTAGTATTCATTCTCATTCATTAAGTTTGGTAATTGAAATAGTAAATAATAGTAATGTACTTTTAGAAGAATAAATAAATGAAAAAAGATATTTAACACCTAAGGTTAATCGTATCTATTAAGACGCATATACGTAAGAAATTTATATACATTATTTTTATTGATAGGTGGTAGAGTCACGCTGAAGCTATTACTGGTTTCATCATGAATGGGTCGACTCGTTGGGGATACTACCACACCGTCTCACCTCTCACCCTCTCACAGAAAACCGACGTGAAGTAACAGTCCTTGCATTGTCGCTTTTCGTTTGGTCAGTGAGAGCGCCGGAGGCTCACCTGCCCCTCTCCCTCTCCTCCTCCTCCTTCCCTCCCCCCAATACAGCCTGGCAACGCACTTGTGACTCTCCTGGTGTTGCTAGTCTATATGGACGGTGGTGATCACTTAACATCTGGTGACCCACCTTTTCGTTTGCCTTCTATGAAATAATAAAAAATATTACAACTATGATTATTCAACTATGATGGCGTTTTTACTAGTTGTGGTATGTGATTTTAGAAAAACAAACAATGTGTTTGTAAGCTATACCTATAAGTAATACTTGTTAATATGAAAAACAATATAACGTGGTAATTTAATAACAATTGTAATTACAATTAAAATGAATTAGATATTTTGTATGATTAAATGGAATCTAACTCGGGTTAAATATTTTCATTATATTCATTATATATATTGTTACATGAATGTCGCGTCGCGTTATATTTACATTGGTCGTCGTTGTCGGTTATTATTTCATATTTTTACTCGCCATGTATATATATATATCTCTCTCCCGTGATTTCGCTCGTTTTTTTTCCACCGTTACCTTTGCTAAAAAAAGAAAACTGGGTCAAATGCGCCACGGGGTGAAATGACTACGAGCTAAAGCGTTGTATGAAATAATCTATTACCTGAATAAGATAAACATGCTTCATTCGTTGCAGGATTTACTTCAATATAATAATATTTTGATACTTTCATATTATTCAATATAAGGTTTTAAAAGTATAAAAAAGCACACGGAATATTTGTACTACTATTTGTGCATATTACCTCGTAATTGCAGCAAATATTTGCTATCCCAGCTAATATAAACGTCCTAATCCAAGAGAAGCGCCTTCACTGATATGTTGTCCTGGTAGCCGTGTGAACATTGTTAAGGATGATTCGATTGGGGTGGGTACTTATCCAAATTGTAAAAAAAACTTGTAAGAATTAAAGCTTCTTCGAATATTATGTTGCCCTGGTATGCGTGAGAATATGTTGTAAAGCTTGGGAGAAAATTGTCTGTAGTTTGTCGTCACTCTTTTTTGTTCTGTTACTCTAGGTAATTCAATTTAATAAAGTTTTTCGAATATATAATAGACTAATAAATATATTAAATGTCGATTAACTCTTTCTTTTTTGGTTTTCTTTCTGATTATTAACTGTACAAATTTGCTTTTAACTAGAAGACCTAGGAATGGATATCTAAAATAAAAATCGATCCATAGATTCAAAATATGATTCTAAATATTATTAATTTATAAAAAAAGTAATTGGAGGCGCCGGGTATCGATCCCGGTACCTCTCGCATGCTAAGCGAGCGCTCTACCATCTGAGCTACGCCCCCTGTTGTGCAAAACTGTTAAAATAAAGTTGTGAATATAACAGGTCCATAAGTGTCGCTTGCATTGCATGAACAGAAGGTCACGTACTGCAATCGTAAACATATCTTGCATGTATAAAACTAGTCGTGCCATCGGCTTTTCTCGCCTACATTATAAAAAGTTATGGTTGTGTGTTGTTGAGACATTTTCATCGTTTATTTTATATCCAGATATTAGTCGATTGTTTGTGTGTACAGAATAATTATTGGATACTGTAAAATACTTTCTTTGATTATGACGACAAAATTATTTATATGTCATTGTGATTACTGTTTTAAATTCACTTTTGCCCGCGGCTTCGCTTTCATTGTCCTAGATTTTACTTATATCTCGGAAAAAACAAACAGACAGACTGACAAAAATTTTAAAAGTTAGATTTTTGCTATCAATCCCGTGTATACTTTCATATCGGGTCAGTAAAAAGTTGTTATTTTGATATTACATACAGACACTTCAGTTTCTCTTCACTTCATGTATATATTAGTAATGAACTAAGGATGTAAGGAATATAGGAAATCAATAAATAATAAGACTATGTGATCCAACGCCATGAAGGCTGGCACAATGAAATGTTTTGTTTTTCGTGAAGAGAGCTTTTATGTTGTTGTTTTTTAACTTGCAACTTGATGCAGCTGCATCAACTTCTCTGTACTCTCTTCTCTGTACCGTTCAATTTGTCATCATGCAAATTGTTATATGTACTTATTTAAAAACACGGCAGGTTTTTGGTTCTTGATTCTTGATTTTTGATTCAGGAAAAGACTCATTTGAAAAACCCATTCCATCGAGTAGCAGTGGCCCCGTCTATCGTCTTCGTATTCGTACAACCGCTGCGAATACAATTTTATTATACATTATAAAAAAGATAATAGATATGTAATCTATTTGAAATGTATATTTGAATAAATTTATTACTTAAGAGATATTTACATATCTGTACGTACTACGTGATATTCTTGCAGAAGTGAAAGGGAGATAATTTTTAAGTCTCGGCTTGATAATAAAATTCAACACGTATGTACACGGGGGCGTAGCTCAGATGGTAGAGCGCTCGCTTAGCATGCGAGAGGTACCGGGATCGATACCCGGCGCCTCCAGGAGGTATATTTTTTTATTGATCATATTACGCTACTAGAATTACAAAAAAACTATGTAAGGCTAAGTAACCATTGTTATTTTAGGCTTTATACACAAGGAGTGTAACAGTCTTTTTGTAAAGTGAAAGGCATGTGCGAAATCCTTGAGATTACGATTGCCACATACTAATGTCACTAGCTTTACTTGTATTGTTTTTAATGTTTGCCGGCACTTGATCGTATTCACATCGAGTTTTTTAGTTTATGTGGTAACTGGGGGCGTAGCTCAGATGGTAGAGCGCTCGCTTAGCATGCGAGAGGTACCGGGATCGATACCCGGCGCCTCCAAATCAAATTTTATTTTAACAATTACAGACTTATTTTTAGTATTCGTTTGTTACGATATAAATAAATACTAATTACGATATAAATACTAATAAGATGTTATTATTATTTATAAAAAAAAATTGTTCATATAAATACAAAAAAGATTAGTAGATAGCAGATTTTTATATGGTTTGGCAATATGAGAGATGTAATTGACGATTAGTACTACAGTGATACAAGAACGGCAGCAATCACTGAACAGAGAGTTTATCAACTAAGTTGACTTCAAATTACGTTTTCTAAATATTGTGTAATGATTAACTGAATTCAATGAAATTGATATCGAATAGTATAATCATTACCATGTGGATTGTGATCACATTCAAGTGCGATACAAGTGTAGGTATTTCTCTTAAATAAACCTCTTGATCACTAACAATAATTTAACATCCATGTGTTTCCTTGATAAAAACAGGAAATAAAAATGATTTACTAGCGGGAAAAATCCATAAATGTCGGAAGGGTAGAACACAGCGCTGCGGCGGCCAGTATTTTAATACGGTCATATTAACCCCCGAGCGGACCGTGCGCGGAATTACGAGAGAAGCGCGCGGGATTAGCCGCCAGCGTCCACACTGCCGGGATTACGCTGGGCACAATGCTTCCAACATTAACCAGCGGAACACTGTTTGCAAAGACCTACTTTATTTATTATAAGTACTCAAGCTATCGAAGAATCTAATTATGTTTTTTTATATTTTACAAGGTTTTACCGTTTGACTACTATCTCATCTGATGTTAAATAACGATGTGCTCTAGGATGGTAAACACGGGAAAACTACAGGGGACTGGCTCTCAAATACGGCTGCCGGAACACACGGACAGGTGCTTGGTGACAGATTTTCAACTTGAGGGTGGTGGCTAGCCACTTTCAAGCGTACTTAGAAAAAGCCCCTAACAACGTGCTATGGTTTCTTCACGACGTTTTCCTTTACTACTTTACTCAGTTGTAAGGATTCACACCTACCTTTATCGACGCTATGTACGAACACGCTATCAAATAAGCCCTTATCGTTTCTAATTTATAATCTAGAATTTCTTTACCAACAACAACAATTACCATTTCTATACGGATTAACCAGAATATTAACTACTACTACGCCCATCACATAATGCCTAGCTGCTGTGGTTGATTTGTTTGCTATGGTTTAGATGCCGTCGTGGGATTATCTAATTCGTACTAAGTCAAGTTAAAACAGCAATTGTATTGTTGTAAAATATTGTTACGGTAACCAAAAAAAAGCCTTAGATTTTTTTTTATGACTCGATTTTGATTAAATAAAGGTTTTGATTTTGTTTTGTTGAAATATATGTTACCACAAATTATGGTTTAAGTTACATGTAAATACACTATGAAAATTAACTTAAAAGTTTTTAAAGTTCCCGATTTGAAATAGATATTATAACATTTTTAAAAACTAGAGTTATTCTATTCCGTTACACTCTCTATATCATACGCAATTACTTTCTTGTCAATTATTTTCGATGTAACATGTCGTGTCTACAGTTTAATTATTATATAGATTACATTAACTTTCAAGTTTATATACAGCACAGCTCTATTGATGTTAGTAAATAAAACATGACCCCGAGATTCCGTGGACCGAGTGCTCTCTCACCCTGTTTATACAGCTTTGCTTTCGTGCGGAATAATTTACATGATTGCCTGTCTTCCTCGTCAGCTTTTGACACGATACAAAATGATTATCATTCCTTTTTAACGCACAGTCATCTTTTTTTACATACTAAAAATGTTAGTAGCAGCTTAATACGAAAATGGTGGAGATAAACAGTCATCCTCTGAATCGATTTTTATCTTTTATACAACCTGCTGATACGGTAGTCTTATAGTTTTATATTAGGTAAATAAAATAGGGACATTTTTCGCAACTTCACATTCAGTACCTAGTCCGGCCATAAGTTCTGTTACAAATGAAAATGCATTTTTTTTTTAATTAAGTAATGAAATATTATTAAAATTTATACCTACATATTTACTAGTCTCAGCAAAAAATAAAAAAATATTCTATTCGAAATGGCCACGGTTGGCTTTTATACAGACCTTTAATCTGTTTAGCCACGAATCTATGGATTTACGCACTGTTTCCAAGGGAAATTTCGCCACTGCTTGCTCCAAAGATTTTTTAAGAGACTCACGCCCGTTTTCACCAACGTTCCGTAAATTTGAGGGACACTTAAAACACGTTTAGGTGACCACTTAGGGAGATTTCGTTTTCACAAACATTTAAGAGTCACCTAAGACCCTAAGGGTTACCTAAATTTTAGGGGACGGAAATTCGATCCCTTTACGAACATGTCAAATTGAATTTGTAGTTAATTCGTTTATATATCGTAAATTAAAGAGATATTTGAATTTTTCGTAACTTTGGTAGTTAAAGAAACCGAGAAATTAATAAAAAGTCGAAAGTTCCTTATCATGACGATGCATTTGTATTTGCCTTACTTGTAGTTCCATATTTTAGCGTATTCAATATTATGATATCTTTGTGTGTCGAGTAGAGACTTTATTATTTATATCTTCAATAGTCCACATCCGAATCGCTGACTTAACTTATGCGAAACTTAGCAGATCCAACAATAAATACATATTGTTTTTTTTTGTAATACAAAGTCGAATAAAACAAAACAAAACGCGCACGTCATACTTAATTTTTTTATTAGTTATTTTTAAAATTTGATATATACCTTCTATGCTAGTATATATAATAACTAGAAAAGTAGGTACCTACTACACAATAAGTAATCAAAATAATAAATTTTCATCACATCAAAATTAACTCGACATGCACTAACCAGGCCGCAACCATTCAGTAGATACATATTTAACAAAGCGTTTTAGAAACTAACAGTAAACGGATTTAATTTTATTTTTAACATATTTGGGTCAGTAATTTAGTTTTAAAATTGTATTTGTGTTGTTTTTATAAGAAATTCATAAAACTTTTGCATTGAAATTGTTACCAGCACATGTTCGCCCTGCTTCAATACTGGCTTGACGAAAAAACAACGCTTAACTAGGTGCTACCTTAGTAAGTAGCCCTTAGCATGGTGAAAACAAAATAAGTTAGGTAGCTGATTTGGGGGACACTTTAGCTTAAGGATCCCTTAGTTAGGGGTACGTTGGTGAAAACGGGCATCAATGTCGCCGTGTCGCTTAGAGCAGGCCATGTCCTCTAAAACTGACCATAATTTGAAGTCTAAAGGGTTGAGGTCTGGGCTAGATGAGGGCCAGTCTTCAACTCTTATAAAGTCCGGAACATTGGTTTCAAGCCAGGCTTGGGTAGTTCGTGCCTTGTGACCAGGTGCAGGGTCCTGCTGGAAAGTCCACGGTATATTTTTAAAAAGTGTATTGCTGAGAGGTTTCACAACATTATCCAAGACTGTATCCTGATACACTTTGGCTGAAGTTTTCACATCTTTTTCACAAAAATGTAGTTTTATGTATGCAGTCTAGTCTAGTATTAAGTATGTAGTCCTTGATAAGACACGCCCCACTAAATTACCACTAACGCAGGATGATGACCACGTTGTACCTTTCCGACCACTTGAGCAGCTTCTTTAGAACTGTGAGCGTACACTTTATCCTTTGCTTATTGTAGTGTTCTTCAATCGTGAAAATGTTTTCATCGGTAAAGAGGATATTTCTGTGCCTTTCACCTGCGTATCGCGACAGTAGGCGTTTTGATCGATCCACTCTCTTTAATTGTAAAGATTGATTTAGGGCATGTCCTGTATATCGACGATAAGCACAGAGCTTCAGGTCTTGTTTTATGATACACGACAGAGTCCTAGCGGGAATCTTCATTTCTCGCGATAAGATTTTTTGCTTCCTAGTGGGGTTTCGACGAATTCTAGCTTTAACAGCATTAACAGCCTTTATAGTTTTAACAGCACGCGGCCGCCCCGATCTTTTCGACAGAGGAAGTGTTGTTGTATCTGTTGATAGTACGATATACGAACATATGGCTGATACCAAGCTTTTGAAGTGTCTGGAATATGACCGACGGCTCAATACGCACTCTGTGCAAGGCGATTACTGCAATCCTATTTTCTTTAATACCTCATTCCATATTGTAAATTTATAATGAACACGAAAAAATATGTGAAATGGCGCAAAATCGAAAGAAATTTTTAAAATAATATACGTGTTCCAAATTCAAAATAATTAAAAGGTTGAAAAAAAGAAAAGTTTTTATGTAACAGTATTTATGGCCAGACTTGTTATAATAGTCGCAATACATAGTAGCGCAATTCTTCTTAATAAAATTTCACGGATACATATTATTTTTGCTGTATTTATTATATATATTTAGATAGATATAAGTTAGTAAGTGTATACTAAAATAAATTGTAGACATATAATCGTAACGATGTTCTGGTCTCTGATGAACGAATGAGGTACCGTGATTGGTTGAATATAATCACGAGTCAAATTCGTAATCGAAAACGAATTACATTAAAATGTATTTTACTGGTTAATCGTTTAGTTTTTATAACTCGATTCGTAGATTTCAGCGATTATTGTGAAACGCTGACTCTGTTATAGCAATGATTGGTAAAATATGATTCTTTTTATTTCATATTAGCTGTACCCGTAGATCCGCACGCGCTTTTTTTAAATCGTATTAAAGAATTGTAAAATTGTGAGGCTATGTACAATTATAGAAATGCTCTTTAAAAGCAATTGTAAGTACGACATGCACGCCACTTACAGTAACATGTAACGTGTACATTAGATATATAAATACTAACAGCGTGCTACATGAGGTTTGTCATCAGCAACATATTTGGAACCTTAACTCACAATATAACTACCTACGTGCTCACTTACACTGTATAAGGAACTAATGAAACAATAACTTAAAATATCATTAAAAAGATTTACATTTACATTACATTTAATATACATTGCCATTATAATTAAGATTCTGTGACTATACAAAAATAAACGCCTGTCTGTTCCGCAAGAAATTGAATTATGGAACTCTTTACGTAATACGTTTATAATCTACGATCCCATTAGGAAGACCTCTATATCATATCTCTCTATATCATTAAAGTTATTAATAATTATAATGTCGAATTGTAAATAATAAGCTGATAATTATTTCTCTTATTAAAAATAAAGAAGGACTTGAAATCTTGCTAAATTTATGCAGACAAAGTCGCGGGTAACAGCCAGTCTAAAATAGAATAACCTCAATTACTCTTTATAAGGCTCGCTATCTACCAGTGAAAGTCCCTTGAAAATAGGTCTAACCATTTTGGTGATAGCACAGCGGGTAAAGCCACGGTTAACAGCTAGTATAAACTAAAATTACCTAAATTACTTTTTGTAAAGTCAATTATCTGCCAGTGAAAGCCTCGTGAAAACCGGTCTAACCGTTTTGGAGATAGCACTGCGGGTGAAGCCACGGTTAACAGTTAGTATAAACTAAACTTGCTTAAATTATTTTTTAAAAGGTCAGCTGTCTATCAGTGAAAATTTCGTGAAGATCGGTCGAACCGTTTTGGTGATAGCACAGCGGGCGAAGCCACGGTTAATAGCTAGTATAAACTAAAATTACCTAAATTACTTTTTGTAAAGTCAGCTATCTGCCAGTGAAAGTCTCGTGAAAATTGGTCTAACTGTTTTGGAGAAAGCACTTGTGGGCGAAGCCACGGTTAACAGCTAGTACAAACTAAAATTGCTTGAATTACTTTTTATAAAGTCAGCTATCTGCTAGTGAAAGTCTCGTGAAGATCGGTCGAACCGTTTTCGAGATGGCACTGCGGGCGAAGCTACGGTTAACAGCTAGTATAAACTAAAATTGCTTGAATTACTTTTTATAAGGTCAGATATCTGTCAACGAAAATTTCGTGAAGATCAGTCTAACCATTTTGACCATAGTACTGCGGGCGAAGCCACAATTAAGAGCTAGTCTAAATTAAGATAAACTAAATCACTTTTTATAAGGTCAGCTATCTGCCGGTGAAAGTCCCGTGAAAATCTGTCCAAACATTTTGGAGATAACATTGCAGACAAAGCCGCGGTTAATAGCTAGTTTAATTTAGAGTAGCCTAAGTAACCCGCTGTAATTTCAGCTATCTGCAAGTGAAATTCCCGTCAAAATCGGTCCAGCCGTTTCGGAGATCAGCCGGAACAAACAGACAGACAGACCGACAAAAATTTTAAAAAGTGCATTTTTGTTATCAGTAGCGTGTATACTTTCGTACCCAATCAGTAAAAAAAAATATTTTGATATTACATACAGACACTTCTTTTTTATTATATGTATAGAAGATATTATATATATTTAAATTTATTCAGTACAGTGCGTTTCATAATTCGCTAAAATTGCAGCAACATTTATCGCGGTAAATAAAATTAGCATTTTGCACTTTAGTACTATCATGTAGAACATAGATAAATATATAGCTACCTATAAACGGTACAATTGGCTTAGTTTATTCAATTACGGATTAACTGGAGTACGTAAACCGCAATCAAGTATTTCGTATCACGCACCAGAATTAGCGCTAATTAAGATTATACCTGTCATCGATTGAATCGTGTCTGCTTTGCTTGTGGAGAGTTATTCGGGAATGTTCCTATTGCGATTAGTGAATTGTTAACATGGTCTTGTTAACTCCTGGTCCTGAGTTAAGTCATATCATTCAAATCTTGATTTCTAAAACATATAAACTCCGTATATGCTACTTTATTTTTACGATAGTTATGAGAGAGGTCGGAAGTGAGCTAACTTGCATATTGCTTCATGAGATACATTACATGTCAATAAATTTTTACTTGAATAAAAATGTAGGTTAATTGTTTTAAATACTGCTCGACCTACGAACAAAACTTTCTAAGTACGTTAAATATAATTTAATACACAATATCAACCATATACTATATCATTCATTACATAGTATAAAACAAAGTCCCTACTGCTTCTGTCTGTCTGTCTGTTCGCTATTAACTCAAAAACTACTGAACAGATTTTCATGCGGCTTTCACCAGTGGATAAAGTGATTCTCGAGGAACGTTTTGGTATTTAATTTGTCAAGGGTTTTTTTATAATTAGGGCGGGACAACGTCTGCCGTGCCCGCTAGTAATTAAATATATGTATAAAAATTAAAGTCTTACATTTACAAACTCACTTAGACAATTTTTTAAATCTTGGTTTTGGAAATATAAATAATGAAAACCAAATTAAGTTTTTAGAGTTCACTTTACATTTTATATATATGTTTGGGATAGGGAGAAATCAATTGAAGTGAAGATAAAAAACAATAAAATTGTAAAAAAGATACAAATTGATTACTATACTAATTATAGAAGAATAAGGATGACTAAAATATTGCAAGTGTTCCTGTCAAACAAACTACATAAAACAATGGTGTAATTGGCGAACAGAATAGGCCAGCATTAATAACAGCTTAATAGTAAATGGTATTATTTCCGTTTTACCGAATGAGAGCATTGAATGAACTTGCTATGTGATTCGTCAGTCAAACGAGTACTATCATCACTGCTATCTAATTTGGAACCAAATTGGTGGACACGTCACTATTTCCCGCTTCAAATCCATTACGTTTTAGGTTCGATGTGTTGTTTTGATTGACTTTGAAATATATCGTTGTATCCAGACATTGAATTGAGGATATGTTGTTATATCACGATATTTTCTACGTTTTAAGCTGCCGTATGTTTAATGTGCTCTCCTGGTACTTCGAAAACAATTTTATGTTAATTTTATGAAATGGAACGAACTTTTTTTGGGACGATATGTATAAATTGGATTTTATCAAATAAAAATGTGTACCGAAAGAGAGGAAGCTATATAAGTGTATATATTAGGGTGTTTCAAAAAAAGACGAATGTTTTTTTTTTTCTTTTGGTGCCTAAAAATTGATAGTATACCTAAAAACAAAAATTTTGGCGCCCATGTGAACTCTTAATATCAATAGTAAGTTTCCTGTATCCATTTCTTTATTTTCCATTGAAAAACCGGGATTTTTTTTTAAATTTTTAAATTTTTATTACTTCGGACGTCATCGAACAACAATCTAAAAATTATTTTAGGAAATTTTACGCTCTACAAAAAACGTCTAAGACCAAAGTTCCTCAGATTAGCGCTCAAAGAATCCGCGCAAAGAAACAGTAATAAAAAAATTCAAATATTTTCCAAAAAACACAAAAAAAATACTATGCATATTTTTATTTTTTTTATTAAAATTACTTTAATTCCGTAACCTAGACTTAAACTTTTTTTTTTACTAATTAATTCAATACTAACTCACGAAATCACAATATATAAATATAAACGTAAAAATATCTTATAAATGTTTTTTGTCTCTTTTATAACAAATTTATTTTTTTCTTTACTAAATATTAAAAATTTAATTAACAATTAATTCTTTATAACAAAAAACTATATTTACAACTTGTTACAACAATTTTTCAACTTAAAATATTACAGTTTTATAAAATTACTTTTATTGCAATTAGGTATTGTTTTCTATGTTCTGTCACTACTTCAACAAATATTAAGCTTTCTTCATCTTTCGTTAAGCATCGATTATATTTCCAACTAATTCACTTAACACATCACCAATCAAGTACACTGTTTTCACCATTATGTCACAAAATTTATAACTAATATATTTCAACTAATTAAATTAATAATATAATGGATTGAAAAAACAGCAGATCAATACAAACAATACAAAATAGTAAACGTGAGAGCAAAGCAACTAAATGAAGTTAGACCAACAACCAGGCTTACCAACACAGAGCTTATTACTACAACACTCAAATTAAATAGTATAATACTCTTACCACAAGCTAAATAAAGCTCTTTATATTTTTCAAATAAAAAACATTTATCAGTTTTATAGTAGATTTAATTGATTTAACTATTTACAAATTTTCATATTATTTTAATAATATGCAATATGAGTGTTTGTGAGTTTTGTAATAAGGAACTTTACATTTTCCTCTTACAAAAATTTATAAATTTTATAAAATATAAAATAAATTTTTATAAAACCAAAAAATCATTTATGTGACATTTTTAACGTTTATATTTATATATTAGTGCATTTCGTGAGTTAAGTATTAATTAATTAGTAAAAAAAAGTTTACACTCAGGTAACGGAATAAAGTAATTTTACATAAAAAATAATAAAAATATAGCATATTATTTTTTTTTAGTTTTATAGGAAAATATTTAAATTTTTTATTAGTGTTATCATTACCGCATCTTTAAGCCGTAATCTAGGCTTTGTCTTCAGCGTTTTTTGTAGGCGTAAATTTCCTACAAATATCATTTTTCAATTTTTTACATAACCGTTCCAAGTAATAAAAATTAAAAAATTAAAAAAAAAATTCCCGTGTTATTTAAATGAAAATAAAGAAATGGAACAGGCAAATCTTACTATTGATATTAAGAGCTCACATGGGCGCCAAAATTTTTGTTTTTAGGTATACTATCAATTTTTAGACACCAAAAGAAAAAAAAAAACATTCGTCTTTTTTTGAAACACCCTAGTATATATAGGTTTTAGGCAGCGAGAGAATGAGATAGTATATTCTTAATGTACTCGAAATATATACAAAGACGGGGAGAGAGAGAGATAGAAACGTTGAAATCTATAGTACAATATTTTCTGTTGGATCGTGGTGACTATCGGGCACCTCAAAATATTCTGTGTTGTGTATTATTAACATTGTTGATAAATATTGAAATATCACAAAGTAATGCCGAAAACTAATGTTTACCACCTCCATAGTGTATTCGACATGAATACATTCTCTAAAAAATTAATCAGAATCCTGAGTTTAACTTCTATTGTGTGTGTACTCACACACTCTTTTTCTTATTATATTTTGACAAATAAGGCGGAGCAGTATCTTTTATTGGATTAAAATGTTTTATTATCACTTATTTGAAAAGAAATTGGGGGTTACGATTGTGAGGTGTGCCAGGTTATAGTATATTCACAAAAAAAAAGTATTTAGATAAATAAGGTTATCCATTTGTTTGTTACAGATCTCTTGATAGAAATGCTCGGTGTATTAGCCAGTTACAGCGTCACCGTCAAGGAGTTGAAACAATTATTTAACGCCATGAAAGCAGTCACTGGAAAATGGGTAATTAAAACACATTTTGAAAATTCTACACCATGTTTAGTGCACTAATTAGTATTTATTATACGTTGCGTGGAATAATAATTTTATTTTCTTCTATATAAGACCCCTGTAAAGATGGAAATATATCTCTTACCCTTTCTAACTTATTCAAATTCGAACCGCCTCCGCAAAACCCATTTTATTGCACCAGGCCAACATAAACTGAAGAGGAATAACACGGCAAAATGCCGACGTTGCAAGTGTAACGGTATTTAGCGGCTACACGTATGCTATACAAATTTGCAACCACACAGGGAGTGTGGCGAGGCGTAATTAGCAGTTTGAATCGACGTGCTCTCTTTGTGTTTATGTTATTTTAGTTTATCCTTCACCACTTTTTCATTGGTAAACAAATCGAAAATCGAAATGCAGCCCCCCCCCCCCCCCTAATAATAATAATAATCTTAGGATGTAAAAATAGTTAAAAAGAAATACGGTTAAACAATAAATGAATAGTATTGTTAACAAGTACCTGTTTATAGAATTTAAATAGTGTGTTAAAAAATAAAGATTAATTTAATTATCATTTGGAACATCGAAGTTCACTGTATTTTCTGACCCGAAATGTAAGATAATCTCTACTAATTTTCAGATTCCTATACACATAAATAAACGTAACGTTATTTTTATCCATGAATAAATGAACATACGTACATAGGTGGTACGGTACATTGTGTAGAATAGATTTTCATTCTTGCGGGTTTATATTAATGCAGGGTCCGTGTTTTGTTTCAGCCGAGGCACTCCGCTAAGCTCCTGAATGTGCTCCGACAAATGCCGCATCGTAATGGTCCGGACGTGTTTTTCAGTTTCCCCGGACGGAAAGGCTCGGTATGTGTTTAATTTGTTTTTTGATATCTCTTTAAAAGAAGGTTTTCTTAAAATTTCAGAAACTAAAGAATTACTCTCAAGTGATATATACGTAGTACTGACGAAACCCCGTGACGCAGGTGTGTAAGCTCTCTTGTTGAGATGAAAGGACTGTTAATATGTGAGAACAAAAACACTATATTCACAGTGAACTGATTTATTTAAGAGAAGTAAGTGTACAACTGTTAATATGACGTTATTTATGGTATGTAAGAGTGAGTGTTCTATTACAAAAGGATGGCGTCATAGAGCATACAAGTCTATAATAAACAATATTCAAGGCGTGACATTTAAACATACAATCGACATTTTATTTTAACAAGGACATTAGCTGGATCCCACCAAATAAAAAACTTTTGAGTAACGACTATAATTTCATCAAACCCTCAGATAATGGTGTTTTGCGTATTTTTTGTCGTCATATTTATTATTAGTACAATTTTTTGAGTAAATGAATATTTAAAAAAATGATTGATTCAGGAAACTATTCCAGTCTTTATATAATTAAACTTTTGCTTATAGAAACTCAATAATAACGACAAATATAAAAATAACTTAAAAATGTGGACATTCACATAAAACGTTCGTCAGAAACTAGCTTGTCATCCGAATAGCAATGTTAGATATATAACATTACTATTTTCTTTGTAAATCTGTAATAATCATATATAATTTAAAATAAGGGTCTCAAGATGAACATTAAACTTATAAAATATTTCTATCAAATGAAAAATGTGGAGGCGCCGGGTATCGATCCCGGTACCTCTCACATGCTAAGCGAGCGCTCTACTCTGTAAACGTAGTCTGTTGAAAACACGATCTACTTTATAAGAATAATTGAATGTAATATCACATAACTCTTACATAAATAATGGAGGGCAACAGCTGATTCACTCTCTCATATATTTGTAATTTATAAAAAATAAGTGTACACTACGAGTTACCGTTGCAAGATCTGGGTCTCGATATAGCACACTAAGACGTATCGCTTTCTGATCAACCGGTCTCAACCAGAATCAAAACGAATTGATTGATTGATTTGATTCCAAACACTAACCACATAACTCGTCTAACTAAATCGTCACAACGACTCGCTTTTGAGTTGTGGCATTTCTCAGTGGTCGCTGTTGTTATTAATATATAAATAATATAAATAAATATCAAAAAATATATAAATTATAAATAAAACGTCCATTCATTCGAGTTTCTTGCCGGTTCTTCTCGATGTCTGGGTTGTTTTCCGAACCGATAGTATATTTGACGTTCATAAGCGCCTTCTCAGGGCCTAAATTGAATAAAGGATATTTTGATTTTGATTCTCTGCTCTGACTAGCATAAATTCAATGTAGGTGTTTGAGTAATAAGTGTGTATTCTCGCGATTTTTGGTCATTTATATTAATAATGATTATTATTTTATAAATAGTAACGTAAATTTTATAATCATCATTTCTTTGTACTTAGTGTATCAGCTCGTGTCTATTTTCTATCTCAGAAGCTGGGACTTGAATATATATAATGTATACAGTATTCTATGTATGTAAGTCTATTAAAACGCCTTTCACTTTTACTAATATTTGTAACTTTGCAAGTAATGTATGATAATTGAATATTATTTAATTAATAATGATTTTAGTGAAGATCTAAATTCTATAAGTTGCAGTATTTTTTTTTCTTAATTTTATAATAATATATTTTAGTTAAAGTCTGTTACGCTCTCAAAGAATATAACGAGGTTTGCTGCGTTTTTTTTTCTTTTTTAGAAGGCAGCACAGGTCGGTTATATTAGCTTGGTTTTAACCGATTTATCGCATCTTCAGTTTGAAAATTTGCACCAAGCATTTAATAATTTTTCCCGGCAGCTGCACTCGAGTCTTAAAGAGTCACTCATTTAAGGTTCTACGTATTACCAGTTGGCACATTATCATTTAATATCAGCATATATTTTGGTTACACCCTATAACTTACTTAGATATATATTTTTAACCTTGTGAAGTGTTTTACATACTTAAAGTATTTTCTTTAGGAGCTGATAAATGTAGTAACAAAATAAATAACATTCTACGGAAGCAATGAAAATTGTTGCGAGCCTTCTATTGAGCATTATTATATCAAATTTTCACATTGCTCTACTGCCTTACTCGATCCATCTGTACTTTAATATTGCCATTTTGCAAGCGTTTGTCGAATTATCTTGGACATTTTGTTGTACGGTTCACTGCGTTTTACATTTTGTCCCTCCGAAAACATCTATACGTGCATAAGTGGAATTAAAGTATATGTTGTATGTATGGATTAATTTTTCGGTACGGCTGAATCGATTTTGATGAGATTCTTACTGGAAAATAGTGTGCTTCTTAGATGTTCACGTTCAGAATCGCAACCGTGATACCTGGAGTGTGACACCCACGCAAACGAGCCAATAGGAACAAACCGAAACCGGAAGTTTTTGGCGGGATCTTGGAATATCATGTAATTGTTTTTATATTTTTCAATAATCTTGTGTTATTTGGCTCTATATTCTGTAATACTGGTGGTTTTTTACATAATATAGTTTGGTAATTGTGCACAAGTGAATTGAAAGGGAAATAATACGACACGATTCCGACTTCCCACAAAAACTCCCTGCAAAGTTCTAATAACACGGTCACTATTTTGTTGGTTAATTGTAATGATCGCGAGAAACTTGTAATATCATTACCTACACGACAATGCCAGTAATAATCTATAAGAAAATTGGTTGCCAAAAATAAAACCGAAAACGTTCCTTAATGATATTCATTGGTTCGACTTCTAATAAAATTTAATCGATATTAAATTCATCTTACGGCGACATATGTAGTAGCCTCAAAAGGTGAAAAATAGTGTAGGCCATATATAATTACTTTTTACAATAGTGGCTACGCTTTAATAAATAAATTTAACAGAAATAACTTGAAATCAGTAAAAGGTAATGTTTAAATCCTTAGTTCACAAATTGGTCCAGGTGGACCCAGGGGGTCTATGGAAGACTCGACGGGGGTATACGTTAGTGTGACAAAAAAATGGGGGTTCACAATTCGTAAGCGGCGGTTCACGAAAATATATCTACTTTCGATAGAAGGACTAAAATGTCGGCTTGACTTCTATTTGTATTTATGTTATTTGTAAAAACTTGCTTATTTCATATCAGTACGTACGTGTCGAGACTTGCACATTTCCATAGTTAGGTCGAATCTTCACATTTTTTGTAGAGTTTCGGGAATATGGTAGAAATGTAGCTGCAGGGGGTCAACTGGAACCAGCTAAATTTTGAAAGTGGTCTATGATAAAAAAGTCTGGGAACCTTTGGTTTAAATGATGATGACAAATTAGACAAAATATTTAGTTTCAATGAAACATTTCCCGAGACACCAGCTGCTTTAATAATATAATGAATAATAAATCATCAATGTATGCATAGTAAATATTACATGATGTAAATATATGGAGGAACAAATACCGCTGTTCCTGTTATATTATTCAAGAAATTCAAAACAAAACATCCTTCGTATATCCCGTTCGCTAAAATGTCTGTGTACCCACCGGTAGACATTGTAAGTCGAGTTTGAATATCGACTCGGGCTAACGTTCGCTGCCAGATTTTACTCGAAATTGTCCAAAACTCGGTTGTGTTTACCGAATAATACGAGGGAACTGAAAACAAAGTACATTCAAGTGAGGTAGTTTACTTCGGAAGTTTTTGAAGTAACGAGAACCGGTAGCGCGGAAACATTCGAGACTTTAGAAATGTTAACAATATTGAATAATTGATTGAATTAATTTGAAAATTGGGGTCTAATTAATTTGAAATATTGCCTGTTGTTTTACAAGAAGTTTTTATTTATTTTATCTATTTCATAATTCACAAGTAGGTCCCCTGCAATGATGCAGTGAGTTTCCAGCATACTGGAAATTGTTGGGGCTACATTACTATAAGCACTGATCATATATAACGCATATAATATATTTCGAATAATTCTAAAAGTAAAAGAACTAATATAAAAGCTCCAATACTCGCTACAATTATCTTGGTAATATTTAGTACGACTTTATTACTGTTCTATCTAATAACTCCAAAAGTGAGTGTTAATAAATACACCAAGTAAGAATTTCATGAATTCACCATCATGACGAAGATCTTCTAGACTTGCCACAATTGAAAATCACTGGCAAATGTGGCAGCCAGCACATGCTCAATTGTGCGCGCCATTGTAGTAATGTTATGGCATAATTTTATGAATGAATATATTTCAATATCTTATAACGTTTAATTTATTTTATATTTACATATCTTTATAACTCTTATTTTTTTCACTACTGTATTGTCCGTGTATTTGCTACAATACATATATTTTCTTTCTTTCTATTTTTGATAGTCTAATAATTTTTAAGTACATTTCAACCTTTGTAGGTTACTAGCGGGCCCGGCGGATGTTGTCCCGTCTTGATAATTAAAAAAACCTTGACAAATTATGCACCCAAACCATCCTCATAAATCACTTTATCTACTGGTTAAAACCGCATGAGGTTTTTTGAGTTTATCGCAATCAGACAGACAGATAAACGTGACAAAGGACTTTGTTTTACACTATGTAATGATACATATTTTCAGTTCATTTCGGCAGCTGCATGCTGGTACAGACCTATCCATGCTTCGTAAGAATTGGAATGGAAAAAATGTCTTAAATTATTGACTCTTCTAGTGTGTCTGTGGATTGTCATTGTGCGAGGTGAACGAGCTGATCCGACGCAATGGTGTGTTAGGTAGGTAAGTAACGATGTTTGCTGGCTCTCGCTCGGACCCTAAGTCTAATTTGAAATGTGACCGGAATTTATCAAGTGTTCCCGGTGGTTATTTGCGGGACCACCTGGCGCGTTCCGTTTTTCTTCAGCGTCGACGTTTCGCGAGAAATGAAGAGAAACGGTCGCCCATTAGCACCGCCTTATTTATAAACAATGCTTATATTTCAGAGCTGAATGTCGGTCGGCGAGATCGTTTTGTTCATTATTTTTCATTGCAAATAAGATTTATTCCTCGGGCATCTCTAGTAAATAATTCAATTTTATATACATTTTTATGAACGAAGTAAAACTATGTAAATGTTTTAGTTGAAATGACCTCTTGTATGTAGGAGTAAAGTCATTTGTGTGTGTGTATACATCAATATAAGTTAGAAATGTATTCAATTTGGTTTGTTTTAACTATGAAAACGTTATGTTACGGACTGACTCCGCTGTTAATTCTGTTTTTTTTTTTCAAAACTAAATAAATGCGTTGTTTGAGAGATTCCATAATGTAATTTTTCATGCCTCGAAAACCTCGTCGCGGGTCCATAAGAAATTAAGACTCGGCCTTCGGTCGATTTTTATTTAAACAAGAAAGTGGAAGATATTTTATTTTGTTGTAGAGCATTAATGAAATCAACTCGTAATGGAAGACCTCGGGACGAGACGCAAACCTCAGAAATGTTTTAAGTTTTTCTTTCCTTTCCATTTTGAGATATCTCGATTGTGTTGTTTTGGTAATTTAAGATGTTTCGGCAAGTTTAAACACCCTCCTTTAATATAAAAATTGAATTTCGATTAGTTTACTGATTACATTACATTTCTACATAATTTTGGACAATTTACGCTGTTTTGAAGGCTTCAAGTACGGAAATCCTAAGTGTTAATTAGTTTTTTTTTTCAGATTAAAATATTGTTCATAATATAATAATAAACATAAAAAAAATTATGAGAAATTTAGGTACCTAGTGAAATACTTTATATTGATGAATATGTCAGAGGTAACTGTTGGTATTAGTATATTGAAAACTAATATAAATACAAGAATGAATAGTATTTTCTTTTATATTTGAAAGATATTTTTTTATTATTTGAATGAAATGAATTGATGCTAATCTGAGCACCATTATTTTAACTTATGCTTTCTACCAATTGGCACATTGAAGACAATCACATAGTAGTACACAATGATTTTATTAATGTGATGTCCTAAGTGACAGTTTTTTAGACAATTTTTTAGCTCTTTGACATTTACAAAGTCAAATAAACTCAAGTCTCGTCATACAACACCGTCATATTTCATTTTATGCTTAATTTGAAATATATGACATCTTGTAACGTATTTCATTGAAATGTTCAAGGCATTTTTAATCTACATAAAATCTCCAAGGTGTAATTGGATAAGGAAGAATACTATATTAGACTAAATATATTCGCGGTAAGTCATTATTTTCAAATAACATGTAAGACATAAAGATGCTTACTGTGAGGAATTCTTAGAAGATGCTTTACGGTTGTGTACATTTCGTTTTAATTGTATATTGACCTTCTTATTATCTGCGAAATGAGCACATTCAAATTGTTGTACATATTAGTGCAATTAAGAGAACAAAATATACATACAATACATGTAGGATGGCTCACAAGTTTCTATTAATTATTACTCTCTATGGTCTCAATTTTTTTTCTATGTGGTAAAATGTCCTCAGAACCTTACCCTTTTAATAGATCGATACCAGACGAACAGGACACTTTAGGAGAGAAGTTTAACGGCTCCCTTCATTTTTATTGGCAATTCTTATTCAAATAAGGGCCGGCGCGCGCTGTAATCTGCGTGACATACTGGCCTGTATGTCCGTTTTTTTTCTTATTTATCGCAACCTCGCCCGGGGCCCGGTCGGTCCATTTCTCTCTGTCGTGCTTATCCGTATATCTGACGGGTAACTGACGCATCTTAGATATTTCTGCTTACCTTGTACTTTAATATTTTAAATAAACTTGTGGTAAATAGGTTAGGTGACTACCACCACTACATATTTTACATATTTTCTATGTACGTATGTATACTAACACCCTAAAATTATTCATAACATCTTGATTATTAGAAATTGAATAGCAATGTTTTATTTTACTTTCATCACTTTTCTCACAGAACTAAATTATACTTAGAACGTTGGTAATCATTCAGAACTATATTAGTGTAGTTAAATCGACACTGTTCTCTGAAATAAAATATCGAATGACCGAAAAACATTCTATATGAGGAATGTATCATGGAAAGTTACTTGAGCAAGTTTTAAGTTTAGACAGTACAGTAGCTGGAAACCACGACAAACAATTTAAAATATTGCCTTGAAGTATTAATAGTTTAGCGGAAGTATACTCGTGTACTGTATCGAACGAAGTGGGTACTATGCGTGTAAGCTTTCGCTTAACGAGGCTATGATATATTCGGCAGTATAGGATAGTTTCTCTATTTAACGTTCAAGTTCAATATCTGTAATAGATACACTACATTTTAAGGTTTACATTTGTATAATCTGTCATATTTATCGTTTATGATCAGCTAAGTTGTTTGCTTGATGGCCAGCTAAGTCAAAAAGCTATAATGAAAGGTTTATTACATATAGACACAATAAAAAACTCTTATTACCTTTTGGGTTTTATCAATACTGTATTTGCTTACTTTATTCTTTAGCGTTCGACTACAACCTCATCTGATGACGATTAAATGACGATATGGTTTAAGATGGTAAAGACGCTAAACCTATAGGAGGCTGGCTCTCAAGTGCAGCTGCGAGAACACACCAACAAGTGCTTAGCGACAGATTTTCAACTTGAGAATGGTAGCTAGCGGGCGGCGGACTTAGAGAAAGCCCCACCACCGTGTTTATTGTTTCATCACGATGTTTTCCTTCACCGAAAGGTCCGACTCAGGATTCGAACCTACGACCATCGACGTAGTGTCAGAACACGCTATCAACTGGGCCATCATCGCTTCAAGGTCTAAGCAACTAGGAAATACTGAATTTATAATGTTAAAAAACGTACGTCGCTTTTAATTTGTTTTGTAACTTTAATTTCGTATTATCATCTTCTAAGAAGCAATTTCCAGGAGCAGAGGGCTCGCGTAATGTGTCTAGTTAATAAAGGAATTAAATTAGAGTTTTAATTTTAAAAATACATTATTGTCGGATTTATCTAGATATATATACCTCTCAAAATAAAGCAATAAATAATAATAATAAAATACTTTTTGTACTCGGTGACATTGTGACGTCAATAAGTGTGACATTAACATCCTAAAAGCTTACTTCATTTATATAGGTTACGTGTGTAAGCGAATTTCGGAATATTCGAGATTCCAGAGCTTGGATAAACAGAATAGTATGTAAATTTTATTGATGAGATATCGTTGTAGGATTCTTTATTAGAAATCCCTGGTTGTCGGGTTGCGTTCGGACCACATAAAATGTGTTTTTACTGGCGCTACCGCTCCACTCATACAACCTCCAGGCCCCGAGGCGAATCGACTGCGGTACTTTTAAAGGGTTTTCCGGCATCTTTTACATCACAATACTTCCTAATATATATTTACTTATGTATACCGCTTAAATTACTTTTCAGTATTTGAATGCACAATGTTATTTGATTATATTCGAGTGAAGGATTCAGAGAACCTCTGTTTCGGCTGAGTGCCTCAAGCGCTCGCCTTAGTAGTCCGGTGAAGCTGTGTTACGGCCTATGCCGTAACGCAGTCTGCAAGCAGCCTTCACCCCCCACGCCTACACGCGCCTTGACACGTAAGGACAGCCCGCGAGTCCCGAACTCGTCGACTCACCCCGACCACCCGCACCGAAACATCACCCTCGCGCGCCTACGCACGCGCCGCGCGGACACTCGGACTTAAGCTAGCAAACTGTCGACTCGTTAATTATTTATTATACATATCATACATAACAAGAGTTTTACTTATTAGTAACCAGCAAGAATATAATAATATCAGAGCTATCGAAGCGCAAACAAGCTGTTAAGACCTTGTTAGGACAAGCGCGTAGTTAGTTCGAAAAAAAAGGAACCTTTCTGTTCTTGGGTTAAATCTATACAAATTTTGAATACTAACATAATAATAAAAACCCCGTTTCTGTGATCTACAGCTATCATTTCATCCAATCCCTTTTTAATTCATTGTCTCTTTTGTATAGCTTTACCACGATGGGCCACAATCTCGTCTTTTAAAACTTTCAAATAACTTTTGGAAAAAATAACTCTTTCTGTAACATTAAAATCTAGTATTTTTATTAATAACCCTAACTAAAAAGTCCCAGTTTTCAAATATTGTTATTTTAGGTGTACAGCTTGCAGTGAATATTTTTAGACCCATTTTCTTGTACTTACCTCAGTTAAAAATTATCTTTATGAATCTGAAAGTAATAGTTGCGGACAATTATCTTGTTTAGTGCCTGTTTTGGAAAATTTCCTCTATCCACTTTACGACAAATCTTTAATTCTATCATTGGATTTAGAAGTCTTTAGCAATTAAAATTTCTAATTGAAATTTAGAAGACAAACAAATCTGTAAAATTGTAATCTCTCTGTACTAATGATATAATTAGTGTTATTAGTTTTAAGTTAAACAGTCATGGTTTTGCCTCGACCGTGTATATGTACAGATACGCAATCGGTGGCGTAAATATAGGGTGGTAGAGGTGACAAAATGTCACAAGGAACCGGCTGGTAACTACTTCAGCGGTTTATTAAATTTAAATAACAAGATGATGATTTTTACTGTAGCCCCATACATTTATCACAAGTTTCACAAATGGTATAGTTACGTCACTTTAGGCAGTAGACTTGACACACCGAATTCCAAGAGACATCCAATCTTTTCATGTGATATGCTTACTTAACAGTTCAGTATCCCTAAGTGTACGACCAGAGTGGACGCTACAGTCGAGCGTCGAGCGTGGCGTCGCGTCCGGCGTTCGTTTCAAAACTTTCAAACATATGCGTTAATACGTGAGTGTCCTGAGTGGCGCGCGAGCGTCGCTCTTGGACGCTGGACGCACCGCCGAACGCAGATGCACTCAGGCCGTACAATAAGAGTTTATAATTTTGTTACAGGCTGTGGTACTACCGCCACTAGCGAGGTGGCCCTACGAGAACGGGTTCACGTTCACCACTTGGTTCCGACTGGATCCCATCAATTCAGTTAACATCGAGAGAGAAAAACCCTATTTATATTGGTAATTAATTTTTCTCATGCACATATCTTTGGTTTCTGTCTGGTCGGTTCAGAATACCATAGCAATTATTTTCAGTTTTAAGTCAATTATTGTAAAAAACTGTCAGCTCCACTGAGAGAGACAATTTTTGCTGAAAGCCTAAAACATGAACTAGTATAAAACGTATCAAATATTCTGTATGTGGCTCGCTATACACGGTGTCTGCTACACCTGCGACCACTTCTCGTTAATTTTTAATTTATGTTGAGTGGATCTTGTACATTTCAAGAGTAGTCTCTCGTCCCTTTTTATATTACTCGGTGTAATTTTGTAAATTTTATATATATTGAAACATATATAATAGACTGGCTGATCCGGCCACGCGTTGCTGTAGCTCAATTATTACATGTTGAATTAAATAAAACACCATAAAATAAACTGGAGTTGAAAAATAAATTCAAAATCAGAATGTGACGTGTATGAAGATCAATTCAAAATCGAAATGAGATATCTATAACAATCGATCCTACAGTTTTCGGTCAACAAACTAATTTAAAGCGTCATCTGATCGAGACTGATGAAACTTACAATTAATAACAGTAATCAACACTGATAATCATTTAATTCTTAATTAAAAAATATTGAGGCCATTAATCGAAATATAAATTATCGTATCTCTCACGTTGAATCAAATCAAAATAGATCGGTTAAAGTAGTTTCAGAGTTCATCCTGGACAAACATCATGGCACTGAATTTTTATATATTTAAGATTAAAAAGGAAACTATATAAAATTTTTATTTACAGTTTCAAAACAAGCAAAGGCGTTGGTTACACGGCCCACTTTGTTGGCAACTGTCTCGTATTAACATCGATGAAAATTCGCGGCAAAGGATTCCAACATTGCGTCAAATACGAGTTTCAACCAAGAAGGTAAGTTATTTTTTATTTTAACTACCGTCTATTTTAACCTGTGCTGTTTTTAAACGTGTTGAAATATCCCTGTGAGGAATATCACGCGGTGCGCCACACGGCCCGCCCGCACGACTAGTTCGTTCTGGCTTATCATACTTACCGACATACACTTTGTGTAGTATTTGATCCGCTCCTAAAAGTCGTAGCGTGATATTTATAGCTTATAATCTTTCTCGACAAACAGACTGTAAAATGTATATATAGCTTTATAAGTATATGTAGTAGCGTTGGACATTACCACGTTCAAATAAACAAAAAAGCAAACTAATTTTTGATTCACACAATCAATGAATTCTGCAAGAGTTTTAACCCTTAATTAAACGCATTGCATGCATTGAATTTTAAAACGTGTTTTATAGTAATTTAGTAATAGGATACTTACAAAGTAAATACTAAAAAATCAGGTAATAATTTTGACTTTTTTAAAGTTATATGTAGTGATCCCAAAAACCTGCCATATATGTTATCCGATGACATTTTCAAATGTAACATTAGACATTGATAGCTAACCTGAAAACAGATGACGAGTATTATTTCGTTCAATTGGGTAAATCGGTAATTTATAGAAAACTAGAAAATATTGAATATAACTCCAAGTAACACACTCAACTTTATCACTACACTAGCTGTTACCCGCGGCTCCGCACGCGCATTTTTTAAATTTAATTAAAGAAATGTAAAATTATGAGTAGGTGTGTGTGTACATTACAGAGATGCTTTTTCAAAAACATTTGTAACTACGACACGCACGCCCTCTACTGTAACATGTAACGTGCACATCATTACATAGTATAAAACAAAGTCCCCTATCGCGTCTGTATGTCTGTCTGTTCGCGATAAACTCAAAAACTACGGAACGGATTTTCATGCGGTTTTCACCGGTGGATATAGTGATTAATGAAGAACGTTTTAGTATATAATTTGTCAAGGATTTTTCATAATCTGGGCGGGACAACGACTGCCGGGCCCGCTAGTTAGATATATGAATACTAAATAGTATATCGAATGGGATGGGATTTATCATCAGCAACATACCTGGAACTTTAACCTACTGTATACCACCCCCAATGCTCACTAACACTATATAAGAAAGTAATGAAAGTTTTGAGTTATACATTATCGAAAAATATGTGTTAAATCTTTTATTATATAGATATAATATACCCATATTGCCGATATAATTAAGTTATTCTTATACGTTGCTATAATCACTGAGTATGTAGCCGCAAACGCTGTAAATAAAACAAAATGGCCGCCCAATTAACCAAAAGGATAATATAATTCAAATTACATAAAAATATATGACTTTCAATTATGTATATTTATTCTTGGAGTCCAGTACAGCGCACGTCTCACGCGCTTGTTCACAGTAAACAACATATTTTAATCAATTTCTCACGAGGACGAATACAGTTCATTACTACACATTGTAAAACAAAGTCCTCTGGTCTGTCTGTTTATCTGTTCGCGATAAACTCAAAAACTACAGAACGGATTTTCGTACCGTTACCACCAGTACCACCAGTAGATAGAATGGTACATGGGTAAGGTTTAGGTATAATTTGTCAAGGTTTTTTTTATTATCATGGCGGGACAACGTCTGCCGAGCCCGCTAGTTTAAAATAAAATAGCTCATTAGTTAGTATCTGCCTGTAAAAATCTCGTGAAAATGGGTCCAACTAATTTGGAGATAGCATTGCAGACGAAGTCTTGGCTAACAAAATAAAATAATCTAAGTTACTTCTTATATTGTGATTTATCTACCAGTGAACACCCCGTGAAAATCGGTCCAACCATTTTGGAAATAGCAATGCGGACCAAGCCGCGGACAAACAAAATAGAATATGTCAACCGCCATAAATTCGGCTACCTGCCAGTAAAATTCCCGTTAAAATAGATCCAGCTGGTTTGGAGATTACCCGGAACAAACAAACAAACAGACAGAATATAATAATATAGAAAACCAAACCAAATATTAAAAAAAAAATTGTTATTGGTAGTCATATCCGTTCATCAAAAAGTTGTTAATTTAATTTTACATACACACGCTTTATTTTTATAATACGTAATAGATTACAAATAAAAAATTAGAAACAAAACAAACGTAGAATAATCTTTTTGAATAGGAACACAAAATAAACTTTGAAAATGATTGCGATAGAAACATACCACGTTACCATGGCAACGTATAGAATATTAACTCTAACACGCAAAAAATATCCGATTTTGAAACATTCTTCATGGCGCTCCGCTCCTATTGGTTTTAGCGTGATGATATATAGCCTAAAGCCTTCCTCGATAAATGAGCTATGTAATCCCAAAACATTTTTTCAAATCGGACCTGTAGTTCCTGAGATTAGCGCGTTCAACCAAACAAACAAACAAACAAAATCTTCAGCTTTATATATTAGTATACATTCAAATATCAAACAAAAAGATTTGTAACTTACCCACCAAAAGTGATGTCGTAACTTTTTCTTCTGTAACATCTATGATATTTTCTATGGTTTTCACATGTAATTAAGTTGACAATTGGCAACACTATGCATTTAACGGTTGAATCTCTGGTATAATGTCTTTTTCTTTCGAAATATTATACTAAGATTATCCGTATGGGCTTAAAAAGGAAAATTATTGTTTAGTAGTATTGCGACAAATAAGGATTTCAAAGTGGAATCTGTAATAATATGTGAATTGTTAATTAATTGCTTAAACATTCCGAATTCGCGAGAGCCGAATAAAGTAAAAATACCCACGTCGCAAACAGTTATTCCAGTTTTAATAAAGTTGAACGTCAGTTTGTGATGACGGTTCTCCGCTGTCACTAGAAAGTTGGAACAATCGTCGTACTGTTAATTTTATATCGTATATGTATGTTTTTTAATTAGTTCATTGTGTATACATTTAGTTGTTGACACGGGTACAAAAAATATTATTATAAGCAGATATATAATATATCATTGATTCAAATACTTAAGGGTTCTCTTAAGGATATTTGTTTGCCGATAGAACATGTGGTCAGTTGTAAGAGGAATGTGAGGGTTAACTAGTTCACGATATACAATTTATAATCTTTGTAGGATTGTCATAGTTCTCACGAACTCACGTGAAATCTAAAGAAAATAATATTATAAATACGATTGTTTGTTTGTTTGTCACGCTATAACTGCTCGACCGTTTATCATGAAATTGTATACCTGTTGCTAGAGCTACAGATAAGGATATAAGGTATTATAATATACCTTTCATACTGTTTCCGAGAAATATTAAAATTCAGAGAATTATAAAAATTAGTAACAATATAAAACAAATAGCCTGCAAATCCACCAATACTATTATAGTGGTAGGCTTCTTCGAACCAGTGCTAATTTTTGTACCACAGCTTCCAGACTTCAATCCTACATACAAACTGTTACTAAGTTTGTATACATTTTTCTGTTTGAATTGTAAAAGTTTATTGTATCTATGAGTTTCGTTTTATTAATCGAGTAGAATATCACGAGGTCCCAGAAATAGAACGAGACGTTAGATACAGTGACTACTCTAGATACTAGGATAGAGACAAACTATGTTTATTGCAGATGGTACGCCATAGCAGTTGTGTACATATACAACAGATGGACGAAAAGCGAGATCAAATGTCTGGTGAACGGGCAGCTTGCGTCCAGCACGGAGATGGCCTGGTTCGTCTCTACGAATGATGTAAGTAATTAAAACACCAATATTTATTATCAACTTTGTTAATAATACAAATGACTTTGTCTTGATTATTTTTGAAATCTGTTTACTCATAATGAGATATAGTATTTTTCTTATCGTTCATTACATTGATCTCTGTCTAACATTTTTATAAACATTTGGAAGATTATGCTGGTTAAGCCGTAGGTTACTGTTGTAATGAAACCCATAATAAAAGTGTCAAACAAATCATTATGTAAACAAAACTAAATATATAAATATATACAATATGTTTACGAAATTGTATTTATACTATTAAGAATATGTTAATATATAAAATACAAGGAAAGAACAAGATAAAGCCGCAATTTCGTGTGTCATTTGGATTAAATAACATCACAAAAGTTTCAGTAACATAATCCTTCTTATAGTTTATCAAGTACTTAGGCACCCCATAACTTCAACTGAAAGTAAAAGGCGTTCATAACTATATGGGATGCTAGCATAATACATTCGGTTATCTCAGGACGAGCATCCCTTGCCGTTGACAACTTGCTCGTTCGTTTCGTCACGTACGTGCCGTTAGAAGCAATTTATTACAAGTAATTTTATGCAAATACTTGGCGGTATACGCGAACGCCATAATAACGCCACAGTTCAAGTTTAAAGCAAGACGATAAAGGTGTTTTGAAACATAAAAGTATTTAAATAACATAGTGTATTTAAAAAAAAAATTAAATAAAATATATATCATTTGGCGAGTAAAGTTCTTTTGATTTGATGTTTTCATCTGATTTAATTATTATTTCAGATAAAATGACGTGACGGTCATTCTATTATTTGCATTGCTTTGTAGTTTTTTGTGATTAATACAAGTAGGATATCATCAAATAAACCCTCGAAACGAGTGACGTTTTACACTATGTAAAATAGAAGGAGTATGATTTATTATGACATAAATTGAACACGAAATGAAGTCGATAATATTTTTACCTTTGCGAGATATAAAGTTATTTCGTAGGTCATAAAGGCGAAGCTTTTACGACTCGACAGTGATGTGCGAGATTTATTACGACATAATACAACCATAGGAATCATTGATCGGTTCATTATTATCCGGCCATAAGAGATTTGGAGGGTTATGTACTTGTCCATACATAATTAGTTTTACTTGTTCTCCCTAGAGTATTATTACATATTCCGTTCGTTCCATTCCATTTCCAATTTAGACAATGTTCAAAGTAAAAATATATTTACAAGTGCACGTAGCCAATTAAGCTGAAACTTGTATACACAGCACGTCTGCACGTTTTATGTTCACCTGGTATTGTTAATTGGGGTTTCATTTTGTTTACTGCGTGAATGTTGGAGATATTTTATTTTATTTATTGAACTTACTATTTCTTTCTACTTTCTACTAACTATTACAAACGGATATTTTGAAGCTGTTAAATAAAAAAGCTACTATTTATTTCCTATTCATTTTAACACCGCGACTGCTGGTATAGAAAAATGTCATGGTTGCCTGTTGGTTTTAAAATCTATCATCAAATTAGCTGCCTGTACACGACGAGCACTTTCCCCGCGTGAAAACGCTTTCGCGAAAAATTGCACGTATAAAGAGGCAAACAATAACAATCACTTATAAATTTACGTAAGTATACGCTGTTCCGTGTTAAATCATGTCCTCAAAGGCAGCTAATAACGTTCTATAATACAGTTTGCCTAGATATTAGAGTTATTTTAAGATATCTGGTCAGTAAATGAAGAAAGGTGCCTTGTAAAATACTACCAAGAAGAAATCTATTAAGAGGTAAAAATATTATCTTAGGCGGAGAAGTGCTAATGTAGGTTCATTTTTTGGGAGTTTTCATAAACACCGAAGTTTTATAACTCAACTATTTCTTAACAATCGTATAACTTATGTAAGTGATATTTTAATGTTATTTTATGTTGATAGAAGTGTCGTTTTGATTCGACTAGAATGCAAAACACAACCCAGCCACGTACGGCTTCATCTTGCATGCACACACCACCCATGAATATTGAATGCGCTTCACACGTGGTCATGCATATCTCTCATTAAATATGGGTAGGTTGGTATGGTTTGCGGGGTGGTAGGGTGTCTGTACCGCGGGGTGGTAGGGTGTCTGTACCCGACTGGATCGCGACCACCGTACACCAGGTGGAACACCCGCCATAGTGGCACGTTTAGGCGTGTCGCGTTCCGGAAGCTGAACCCCCCCCTATTCTTGCATTTATACTTTACATAAAAAAAAAAAAAAGCTATGCAAATGAATTGTAGATATTATGATAATCACTTGTACAGTTTATCTATATTTGTCGTATTTATTACTGATGCGGTGTAAATGTGTTTATAACATCATTCATCATTATGAAGATATCCCTATAATGTAGTAATGCATTCTTGTCGATCGATAACACAAAAACTATGCTCTGTATTACGAAAACAGTCAAGTTGCAATATAAGTTACGTTTACCTATAATCATTGCGACACATCGGCCACCTGCAGCACGACGCGATAATACGAGGAATTGGGGACTCGTGAACACCCTTAGGATCGTGAGAACCACCTCAAATATTAAATCCCGAATTGAAGATACTATTCATCGAGATTTCGAGCAGTTGTCGCATTTCTTACATAGGTAAGGTCTTACATCTGGTTGGATTAAGTTTAGTTTTGTTGAACTACTATTGTCTCACATCTCGGGCTGTAGTCACATTTTAGTTTTAGATTTAGTACAAGTTACTTGTAATGTTTTGATATTTAAAAATATCTAATATTAAACGTGCATTTTTTTGTACCTCGCGGATTACCCCACATAATTATTTAGACGTCAAGTATATATTTACAGTATTATCAATATTATTGTTTATGTTATCAGTTTACAGAAGGTTCCATCTTCAAGGTGCCGACATTTCTAAGTAAAACATCTACTAAATAAAGGTCGTAAACAGCCAACTTGCTTTTGTTGTTCTTAATTGCCAAGAACAACTCTTGGATTGCAGTGTCTCTGGGAAATTTTGTTCTCACTCTTACTAAACACACTAGACACCTATCTTATCAGTCGCAAACTAACATTGACATTCTTTATGTGGCTAGTAAAAGAAAAGCATTATTTGATGACAAAAAAAAATTATACTTGTAAAAAAGGGAGAAAAAAAAAATATGCCATATTATTTATATGAAAACTCTTTATAACTGAAGAAATGTTGTGCCCATTAATTTCGTTATAAGCAATTTAAACTGTTCACAATCTTATAAATGAACACCTAGATGTGTACACGTTTTATGTATCTATCAGCGTAAATAATTAGT
Source organism: Antheraea yamamai (assembly GCA_036509395.1). Classification (NCBI taxonomy): domain Eukaryota; kingdom Metazoa; phylum Arthropoda; class Insecta; order Lepidoptera; family Saturniidae; genus Antheraea; species Antheraea yamamai. Next base: position 15,961,640 of record AP028437.1, on the reverse strand, counting down.
TTTATCAGGGGGATATGGGGTCCTTATACTTCTTTGCTGGTTCATAAGTATATGTATATCATAGGTATACATCATTAAATGTGCAAATTCGTGTGATGGACAGTGAATTATGTGGAATAATAGTTTTATTTCTCTCGTAAATAGGAACGTTTATTTAACTCATGGGATACAATCAATAATCTATATATTTGGGATTTTTTGTATGTATGTCGATATATGATTCGATGTCATTCACATTATATCATCAATTGATTCGTGTTTTTCAATTGTATACTTTTTATGTATATGATGTGTAGCAGTGGTTTGAACTGCTTAAAATTATGTATAATGTTCTTCTCAATAGAGTAATGTTCCAATGGTTCAATTTGATGTAAAAAATACATTCAATAAATCAAACTAAAATATCATGGAACTTTATTACATAGGTGTTACGTCTAAAATATACAATCTAATACGTTCAAGTATAAAACGTTATATAAAGGGTTTTACAATATGTCTTTATTTGATCTCGTACTTTCTTAGAATATAAAAATATGTTTCATTGGTAAATTATTACGTATTTTATCTACAAATACTTGTTTACGTGAAATTATTGTGCTTTGAATTGAAGATGAGGTTACGAAAGTGACTCGATACCTTGTAAAGGCTTTCGTGTAACCAGTTCTCTCTAGGCTTAGCGTGTTACCTTGAGCCTTATTTTCACTTGACATCGGAACACTAAAGCTTGTAGACAATTTCCTGCTTTAGTATTGCAATGATATTTCGATCCGTTATACTACAACTACAACTATTACAAATTGTTGAAAGTTAACGTTCAGATGAGACTAGACCAAGCGTTAAGAAAAGTTTTATTACTTTTTTGGGGTTCAGTTCCCAAATAAAGAAAGATATGCACAAGCTTACGTTGTCTCTCCTATCTTTAAAAGGTTCTTTATATCTTTTAAACGGTAATAGATAAATGGCTGTGGCTTGTCGTATGCACTATTATGAAGGAATTTTAGAGTGTATGTACCCGACTAGATCGTTACTATCATGTACCTGGTCATAACCAGCCACAGTGACTGTATTTTATATTGTCGCGTTTTGAAATCAGTTAGCGTATATTCAGCTACTTAGAGGTTTGCAGATCGACGTCACAGGAATCATTGATGATGAATTGTAGATTGTATCGTCATAATCATCAAGCATAGTGCCATCATCGCGTATGATACAATACAAATAAATATTTTGTCAAAAATAATAAAACGGGTGTATCTTAAGGACACACGATAGCAGTGAAACGTGTGTATTACATGGAAAAATTTTAATTAGGAAAAAACAACAAAAACCAACGTCCACACTTGTGTGTGGTTATACTTTAACGTCTGAAATAAAATAATTAACAGTAAAAACCAGACAAGTGTGAGTCGGATCTGCGCCAGTAGTCCTCAACTGAATGAATTAAATTATTAAGAATTAAAAATTTAAGCTATATTTCAACTCCCTAAACTACTTTAAAAAAAATTGGTCGTTGGCTTCCGAACCGACGCCTTCGTCGGTCCGTTTAATGTACAGTACGTTACCACTGAGCTACAGCTACATGACATTTCTACGAGTAATTATCAATCACGTAGAGGATTATTAGAAGTACAAAATGTAATAAGTAGGCTAAATCCTAATGACATATGTGTTTGTATCTTTGTCATGAGCCATTTTTGTCCTTTGATTTTCAAACCATAACGTTTCTAAACAAAGTTCACTTCAAATATTCCATGTTGACAAAGTTGAAAAATATGTGTAAACGAAACTGTCACTAATATGTTGTTACATTTATTTTATTGTATAAGAAAGTTAAACAAAGGTGACAAGATTTTTTCCTAAAACATAAACCTATATAATAATTACATTGCATTGTAGAAGATGAATCTCAATTAGAGTTCTGTCAGTAAGTGCGTTAAAGTTCTGTGAGTACGTGTGTTATTTCGATATTTGATAAAATAACTTTTCTCAATATTCTTGAGTCTTGAAGTAGGCCCTACGCGAATAGTGAACGGGCACGAAGTTGAGCAGCACAGGAGCAACCCAAGGGGTAATGGGAAGACATTTATCGGCAATATATGTATATAGGTTAGTTTTTATCTTAATTGGACTCTGTAGGTGATGCTCCGAACGGATTGTAGGCTTATTTAGAAATATTTTTCACATATCAACTGGGTATATATTCGCGTGAGTCCCTGTTTAGTTTGAATTCACACATGGAAGCGGTAGATGTCGCTGCAATCGGGTTGTTAGGTTTTTTAAGACTTTTAAAAATACAATTGAAACCGCTAATAACCGATTTAGTGCAGACGAAGTTGCATGGGTCAGCTAGTATAATATATTATCAGAACGAAACACTCAGTACACACATCCTACTCGCGTTGATTGTTTTAACACTGTACACATTTTATTAACAATATATTGGATAAAATTTAAAACTCAAGATTTAAGAATTTTTTAATAAATAGAAAACTGCAAAAACGAAACAACTTTTTCTTATAGTCGTGAGCCTGCTATTACGTGTATCTCTCATCCCTGTGTAGGTACGTTATCCGACCTCTTGGGCCCCTGCGTCTTAATGCACTTATCTTGAAAATTCTTCTGAGACCCGCTTATCGCCGACTACCCCCCTAAATTGTGCAGATTTTGTACAATTGCTTCGTTATTATCATCATATGATCGTATCACTTCCTCTCTTTTGATACATTCGAACGAAATACCCTAGTGTTTTAAGTTAGTTAGGGCTTCTTTGTTCTGTTTGGTTTACCAAGAAAACCGTAATTATACATATTATGATTAAATTTATATTTTATACTAGCGGGCCCGGCAGACGTTGTCCCGCCCTGGTTATGAAAAAACCCTTGATGAATTATACACTAAAACGTTCCTCATCAATCACTCCATCCACCGGTGAAAACCGCATGAAAATCCGTTCGGTAGTTTTTGAGTTTATCGCGAACAGACAGACAGACAGACGCGGTAGGGGACTTTGTTTTATACTATGTAATAATGAAATATAGGTCGACACTGGATTTTGAAATCGTTTATTTTCTATATATTTCCTAATATATAGAATAGAAGAATATAATTAATAAAATGTCTGTTCAGAGAAGAATGTTTTCTTTTAAATATGTTTGTTTTTGTAAATTATTTTAGACTTTTAAAGTTAATTCACCAAGTACATCGATATTCCTCGTTGTAAAATCAATTACTGTAAAACGTTATTTCTTGGTGTATCTATCATTCAAGCATTCAATGTTTAAACAAGTTTTCGCCGTAAAGGTGGCATAGGGGAAAATTTCTCGAGTTTATTGAACAAGAATTCTTCCAATAAATACTTCCTTCGTTTTATATTAAGGAACTTTGACAGTGTTTTACGCGGTTTTCTCTAGTCGCCCGAGTGTTTGTCACAAAATAAATGATCTCTGGTTAGTTTCGTCTCAATTTATTTCAAAAGAAATTTGTATATTGAAATAAATAAAATAAAAAGTCGATGCAGTCATAAGAACTGACGGCGGAAGTGAAACTCAAAACAATGGAATAACTGTATTCTTGTTTAATGTCTTAAATCAATTGCAGTCTGAGACTCTGAATTATGTGAATTTTATAATTTGTAAATTGAATTTTTAGTCTGGTTTTCACATGCACTCCGAATAATAATTATATATATTTTTATATAGTTTATTAATTAATCAAAAATATGATGTGCTGCACAAGTTCAACACAAAATATCAATATTACATGTACACAGGCCGCTATACTACGCGTCGCGTTGCAAGCGCAATACGTCACGAGCATGTCAACTTCATCGGTGACAAACCCATATGTTATTCCTCTACCAAAAATCGTTCAACGCGGCTAAAGAATTTTTCAAAAACTATTTTATCTCATTTCATATCTTTATTCTAACGATTATAACAATTTATAATTTTTGAATCTAAAAACTCTAATCTACATATATTCACAAATAGTCTCAGTGAGTATTAACAAATTTATTTAAGCAACTTAAAATTAAAAGAGAATTAGAATCTAGTCTTAGTCTTTAAAAATGCATGTTATGTACTATTCTAGTGTAAATCTTATTGGTGTTTCAAAACAAATAAATAAATTAATTAATATTTGTAAGATTGTTATTCAAAAGAACTTTGCAACTCGTGCGTATATTTTATTTATTGAAATCAGAATTAGGGATGTTTTCTGTGAATCTGAATACTATTTCTAAATACCGAAATGTATTTTACAACTGTTAAACGTATAAAGTGTTTCCTCAAGTGTGTACACATTTCATTATGAGCTCGTAAGTCTCGCTCGTTTTGTATAAAAGGTTATATAATTTACTTGTACGTATCGTTAGGCACATTTTCATGAGAAAATTTCGTTTATGAGTCAATTTACTTTACTTATACATATGTCAACCAAACTCTTATAATACGTTTTAAATGAAATTTCTTTCGGCATATTATTGTTACTTGTAAGAAATTCCAACAGTTATAATCCTTTTACAGAAGGTATGATTTTTTTTTGAACAGTTAGTTATCTCAAAAGGCTGTGATGTTGTACGTTCTGAGATCAAATTTTTTTAAAGTTGTCTAGAGACTTACTTAAACTTGTGCTAATATTATGAAAACTACTAGAATATCAAAAGAGAAAAAAAATAAAACCTTTAGGGATAAGATATTAAAAGTGAAATATATTTTGTTGCTGCAGCCTTTCGACAAATGCTACATTGGTGCCACGGCTGAATTGGACGAAGAGAGAGTCTTCTGCGGTCAAATGGCTGCTATATACCTTTTCGGAGAAGCACTGACAACGCATCAGATCTGCGCCATGCATAGATTAGGCCCTGGTTACAAGGTACCTTTTTAAAAATATTCTTTACATGAACTCTTGGAGGTCTAATTTTCATTTTATTTTACGATAATTTAAAAATATAAAAGTAATTATAATTTAACTTTATAGTATAATTTAATAATTAGCGATGAAATAGTTGAAAATGTGTATAATATACTTTAGTTATTTTATTATCAGTTAACTTAATGTTATATATTCCTTTCTTGCTAACCTCGGATACAGAGTCAATTCCGTTTCGACAACGAATGCAACATCAGTTTACCGGAGAACCACAAAAGGGTGAGCGAGATGACCGCTCCCAAGCTTGACCCTGCAGATGTCCCGCCCGAACCGACTGATCCCGAGACACCTCCCCTAACTCCTGACGAACATCCCTTACCGTCCCTTGATATCGCTTCGCCCAATGAAGATAGTAACGCGGCAGAGATAGAAGAAGCATGTGTAGTTGTGAAGGAGGATGCGACTCCAAGAGGACGTCGATTAGCTGATGAAGCCCGCGAAGTTGCCGCAGCGCATGCCTCTCTGCTCGTAGATATTGAAGCATGCAAGCGTGTAAGCATGTCGCGCGCTCGCTCGCTATTATTATAATTTTTGTTGTTGTTTGTCTCGCTTTCTATATTTTTCCATGTGGATCTGACCGATGAAATTCCATGTAATATTTATCTGTATAATTCGTAAGTGTTCATTGTGTGTGTGTGTTGTGTCCATATGGTACCGTTAATTTATGGTGTCAGGGTCAGTTTCGCTTCGATACGGAGTGTCAGACGCCGCTACCGTCCGCTGATGTCCGAGTGGATCGCTTCGGTGAACTCGTTCATGATCCAATGGAGAATATCCACGATGTAAGACGTAATTTAAAAAGTAATATTATGGAACGTGACTGGTTACTTTTCAGTTCTACTAACTTCATGGTGTTCAGGTATATCTCATTGTGGTCTCTTATACTACGAGTAACTTTTAAATTGCATGCCGTTGCAAATGTTGTAATTATTATTAAATAACTTGGGAATTGAATATACTAATTTATATGAAGTGCTTTAAGTACAATCGATATTCGTTTTACAAACAGATTAAAATGAAAATCGTTTAAACGACAAAAGATAAGGAAAGTAACAAAGGACGACTTAATTTCTGTGATTGCTAAACGCGTTAGAGCGTTAAGAATTTTCTGTGAAATCAGCTGTATTGTTTGAAATTATCTCAAACGATATCTATTCACAGTGGAGATAATTTAAAGGATTTCGTCTAAATATTTAACCAGGGTCCTCGCTTTGTCTTGTCACTGGATTTTGTGTTTATTTATTTACGGGTAATTATTCTTTACATTCCTTGTATTTCGATTTTGTTCTCTTTTATCTCTCTATTCATTTTGGGTATCTTAGCATTTTTTATACGTTTTTTAGAGAAAAATATAAAACTATTCGTCTTATTAAACTTGTAGGAGAACAGTTTACAAAATCGTAATTTAATCGGCAATAAGCATTAGAATACATAACGATGAAGTAGTTTTTGACTATAGGGTTAACTATGAAGCGCTTTCGATTTCGTCCGCTTTATATAATAATATAAAACGTTATCTTGCAAATATAGTCTAGTCGTAATAAAATAGATAGTGTCAAAATCTTCTACATGAAAAAAAATCAAATATGCCAACCCTTCATGGCGATCGGACAAATAGATTTGTGGAGTTAATCGATCCTCGATAATACCTATGCCGATTTTGATACCTATACACAGATTTTCTGAAACTTACTTATTTTAAACTAGCGGGCCCGGCAGATGTTGTCCCGCCTTAAATATAAAAAAAATCTTGACAAATTAAATACCAAAACGTTCCTCATGAATCACTTTATCGACTGGTGAAAACTGCTTGCAAATCCGTTCAGTAGTTTTTGAGTTTATGGCGAACTGACAGACAGACAGACGCGGTAGGGGACTTTGTTTTATACTGTGTAATGATACGCGTTAAATTTAATTATTATTTTACTACCGTTATGAAAAAACGCGATACTTAACAAATTGTCATAGATATTAAGTAAGCAAATTTATACGTTATCTCGCCCTGCTTATTAGCATTAATATTCATTTCCTATTGGAAAACCTTGACAAATTATATACCAAAACCTTCCTCAGGAATCACTTTAGTGAAAACCGCATGTCAAAAATCCGTTCAGTAGTTTTTGAGTTTATCGCGTATAGACAGACAGACAGGACTTTGTTTTATAATATATAATGATGAAGCCCCCTTGAAACCGCTTAAAAGTTTTACGAGACTAAAATATCGCGTTAGTAAGTAGATCTATATATATTACACGGTGAGTCAAAGAGTTGCGTTTCAAAACAACAGCCATTTATATTCGAGTAACCTGTCTTATAGGCTTCGAATTAGTCGAGCGGCTTACGTGAGAGTATCCATTTGTTAACTCGCTAAGCTCACACAGTGCTCAGCTGGGCATTATTCTAAGTGAAAATCTCCTTAGTCGTCTAAGCCCTCACATATATCTTCTTCAGATTTAAATATACTAAACATCTCATCCATTAATAAAACTTAATATCTGTGTTATTTCGTTTAATGCTGTTTTATATTATTTCTCCTTACAAATTTTAGTTTTTCGCCTTCTCTATTTCGACTTACCCCCATAAAGAGTGTCATATTTAATGGCCATAAAATAAAAATTAAATTAATGTACTATACAAACATGTTTTCCGTCTTTAGGTTATCAAAAAAAAAAAGTCTAGGCAGTCATAAGGACTGCCAACAAGAGTGAAAACTCAAAACAATGGAATAACTCTGTTCTCTTTGAATTCATAAATCAATTATAGTATGCATTATTTAAATTTCATAATTTGTAAGTTGATATTCTTATCATTAGTCTAGTTTGAACATCTTTTGGCACTCTGAACAATTATTATATACATTTTTATATAGTTTATTAATTAATCAAGCATATGACGGGCTGCACGAACTCAATACAATATATCAATATTATATGTACACTGGCCGTTTACTACGCGTCGCTAGTTTGACACATGGCGTGTAAGCTCAATACGGTCGGTCACGCTTATTATCATGTCATGACGCGAAAATATAAGTTTATCTCCTGCCAAAAAAATACCGCTCGCCGCGCCTAAAGAAGTTTTCACTTCAAAAATAAGGTTTCCAACATATGTTTGCTCTTGGACACGTTTCTCGTTTCAGATTTTATCATTCTGTTCGTTGAAATTATACAGATTATAGAAGCTATCTCTTTTTGAGGTATTATGAATATACCAAATTGTTATTACGTTCATCAGAATGACTCACTACACGGGTATAAATGTCATATTGGTGTAAAACTAGCATTTTCTTAATTTATGTATATAACCGGTACACTTAAGTCTATCCATGTTTCTAACAATAATAAATAAAAACTATTACATAGTCAAGTATAAAAAAATAGTCAAGTAAAATATTAGCAATAATTGTTCACACTTCAAACGATTTTTGACAAAACTAATCAAATTAACGAAAGCAGAAAAATAGGGTCTGTAGAGAAAAAAATACTGGTATACTGATATATAAACGCTCACTTCTGCCGAAAAACCACTCTTTGATATATTATAATTATCGGAGAAATCTCTTAACAAGGAATAAATTTACTTTAATTTTGCTTAAAGTACTTCAGGGCACGGCTGTTTACGTGTAATCACAAAGTAACTTTCTGTTTGATGTTCAGTTGAGAAAGCACCATCTCTTGTACTGAATTGTTGTTAACCCGCGAACTAATCTTTACGTAACCTAATCCCTTTAGCAGGCTATAACGTCTTTCGATTTAGAGGATTCTGGAATAATACTTACTAATGTAAATATAACTTACTATCTTTTGCTGTACGTACATTTGATACATATCTCGGGAACACTTTTTTTTTCTATCTGTTATCCATCTAATCTAGGACCATGTGTGTCTTTGTCCTTTTCTGTATCCCTGACAACGTGTATATAAAATGTTATGATGATTGGTTGAGTAGATAAGGCGTGACAGCCTAACAAACAAACAAATAAATAACTCACATTCGCATTTATAGTATTAGTAAAGATATGTTACTAATTAAAATAAGTCCAGTTTGTTAAAAAAATAATTAAGGTTACTTTTTGATTGCAAGTTTTTATTTTGTATTTTCAGTGGTATTGAACGATAGGCGTTTTTAAAATACATTTTATAGGCTTTAGCATTTGACCACAGTCTCATTTGATGTTAATTGACTATATGGATGGTATAACATAGTAAACACGTTACATCTAGAGGGGCAGTCCCCCGCTAGTATCTCTCAGGTGCAGCTGCCGGAACACCCTTTAGGTGCTTGCCGACAAATTGTCAACTTGAGAGTGTTAGCTCAGGCTTAGCAAAAGCCCTACCACCATGCTATGGCTTAATCACGATGTTTTCCTGCACCGAAAGCAAGGATTCTACAATATAACTGATAAGATTTGGAGGACGTTGAATACATTAGTAAATGTCGTTGATGTAGCAGCTTACTGCTGTGAACGAGTCTTAAAGCTTAGAATTACTTTTATATCTTTATACTTTTATATACAATTTATCTTACTAAATTAATGAATAACATAAAGTTATGTTATAACACAGAATACAGTGTTTACTCGAAATTCAAATCTGTTGTTTGAGTTAATTAAAATTATTCTAGTGAAATGATTCCTGAAAAACGTTTGGTTTGTTAATAAACTTATTCATAATTAATATTTATTTGCAAATTAATTCGTAATTTCATTAGGAGAGTCATTAAAACTTTTCTGTTTTTTTTTAATTAATTACCGCCACCCCTGTCCGGCGGTCTCCGTATAACCGCGTTGAGTGCCTTACGCTCTAATTTGACTAATATCCACGTATCCATTTCGGTAGTGCAAGAGCTTGTCTCCGTTATTATTTTATTAATGTAGGAGTCTCTTTTTGGTTGTGTAACAAGGTCGATATCTTTATTTGTCGTTTATCATTACATAGTATAAAACAAAGTCCCCTACCGAGTCTGTCTGTCTGTCTGTTCGCGATAAACTCAAAAACTACTGAACAGATTTTCAAGCGGGTTTCACCAGTGGATAAAGTGATTCATGAGGAACGTTTTGGTATATAATTTGTCAAGGATTTTTTTTATAATCAGGGCGGGACAGCGTCTGCCGGGTCCCGCTAGTATTAAATAATTCAACATAATATTATACTACTTCTATAAAGTTCACGAGGTTGTCTGTATCAACTCACTAATCGCTGAAACTACCAATCAGATTTGTAAAATTATTTTTTGAGTTTATAGAATATTTATTAAAGAAGGTTATGGTCGACATGGCACTACGATCCTTAGTAGAGAATAAATTACAATACAAAATGTACTCGTAGTACGCAAAACGCTAAGCGAGAACGAGTAGTACCTACTCCGTTTAAATTTGTCATTTTTATTTTTTTTAATGTTAAATTACTTTTACATTGTGGTAAGGTAATAACCACCTGGCTAGCTACCACTTTCAAGTCGAAAATCTGGCAACAAACATCTAGCGGTGTGTTGCGACAGCTCCACTTGGCTTTTCAGGCTACATAATTGAAGGCCGAAGCCACGCCCGCGGACGCAAGTATGCCCGCGATTAATATGTAATGCGCCTGCGACTACATTTCCAAAATACTAATTTAAAAATACTATTTTTTTAAATCAAACCTGATTTTCACCTAAAAAAACGTGCGCCCACCACGCTGTAAAAATGTTTCATTGCGTACTTCCTATAAAAAGGGTTGGCCAACGCTTACCTACATCACCGTGTAATATCCCGTGAGACTATGGTGGAATATTAAAACAAATAAACAAAAATGTCCTTTTAAATAGGTTTAATAAGGTGTGAAACTTCTTCTTTTTATAAAAATTTAGCGATCAAAATAAATGACTACAAGATATACTTCCACTATAACCCTCCGGGCAATATGGTCATGGTTCACGAACTGTAACACGCTACGTACGACGGGGATAGGAGTTGTAGTTGAAACTTATATAGTCTGTAGCTCTTTATACGGGCCCTTCGTCTCGGTGTGCGACTTTACGACGCTTCACCTTTACTGCTCTCGTCGCGTCGACTTTATCAAGTAAATGTGCCCTTTATTTTATCAGAATATTCATGGACGTATTTTTGTTCAAAGGTCAGTGACAGAATATTGACTTGCACCTATTACTTAACTAGCGATCGTCCTAGACTTGGATCGCTTTAAATTACAATGAAAAATCTAGTATCAACAATAACAGGCAAGCGCACGCACTTTATGGCGAGCTATATTAAAGTGGATAATATAACATTCTTGTACAAGAAAACATACCTACTTTGGTTTGTGGCAACTCTCATGACCATTAATAAATCAGTCATCCAGTTTAGCCAAATATACCAACATCAATATGTGTAACAATATATAATAAAGACGAATTTGGAAGAGCCCGTGATAAAGCTCAATGTACAAACACTACAGTCACATCAATTTAAGCGCCAATCAAGACTAAGTTAAGACCAATTTAAGTCGTATATCTAAGATAGTGGTTAGCGTGTTGGGACACCGAGATGATCGATTTTTCTAAGCCTGTCTGGGTAACTACCACCCATAAGTTAAAAATCTATCGCCAAGCACCTACGCATTATGGGTTATTCCGGCAGCTCCACTTGAGAGCCGCCTTCACTCTAAGTTTAGCGTGTTTACTGGAGCGAGTTGGAGTCAAATGTTAAAACTTATAAATTATAAAAAAGCTTAACATGACGACGATATACATGTTTCTGTTTCATAACATAAAAAAAACTTTTGTTATTGTTTCTTAAAATTACCTAATCTTAATTCAAATAGTCCATAGATTTTAATCGAGCTAACAAATTCGTAATGAGAGTAATAAATCAAATCGGTTTTGTCTAAAACAGTTCTCGTTGTCCGAATGGAACTAAAGGGAGCTGGCGTTTGTGAGAACTTTTATTAAGAAAGCTTATGAAAGTTTGTCCGCCGGCCGAGATATTTCTGATTCATTACTTTATAAGAATTCGTTTATTATTAGGGTCGGATTTGATTTATAGCCTCATATGTTTACCTAGCGGCCTCATAAATTTTTGCTTTAACATACTTAAATGAAAGTTTAGGTATATTTTGTTAAACTATAGTGATAACTTAATTTTATGTCGTAGTTGGTATCCGTAACTTTGGTTTCCTGAAGATTAATTTGTTGTTTTATAGGAACTAAGCGTTTTATCTGGATTAACTTCTATAACTGTAATCTTGCTATTTCTATTCAAAACGCATAACCGATTTAGTGATTTTTAGTTACACCTCAGTTTTATTATTGTTGCTTAACTCTTATGGAAAGGTATGATGATACGTATTTTAGATATGTTGGGCGCAGGGCACCCGTGCCACACAGGATCACAACCGTGTATGACCCCCGACCCCCGAGATATTACTTTCGCGATACAGTGACTCACCTACATCACTTGTACTCACACATGAGATCACCTCTCACACACGTGCACATACATACACATGGTGGAAGGGTTTTATTTTTTTTCTCTTATCGAACTGAATCGAATAGTTTAGTTCGTTTCATTTCAGATATACACGTACGCGTTTGTGAATCATGCAATTTCGATTGTATGGTTCACAAACGAATATATGTATGAATAGCTTAGAATAGTTTAGCTAGGTCAGATCGGGTTTTTCTCTGGTAACAGCCCAAGCCGAGGTGTGCCGAGCACCCTTGTGCATATTACCTAAAAATAAAATCAGCTGAGTGCCTTAAGCGCTCGCCTTAGTAGTCCGGTGAAGCTGTAAAGACCTTGCCAGGTCAATAGCGTAGTCAGTTCGAGAAAAAAAAATCAAGATCATAACTTTCTGAAAATAACTATTGTCAATAATAAATCTTCATTTTTCGTGTGTCTTTGTTATTCTTAGTCTACACTTAGGACTATAGATCGGATAGAATAGAATAAGTAGTTAAAAGACATGAATTTATTCCATAATTAAGATTTTTTTCATTTCTGTAAACATAACCACTATCTAAACAACTATATACTAATCAACACTATATCATGAAATCCTTAACATAATATTGTGTTTTAAATCATTCAGATTATTTTTATAAGTGAAAATTTGCATATTTACAGAAGTATTTAGGTAAATTAATTCGAATAAAACTAATATATTGAAAGAAAAACTGTAAAAGCTGGGCTGCAGTTCAAAATGATTTCAAACTTTAAGCGTTACGTTAAACTCTAGCAAAGCGGAGTTCATTTGGCATTAACACGAATCCTGTAAACCTTGAATTTCGAATTCTTTCATTCGAAAGCGTCGAATAATACTATACATACTTATATAGTGAAAATACAATTGATGAAAATGAGCTTAATATGCAATTAATCTACTTACGGCCATGATGAATTGAAATCATTTTCCCCGATGTCAGTAAAAGGAAAATATGGTTGAATGTTATAAAATATTATTTGTAGAACGGACTTAATATTTTTTATTTGTAAGCTGTCGGTTTAAGTAAATGCAATCTCTGTAACGAGATGTCTCCGACAACGGTCCGGAGATATTATTTACATGTTTTAATATTAAATTCCAGTTAAGTTTCTATTTGCTTACGTAAATATTTGTATACATTTTATATCATTATAGGAAGGTCGGTCTTGTCGCGGAATCTTGTTTCGGATTTTTGTCCTTGTTCGTACTGAATTCAAATTGGCTTTATTTCCAAAGTTTTGTTATGTTTTAGGACAGGAAGAGGAACAAATAACGACTTAAGGAGATTAATACGACCGAGTGACTTAACAACATTAAAGTGAAAAGTGTTATTTAAAATTCAATAACAAAAGTATTTGTGAGAATATTGCGTTTAAAGATGTCAACGTCATAAGTAATTAAATCGGTTCACAAAATATGAGGTTTTAAAGAAATATTTTCATAAAAAAGTTCATATTTCTGTTATGTATTTTTTTTGTCTCAACGAAAACAACTCAATTTGTAAAGAAACTATAAATAAGAATGTTGTCTAATTTCAAAGTCGAATAAATATCTTTTAAAATAAATGTCGGAATCGATCAGTATAAAATAATCTACATTAAATATATAAAAAAATTAAAGTGAAGGAGCATAATAATAATTCAGAAGTTGTGTGATAATAAACTGGCGTAACTGTGGAAAACTATGCAGCTGCTTTACAACTTTGAACTATTACAATATTACCAGGCTGCCATAAGTTAGAGGAGTTAGTTGAGGCTCGAACATTTAACACTGTTCTCTCTCGTACTCATAAAACACCGTCTATCGTAAACTTAGTTTGAATATTATATCAAGTACATTAGTGTTACTTGAGAACAAGATAGTCTGTTACGTAATAGTTATTATACATTCGGTAAGTAAGTTGTTATGATCGGAATTTCAATGTACTTTAAAGTAAGGTTTATTTACCACTAGCTTCTGCCTGCGACTTCGTCCGCGTGGGATAGTTACTTCGGGCTAATGCTAATACGCAGCAGAAACTCTCGAAAAGGAAAACAAACACTGATTCTGAAACATTCTTCATTGGTGCTCCGCTCGTATCGGTCTTAGCGTGATGATGTATAAAATAGCCTATAGTCTTCTTCGATAAATGAGCTATATAACACTGAAAGAATTTTTCATATCGGCCCAGTAGTCCCTGAGTAATCTAATGCGCGTTCAACCAAACAAACAAACCCCGCCAGCTTTATAATATTAGTATAGATAAACAGAGAGTATCATATTCTGTTTACAACACGATTATAGTTCTTCTAAAATGACAAAGTGAGAGAGGATTATATAAAACAACTAGCGGACCCGCGCAAATCCGTCTGCGTGAACTCGGTACCAATTGTATTTCCATACTCGAAAAATCTTAAAAACCCTAGAACCCAATTACAGCTACTCCCACATTTTCCAATTGTGAAACCAAACAATTTACCCTCTCAAAAACTTAGTTGGCTCAGTGAATGACTAACGCATGTGTGGAAGAAATTTCGATGAGGCGGACGTAGTGCCATCTGTCATTCAGCAACATCAATAATTTCGTTTAGTCTAAAATACGAACGACCGTTGAATCATTTGGATATTGTTCATACAAAAATACTAAAATCACAAATAATACATGAGAGGGGGGATTACGAAGGTAAAAATTTAGGGTTGTATGTATTTTTTAATGCCACATAATAAAAAAATAATACAAAAAAATTTGACGAAAAATGAAAAAAAAGATTGGCGTGGGTCACCCTTAACATTTAGGGGTATAAAAAATAGACGTTGGCCGATTCTCAGACCTACTCGATATGCATACGAAATTTCAGGAAAATCGGTCCAGCCGTTTCGGAGGAGTTTGGCAACAAACACTGTGACACGAGAATTTTATATATTAGAAGAAGATATTATACGTACGAGTAAGAAAAAACGCCATTCTTTAAAATTATTTAAAAAGAGATCGTTGAAGGAGTAACCAATTGAAACATAAGTAGAATTTTCGGGATAACAATATTACACATTATTATGTTATACCGTGGGTGGGTTGTATAAAAAGATCACCATTTTACTTTCGTACTGTAAATATTTAATGTATAGCGTATTTATATATTCTATACCTATAAACGTAGGCTAAGATGAAATAGTTCAGTATCTTTTTATCCTGTGTTTTTTAAATGATTTTCTTTATTTATTATTTGTTCAATAGCTACTGATGCGGTTTATTAGTGTTATTAAAAAAAGTCATTTGGTATTATATTTTTCCGTACTTTCAATGAGTACAGGACATTATTTATAAGTCTGTATGTACAATATTTATATTAATAATCAATACAGTTTGTAAATCGATACTACAAAAGCTTTTCTTACTTTTTAATAGATCCTAGTGACAATACATTTTTTTTGTTAAATAAAACAAAACGTGTAATGTCATTACGCTTACTAGAGCTTCAGAAAGTAGTTGAAGCTTAAGTGCACTCCCGTCGAGTCGCTACTTAGATTAGCTTCAGTAATGTAAAGCTGGATTCCTCGGAAACTTGCCCTCGACTATATACAGCTTCTTCTAAACATACGAGTATATCAACACGATGACATATTATATAATTTTAAGAAGTAGTAGTTTTTGTTTTATTATTTCATATTTAACAGATACCTATGTATTTGTACGTTTAAAAGTAGAATAATTGAATATTTAAATCGCTTTCGCGTTGCTTAACCTAGTTTTCTATTACAAGGAATATTATATTCTTAGCTTAGACCAATTTCTCATAGCCTTATTAAGTTCTTTATTAACTATATATCTACATATAACTTCGTAACCCGTCTTCTTTGTATTAATAATTACATCCATTAAGTATGATAACTGACATACCTATATATTAGAATTACATTTTTCTATGTCTGCTGATTTGGTGTTTGTTTTCCATTTTACGTATTTCCTGTGGCATGCTTAAAAAAAAGTAATTGTGATTTCTTGTACTTAATTATTGAGATACAATAAAATTTTTAAAAATGATTAAAACCTTGGATGGTTTTTGTTTGCTTTAATAATACGTTCAATATGAAAACAGTATCTTTGAGTTTACTGTTACAGCCTTCGATTCTAGAAAATAAATATTTTTTAGTTTTATGACTATTATATTCTACTTAGAATTGCATGAAAGGAATTTAACTTGGTAATTAATCCAATAAAACTCTATGGTAGAAAGCTAATTTATTTATTTATTTATTTATTTATTTATTTATTAGGAAAACTAACAGCTAATAAAGGCAAATAAGTATGAATCGTTTAATAAACGTATTATATATTTGATTCGTGTTATTCTAGTAATGATGTAGTTAGATTTAACAAAAAAAAATCATTTGTAAGCAGATATTCAATTTTATAATATTATCACAAGCACGTCAATCGTCTTCATACATATTTGTCTTGCATGTTGAGCAATCATCGAATATTTCTTCATGTAATATGAAATAATTCAGAATCACCATTAACACTGATGTCTTTTTTATGTTTAAATTTAATAAAGGGGTTGGAATCTTTCGTCTAACAGATTGTATAAAGGGTTTATTCCTTTAAGTTACTGCCTGTACTACTACTGTCCATATAATACATTGAACATACATATATATACAGGTTCTGTACGACGGAAAGCTGTCATCGGCTATAGTGTTTATGTATAATCCGGTAGCGACCGACGGACAGCTGTGTCTTCAGTCCGCACCAAAAGGCAACGTGTCTTATTTCGTGCACACACCTCATGCCCTCATGCTACAGGTAACCAGCTATTTATAACATATATGTGTCTTGTATTTATTAAGAACAAGTAATCGTAAAATAGGTCCAGCGGTTATTTTTTCACTTTCCCGTCTGATGTTAAATGACCATGAGATCTAAGATGGTAATCACACGAAATCTAAAGGGGAACTGGCTCTCAAATGTAGCTGCCGGAATACGCCAATAGGTGGTAGCTAAGGCGTACTTAGCAATAGCCTACCGCCTTGTTATGTCGTCACGATCACGATGTTTTCTTGCATCGAAAGCTCTGACTCAGTTTGCAAAGACTCGAATCTACGTCAATTAAAGAGGTGTACGTACACACTAATAACTGAGCGATCATCGCTTATATAGTTATTTGAGAGATGTGTAATTGATAATATTTATTTTATTCAATCATTTATTCCGCAGGAAGTAAAAGCCGTTGTGACACATTCTATACACAGCGCTCTGAACTCGATAGGAGGCGTCCAAGTTTTGTTTCCGCTCTTCTCACAGCTCGATTTACCACATGACGCTCCTGCGACAGATCCTAAACGAGATCCTCTGCTGTGGTATGTAACAATAAACGAAAATATAGTTAACTTAAGCAGTGATAAGAGATTACTATTTAAAAACTGGTAATCCAGTGAAGCTGTTAAGGCCTTGCTAGGCAAATAGGGTAGACAGGTCGGAAAAAAATAATTACAAACTGTACTATAATATTCACGACTGACGCAGTGTTGAAAAACTCATCGTAACTACTAAGATCGAGAGGTGACTATTTCTGCCATCGTCATCATGTACTTGGATGTTTTCTCGAAATTAGTGTATAGAAAACATGAAGTATGTTTTACTGAACGTAGTCCGGTGAAGCTGTTAAGACCTTGCAAGGTCAATAGCGTAGTCCGTTCGAGGAAAAAAAATAATGTTTTACTGAAATAATTTCACACATACAGCGTGGAAGTGATTATAGTGATCGTTTTTGTTCTTATATCGACGGTGGAATGACTAATTTACTAATTATCGAATAACAGTTTTTAGTTTTTTACATGTTAGTTTATTAGCCTTTCCAATGACGATATAATGTTTATACATTTTCACTACAAGTACACACGAATAAAAGAGAAAAAAACCGCAATTATTAGTTCAGAACATAATTTATTTACAATAGTACAATAATTTACTCTATTATAATGTCCCTGATGAATACGAGAGTGTAGATTGTTCCATGGACAAAGTTTCTCTGCCAGTTTCTAGTTTCCAGTAGTTTGCTCATATTAGTTAGTGTAATAAAGCCAGACTAAATTTCTGAAGTAAATCACGAGCACGAATAGGCTTAGCAAGCGTTTGCCAGTACTAAAGCCGTTCATTAATATTCCTAGTGGCTTCGGTCGCATTAGTCGGCTAAATGCACTTTCACTGTCGGCCGGCAATCGGCTCTTCAAACTCCGCGTCATTCCGAAATCGACTGGGTAATAATACGAATCGCAAACTAGGTAACTCCTGACAACTCCTAATTGCCTGGTGTCTCCTCCGCTTAACCGAATAGATTTATGGCAGCCATTTTGCGGCAAATTTATATCATCATAGGGATGCGAAGATTGGTTATTAAATTAACTGTCGTGACATTAAATTTAATGAGTGTTTTGCCCCGTCTTTTGTTTATGTGACTTCATTTTTTATCAAAGCATAATATTTTATGTAAATTTTGAAATGAAATGGGTATTTTATCCATTAAATGAAAACGTCAAAGAACACTTGTCTTCACAGCATAAATAATATATTATCTATGAAATGCCATTAATTCCTTAATAATTAAAACTTATAACTTATAAGCAGTGGCATTGTTTGTTATCCTGACGTCAATAGTATGTATGCCTTAGCGTCAAAGGACTTTATCGAAAAGCATATTGATATCATGGCTACAATTCGTGAGACAACAATGTATATGACAGTTCAAAGGGACTTCGCGGCCGATCCGTGTCACACTCGGATGGATTCGGATATAACGGGTCAATCCGACCCAATATCGCCCCATCAAATATATATACCGGCCGACAGCACATCAAAGGTGGAATTATGCATATAGCTGCCGCTTATCCTCGTATCGTTTCGGGAATGACGGTACCCGATCTTAATTTAAGGTTGACATGAGATTTTGTTAAATCGTTTTGTATATTGTTAATTTGATACTTATTATTATTCAAACAAATTTTGGTACAATTTAATAGTGTACGTTCGGATGTTTTGTGTTTATAAGATATATTCAATTGTATACTGAGTAGTACAAATTATTATTGATCTTAACACCGTCTACAGAATAATTCTATTTGCTATAACCGAGTTCCAACAGATTCATCTATGTTTTGAAATGTTCCATAGGTGAATCTGTTAGTTCTTACACAGAAACCTGATACTTGTGTTTTGTTTCCCTCGCCTCAATTTTTTCATCCATCTATCGCATCTCGCATTACAGCCGGCCGCGGAATTGGGATAAAGTGAAATGCGCTCGGCAGAATGATTTAAATAAATATTGTGCTCAGTTTTTAAAATGCATCTATCATCAAAATGATTATATTTATTGTGTATTTCCGACTCTAATGCGCAGATTGAAATTAAAATGTATCGTTGGATTTCTTGTCTTTTATTGAATCCCATTATCGTTCCAACTATTAAGTCAAGATTAAAAACGCGATTTTAATATCCTAATTATTTCGAAAAATTTCAGTTAAATGCCTACGATCCGAAAAAAAGTTTCACTTGCATCGTAGTTTCATAAAACCATACAATTCATTAATTTTTTGTTCAGTTCAAAACTCCTCGGCTTCGTGTGCTCGCTGGTGGAATCTTGCAGCACGGTACAGCAGCAAATGCTGCAGTGTCGCGGGTTTCTCGTTATATCGCACATGCTGCAGCGCTGCAGCCGGGACCACCTGACACCGGACACGCTTGCTTCCTTCCTGCATCTTACCAAACATCTTGTCACTTGCTGCTCCCCTAATTCAGACTTATTACTAAAACAGGTATGTATGTTACGAAGGTTAATATTTTTAGATCTCTCGGTATGTATATTCAATTATAATTTACCAAAAAACCATTATAATTTTATATTAAAAAATATTATAATAATCTCGTGCTTGCATGCCCCGTCCCATATGTAGATTCTACTTTCATATAATTTAGCCAGCACTCTTTTATTGTCTTGTTCGAGTACTGCAGTTTTATAGTCTCAATTAATATCGAATTATAACAACAATACAAGTTGAAATTATAAATTTACAAGTAAAATTCAGTGGTAGTTTGTAGTCATCTTTCAAGATTTTTTGGAGAGTTTTTCCATCATAGACTTCAAAATCTCTGCGAAGTGAATTTTTGTTCGTATATTTAAACATGCGTAAAACTTAATGTCCAATATGTTATCAATTTGTACAATTGGGAGCTAAATGAAAAACGTAAATTATGGTAAGGTACTGCAGCATCATGTAGTTTTATGGGAGGTGCTTTTTTGTTAGTCGTTTTTACCAACCTATTATATACCAATTGATTATTCTAATTGATGTGTTCCAATAATAAAACTTTTCTTCTCTATATTATAATACATTAATTCTGACAAATTTCCAATTCTAACCTTGCGTTGCTTTAACGCATCTAACTCGAATCTGATTTTGTATTAACCTGCACGTTAGCGGATGTAATTGTGTTAATTTCGAGTTACAATAATCAGTACGTACATTTGCGTTGAAAAGAAGCCGTGATATGTCGCAATCATTATTTACATGTCTTATTATTTTCAAATCTTGTTAACTTATCAAAACTATTGATTAATCTCAGATTATTTATTTTTAAAAATGTAACTAATAGATAATTCATTAATTTTTAATGCACTGTTTAATCTAAACACGGGTCCGTTAAAAACATTAATAAAAATGATCTCCATAAATAACGTTTTTAATATTCAACTACAACAAGAACATTTATTATACCTGTTATTGCTACAACAGTTTAAAACACGCAAGCGAGGTGGAGTCAGCCTATAAATAAAGAGGGGAGATAGCTCCTTTGAAGAAATGTATAATGCCTTCACCTAAGTTAATTTGTGTAAACAAATGTTTGTAAGATTGTAGTATGATTGAACGGTTAAGTTTTGTTGTTGTGTTCTTTTTGAGTGTTGTAGGTTTTTTCATAAACGGTTTCTCGTTTCACATAATTAGGTAGAGATTCTGAATGACTTAAGAAACTTAAATCTGTACTTATATCTTGTTTCGTCGGTTCTCTTTTCAGTTGAAGTTCATTGTATATTAATATTGTCGAGTCCATTTGGCGCGATAAAATATCATGTAACTATTTTATATACGAAGTTAGTCGTGAGTATTTCCAACGGTTATCCCAGTTGGTTACTAATTTGAT
Organism: Antheraea yamamai; assembly: GCA_036509395.1. Classification (NCBI taxonomy): domain Eukaryota; kingdom Metazoa; phylum Arthropoda; class Insecta; order Lepidoptera; family Saturniidae; genus Antheraea; species Antheraea yamamai. Next base: position 15,940,079 of record AP028437.1, on the reverse strand, counting down.
GGTACTTACTTCATTTTCTCGGTGATCCTACGGATGTTATAAATATCTGATGTGTAAATATTGCTATATATATAGTATTTTGGAAATTATGTTATATATTTTTATCGTATAGCATTATTATACGCGTTGTTCTAACGGTGCGTGTTCTAACGTATCTTACGTTATAAGTTTCAAGTTTGCAGTCTCTGACTGTTCGTTCTGAAGTAAAAGATGAGGCCTTTGTGTTATCTTTGGTGTGGTTATCTCTAAGCGTGGATTTCAAAGCAACGCAAAAATATACACGATTATTTCCATACTCATTCCTATTGCACGATTTCGAAACGTTAAAACACACACCGTTGTAATTGCGTATTTTGATACTATCACTCTGAATTTCGCTAAATATTTAGATGACTACTAACCCAACTGCACGTAGTCCTTCAGTTAACAACACTAACTATGAAACAAAAGAATTAATTTTATTTTAGTAACAAGCTTTGTAAATCTGTCGTCGTTGAGATAAAAGTGATAATAATTCTTAATCTGTTTGGTAATTCTGTTCAAGAGCAAATTCTTTATAAATTTTTTAATCAAGGCAATTTGCTAGCTTCCTTAACTCGCAATAGAAATTATTTTCGGATAAATCCTTTGTCCTTTACGGCGATGGATTACAACACGGCATTTGCAAACTTAATGATTGAGGTGCCTGGTACTAAGAGCAGGTAGTGAATGTTCCGGGGTTCGTATTCTCGTTAGGACTAATTTAGTTTGTAATCACTCTTGTTTAGAACTCGACCAACTACGTTAGTGTGAGTTGGTTTTAATAAATTGTTGGAGATTATTACGCTGTACAAATGAGATCCTTCCTCATCAGTGAATGACAACAATGGGCTCACAGTTGATGTATATAGTTTGGACGGTTCAGCGCGTCATTCCAGAACATTTGATTTTAAAAAACACCTTGTCCTTTGTATTGTTTGTTTTCGATTGGAGGAATCGAGTGGATATAATTTAAGATCGATATTAAATATTAAAGATCTTTGAAGGTGGAAAATTATTATTTTATGTCGTTCTGTCCAGTCGAGAATAAACTTGCAATGTTAACACTTGAAGTTTAAGTCCGAATGAATTTATTTCGATGGTTGTTAGCGCACGGTCCTCTTGCTTTTTCACTTTGATTTATAATCTTTATACCCCCGGTTCAACTGTTCTGCACTTTACACATTGTATTTTATTATACTTGTGTCAATTTTACACACGAAAATTTTCTCCGTCATAGTTTTATTATATTGTAAAAATATTTCTTTTTTCAAAGTTCCTTATTTTTCTTATTCTTTAGAGAATGTATACAATAATAGCACCAGATCGCGATTCCTTTTGTTTTAAATGATAACATAAAACTGAATGATTATAAAATACTAATTACTGTCACCAATTGGCCAGTTATAGAAAAATGGGTAATTAAAAAAGTTATTCATTAAGTGTATGTCACCATTTATGATGACCGGCCAAACAATCATGGGATTTCTCTTTTGCAGATATAACTTTTTTCTCGAATTGATTACGCTATTGACCTAGCAAGGTCTTAACAGCTTCATCGGACTACAAAAAGATATAAGAATTTAGTAAAATTTTGATTTTATGTATACACATGTAAGTAAATGACCATGTTCAAAGATTACGACGAAGTAGGCATTTTTATATTCAGTTTGATAAACCAGATTCCTTTCCTTTTTCAAACTGTCAATAAAAGTAAACACGTATTCTGGTAGGTTTTTCATTTTTCTTTCTGGACTATTTCGTTTGATCCGCGAATTTTTTTTAAGGTCAGATCAGCTCTCTAATGGAATATTGATTTATACAAAAGTAAATTCCTTAGAAATATAATTCACATATACACATCTATGGGGCGCACGTATTATATAGATGGGTACAGCGGAAATGCTTTTTGCAAAAATATTTCACACGTGAATGCACATCTGCTTATAAAATACGAACTAAACAGTTCAATGATAAATAAGGTTTAATAAATTTTCGCTTTGTATATTATCATTTAAATCGAAGTCTGGTAATAGCGTAAGGTAAAGCAAGAGAACATAAAGCTATCGACCATCGGACAGTAAAAAGTCTATGCTAATCGCAGTCTTTCTGCCAATCGTTCCTCACTTGGCAGCTGCTGGATCACATCCTATTCAACCCTGCGCTGTGGATCCACACGCCGGCCGCGGTCCAAGCCAGGCTGTATTGCTACCTTGCTACGGATTTCTTGGCCGATGCTCACATATACGGTAGCGTGAGGAGAGTTAGCACCGTCCTGCAGACTGTTCACACGCTCAAGTTCTATTATTGGGTCGTTAATCCTAAAGCTAAAAGTGGGATAACCCCAAAAGGTCTAGGTAAGTGAGGTTACTTTAAGTTGTAAATTGTGTCGTTACATTTCAGAATAAACTAAATCCAATTTTAGGCGTTCCTAATATTAGGTCTTTACCTATGAAATTGCCGTTTTGTATGAAAAAATTTAAATGAATTTTTTATTTGTATTAATCGAAGTAATCACCCATGTAATCAATGCATCTTTGCCAACGCAGTGGCAGTTTATTGATGCCCTTCTTAAAGAAATCGGCTGGACGGGAGGCAACAAATTCTTCAAAGGCATTTTGTACTGCCTCTGGGGTATTGAATTTTTTCCCCGCCAAGGAGTTATCCAAATTCTGAAAAAAGTAGTAGTCTGTAGGCGCAAGGTCTGGTGAGTAGGGCGGATGACGGAGAACCTCCAACCCCAGTTCTTGCAACTTGGAGACCGTCTGCTGTGCAGTATGAGGTCGGGCGTTGTCGTGCAGGAGCAGCGGAGATGAGCGATTGACCAATGCTGGTTGGAGATGTGCCAGCTTCTCTATCATTGTGTTCAGTTCTTCACAGTACACATCTGCAGTAATGCTCACCCCGTTTGATAAGAAGCTGTGATGAATCACACCGGCGCTAGATCACCAAACAGTGACCATCACTTTTCTAGAGGTAAGTTTTCGTTTAGGACATTGTTTAGGTGGTGAACCAGGATCCAACCAACTTGCTGAGCGCTTGCGGTTAGCAAACAGAATCCATTTTTCATCGCAGGTAACAAATGCGGTTCAAAATTCCTTCATTTGTGTGTCTGTTGAGCAGTGCTAGGCACGTCTCGACGCATACTTCGCGCTGGCGATCATTGAGTTCGTGGGGCATCCATTTGTCAAGCTTTTTTACCTTGGCAATTTGACGCAAATGGACCAATATTGTTTTGACGCTAACGTCGAAAGCTGCTGCTAATTCAGCCGTAGATTGTGTATCATCAGCTTCCACAATCGCGTTTAATTCGTCATTGTCGACCAAAGTCTTCGGACGACCGCGAGGTTCATTTTTCAGGTCGAAACTCTCAGAACGGAAGCGAGCAAACCAATAACAGGTGGTGCGTTGGTTTGTAGTGTTAGTTCCGTAAACGTCGTTGATGTTGCGTGCCGCTTGTGCCGCGTTGCTGCCACGACGGTACTCACATTCCATAATTACTGGAAATTTAAACGTATCCATGATGACAAAAAAGATTGAAATGCGATGAAAATGTAACACTAATCAATAAACAAATGACTACTTTTGGAAAAAGAATTCCATGTTTTTAAAATAAAATTAATTTGAAATTAGAATTCTTAGCCAAACAAAAATTATTTTGATTTGAAATGGCCAGTACTGCAGAACGGCAATTTCATAGGTAAAGACCTATTATTTTACGTTATTTTTTAAGTTCTTCAAATTTTGTACTTGTCAAATATGAAGAAAACTAAAAACCTTACGAACGGCAAGTTTTGTACTTAGTTCTCGGTGTATAAAAACTGGAAATCTTAACAAAATGAAACATGTCATATGAACGATTAAAATTGGATTTACATAGTTCATTTTGAACACAAAAAAAAATGTATTGATAAAATGAATTCGTGAATTAAATTTGTTATGAATTAATTACAGATGGTCCTAGACCAGCTCATAAAGATATTCTAACTATACGTGCTTACATTCTGCTATTCTTGAAACAACTGATAATGATTGGAAACGGAGTTAAAGAAGACGAGCTCCAGTCTATACTCAACTATCTCACCACTATGCACGAGGTATGCTGCCCTGTTATATTACTACACATACCTATGTCATGATTTTTGTCTGTGGTTATATTTACATAATTAAACAAGCAAGTTTCAGATAAAACTGATTTTAATTTCTCATTTAAATATTATTTTTAAGTAACTGCAATAATTATTTATGATAATTTACACACAGTTAATATAACTAAAAATATTTGTATGAATTGATAACTAATAGTAGAGGTATAGAGTATGCATAATCAATGATATAATTAGTTATAAATCAGTATACTTAAAGATTTACAAAGTAATTTTGGTTTCAAAACATATTCCATATAATTTGTTATTTGGCAACGGTAATTTTTAATTAAATAATTTTTTGTATACAAAAGTTGCATAAGTTGTAAGATGTTTTAAGTAATATTTATGTATTACAGGATGAGAATCTCCACGACGTTTTGCAAATGTTAATCTCGTTGATGTCGGAGCATCCGAGCTCGATGGTGCCGGCTTTCGATGCTAAGGTAACAGATACAAACAACCACTATGGAAATCATTATGTAACGATGCTTTTGGAGATATTAAAAAGTCACACTAAACATATAAGTACTATTTTAAATAACATATAAGTGTACTTATTTTAAAACAAAAAGCAGATTGTTTAATTCTAACATCATTCATCTAAATAATTCATATTATAAATAAATGTTACGTATTAATCCACTTAATTAAAATATTTCAATGGAGTGAAGTTCGTTAGAATGAAGTTCCTTTCGTAATATATTATTATTGATAAACGTTTTAAATTATTGAGTAAAAAATACAAATAAATGGATTACTAGCGTCCGAGAGTAATCAAATGAAATACAGAAATAATTAATGTAAGAAAGGAATGATAGGAAATTTCGTAATTAATTATATTTTTTCGAGTTGAGCAAATCATCATCATTCAATACGTCATTCAATTAATCTAATTCCATATAAACTTCATCCGATAACACAATACTCTAGGAAACAGATGACGCGTATACCGTGTACAAACTATACCTGCTCAAACGCGAGCCGGTGCGAACTTATTGGCTGCCTTTGAACCAATAAGCACACAGAAAGGGTTGTCACGTAAAATCAATTTTTTTTTCACTTAGCCCCCATCCGCTCCTTGCGATAAGGAACTTCGTTCCAAAAAAATATAAATATGAAACATTGAAAAATGTGGTGAGGGTATTATAGTAGAAAAGTGACTACTATTCGTGTGGTTAAATATATCCCCTCCAGTTGGGAACCTATCAAAAACAACTATTGATGTAATTTCATCTAACCGTATTTAAAAGTCATTTCACTTTGTAACTTGAGCTTCTCACTGTATTTTACGCCATGGTAATATGATATATGAAAATATACTTAAACTTCAACCAATATAAAAAGACATAGTATGAGGATATCGAGGTTTAGTATTTTGTTTTTTACCAAAATGCAAGGGACTCGTGTGGATAATTTTTGTCCTTACAGATGTCCCACTCACAATTTATAGTACCCTCGTTTTCAATATCCAATAGTAATGGAAAAGGATATATGGTTCACCTAATCTTTTGGTATTTTATATATCGTTTAAAAAATACTGCAGTTCTTTTAATATAAAACAAGTGTAGAAAGACATCCTAGTTTCTATAATACACACCGGTGCAAAAAATCTGACAATGGTATTTCTAAAGTAGACGTATATCAAGATTCTACTATGTAGTTAACTTTTATAGAAAGGATTAGAACTGTTAATATTTTTAAAATAAAATAAATAATTACAGGGCGGTGTGAGAACGATCTTCAAATTGCTATCGTCAGAGAGTCAATTGATACGACTTCAGGCGTTAAAACTTCTCGGATTCTTTCTCAGCAGAAGCACACACAAGTAAGTGTCAAGTTTATTCCTTTTAATTTTAAAGACAGTTAGATACTTAACTTTTGCAGTTGAAGGCTTTACATCTCATATCCTTAATTTTTTTCCAGGCGTAAATACGACGTGATGTCTCCACATAACTTGTACACGCTGTTAGCGACGAGGTTAGGTGCGAGCGGTGAAGGTCTGGCCCTTCCCGTCTACAATGCCCTCTATGAACTGCTTACCGAACATGTTGGCCAACAAATACTATACACGAGCCACCCGGAGCCGCAACCCCACTTTCGTCTCGAAAATCCGAGTAAGTTAAATTTTTGGTCCCAATAAAATTCTCAAAAAAAAAATCGCACCATTTTAGGCATTACCTGATCTAAATGTTAATGTTTGCAGTGATCCTCAAAGTCGTGGCGACTCTGATCAGACAGTCGAAGCAGACGGAACAGCTCCTGGAAGTGAAGAAGCTGTTCCTGTCGGACATGACTCTGCTGTGCAGCAACAACAGAGAGAACCGCCGCACCGTACTGCAGATGTCCGTGTGGCAGGTTAGTCAAGAGACACTGATTCGTTCGTTTTTGTATATGTCACGGGTAATTCTAAAAACACTTTAAAGTTCGAGTGTAGTTGTAATAATACCATACTTATTTTTGGTGTGACACAGTAACGCTCCTGGTTTAATAAAGCTAGCTCATTCGCAATGGCTGAAGAATCATATCTACTTGTGTCTTTTGCATATAATTCTATTTGTGTGTTTAATGTGACCTCTGTATGGTAAGCTTTATCGAGTTCAATGGTCATAAGCTGTATTGTTAATTTTAATTATCATTACTTTTAATTGGATGTCACCCTCAATGCGAGAATAAAATTATTTCCAGTAAACTTAAATGTGTAATTTTACCATTGTGTCATTCGGCTTCTTTTTAATAAATTCGTTGAGCAGTCATTTCAGTAAGTTCATCCATATATTTTTTTTAGGAGTGGTTGATAGCGATGGCTTACATACACCCGAAGAATGCTGAAGAGCAAAAAATATCGGATATGGTGTACTCGCTCTTCAGGATGCTGTTGCATCACGCTATTAAACACGAATATGGAGGATGGAGAGTGTGGGTCGATACTTTAGCCATCGTTCATTCTAAGGTAATGTATTCTGAAGTTTAGATTTATTTCCTTGTAAGGACTAAGAAATATTATATGGAAGCCTTTATTAATTGATTTTTGTACATCTGCCGTACTCATTATCTCTTTACTTCACTTACGAAAATCAATTTATTAACACTTAGTAAAACACAATAACTTGACATAAATTACAGGTTTCATACGAAGAATTCAAGCTACAATTTGCTCAGATGTACGAACACTATGAACAGAGACGAGCAGACAATATAACCGACCCAGCGGAAAGGCAACAACGACCGATCTCCACTATATCTGGTTGGGACAGACACACGGACGGACCGACAAACAAGCCACGCATAATGCAGGATACTGACGGCAGTGTCAGTAGCTCCCCAGCGTCCATAAGGAAACAGAACGTACTCAATCATGGTGCTCAAACTGAAATAGGAAAAGGTCTCTCACTTAGAGAAGTCGAATCCTGCATTTGTGTTAATGCCAAAACGGAAAGTGACAAAGACGGTGAAGTCGATCGGACTACACAAGTGGTTTATAGTGAAGTGTGTAAAGTACATAGTCCCGTCAAACAGTCTGTTGATACCGATGTGCCCTCTCTCGAAGACGGTTGTGATAGTGTCAACCATACTGGTAGTAATTTAGAGCACGCTATCGACGAAACGGATCCGGATAACGAAGAGTTATCGCTCAATACTGATGACTTACCAACTGCTAATGACTTGGTAGATTCAATTATCAACGAAAACAAAGCTCTAGATATAGAATCCGGTATCGGTACTTTAGAGAAAACAGAAAATCTCACTCGACAAGGAAGTCTCGATTATATTCCGGTTAGAGACGTGGGCGATAGTGTTGTAAAAGATGATAACACTGATAAAAGTGAAGGTATACCGTCAAGCTTATCCGCAAGTGAAACGGCTAGTCCCGAAAGGGTTGCCGAGTTAAATATCGTAACAGAAAGGGAATCTGAACTTTCTGATCCATCCGAGCTGTACTTGACTCCGAGCGAAGCTACCAGCCCTAAAAGAGTTCAGGATAACAGTGAAATGCAAGTACCAGAAGAAGGAGAATCGGACGATCCGAAACACGTCGCTATTAATATAGTTAACGACGTGTTGACTGTAGCTCTCGAAAGAGTCAGATTGAAAGCAGATGATGATACAGATTCTGGAGCCATCTCCGGAGGCTTACATTCCGAAGGTAACACGCCTAACGGTCGCGACGATTTCGAGCAAGAGATCGAAGAGATAATAAATGAGAAACAAACCGCTGAAACGATAGCTAATGAGCTAGTTTCAGATATGATTAGCTCAGTATTTTCACAAAGCGAATACAAAGATGAGAAAGAATGCCTATCGGATGAAGATAGTTCACAACGAGTCATAATTTCAGATCATTCTCAAGAGGGTAACGTTTTGCCGTTGGATGGTGAATTTTTAGTCAGTACCAATACATTAAAAGATTCACAACAGATTGCAACAGAAAAAGTCGATGAATCGATACAAGAAAATGCTAAAGATGAAACCGAAAAAATGGATGAGGAAATACAACAAGAGCAAACGAAAACGCCAGAAATACCTCCCATTTCAACGATTAGCGAAAACATATCACTGGCGAATAAAAAGGATCAAGAAACGGTGGATGAGAGAAACCGTGAGAGTGAGAAAGACAAGAGACGCGTGAGCTTACCGGGGGACAGCGAGATGAAGCAGGACGACGCGAGGGCCGAGGGTAGCACTTCACAGGGCACGAATACTGCGACGTCGCCAAAAAGACCGCGAAGCGCCTCCACCAGCACTCAAGTCGATTCCAATCATTTTGGTAAGCTATTCTATTTGGCTTTACTTATTTTTATCGATCCATAAACATACTTTTTCCAAATTAGTTACAGATATATCTATACGTATATATATACGTATATATATACGTATAATAAAAATGTAAATCTAACGCGTGTCTGTACTTTTTAGATTTTTGTGAAAATAATTGCTGCAGGTGTCTTGGAATGAGTAATAAAATATATTTTAATCAATGATCAAGAAATGTCTGTCTGTTTATATGAACACGCATCATTGCTAAAGTACTACGCTCACGATAAAACATCAAGAAAATCATAAAGCATATCCTCGAGTAATATTTAAGTCTTGATTTCATTAAAATCGGTTCACTCTGTCAAAAGTTATTATAATTTTAATGACGACGCGACTTAAGTACGAGAAAAAAGTAGATAAGTAAATGAACTAAACACATCCAGATGATTTTGTTAGTCGCTTGTTTTTATACATTAGGTTCCATGTTAGTTATTCAAATAAATGTCTTTTTTTTGCGTATTTGGTATACGTATCGTAGATTAATTACCTAAATTTGGTATAATATAAGACGTTACATATCCCTATTCCATAACATACCACCAAACCAATCATATTATAACTAAATACTAAAAAATAAAAACTAAATACGTCATAAGCGCTTCGACAGCGCCTTGTTAAAACTTGGCTAAGTAGCTTATTTTTGACGGCTGCCACGTCAATCCGCCCGTATGTGAGCAACATATAACTATTTCTTTTTCATCACCGATATTAAGAATATGCCGTCTAACTTCCACATTTTATCTAAAACAGTGTGGCGTTACAATATTACCTTACACATTATAGTGCAATTTGTTTTGTCGAATTATTATGTACGTAACGTATTTACAGCTTTTAAGTTATAAAATCATCGCACCGAACGTATTCATTAGTGTTTTTGGATAAAGTTAACAAATAAATCAAAATTGTGCTCATTACTCGTGGCGAGAATTGTAGCGACGTGTGAAATAATAGCGGTATATTAATTTCGATGATAGAGACGAAACGCGCGTCGAAATGTTCCCGTCCGATGTTCTCCCCGGGACCGACGCGGCCGCCATTCCGCATTCCAGAGTTCCGCTGGTCATACATACATCAGAGATTGCTTTCTGATGTGCTGTTCTCTCTCGAAACTGATATACAGGTGAGGCGGTAACTTACCACTTATGTAATACTCTTATATTAGGTATGCACTATTCTCCTACTACGACCGACTCGAAACGTTCAAAGAACGGAGAGTATTCTGGTTTGGACCGTTCATGCCACTGACAGATATTTCTCATGGTTTATTAAGTGAAAGATGACAGGAGGACTGCACGCCGAATGACGCCATAAGTATAATGTAGACAGTCATGTAACAACATACCATTTTGAAACTATAGAGCCTATAGCTGTATCCCTATAATTTCATTTCAAATTATTACTATGGCTAAAGAAATGTTCGCACTGTATAAAAAAAGTATCACACCATTGCAATATGTTATATTTATATATATATAAAAGGAGAAGTAACCAGCAGAATATAATGTATATAAATTAATAAGAGTTCTTGCCTTCTCCCTTAAGTTGAAAATCTGCCGCCAAACACCTGTTGGTGTGTTCCGGTAGCTGCACTTGAGAACCAGCACCTCTAGGTTTAGCGTGTTTACCATCTTAGGCCACGTCCTCATTTAACATCAGATGAGATTGTGCTCAAACGCTAAAACCTGTAAAGGATTAAAGAAAAGATCTATACTCTAGTCGTAAGTCTCAAGCAGTGTCGCAGGCTACTCGACTCGTAACATAGCAGTTCTGGCACCCGTATGATGAATTTATGGAATGTTAAGAACTTGGTATTGTTCATATAGGTTTGGCGCAGTCACTCGACAAAGTCGGTGATAGACTTTGTGAATAGCAGCGAGAATGCTATATTCGTGGTGAACACGGTGCACTTGATCAGTCAGCTCGCTGATAACCTGATAATCGCGTGTGGAGGTCTACTTCCCCTGCTGGCCTCTGCTACTTCGCCCAATGTGAGTTTTATTATCGTTCTATTGAAATCTCGTTACTTCTCTTTTTTTTTGACATATTGATAAATAACAAATTAGAAAAAAAATTAGGACAGGATTAGAGAAAAAAAAATATTCTAACATCGGCATTGTTGCAAAATTGGCAACGACGTTACCGTTAGATTTGTTTTAAACGCCACCTATCCGTTTACTATTTGTACTGTATTGTTTTGTCAATGTTTGATGTTTTTTTTACGTCATTCGTAAATTTATTTAAAACATGGCGGCATGACGTTGATTTTAGAAATTTAAAAAACTTTTTATATTTTGAGAAACATGTAATGTCACAAATTTTGTGTCTAGTTCAGAATTCAAAGATGGAATTAACACTTCTCTCTGTGCATCCGTTAAAAACGATCGTAACCTTAAAGTATTATAAACGTTGGGATGTCCAAAACGATAAAGGTTTAAGCTCCATACATACGAATATAGACCTCATGAGGCAGAGGTCAACACATTATTGACAGCATAAGCATAACAAATACGTGATTAATATACAAAACTTCGAACGATAACTAATTATTTATTGTAAAATCATGATTTCTACGTAAGGTGTATTTTTACATTATTTTATCATTTATTTATACTAAATTTTTTACTAAACTATGAAACTTACGATATCGTGACATAAAAAAATATAAAAACATAATCCGCCATTTTAAAATCTGGATCCTTAAAAATCAGCTGAGGGGTTAAACAGATAAACCCGATTGTGTTTGTTGCCGGTTTTTCTCGATGAATGGGTTGTTTATCCGAACCGGTGGCGATTTTTGACTTTCATAACAGTTTTCTTAGGGTATTTTTTGCAACCAATCAGCTAACGCAATTTAATTTGCGAGCACGAAACTGATAACTGTCGTCAGTTTGGATGATTTACGTCTGCCAGATACCCCAGGGTGGGTGATTGAAGTGAATATTTGTGTTCCGTATTGTTATTAGGTATATGTTAGCACAAATCTTTTTCTATATTAGTTTTATTCATGAAATGTAACGAATCTGTCCACCAATCTATCTGATCGTTCTCTAAACGCACACATTTGCTGCCGACCTTTCCCATAAATGTAGTACGTTTGGAATGCCGCAACCTGCAAACCGCTCTGAGCGTAACTGTATTAAAAAGTAATTATGAAATCGGCAAAAAATTCTAGAAAACCGTAATAAAACTTAGTGTGAATGTAGACTAGTACCTTGTTAACAAGATCAGCGACCTAAACCACAAACTCAGCCGGGGTACCCCAAAGAAGACGATCTCCATGTGCGGGTGAGCGGTGGATACGTGTCCTCATAATTTCATTTCCAATAGAATCTGTATGACGCACAGAACGTAGTAGTCCAGTGAAGGTCTGTAGGCCCGTCAGGATAACAGCGTAGTCAGTTGGAAAAAAAATGTACACAGAACGAGCTGGACGTGATAGAGCCGACGCAGGGCATGCCGGTGGAGGTGGCGGTCACGTTCCTGCAGCGGCTCGTGAGCATGGCGGACGTGCTCATATTCGCGAGTGCACTTAACTTTGCGGAACTCGAGGCCGAGAAAAACATGTCAAGCGGCGGCATCCTCAGGCAGTGCCTCAGGCTGGTGAGGCCTTCATTCTAACCTTACGATATTATTTGTACCGAATCTTTTGTACTGTTCTGATGTACTTATCTTATTTACAATACTTCTTTATAGAACATATAATAAATAGGGTTCTTTACCATATCCCTAAGACACTTTTTTACCTTAATAAAAAACCTAAATACTACAAGTCATATTAGATTTACAATGAACATATAAACAATTGTGTATCTTTTTAGAATTTCACCCGACCGCAGTGATGATGTTAAAAGAAATTCTTTTTTATAGAATAAATAAGGGGCATTTACCATATTGTACACTGAGACTCGTTTTTATCGAAATAAAAAATCTAAATACTATAAGTCCAATTAGATTTACAATGAACATACAAATAATTGTATATATTTCTAAAATGTTCCCTGGTCAAAGTAATGAATTAAAAAATAAATACTTTCTACAGAATAAATATGGGACATTTCTACATTCTAAAGAAATTTTTAACATTAATAAAAATATGTTTCGCCTCAAAATGAATGTACGAAATACTTGAATACTCAAAATATTAAACTAGAAATACTATCATTTCTCATACAGAACAAACAGTACAACTGATTTCATTTGTAGTTTTTTTTGTATCTTTGAAACTCCTTAAAAATTACCCCTTTTATATAACCTATAATATACTTTGAAACTTACAATTAACTAATTTGTAATCATTTCTAATGTTTAATTTATGTTACATAGATCTAAAGAAAATAAGGGCTTTCGTTCTATCTATAGACAAGTTATTGTAGAAAGTAAATTATTTTATTTTATTATAATTTTTGTAGTCATTTCAAAAATTCCATATATCTGTAGCCTTTTTAAAAAAAGATGGACGAGAAACTATACCAAACAAGCGCGTAGTTCACTACAATTGATAGTAGAAGACGTAGTCCGGTGAAGCTGTTAAGACCTTGACAGGTCAATAGCGTAGTCAGTTCGAAAAAAAAAAGATAGTAGAAGAATATTATATCTCGTATTGTTTTTCTTGCTTGATTTCGCGCGTGCGTATACGTTTATAATATAGTTCTTTAATATTTTTTCTTTGTCTAAGTACCTATACATCTTTGTCTTTTTTGAATCAAAAATGCTGCACGTAATTGTCACTTAGAAAAATGTTGAGTATTTTCTTAGATTTCTCGTTCAGCTTTTGATAGAATAGGTTAGAGCGTTAGTGTAGCGTAGGTGTGCGTGCGTGCGTACGCACGTGGATGCGTGCGTGCGTGCTTGCGTGCGTGCGTGCGTGCGTGCGTGCGTGCGAGCGAGTGCGTGTGTGTGCGTAGGTGTGCACGTGCGCGGTGCGCAATTGCCTCGAGTGCAAGGAGCGGCAGCGGTTCGCGGCGCGCGCCTCGGCCCGCCGCCCCGACTCGCCCTCCTCCAAGGTAAACGGGACATCGGTTTTAGTATTGTGTTTGCGGGGAAACTCACTATTCTCAGTATTATTACATTCTTTTATTTCTTACCTAAGACAGTGTCCACTTTGAAATCTATTTCCAAGTTTCTTGTAGAAGACACTAAAACCAATTTAAAGCACCTTTTACCCAGTTAAAATTGAGTCGTTACATTTCAAAGTATTCTAAATCCAATTTTACCCATTCCTAATATTTTACGTTATTTTTCATCATCTTAATTTTTCTTCTTCTTCTCTTCAATTCTGTACACGTAATAAATAGAATAAAAGTAAACTAAAACATCTTATGGATGGCAAAATATGAACTTTGGTCTTGGTGTATAAAAACTGGAAATCTTAAAGAAATTAAACATGTTATATCAAAGATTAAAATTTGATTTAGATCATTTTGAAACGTAACGACTCAATTATATTCTGATCATAAAGTAGTTCTTAGTTTCCTTGTTTTAATTTCTTTTAAACACAATTCGGGTTTTAATTTATATTTACGTTATATTCCTAACCTATTAGTAATAATACTGAGAACCGCACAATGCTAAATAACGTTAATAAAATTGACAAACCAAGTCCAATGTTTAATAAAGTTTAACATACTTTTGATTTATGTTGTCCTGGTATATTGAGTGCACAATACTAATTTTGCACCACAGTTTCTTTAATAAAATGGTTACCATATTAATAATAGTTCAAATTTTGCATAACAATAATTAATATTTTACATAATTACAAACAATAAACAAAAAAACAATGCTTTTTGGATCATTTTGCACTGCTCACAAAATTGTAAGGGAAGGAATAATTAGGGTTTTTTTTTAAATAAATAAAATAACAGAGCACACACTGCAACTAAGAAATTAATTTATGTAGTGTATTTTTTCTTCTATCTCGCATGTTTAGTGCAATCTTTTTAATGATTCCAGCGTTTAAAATTGTCACAGGACACAATAATTAAATTTTAACTATTGTGCATGATTTCTTTCATTATAGTTTTTCGAATTTATTCAGTATTCCGTAGTTTTCTTGATATTCGTGTAAGTGTAGCGGGGTGCCTTTTATTAAAATGCATATTTCGAATGCAGAGTGTTGTGGCCAGCTTAGCGGACGCCTCTAGTCCTGTAAAGGACCCAGAAAGGCTTTTACAAGACATGGACGTGAACAGACTTCGGGCTGTCATCTATAGAGACGTGGTAAGTATATTATAGTTCGAAGTTAGTATAGTTAATAATATATGACTAACACGCAAAGAGTGCTAATGGCTTTTTAGTCAATTAGCCTTATCATCGGATTTGTATTTAAAATTTATGTTCGTTTTGTATGTACAAAATTAATATATGTATACATTATACATATAAACATATAGATAGAAGAAGTTTTACTTCAGTCGTGGGGTCTAAAGTAAACTCGTTTTTTTATACACAGAGAACCAATTTCGAATATTCCATTCATAATATTTTTAGTGTTTTTTGCTATGATCTTCATATTTTACGTGTAGAAGATTTGAAAATAACGTAAAATATTGGGAACTGCTATAATTGGATTTAGCTTATCTTGAAATGTAAGGACACAATCGTAATGATTACAGGAGGAAACGAAACAAGCACAGTTCCTCTCGCTCGCAATCGTGTACTTCATATCGGTGCTGATGGTGTCGAAGTACCGAGACATACTGGAGCCGCCGCCGCACGCGCACGCGCACGCGCCCGCCGAGTGCGCGCGACGCCCGCACCACGCGCACGACCACCACGGTAACACCCGCACCTGTTTCTGTCTATGTCATTACACCCACACTCATCCATATTCTGTTCCACGATATCCCTCAGGACGACTCGATTGGACACATTTTTTTTTTCATTACCTTCAAATGTGTTAAATTCATTATTAAAGCCAGTTTAAAAGAAATTAGTTCTTTGATTATATGTGAGTATGTTTTAGTGTCATATGTACCGTTCGTATCATGTTTAGAGTAGTACAATAATATTGTTATCGATTTCGTAGTCTATGTATTATATACTCGTTGAGTAACTCAGATATCCTTAAAGTTTGAAATTTAGAAAAAAAAATCCCTGGTGTTTATAACTTCCTGGAGTATTTTTTATTGTTACCTATAAAAATACTAATGAAGGATTTTCATTTAAAAAAATGTTTTATTTTTATACAACAAAATCCCCGGGAATATTCATGCTTCATTTTATTTACTTCGTGAATCCATCGATAGGTTAATTTTACATCTTAAATTTCTCCCTGGGAGCAAAACCCCCTAAATTTAGGACAACTCTCTAATTTCACTCATTATACCTTTACTTACGTGTATAGAGAGTACGCACAAGTAACGCCGCGCGCACTAACGAACACTTTTAAGCAGCACTTTGCCTGACATAAAAAAAAAATCTATAATTTATATCGGTTTAATTATGTTGTTTCAACTTTGTCGTCGTTATAAAAATTATCGGCTATCCATGATTTTTTCCTATTTCACAAAATATTTGCTCTCTTTTTAAGTGACAAAAAAGTTATAGCTTTTGTGCCAATTTATAATATTTATTGAAATTATTATTAAAAATCAATATTCTATGCGCATTACGAATTTGCAAACAAAACCAGAAATCATACGAAGAGATTGAAATTGACTTTATAAACGGCAATAAATAAAATAAAAAAAAAATAGTCCCAAGTCCAGTGAAGTAAAAATCATAGACAAAATTGAGATCAATTTCATATTAATAATAGCATTTTTGCAATCGTAGTATTTAATACCTGTTATAGTTTTTTTTTTTTTGTAAAGTTCATTATAAATTATTATTGTATTTATGCATTTTTATTAGAGTTTCGTAAAGTTAATGTTAGCTGAGCACAGATTTTGTGTTAATCCTTCATTGTTTTATATTTAGAATATAATTTACTACGTTTTAGTATTTAATATATTATACCATTTGTTATCTAATAATAACATTTAAGTACATCGGTTATTTTTATTAGAATTTATATTCTATGTATTTCGATGTTCTTTATTTAAGCTTCTTAATATGCTTTAGAAGCACTTTATATGTATGTTGATAAGTGAAAATTATCATTTTTATAGCGATATGTTCACAACCATTTGTCACTATGTACAGTCGTAACAATATGCTCTATTCCTATAAAATTCCTTATAAAATGGATTTGAAAATGTTCCCTTCTTTTCTAATTTTTTATTGTTTGTTTTATTTAATTTAGATTATGTAATACATAAGTTACTGTAAAACTAGACACAAAATGTTTGAAAACAGACTACATAACATTCCGTAACTAAAGACTACTCCGGATTATTGAAATGATTTTATGGATATACAGATAACTAGGATCCCAGAAATAACTAGCCGGTATTGTTTTCAATTGGTATTTATGTGTTTCGTAAAAGTTGTTGAGGTTTTAAAATTCATTATCTGAAGTGTCATTTCTCCTTTTTTTTCACGCCGCTTGAATAACCCGTCACGATTTGGGACACACTGGTAAAATCGTCTACATTTAAAATACACTTACGGCACAACTGCATCACTGTTATAACAATAAATAATATTGATCGTTCGATTGTTAACGTTTGATAATAATGTTGTTAATTTTTCACTTTCAAACGATCAAAATTACTTGATCCACGACTGCTAATCATTCTATATCCTCTTGTCTCTGTGACCCTGGTAATTGTGTTGTATTTCTTCCCCGTTTATTGGCCCTCATGTGGGGAACTTCTACTGGTTGTTTGATTGTTATCATTTGTTAAAACAAAAACGATTAATTTTCCACTTTCAAACGACCAAAATTACATGACTCCCACACAAACGCTAATAATTTGATATCCTCATGTCTCTGTGACCCTGGTAATTGTGTTGTGTTCCTTCCCCCCTTCATTGCCGCCGGGCTTGTTGTACACGCCCCGTGTAGGGTCCCGGCCGCTGTTCCCCCAGTGGTCGCACCACGTGTACCCCCAGTTCCTGCCTGGTGGGCATCCCGCTCACCGACACCCATACACGCACTGCAAACTCGATTGCAGCCAACACGTTAACAATAACACGCACTCACATACACGCATCGCTAGTTACCACCGCGCGCACGCAGGTAACGCGGCACACACGCGCGCGCTGCTACGGGCCACTCAAGTATTACGTTACCACTAATGGGGGTGGGGGGTTCTTGATTGCTTATTTTTGATGACATTTGATGACACCGACAATGATCTGGGTGGTAATTACGTCAGCAATATTTATTTATTGAACATGAACAGGTTTAAAAATACTTACTTAAATGTTTACGTAAGCAGGGGGAGGGGGGGGGGGTAAGACTATTGCTTACTTTTCATGAGCAGAGCAGGGGGAGAAAGCGATCAGAAAGTTCAAAAATTTTGCTTACGTAATACTTGAACGGCCCCCTAATATCCGCTTTCGCATCGCATTATAACTTATACATGTATCTTTACATACCGGAGGTAAACAATCCTACGCTACGTTTAAGTAATTATTCAGTAAAGAGGTTTAACCCCTCGGCCACTTTTTTAAGACCTAAATCTGAAAATGGCGGATTATTTTATTACGTTTCGAGTCAATGTGTCTGTTGAATGGTGAATCATAATATCATCATCATAGCTTAAACCGTTACAGTTTTCGTCAGTCCAAGAATTAATCGTAGTTTGAAAGGCAGTAATTTTGTTTTAGAATGTAGCTTTTTATTGGGTGATACAACGTATAAAGCGCAATTATTTAATTAAACAATAAACATAAAACAGTCGATCTCTGGTATAAAATATATTTCAGGTTTATAAAGAAATATACTATAATCCTAAATATTTCGCCCAAACAAAAATCGGCTGAGTGCCTTAAGCGCTCGCCTTAGTAGTCCGGTGAAGCTGTTAAGACCTTGCTAGGTCAATAGCGTAGTCAGTTCGAAAAAAAAAAATCCTAAATATTTCATGAAACAATAGTAATTAAATGATCTATCAGGTTTAAGCATACACTAAAAAGATGTCTAATTAATAATAAATAATTTCTTAAAGTATTGAAAGAAATTAAATTGAAATAAAACGTTTCGAATACCTTACACCTATTATAGTGATAGAAAGATGTATTACTCATTAGATTCATTTGAGCTGTAGTATATGATATAGAAATATAGGAACTACGTATTACTGCTGCTAATTCTGGTTTCACGCTACCTTAATGAAACATTTGTTAATTTTACATATAGTATCTTATTATTAAATATTGCTTAAAATAAATAATAATAGGTATAATTGTAAAAAGTATAATTGCGATGCGATCGCCGGAACGCTGAATCTGTGGTCGACGTTCGTGAGCTCTGTTTTGTCATATCGTTTTAAAAAAGTACTTTTTTAACAGAAGTTATCAAAATAAATCGATAGTAATTGTGCATCGTGTCAAGAGTAAGAATCAAAACAGAGCGAAATACTGCACCGCCATGGCATTGCTTTTTCTTTTATTTCTGTTCTCATTGGGTTGCAACGTCGTTTAGTTTAGAATGATGAGTTCCATGCATGCATTAATTAAAAAGTGAATATTCATTCAATAATTATATAATGTTTTAGTTATTATGACATTCTGTATGTGTTGGAAAGCTGTCTACAGAATATCATTTTCGTTATAATAAGTTAGATATTCCCTGTAAAGTTTATCGATATATTAGTGCCCCCGCTTTATTAAAGCAAGCTTTGTCGATGTTGTCTACGAATGTAAGTATGATTACTATATTCTATTATTTAATTAATAATTTTAAATTTAACCTTTCCTGTAGAACACAACGGGGACGATGTTGAATACGCTATGATAGTAGTCGATGAAAATAACTCGACGATAAACGAATTGGACTCTCCATCGATGAAGGTAAGATTTGTTAATATTAATAATAATGCATCAAAAGGCTCGGTATTATCAGAGCATGACGATTACTTTACTAAATGTGTAATGTACTATCCCCTTTGTTAATTTTTATTGTTATATTTTGTGAAATAGTGACTTAGACTTAGTGTAATGCGATCTGGTTGATTCTATATATTATGTTGCCAAATATTAGAATGTACAGATGTATTTTCATACATTGCAGTGAATTGGATTTTTTTTATATTTATCAGCGGTTCCAAACTTTACTTGATCAATCATAAATAAATTAGCACGTATTTAATTGTTTTTTGTAATACGGGTATATGCTATAGATAGAAATTAAAAATTCCTGCAAGTAAATGTAGAGTTTCTTTTTACCATAGAGATAATTCTAGATTTAGTATTATTACGATGTAGAATCGAGTGCATGTCGTTTTAAAATACATTATTACATAAGCCATTTCGATCCCATACGTTTTGTTTGGTAAAATTGATTTGCCCTTAACAAAATATGTTTTCGGTGTCGCGCTTTTCGGAAATTTTGCGTTGAAAATGTCTTGCTCGTGTTGTGAATGAACGCTTCATCATATTCGTTTTTGTTTTGCCGTTACAATAAATTAATAAACAGACGGATGGCAATGAGGATGCCGTTGCCAAAATAGAGACAACGACGGACGAACTGAAGCCTAATTCCGGGGAACGAACCGACGGACAACCGACCGACAGACATGAACCCTCGCCCTCGTCGGAAAAGGAGGAACCGCTCTTCAAGTCGAGCCTCCGGGTGAAGGCACAACCTAAACCCAAGGTTAGTTGGAGAACACTTCCCGATGGAAAGATTGATGAAAACTCTATCTCCTATTAGATAACGCGTCTCTAACTATGGTCTTCAGGGTCCCTTCTTAAATGTTTAGTTTTAATAACGACTTTCATTCTAGTGGAATCTCATTTACGTTTTTAGTAATTATATCAATAATTGTAATAAGGTGAATTGGGGTTTTTTGGAAAGAAATTTCTATGACATTGCTGGAGTTCTCCATTTCATTAAATTATACAAAGTATTTTTTTATATTTATGGCCGTTCTTGTTTTACGATCTTTTTTATGTTATAGATATCTATGGTAGACGTATCCTTACTTGATTTGAATATGTGGTTCGATTGTTCAAATTGAATATTTAAAATATGATGTATGTATGACATAAAAATCCTCCTAATTATTAACATAAATAAAAAACGGCATAATAAGTCTGAAAAAGAATTAGGTATGTTTTGTTCGTTGTATGCATATATAAAAACTAAATAGGTCTGTAAAATATTATGGGAGTCATTGTAATTAGAATTTGTTGCTCGACTGGAATCAATTTATGAAATGTAAAAATATCTCAATTGCAAGTATATCTAAATTAGATATACCTAATATTAGTTTCTTTAAAGTTTGAGAATCACTGAAAATTACCATGGAAAAGCTATACGGGGTTGTTGCGAAATTATTACATACTGAAATAACTCCAGAGGCGTAATTCGCAAAAGAATTGAAACCACCTCTCTAGAATGTTATGTTCTTTCAAAAATTTGCAAAATACGATAAACTATCATAAAAACAAGTATTAATCAAATAACGTACTAAAATTTCGAAAATGATGAGCAAATAATATTCGTTTGAGCAAAACTGGACACAACGCGCGCACCGTCGCCGCTGCCGACTCGCGCCGACTGGCGTGATGCGGCCGTGACGTAGCGTCCAGACTAATGTTACCAGTTGTGAAATATCGCTACACTTGTTACAATGTTCGAATGTTTGGAATATACCCCATTTTGAGAACTACCCCAATACACCCTACTAAAGTTTTACTAAAGTAGTCAGATGCCACTTGAATGAAATCTTATGAGATTACGTTTTATTAAAGTTCTCTTCTTTCCTTGGTGTTATATGTTTAATCATAATCCCTTTTACTAAATGTATGTTCTTGTCCTGTTGTAAGCCTCCGACCGCAAGGTCCAAAACATTGTCCGGGATAACGGTGTCAGTGGTCAACTTGGTTTGTACACGTTAAGTAAAGTCAAAAGACACGTTTTTTTAGTGTGACACGTTATTGATCGATTGGTTTTGAAAACCTGGTAGCATTTATTTGAAATCTAAATATATTTTTTAACGTAAATTAAAAAATTATAAACGGTCATTCAGGTATTACGTAAGCATTAAAATGGGGTGGGGTAATCTTTGATTTGCTTATTTTTGATGATATAGGGGCTGGAGGGGTTTAGTTGGTGATTACGTCAGCAATAATTTACTTTCTCGTGTTTTCTGTAAAATTTTGTCGTTACGTATAAATGTTTACAAAAGCATGAGAGGGAGATAAGAGCTTTACTCACTTTTGCTGAAAAGGGGGAGGGAGAAATTACAAGAATTCTGCTTACGTAATACTCTAACGGTCCCTAAATAAAAGTTCCCAAATCTTCAGGACCAATCTAACACACAAATCGACACGCGCTTGTAACAATTTTGATTAAATTAACACACGATCGGCTACAAGCTACGCCCACAATAAACAAATTTATATTGTAAGTATCACAAAATATATGTAATAAATAATATTTATGTGAATTATTAAACACAATTCTATAAATATACAACATATCGCACTCCGGCACCGAGAGTATTGGCTAAATGATTAAAACGTAAATTGTTAAACGTTACACATAAGGTATTAATACGTATTTATATGTATGCCAGTTGTTGTTTCCAGCATGTTATGTGGCTTTGGCTTGCTCTTTCATTCTGATATATTTTATAACGCATGGTGTGTTTCATTTCTCTTTCACTGTCATATTATTAAGTAGATTTCACGTCTAAATCATATCTTTACTGTTCTATTACATGTAATCGAAGGTGAGTTGATTAATTTACTACGTATATCGAATAAATGTCTCGTAACTTTATGATGTCTTGATAAAAAAAAATCCGAGTAAATTGTCAGTTTTTCTGATTTTTGATAAAGAAAGAGTTAACTTTAAATCTTTGTAGGACGAGTTAATATTAAATATTTCTATTGAATATTGTTCTCTTCTGTCGGCAGAGCGTGGACTCTATTGAAGATGCTGGTTCCTTCCATTTGAACTCGAATGAGACCACTAACAATGATCCTGAGACGTCCAGTGAAATAGCATTGGACGATAACAAACACCCTGTTAGTATTAATTCTATAACTTTTATAACAAATCTTAATATCTATACATATGTGTATCCTTTATACATATTATCCTTTATAAATATTTGGAATTTTTCATTTTTTCAAGACCTCTACATACACGAATTTTTGGCTTCAAAAAATCCTAATCGACATAGTTTTTTAGGAAATTTTATACTGTACAAGAATCTGCGATGTAAAAAATTTTAGCTCATACGGTTTAAAAGTTTTGATACTTTTAATGAAAAAAGATTTTTTTACGTGTTAT
Organism: Antheraea yamamai; assembly: GCA_036509395.1. Classification (NCBI taxonomy): domain Eukaryota; kingdom Metazoa; phylum Arthropoda; class Insecta; order Lepidoptera; family Saturniidae; genus Antheraea; species Antheraea yamamai. The sequence goes on along the minus strand of AP028437.1, from coordinate 15,916,745 downwards.
TTAAATGGGAAACTTTGACTGCTCACCGACATCTTTTAAAATTGAACTAAAAATTCTGCCTTCCGCAGACATTTTTGTTTCGGTAAAATAGATTCATTTTAACCTATAACTTCGATAGGTTAGTTTTTTTGGCTCACCCTAATACACATATATATTAGTCTCAGAAATTGCAGATTTTGTAACTCGTATGAATGTGTTTCCTGTGTTTTAACAAAAACTTTAGTATTATTTGTCTTTTTTATTTTATGGCTCTGGATCTAATAGAATATTAAAATTGTCAGATTTGTGACTTCTTTTCTTTTGTAATTGTCTTCTCTATGAGTGGGTTATTTTCCAAACCGGTGGTAGTTTTGACGATCAAAAGTGCCTTCTTGGGAGCTCCGGGATATTGGGTATCCTATTTTTCTCTCGTAAATATTCGACCATTCGTAAAGGATTTATCCAACGACTGCCTATTTTTGCCCATAATTGAATTTTTTTTGCACATGTCTATGAAAAAGTTATGAAAGGATTTATATATTTTTGATTGTATTACGCAGGTCAGCAATGATGAATCGTGGACAGATGTGAACCTAAACGAGGACGGTGAAAGAGGCCCCGCCACGATCACTGGAAGGACTAGAGATCACGAAGGGAATATTCATGAAGGTAACATACTAACAATATTTCGATTACATTCATAACGATTATTAATTTAAACGATGTTAAGTTTAAGTATTTAGTATAAATATGTTGATATAACGAAGTATAATTATTTTATCGCTTCCTGTTTCTAGTTTCTTGGTTTTTCCTCATAATTTTGCTCTCTTACGCTAAGTGTTACGGTATGTTTATTTAATATAGCTAGCAACTAAGTTGTATACTGAAAGGATGTGAACACTGTTGGGTTTTTACGACATAGCATATAAGGCACTTGGTCATAAAAACTGGCCAATAAATCTCTTAAAAGTATTGCTAATTGATTTTCATATTATCTCAAAATTACGTGTCCACAAGCACGGAAATATAGAAAACATATTATACGAAGAAAAATTTTCTATTTTAATATTCAGGGAACATTATTAATTGTACTGTAACTAATACGGTATAATTCACAGATATTCATCACGCATAACGATAAAAAAAGCTAAATTATCTTTTAACTGCCCACATAGATTGTGAGTGATATGCTTTTAAACAGAGTAATATCTCTCTTAGATATCGACAAACAAATTCACATGAGAAATTCCGAGTCACACCACCACATGCAACAACGTCATCAGAATAGGAACCTACAAACGGCTCAAAGGCATCTTCACCCGGTGAGTTCACGTTAACTATATTAACATGTTATTATTATCAGTTACGATATCAAAACACTTGTTAACCATTGTCCATGGGACTTGAGGTTAACTATTGACTCTGTGTTATATATTTAAGGAAAGATAATGAAGCGATCTATTATTTTGGTACATTATTATCACTACGTATTTATTATGTTCCTGACATTGTTCTTCAAAACCATTCCTCTTAGCCTGACTATGTATTGTAAACAATATTCGCATTCTTTATATTTACTATATCTGTAGGTAATCTATACATATAATAAAAATGAAGTGTCTATATGTAATAACAAAATATTTTTTTATTTACTGATTGGATATGAAAGTCTACACCCTACTGATAACAAAATGCAATTTTTAAAATTTTTGTCGGTCTGTCTTTTTATTCCTGGTAATCTCCGAAACGGCTGGACCGATTTGACGGGAATTTTATTGGCAGATAGCTGAAATTACAGCGGGTTACTTAGGCTACTCTAAATTAGACTAGCTGTTAACCGCGGCTTCGTCCGCAGTGCTATCTCCAAAATGTTTGGACCAATTTTCACGGGACTTTCACTGGCAGATAGCTGACCTTATAGGAAGTCATTTAGGTTATTATATTGTTATCCGCGACTTCGTCCGCATGAAATTTAGCAAAAATATGTTGTTCTCTGTAAACATGTGCGTAAGACGTGCGTTGTACTGGACTCCAAGTATAAATATAATTGAAATTCATATATCTTTATCTATGTATGTAATTTGAATTACATTGTCTTTTTGGTCATTTTGGTGGTCATTTCGTTTTATTTACCGCGCTTTCGTCTACATAACTTAGTAATCATAGTAACATACAAGAATATTGTATCGAGTTCAATGACCACTATTGAAATTTTCGTATATTAAAAACTACTTAGACCGATATAAAGTTTTATATCTTGATTTATATTTATGCAAGATTTCAAGACGTCAGCTTATTCATTATTTACAATGCAACATTATAATTATTAATAGTAATTTTGAAATTAGATTAGGTCTTTCTAATAAGTTATTAGACCAAGAACGTATTACTTATTGACAATATACCCATATTATATCATTATCTATTTTTAAGTCATTGTTTCATTAGGTCCTTATACAGTGTAAGTGAGCACTAAGGTAGTTACATGGTGGGTTAAGGTTCCAAATGTGTTGCTGATGATAAATCTCATTTCACACACTGTTAGTATTTAAATATGTAATGTATTCGTTACATGTTTCTGCAAAGTGGCGTGCGTGTCGCACTTACAATTGTTTTTAAACAGCATTTCTATAGTTGTACATGGTCTCACAATTTTATATTTCTTTAATACAATTTTTAAAAAAGCGTGTGGAGCAAGGTACCCACAGGTACAGCAAGTTTGAATATAACATTTAAAAGTTATCTATCGGGGAAACATTAACAGAACTGTGTTTAAGTTATGATCTCATCTCTATATGGATCACTGTTGATCAAGAGCAATCGAAAAGTAAATACTAAAAGCGAGTATCTTAACCAGTAAAGACAACTCTAAATAGAATATATAATAGTTGCACAGATATAGAAAGTCCTCACTACTCAAGTAAAATGATTTAATGCGATAGTCCTAATTGGCATAGTTTTACATGTTCCAGTCAATAGTATGAACAGTAGGTCAATAATATGTTCGTTAGGGACATAGTATAACCGCTTTATCAATATTATGATTTTAATAAACCTACATTACAGATGTCCAAAGAATATGAAAGAGTTGATTGTCTGTATGTTTGTATAATAAGACCAGTTTTCTATACTATGTTGAAGAATAAAAAACGCAGTTGCGATTAGTCGTCGTGCAATATTTGGTGTTACATAAGACATCTAATGGCTGCCATTATTTGCATCGATTGCTAGATGAAATTTAATTACAGAATGCAAGTAATTCTAATGTAAATAAATATGGCAATTTATGATGTTATTAGTAATTCACTTTCATACTAAAATTAATAGTAATGCAAGTTTTTGCGTGTTATTATTTAACATTATCTTAATTGTTATTTGTAATAATAAGTTGGTAGTAAATAAGGTGTAAGGAAGTCGTGATAGTCTAGTGATTGGATCGGGCAAATATCAATCCGATGTCTGCTGGTTCGAACCCCGCCATGTATCAATGAATCTGTCGGGATTCGTGATCATTTACTAATTTAAATTGATAATAGTATCGGCTGCCGGTGAAGGAAACGAAGAAACCTGAAGTTAAGAAATGTTTTCATGATACTATTGTATGTGGAAATCATAGAGCTGTGGATTTCTCAGAGTTTGAAATCGTTAATACGTCGGGGGTTGGCGTGGTGTTTATATCCATATACCTTACTTTGGAAAGTGGCCTGTGGCCGTACAGTAGGTTTCGTCCAGGCTGATGATAATGAGGGTCTATTGGTACAGGATAATGAGACGCTGGCGGGTCTGAGCGCAATGAACGCGTCTCTGGGCGCGGAGGGGTTGTCCCGTGAGGCGACGCTCACGCACAAGCTGGAGACGGCGCTGGGGCCGGTGTGTCCGCTGCTGCGCGAGATCATGCTGGACTTCGCTCCGTTTCTCTCAAAGACGCTGGTGGGCAGCCACGGCCAGGAGCTGCTCATGGAGGGTAAAGGTATACGGCTCTAAGCATGCTAGATTAGATTTTTTCTTCTTCAATTCTGTTCTTTTTGTTCTTTTTTTGTCTGTATCCCTTGAGCTATGTGCGACGCGTATATTTTGCTGAAACATCCCGTATGGTCTACATCTTACACAGAGTTACGGGCAGTGTTGTTTTTTTTAATAATTATATTTTTGCGTCCTCTATTTCTGTATTAATTAAGTTTTAATCGAACAGCTTTTTCGAAGTTTGCTTACACAAATATTTACTGGTGTTTTTTGCATGACCTGAATTACCGGGTAGTAAAACATGGTAATTGCTTCCATCTGGGTCGCGATCTCTATAAACTAGGTTTAACAATTACCTTAACAGCATGCATTTAGTTATACCAAATTTCGGGGTCAGACACTATATACCCAATAATCAAGCAGGATGATAAAGATCTATATTCTACTTATTCGGAACTGTCATGTACGTAGTGGTAACTGGCCACAGTGTGTCGTTTAGTTGATCACGTATCGCGATCAGTCAGTGTAAATCAGGCTGGCATGACAGTGATGACTGCCGATGGATTACCGTTTTCTTGACGTTCGCCATTGGTTTTGAATTGCGTGCGCTTAATCGCATTACCGTTTAGCTATAATGTAAATATTGTTGCGCAATCCTTTTAATCACTCTGAATATAGCTGCGCAAAACATAAATGTAGGTTAAAATATGTGTTATATTATATAATCTTATAGTAGATTATTACTGCCATTGTCGAGTAGGTCATAATATTACGAGTATCTTGTGATCATTTCAGTGAATTATTAAGATGGTGGACGTCTTGTTAGGACTTCTTAGGGGGTTTTTGTGGCAAGTCAGATGTTCGGAGGTTTTATTTTCATTCATTTCACTTATGCACAATAAACAAACTACGAGTATATTTCTTAAAATATTATCAGTGTTACAAAATATAGAGTCAAATCACACAAAATTGTGAATCACTACATACTATAAAACAAAGTCCACTATCACGTCTGTTTGTCTGTCTGTTCGCGATAAATTCAAAAACCACTGAATGGATTTTTATGTGGTTTTCACCATGAGATAATATGATTCATGAGGAAGGTTTAGGTATATAATTTGTCGAGGTTTTTTTATTATCAGGCCAGGATAACGTCCGCTGGGCCCGTTAGTAAAATATAAAATCAAAAACTTCTAAGAATAAATAAATGCCAATTTTAAATTTTTACTAGCGGGTCCACTACACGTTTTCCTGTCTTGATACTAAAATATCTTAAAAGCCAACCGCAGCGCCATCTACCACATCCAATTGTGAATCTAAACCTCTTTTGAATCTACTTGAACACTCATAACAAATTTCATCAAAATCTATCGAGTCATTTAGAAGGAGTTCAGTCACATAAATACGGACAAAAGAATTATATACATATATAAGCTTAATATTTGACTTAATTATCTTGAGTAACGCAAAACTGATATATACTAAATATCAGGTGATTTACTCAAAAACGAACTGGTGTAATAAATACAGAAACGAATAAATCGCGCCGTGCAACCAAGTCCGGCCCGCGTCCCGCACCTCGACCCGCGCCCCTTTTCCCTTTGTTTGTCCGTGCGGCGTTCCAATGATAAGCAGTTACGTAATGATTAACCTTGAAAAGCGCCTCCTTCAATTTTGTTCATTGACGCTAGACGTGTTTTTTTTTTTATATTTAAAAGTATCGTTCCCATACTTTTAAAAGTTTTAGAACAAAATTTAACTAAGGTTCTCTTTGTTGGTTATTAGTTTTGTTTTGATATTATTATTTTATATGATAAATGTGACCATAAACTATCCTACAAGTGAAGGGTCTTAATCTTTAAACAGTCACCTGGTATATATATTTATATATGCATATGTGTGTGTCAGTGATAGGTGAATGCGAGCAGAAGGCTCTTCGCGTATTTAAGGTTCCGTCTCAAAATTAGCTCTTTTACTAGAATCCCCACCCTCGTGCCCCATTCCGAATATTTAGGCGGCACGGTGTCGTCGTTCTTAATCAAATAAACGATTCTCACAAGGGGATACCTAATACAATATTCAGGGTGGTCGAGAAGATTGACGAGGATTGTGATATGAGGTATGATTGTAAATGTTCATATATCTGTAATTGTGTGTTGCCGCTTTAGGTCTGCAGACGTTCAAGTCGAGCACGTCGGTGGTGGAGCTGGTGATGCTGCTGTGCTCGCAGGAGTGGCAGAACTCGCTGCAGAAGCACGCGGGGCTCGCCTTCATCGAGCTCATCAACGAGGGCCGGCTGCTCTCGCACGCGATGCGCGACCACATCGTGCGCGTCGCCAACGAGGCCGAGTTCATACTCAACAGGATGAGGGCCGACGACGTCCTGAAGCATGCCGATTTCGAGGTACGCTTTAATGATTTTCGCCATAATTGTTGTATTTCTTTTGTTTTCACATGCGTATACTTATTATACTGTTGTTTTTATTAATAACTAGCGGGCCCGACAGACGTTGTCCCGCCCTGATTATGAAAAAATCCTTAACAAATAATATACTAAAACGTTCCTCATTAATCATTCTATCCACCGGTGAAAACAGCATGAAAATCCGTTCCGTAGTTTTTGAGTTTATCGCGAACAGACAGACAGACAGACGCGGTAGGGGACTTTGTTTTATACTATATAATGATTTTACGTGACAGTTTGTTTATTTTATAACTACCTTAAACTTATATATCCAATGGTAAAAATATGTTGATATATTTCAATTCATCACTAATCGAATTATATAAAACAATGAAATAGATACTCTTTAAAGTAATATCCACGCTTCATTTCTAACACCGTGATTACCAATGATATTATAACTATATAGATATGGCGCTTCGACAGCGCCTTGTTAAAACTTGGCTAATTAGCTTCTTTTTGACGGCTGCCTCGTCAATCCGCCTGTATCTAAGCAACATCATGTGTGTTCGTTATCGTGTCATTTATTTTGTCAAAATATCATGTTGATGACGTATCTTTCGTTATAATATCATTGTTAATTACAATATAAAACTTAAAGAATAATAATTATAGTTTAAGTAGAAACCTAAATATATTTATTTTTACGACGAAAGGATTTTTAGGATCAGATTAGAATTTCTCGATATTATTTCTTATATATATATAGATATTTTATTTCTATATAGTAACAGTAAAGGTCGGGAATGGATACTTGTGAAAATTGACAACTTGTAAAACTGGTACCACTAAAATTAAAAATTTCCAAAATAACAATTCTTAAAATGAATACATGTGTCCTTAACAGAATAACGTTAAACATTAAGTCTTCTAACCCGAAGTGAAATGAAATTACACATGTAATTATTTATGATATAATGAATTTTTGTGAAAGTTCCCAAAAATCTGCCACTTGTCTCTTCATATAGTAATATATAGAAATAAAATAATGTGTGCGTTGTTATGTAAAAAGGAATTATTTATTCATGAATTACAATTGAGTATGACCAAACGGAAAACGATCTTCACACCACGATGGAGAATATCTGATAAGATGTATACATGACAGCGACATCTAGTATCGGATAGCCGAAGCATTATAATTACATCTTGTGAGAAAATAAATTTATATACTTAGCAATAAACAATTAACATTACATATACGATTTAATTTATTTTTATAATAAAATCAAATAATTTTGTGAATTTGTAAGAGCTTATAACAATTGAATTTTTGTTGTTTCTCTTGTATAGACTCTTGTATTGTATTTACCTTACAATAAAACGCATATTAATTTACTTACCTTATTCGAAGCTTACTTATGAGATAGGCACTTCCGTTTCCCGCCGGTATGCCCACTTTTAACAGTAAATACAACTGACTTCCGGTCATATACCCTTCTTGTCTCGCCCCACCATGGCAGAGAGGCGTGATTAGAGCGACGCCATCTTTTAACTTCATTGAGTCGAATAATACCAGGCAGAATTTAAAATATTAAGCTTCGAATAAGGTAAGTAAGTGAATATGCGTTTTATTGTAAGGTAAAACGCTTCTATTAATTTGACTTGAGCTTATTCGAAGCTTACTTATGAGATTTGTTTGTTATCGCCTGGTGGTGGTAGAGACACCGACGCCAATGTGATCTAAATGAGCCAGATTCACAATGGGAATCTAATTACACAAGAATTTACATTAATTAGCAGTGATTACAGAGGTATTATCAATTGTGAATAAAACCTATGTATTCAAGAAGGCAATTTCCTATGAAATATGCCTTAAACATGTTCGAAACCTTATTGCCTTTGCCACTCCCCGAGTGTTGCATAACTTCCTTTTTTTTTTTTTAACTTAAGTGAAATTTATCTAATTTGAGAATCTACAAATATTGTCATCGCATGGTTTGTATTTGTTTTAATAAAGGCAACTGGGAACTCAATAACTAAAACGTTCACCACATTTTAGTATATAATCATTAATTAAGAAACTATGGTGCAGTTTCGTAATTGCTTTTAATCAGAGTCGTAGTTATGGGCGGATTCGGTTTCGCCCCGGTAGATTTTAATATCATACGATATGAGAATGCGTTTGGTCCGCACTATCCCTATTATAAATAATTTTACCTAAAACAAGATCCGATCTGATCAAAATCAAGCCACTTCTCTACTACTCGGGTTATAATATTAGTAATGTGCTCTGCGCCATCACTACATAACTCTGTATACCAAGCGATATAAAATAAGTTTTACACATTAAACTATTATTTGAAAAAGGTTAAGAGCTGGCAATGATTCCTTCTAGTAGTAATCTAGAAGTAGTACGAAATTTACACAAACATTAACTATCTAAGCAAAAACACCTCAAGTGATATCCAAGACAACCGTTGTATGTAAAAATCACTGGTTTAAAATAACCAAAAGATTCATACTAACATCGAAAGTCTTCAGAGCTTGTGTGTGATCTAGTCAATTTGGAAATAGTAAAATCTATGGCTTGAAAGAATTTTGGCTAAATAAGCGAAAAAACCAATTTCCAACCAAACTTTCCAGTAGGCTTAATATTAAGCCAAACATATATAAATAAATAAAAAATAAAAAATAAAAATAAAAAAGCCTTTTATTTCTTGCAGTTTACAAGTTTTGAACAAGAAGTGAACTTAAAAATAAAGGAATTTGAAATATTTACAATTTACAATGTACTATTTTTTAAAGGGAAAAGTTAATTTTCATCTGCAAGAACCCCTCTACAGGTGAAGGCCTCCTCCAAAGAATGCCATTTTTCTTTGTCTTGGGCTGTCTCAAACCAGTTTAAACCGGCGGTTTTTAAGATTTCGTCTTCCCATCGGGCGTTTGGTCTTCCTCTCTTTCTCTTGCCCTGAGGTCCTTTCCAGAATGTCGCCTTTTTTGTCCATCTTTGGTCTTGGAGACGCGCAACATGTCCGGCCCACTTCCATTTTTGTGCAAGAGCCTGTTCTAGGGCATCTATTGCTTTTGTTGTTTCTCTTATTTTGGTGTGTCGAATTTTTTGAATTTTTCTGATGTTTAGCATGCTACGCTCTATTCCTCGTTGACAGGTTCTAACTTTTTTCTTGACCTTCGAAGTGAATTTCCACGTCTGGCAGGCATATATGAGGCATGGTAGAAGGCAGGAGTTTAGTAATTTTGTTTTGATTTTTGTAGATATGTTGGATTTAAACACTTCTTTTAAACTCCAATATTTGTTCCAAGTAAGCTGTGTCCTACGCTTCACTTCTCTTTCGTTGATGTCTCTATCGAAACTTATTTGTTTGCCAAGGTATGTATATTGGTTTGTATACTGTAGTGTTTCGTCGCCGATGGATATTGGTCTCTTGGTACTGTTGGTCATTAGCATTGTTTTAGAAAGATTCATTTCCAAACCAACTCTCCTGCTATTTTCGTCCAGAGATTCTATCATGTGTTGGAGTTCTACTCCTGTTTCAGATAGAAGCACTAGGTCGTCTGCGAACCGTAGGTGGCTGAGATACTTGTTTCCAATTCTTATCCCTTGCTTTTCCCATTTTAGTTGACTAATTACACTTTCAAGTACTGCTATAAATATTTTTGGGGATAACGGGTCTCCTTGTTTTACTCCTCTTTTTACCGGAAACCAAGGTCCGACAGTCTCTAACTTTACTCTACTGATGCTATGGTTGTATATGCTCTTTATTACTTTTATATATATTTTTTCTACTTCCTGGTTCTTCAGAGTTTCCCATATACTTTCATGTGATAGAGTATCGAATGCTTTTTGGTAATCTACATAAGCAATGTAGAGAGGTCTCCTTTGCTCTTGATATTTCTCCATAACAAGTTCTAATGTGTGTATATGGTCGATTGTTGAGAACCCTTTTCTGAAGCCTGCTTGCTCGGTAGGTTGTTTTGTGTCCAACGTAGCACTTATTCTTTTGTTTATAATAGAAGAAAAGAGTTTATATATACACGATAGTAGGCTTATAGGTCTATAGTTACTGATATTGTTGGGGTCTCCTTTTTTATAAATCAAAATTATGTTTGAATGTGACCACTGAGTAGGGGTGTGTCCTGTATCTAAAATACGGTTGAATAGGTTTGTTAGCGGCTCGGCGAGAGCTTCTGAGGCTATTTTCAAAATGTCGTTAGTGATGTTGTCCGGTCCTGGACTTTTGTCTGTTTTCAATCTACGCAGCTCTGATAAGACTTCGTCTACTTCTATGCTGGGTATCTCAGATTCATTGCTCTCATCAGTGATGCTCCGAGTTGCATTCCAGGTATTGTTGGACTCTCTTTCGCTTCTTGAGTATAGATTTTTGTAGAACTCAGTTGCTACGCTGATAATCTCTTTGCGGTTGTATACTATGTTTGCTCCTTTTTTCAGCTCGTTAATCCAGGTTTTATTCATTCTTAACTCTTTTTGAGCTTTTTTAACGCTTGCTGAGCCAAACATATATAGTGATGACAAACCCCTTTTACAGGCACTCTCTTGGTCTAGCAGTTTGACAACAAACTTACAATTATGTCTCAAAAAGAAACTATTCATTATTTTACCAATTCGGAACGATTCCCGCAAAAAACGGGTGCGGTACTTACTATACAGTAATCTAAAGAGATTTCTGTTGTTCCTACCATTATGTTCAAAGCCGAACGAAATGGTTTTCCCGCAATACTAATAAATAGTAGGGTGGAGTGAAAAAAACAATTTTTTTTTTTCTTAGCCTGGGGGTCAAATTTGTAGCTTATAAAAAACATAAATTTTTGAAAAAAAAAAAAAATTTTACTCAACATCTTGAGCCAGCCCACTCATTTTTAAAACTAATTACGAGTAAAAATATTTGGTTGCAAAAAAAAAAATTTTGAAGGCGTTCTAGAAACTTCAGAGTATCCTCTTTTATGCCAATTAAAAATCACAAGTTAAAAAAAAATTTTTGTGACTATTGTTTTAATTAAAAAAAAAAAATCCCAAAAAGTACCATTCCTCTTTAGGGCACTAGAATAAAATTTGAGTTGGAAATGATCATAATTGTTAGTTCTTAGATGTTTTAAGAGATTCAAAGACAAAAAAAATTTTTTTTTTGCAACCAAATATTTTTACTCGTAATTAGTTTTAAAAATGAGTGGGCTGGCTCAAGATGTTGAGTAAAATTTTTTTTTTTTTTTTCAAAAATTTTTGTTTTTTATAAGCTACAAATTTGACCCCCAGGCTAAGAAAAAAAAAAATTTGTTTTTTTCACTCCACCCTAATAAATAGGTACCTTATTGATGTGGCCACCGATCCGATAGTTTGCCTTGAGGCTAGGGCGCGCGCGCGGCGCTGGTAAGCGGCAAAGTCACTTTGCGGAACGAAAGGCACTAGCGACACTACGCCTCGCCCCCCGGCGTGCACACCCACTACAGGTAACAGATGCATCGCTCTCATGCTGCCTCACCTCAAACTAGTTCAGTGAAGTTCCGTGACACCCTTGACTGCAACCATTAGTACCGCTGCGTACTCCTCATTTGATTCTGTTATTTTGGGTTATTCTAACGAATATTTTTCGCTGCAATCAATTTATTAGAGGCATGACCATGACAATGTAAGTCAGTGACCTTATGAGGGCGTTACATAGCACCTTTAAGATTCTATGAAGAAGCTATGCAAATTCTAGCGCTCTTTAGTATCACAGTAGATTTCTTGCAAAACGCTTTGCGAAGAGTTCACACATTTGTACATGTCAACAGTTCGACCTCCGAAGCCATTTGAAACTGCTTAAGTCAACAGTTCGACCTCCGAAGCCATTCGAAACTGCTTAAAATACCGAGTATCAAACCTTCAATTTAATATCCTCATATTAGGAGATGCTTCTGCTTAATACACCCTGCGCTGGTTCCTTCTGATTTCTCGTGCTGCTGTCCGAAGTCTTCACATATTTGCCTGCTGAACACCAAGGCTATTTCTGAAGTTACGCATGTTATTATAACAACCCTACTACATTAATGATCAATAGCCATACAAATAATAGCATTGACACAGCTTGTTTAAGCTGAACGTGCGCCGTTTACAACCCTTGGAAAAGTTCCTTATTTTTGTGCTATTGCGAGTAAACTGCGACTGTTGTAACCTACGAGGATGAGTTACGATGACTATGAGCATTACTTCGATTTCTATAAAAAATCTATTATTGATATAGTGATCGTTGAACAATAACGATGTTGCAGTCGGTAAGAGGAAGCTTGCTAGGCAGCAATGATTCCTTGTTGCATCTGCCACAACACTATTTTATATTTCGCGTACTCCTGCGGATAGACACGACCTATAGATTGAGTTATTAGACTTCGACCAGAAACCATGTTATGATCATCACGCAGAGTCCGGTGAAGCTGTTGTGGTCAGTTCGAGGAAATGTTATGATCATGCGAGGACGCACCGAATAACAGCCATACAGTTAATGTTGTAGTAATGAGTTGTGTTCCTGCAAGAGTTCCTATCATCCTATCTGCTCCTGCGACTGCTAAGAGACTTAACAGTCCATTTCTCCGAAGTCCGTCCCTACGCAATTTGGTGTACACTTAAATGACTGGCATATTCTACCTTCGCGGTAAACGTACGCTCACAGTTGGGACAGGTCAACACACCGTTACTATAATTATATTGTATAGCTTTAGGTGGTCTGGCTTCCTATATATGTACACTACTCCTGCGCGCTGGCACCTTCTAACCTCTGATGTGTGCGGTCCTGCGAGGAGACTTCGAATAACCTTGCGAAGGTTCATTATATAATTTGTGTGACACGCGAGGACACACCAACTAACGCTGCGAGGGTTGCTTCCATAATTCACGTGCAACTGAGAGGCACCGAATAATCCTCTAGCGTTCCTGTGAGGATTCACGTGGAACGGAGAGAAGGCACCGAATAATCCTCTAGCGTTCCTGTCAGGAGACACTGAATAAACTGTGCGGATTGTTATACGATTCGCGTGCTTCTGCACAGGGGCACTGAGCAACCCTGCGCAGGCTCGTTACCTGATTCGCGTGCTCCTACGCCGAGGCACCGAATAACCCTACGCGGGTTCGTAATGCGATTGGTGTGCACCTGCGCGGGCTCTTAACGGGATTGGTGTTCTCCTGCGCGGAGGCACTGAATAGCCCTGAGCGAGCTCGTTACGTGCTCCTACGCGGAGGCACTGAATAGCCCTGTGCGGGCTCGTAACTTGATTGGTGTGCTCCTGCGCGGGCTCGTAATATAATTTGAGTTCTACCCAGATACTGAATAACCCTACGCGGGTTATTTATATAATCGCCATGATCCAGCACTGATACTCTGAATAACCCTCCGCAGGTTATTTATATAGAAGTGATCCTGCATCCAGTGGCGTAACGATAGGGTGGCAGGGCTGGCAAAATGCCACGGGCCCCTGACCCAAGAGGGCCCCGGTCCAAGAGGCCGCGAGTTCAAAAATATTTTTTTACATTGTACCTGAGTATTTTATTTTATTTGAAAAGTATATTTTTATAAGTTCTGCTTAAAATCCAAAGTGAGACAACTAAAGACCATAAATACGATTAACGTTAATCATTTCAACCAACCTAAACAAAAAGATGAAACAAAAAGAAATCGCGTTTCCTTCCAATGAATGAAATTGTTTCAAATTTCAGTGTTTTGCAGCCTTCCACTTTAAAAGTTTTAAATGACACTGATCTAATAAAAAAAAGCTCTAGAATTTGTTGGGATATAAAAAAAGACATATCTGAATCATTTTCCAGAGAAATTCTCAGTTTTCGATCCACTTTCAGAGACGAAATAGAAAAATCTTCGTGTATAAGAGACCTTGCTGATTTATTAATAATAAAAAAACATTTAATGTCCTGCAGCTTTCCTGAAGTATGCACTGCATTAATGTTAATTCTTACAATTCCTGTGACTACAGCTAGTGCTGAACGATCATTTTCAAAACTAAAGTTGATAAAAACCTATTTAAGAAACTCTGAGACAAGACAGGTTATGTAACTTGGCTATTCTATCTATTGAAAATTCTATGGCCCGATCTTTAAACTTTGATGGTGTTATAGATACTTTTGCGGAACAGAAAGCTCGAAAAAAGATTTCTCTTAATAAATATCTTATTGAAATTAAATTGTTATTTTTATTTCATTGTAAATGTATGCAGGTTTCCTCATGATGTTCCTTCACCGAAAAACTAGCGAATAGATGATGAATGCATTGAGATATTATGTTCTATGGATGAATGTGAGTGAAGTCTCCAATACACATTGGACTAGCGTGGGGACTATAGACCATTCCCACTCGCCTAAGAGAGGAGGCCTATGGCCATTAGTGGGACATATACAACGTGTAATTGAGTTCGCTGAAAATCTCGAAGTTTATTAAAATGAAACCGAGTACAAGGTGACGATTTTTAGTGATAGGGCCCCATCAAAAGAATTTGCCACGGACCCCAAATGGTATAGTTACGCCACTGCCTGCATCGATACTGAATAACCTGTTGGAGGATCAGTACATTATAATTGACGCGCTCCTGTTGTGCTAGCTCGAGGAGACAATGTGCCATTTGGAGACGCTAAATTTATCTCTTCCCACGAGCCCGAGGGTTAGACCCACATTCCCAAAAATCCATACAAGCTGTATCATTAGAGATTCTTCGAGCTTGCATAGCGCTCGTACGAGCTTCTTCGTCTGACAACAGTTGGTAGTATTTCGAATACTGGCTATATGACCATTGCTTTTCTCAATCAGACAGCAATTCTCCACATTCACAAAAATCCGTGATCAGTAACTACAAGCTGTATAACCACAAGGTATGGCTCACAGAAGTATCCTGAAGAAATACCGCTAAAAATAAGTTTATATTAAAGAAATGTATTGATTATTAAAAATAAACTGTCGTGGGGCTTTAAAGAAAAAATAATTAAAAACATTATTTAAGTGTAAATCAAATAATAATAATAATTCGGAATGGCTTCGATGCAGGCATTCCAACGATCTGAATTGAATATTCATTGAACACAGTTTTGAAATAATGCTTCCTACTAAAGCTCACAATTTATAACACCAGTACTTACATGGTATTATTGTGTAGAGGGTAGTATTACTATATACTTCGATATGTCATTATCGATATATAGTGCGGCGTA
Source organism: Antheraea yamamai (assembly GCA_036509395.1). Taxonomy (NCBI): domain Eukaryota; kingdom Metazoa; phylum Arthropoda; class Insecta; order Lepidoptera; family Saturniidae; genus Antheraea; species Antheraea yamamai. Next base: position 15,901,176 of record AP028437.1, on the reverse strand, counting down.
TATATTTTACGCCCCCCCCCCTTTTTTTTCACTATTAATTTAGGGGAAGGTTGGATTTTCAGTACAATTCGAGTGCTGTCCAACCTGTATTAAACTCTGATGAGCAGAGCTCTTGGGCTAAGTTAATATTAAAGGAGCAGCACTTCATAAAATGACCGAAAATTATCAAACATAAAAACGATAAATTCGAATGGGATAACCCGTTAGCATAAAGACCGTTAACACTATAAATAAAATAGTATGTTCTTAAAACAGACGTAGCTTGTATTCACGTGATCATTTTTTAACGAAAGGTATCGTTATATTATTAAACACGTATCCACAAGTTTACCACAATTTTCGTTTCCACGTTCCTCAGAAAAAGTAACGGATTAATATGTAAAAAGCTACTTACGTGGCACGTACAATACTTTTTATCAATCCTTTAAAGAACATATTAACACTCTTTCATACACTTGAAAAGTAGATATACAATATTTTATGAAAATATTATCACACTTATTGCTTTATGTAAAAAAATAAATATTTTCTACAAATACTTTCACGGTCTGTTCTCGGCGGGGAACAAGACGCCAATGAAGTTAAAAGATGGCGTCGCTCTAATCAAGCCTCTCTGCCGTGGTGGGGTGAGACAAGAAGGGTATATGACCGGAAGTCAGTTGTATTTACTGTCAAAAGTGGGCATGCCGGCGGGAAACGGAAGTGCCTATCTCATAAGTAAGCTTCGAATAAGGTCAAGTCAAATTAATACATGAATATAGAAAAAGTTCCGTTACCACAGGTATTGTTGTAGGTTCTGTTTGGTATTGTATTTATAATATATATTTGTTTTCGAGTAAACGTGTCACTACGATACGTGAGAGCTGGAGAGTGTTATCTGTACGGTGGTGCGTGTGGGGTGTGCGCAGTGCGTGTGCGCGAGCAACGTGTCGGAACGCGCGGAGGAGGAGCGCACGTGCGAGCGGCTCATCGTGGCGGCGCGACGCCGCGACCACGCCGCCGCCGCGCGCCTGCTCGACAAGCTGCGCCACGCCGCCGCGCACAGCGACCCGCAGCCCGGGTCAGTAACCACACTGCAACTAAACACCCAACCACACTCTAAACAAACGCGACGCCGCCGCCGCGCACAGCGACCCGCAGCCCGGGTCAGTAACCACACTGCAACTAAACACCCAACCACACTCTAAACAAACGCGACGCCGCCGCCGCGCACAGCGACCCGCAGCCCGGGTCAGTAACCACACTGCAACTAAACACCCAACCACACTCTAAACAAACGCGACGCCGCCGCCGCGCACAGCGACCCGCAGCCCGGGTCAGTAACCACACTGCAACTAAACACCCAACCACACTCTAAACAAACGCGACGCCGCCGCCGCGCACAGCGACCCGCAGCCCGGGTCAGTAACCACACTGCAACTAAACACCCAACCACACTCTAAACAAACGCGACGCCGCCGCCGCGCACAGCGACCCGCAGCCCGGGTCAGTAACCACACTGCAACTAAACACCCAACCACACTCTAAACAAACGCGACGCCGCCGCCGCGCACAGCGACCCGCAGCCCGGGTCAGTAACCACACTGCAACTAAACACCCAACCACACTCTAAACAAACGCGACGCCGCCGCCGCGCACAGCGACCCGCAGCCCGGGTCAGTAACCACACTGCAACTAAACACCCAACCACACTCTAAACAAACGCGACGCCGCCGCCGCGCACAGCGACCCGCAGCCCGGGTCAGTAACCACACTGCAACTAAACACCCAACCACACTCTAAACAAACGCGACGCCGCCGCCGCGCACAGCGACCCGCAGCCCGGGTCAGTAACCACACTGCAACTAAACACCCAACCACACTCTAAACAAACGCGACGCCGCCGCCGCGCACAGCGACCCGCAGCCCGGGTCAGTAACCACACTGCAACTAAACACCCAACCACACTCTAAACAAACGCGACGCCGCCGCCGCGCACAGCGACCCGCAGCCCGGGTCAGTAACCACACTGCAACTAAACACCCAACCACACTCTAAACAAACGCGACGCCGCCGCCGCGCACAGCGACCCGCAGCCCGGGTCAGTAACCACACTGCAACTAAACACCCAACCACACTCTAAACAAACGCGACGCCGCCGCCGCGCACAGCGACCCGCAGCCCGGGTCAGTAACCACACTGCAACTAAACACCCAACCACACTCTAAACAAACGCGACGCCGCCGCCGCGCACAGCGACCCGCAGCCCGGGTCAGTAACCACACTGCAACTAAACACCCAACCACACTCTAAACAAACGCGACGCCGCCGCCGCGCACAGCGACCCGCAGCCCGGGTCAGTAACCACACTGCAACTAAACACCCAACCACACTCTAAACAAACGCGACGCCGCCGCCGCGCACAGCGACCCGCAGCCCGGGTCAGTAACCACACTGCAACTAAACACCCAACCACACTCTAAACAAACGCGACGCCGCCGCCGCGCACAGCGACCCGCAGCCCGGGTCAGTAACCACACTGCAACTAAACACCCAACCACACTCTAAACAAACGCGACGCCGCCGCCGCGCACAGCGACCCGCAGCCCGGGTCAGTAACCACACTGCAACTAAACACCCAACCACACTCTAAACAAACGACCAATCACTCCATAACCAAACAACCAATCACCGCATAATCGAGCGATCAATCATATGTAACCAATCAACTAACTACACTGCAATTATACTTTTCATATACCTCCCCAAACAATTATCTACACTGCCATTCTACTATTCATATACCTCCAATAACTTATTAATATCAAGGTACGGTAGTCCGGTGAAGCTGTTAAGACCTTGCTAGGTCAATAGCGTAGTTATTTCGAGAAAAGAAAATCAAGATACGCTGACAGACACGATAATTTTTCGTTCACCGAAAGCTGCTGCTTGTTGCAAGATTCGAATAGATATTATTTAGGGGTGTGCGAATATTCGGATTAACTAATCATTCGATAGCGAATCGAACGTGATTACTCAGTTCGATTCGATTTTGGCATTATTCTCATACCCCTAATGTTAACCGATGGCACGGAATGAACTTGTAAAGTGTGACATGTGTGTGTTTGTGTGTCACAGGAGCGGCAGAGGGTTCTGGAAGCTGGACTCGTGGGAGGACGACGCGCGGCGGCGGCGCAGGCTGGTGCCGGACCCGCGCGGGCACGCGCACGCCGCCGCCGCGCTCTCGCGCTCGCCCTCCGCCGAGCCGCCGCACGACGCCATCCTGCAGGTACATGCACATACACCTACCCTCTAATACGTTGCCTGCACACATTTGACTCATTAGTCTTAAAGCTGTAACGTATTGGTGATTGAAAAATTATATTAACTTTTCAATGTCATCACAAGATCCCGCCAAAAACTCCTGATAACGGCTCGTAGATCACAGGTGGTGGATAATATGACATAATAGAGAAGTAAGAAGAGCTTTCGGTACAGGGCCCTGTTAAAATGAGTTATATATTACTACGTGCGCAGGCGACGGAGGAGCTGCATGCGCGTATAGCGGCGGGGGGCGCGGGGCGCGGGGCGCAGCTGCCGACGCCCGCGGCCGCGGAGCTCCTCGACGACGCTGAGCTCCTGGTAGACGATCGCGAAATCGATGCCGACCTCACTGGTACATATTGCTTATACACACGTTTTTAAATCTGTACCTCTGTCTGTCTATATTTAAAGTTTATGCTAGACAACTAACTACTTTAATATTTGAATGTTTTCATCTTCCATCTGTTTCTTTGTATGTCCGTGCTGAACTCGACAACAGCTTTATCTTTTCCAGTTCATCGTTATAAATAATAACAAGACCTACTGCTTACAAAAGTAATTAAATTAAATGTAACTAAAAATAAAATTACGAGAGGAAAATAATTATTACGCGTAATAAACGCGTCCAATGCCACGGGATTAGCTCGTCAACAAATAAAAGTTCAAAAATTGGAGATTGCTATTCTCGATATTTAAAACATACGAATATATTTATTTTAAGTCAATTGTTTTAAAATAGTGATGGATATCTTTATAACAGTTTATCTCATCTTTTATAAAATCCTGTCAGAAACGAAACGGCAATGAAAACAACAAACACTTTGCTATAATTATTCTGTTAGGCTTTGTTTGCATTCTCCGGTGTAATTTCTTAATCGACCGTTTTTTTAATTAATTATTTTAGTACGTAAGTTCATATGTAAACTTTTTTTTTTCCATTTCGCTTGAATTTTGACTTATGGTGGACAATATGATGAAAATATAGTAAATACATTGACGAGAAAAGGGTAATTTGAGAATTTTTGCAAGTTATTTAGCCTTTACACCGGTCGATACAATTATCTTATAAGAGATAATATGATAATTCTAAAGAATAGTTTTTGTTTAAAGGTCCAGTGAACATCAGTACGAAGGCGAGGCTCGTGGCTCCGGGGCTCGTGGCTCCCGGGACGGTGTCTCTTACGTCTACAGAACTCTACTTCGAAGTGGACGAAGACGACCAGGAGTATAAGAAAATAGACCCTGAGGTGAGTACCTTGTAGAGTTTAAATAATTTATAGATGTTAATTTTATATATACTTCTGTACAAGTAACCACATTCAGTTCTGTATGTATTGATTAATATGTAGAGCTTCTTATGAGAAGAAAATATATCTTTATATACTTAATCTTGCCATAAATACTGAAACAAAGAAAAAAAATTTCTATTGCAAATAACATTTATTACTTTTACAGTGTGTTAGTTTAATACATAAATATAAAACAATTTAAAATATAAAATGCTTATTCGAAGTGGTCTCCATTAGCTGCAATACAGTCCTTTAAACGTTGAGGCCAGTTATCAATAGAAGCAGGCACTCTTTCCATGGGAAAATTCTTCACTGCCAATCGAACAGATTGTTTTAAGGACTTCAAATTATCATGGCGTTTAGAGCAAGCCGTACTCTCTAAAACTGACCATAAATCATAATCCAACGGATTAAACTCGGGACTAGACGACGGCCAGTCTTCAGCTCTGATGAAGTCCGAAACGTTCGTTTCCAACCAAGAGTGCGTAGACCGAGCTTTATGATCCGGCGCCGAGTCTTGCTGGAAGGACCATTCTTGGTTATTGAACATAGTTTTGTTAAGAGGCTTCACTACCTTCTCAAGAATGGTATCTTGATACATTTGTGGCGATGTTTTGATACCTTTCTCACAAAAGTATGGCTCAGTCACTCCTTCATAGCTAAACCATCACTGAAGTCGGATAGTGCCCACCTTACACTCTGTCGACTAATTGGGAAGCTTCCTTAGAGCTTTGAGTACGCGGCTTTGAGCTATACGGTCATTTTGTTTGTTAAAATGTTGCTCAATTGTAAAAAAATTCTCATCCGTAAACAAAATTTTTCTGTAACCTCCCTTTGCGTGCCGCTTCAGTAGTTGTTTCGATTTTACCACCCTATTGTTTTTTAAATTATCAGTTAAGAAATGACCAGTACGTCTCTTATTGGCTGCAAGTCCTAAGTCATCTTTTAAAATACGCGACATGGTTCTAGGTGCTATCTTCATCTCCCGAGATAAAATCTTTTGCTTTCGGACAGGATTTCTTAGAATTCTTTCCCTTACTGCTTTGACCAATAATGAATAAACATATAAAAATGACAGATTCCAAATTCAAATGTAATATTTTGTTTATTTTTAATTGTAACAGTATGGTCATGGCCAGACTAAGTATACTTAAAGAATTTCTCAAATCGGACGAGTACTCTCAAAGTTTAATTCATACAAACATGTACAGAAACTGTTAGATCTAATAATATTTTGTGCATAGTATATATAACATGATTTTCGTTCTCTAAGATATGGCTTAAAGCCCAATATTGTTTGATCCACATTTATTTTGTTTCATGCCTTTGACGAGAGTTTGATTCACACGAAATATAGGTAATGTCTTTAATATGTTCATCTTATGACAATTAGTGTTACCACACGCTTCGATTTAAACGGGCCTATCCCGGTTTCTCCTAGTTGTTCCGTATAAATTTAGTGCGGATAATCTGACCTACACTTTCCATGTATAATTTTTACTCTAACTCTCGTCCGTGTCCAGGTTTAGAAATGTACGGTTATGATAAACCTAGTTCTGGTATAGTAAACAATGATGGCAGTGATTGTTAAAACGCAAATTATATTAGAATCAGCCGACAGTCGTCGTCGTTAGGTGGACCTGTTTAACCCCTCGCTAGCTATATTGTATGATTTTAATACACAATGACTCTGACCGAGTCACTATGGCGGATTTTTAATTACATGATAGTTTCTATTTAACCCGGAAAGAGTGAAAAAAAAACAAAGAACAGACAGAAAGTATATATTTTATTGTAGCAAATACACGTACAACCGACTCATTTATTGTAGCAAATACACGTACAAGCGACTCATTTATTGTAGCAAATACACGTACAAGCGACTCATTTATTGTAACAAATACACGTATAAGCGACTCATTTATTGTAGCAAATACAAGTACAAGCGACTCATTTATTGTAGCAAATACACGTACAAGCGACTCATTTATTGTAGCAAATACGCGTACAAGCGACTTATTTATTGTAACAAATACACGTACAAGCGACTCATTTATTGTAGCAAATACACGTACAAGCGACTCATTTATTGTAGCAAATACGCGTACAAGCGACTCATTTATTGTAGCAAATACACGTACGATACAATAGGGAAAAAATAGAGTTACAAAGATATGTATAACATGAAATAAATAAAATAAATTAAACGTTACAAGATATTCAAATTGTGCCACGGTATTGCTACAATGGCGTACAATGCAGAATGTCCTGACTGCAACCATTGCAAGTGACCCCAGCGCTGATTTTCAATTGTGGCCAAGTGGCCAAGAGTCGTTCTTGACGACATATATAACATTATTTATGAATACTTTCGCAATTGAAATGCAATACTATAATACCTAACCACTTAATTGTAAATCAGTATGTGACACGAGTTCTTTCGTATTCGAACAGTAAAAGAAACAAGACATAAATTATAATGTCTTATAACTTTTATAATAAAGAAAAGCCAGTTTTTTTATCGTAAGCAAAGCATATATACATTTAGATTAATTTTATTACTCGCCCATTAACTAAACATTATGATATAAATAATATATTTTATAACCGTGTATAAATAATATCATTGTTTTAAGTTATTATAACGTAAATTATATAAATTTTAACTCTTAACAATCGGACAAAAGAATGATAAAATCGACTTTAAATAAGGTGTGACATGAATGCTTTGTTTTGTTATTTATTGGAGTTGTCTCTGCCCGAGGGACACTAAAATGAATATTATATCTTTTTTTTATTCTGTAATACGTATGACTTAACCGACGTATACTATGACGACTTAAATTGATTTTTATTCGTCATGCGATAAGGTTTGAAATTCATTGTCGTTTAGCGTCAGTAGTGATGATTCGATTCCGGTGCACGCCGAAATATGGATATTGCGTATACGCGTGTAATATAGGCAGGTAAACCAATATGAGGCACTTAGGGTACTCGGATAACACAAGGTCCCGCGGTGCTTTGGCCTACGAGGCGCCACGTTAGTGTGTTAAGTTATATCGATGTCTTACTGTCGATAAAATTATTGAGAAAAACGTATAGTTAATCAGTTCCGTTTATATTTTATAGTTATAGTTTACATTTTATTCACACTGTCTTGTGTTATTCGGCTCTATATTTTGTAATAATTCGTGGTGTTTTGTGTAATATAGTTTAGTTATTATGCACAAGTGAAGTGAATGGGAAATGAAACCACGGAGATATTTTAAGCATATTATAATTAATACTTATGATTTTATTATACATATTTATATATAACAATAATAATAAAACATGTCATGATGTTTGTTCACAATGAACTCTGAAACTACTTAATCGATCTTCATGAAACTTGGCATTAATGTATAATGTGGTCTAACTTGAGGGGCAGTATAATGTATAATTCGATTGTTGCCCTCAATATTTATAAATTACAAATTAAATGATTGTCAATGTTACCAAAAATTGTTATTATAACAGATGGCGCTTTAAATTACTTTATTGACAGAAAACTGTAGGACCGACGGTTATAGATATCTGATAGATGCCGCCGCGTTACCATTTTAAATTTATTTGTCTACTCTAGTTTATTTTACGGTGCACGTGTTTTATTCAATTCGACATGTAATAACTGAGCCACAGCTACGCGTGGCCGGGTCAGCTAATATATATTTATGATGGATATGTGTAAAATTCCCTAAAGCTATGACTAAAGCTCTTTTATAAGTAGTGTCTTAAAAATGATCGATATAATCGATGTTGAGGTGTATCGATAATCGATATTAGTGATGTGCGAGTGGACGGCAACTCGGTGCCGGCGTGTGGGGCATTTCCTCGTTTTCGGACAGCGGGACAATGGCGTCCCGGGGCGCGCCGCGTGTCACGCGCCACGGGGCCCCCGGACCGACCCTATTCCTATACACCCATGTTTGTTTTATACAAGAATCAACAGATTTTGACTTATGATTGTATGCTTTCGAGTCTTTAGAATAAAAATGAAAGTTTCAAAATAACCAAAACCCATAGATGATTTGTGAAATGAGAAACTATAATCGTATGTCGCGCCGATGAGCGATATGGTATCAAGGAAGGAAGAAGCAATTAAACTTTTTCTAGTTATTAATATTTTTCTAGGATATTAAGAATATTTTACATTTCGTAAACTGTCTTTATAAAGAAATTATTATCTTTCTAAGCCTAAGGCTTTCGAACCATCACTTTAGATTCTATATCATTTGGAAGATAATTAATCCTATAATAATACGTTTTTAGACATCTGTATTGATCTTTTGATGAATTTTACTATTGCGTTTTTGATGATATTTGATGTTTAAGTCAATCATATTTTGCTAACATTTTTAATACAAAATTATATAGTGTCGTTATTTGAAATACGAACCATAGTAAAAACAAATATTCTCATCACTGTTCTGTGTAAATAAGACAAAATCTAAAGTATATTAATAGAAATAAAAATATATATATCGTCTATAATTAATTCGCTCACGTTCTCGTATGGTCTACGATAGACGTACGGACAAATAGACCCCGCTTTATGGGTTATGATCGGTATTTTTCTAATCAATAGAAATAGCAAATGCATCAAACTGGAATCACTTCAATGACATATAATAAAGAAGTGATGGGAAAATGTTTTATACACTTCTAGTGCCTTATAAGTTTGTTACTTATTGTGACTATTCGAAATATTTAAATTTGTTTTCAAATTTATTTATTTTTTGTTTTCATTATGTACTTTACGTTTTGATGTGATGATGATGTGAACAGAAATGATAAGCATAAAGTTACAATTTTATAAGGATATCATACAGTACCTATGTATATATACATATATAGTGTTATATACATTTCTAAAGAAACAAACGTGTCTAAAATATACAAAACATACTAAGCCATGTTGTGAATTACCGATATTTACTTTACCAAATGAAGGCATCGGCTCACGGTGTTTCGCTGCCTAACGTATCGACCTTGTCGCAAACGAAACGCGCTAGCGATTGTATGTCTATACATATATCAAATCTGTACATTAAATATTTTTTGAAAATTATAATGGGGATAGACTTTGTTATCGATATAAAAGAGAAAAATAATCCTTGCACAATCACTCTGAAAGTATTGAACCAATTTTGACGAAATTTGACACAGTGATAACTAATATTATAAAGTAACATCCAGGATACTTTTTGTCCCATAAAACGCAAAGGGTTCTCCAAAATAATGGACGAAAGTCGAAAATTTGTAGTTAATGAAATTCTTGACGGATTTTAGTCAATTTTCTTTGCGCTATATAATGCACATGTACAGTAAGTAGGTTATAATTGCGCTACGGCAACATGACGTTTCTATGTGTAATTATCAATCAGTTGAATTAGAAGTATAAAATGGTAAATATATATTTCCAATAATTAAACACAAGAAATGTAATTGAAATCGTCAAAAAATTTACAATATGGCAAGCGCTGCTTGAACGGTTTGAAATACAAGACTAAAATTTATAACAAAAATATTCATCATCATTACACTTACATAAAAATCTGCGACACCATATATCTAAGTTTAATATCTCAGCCAAAAAGGTGGTTTATATGTTAAAAGTAAAATAAACTTGACAAGATTAAATTTAAATGCAGATTTCACGTATACTTTACAAATTCTTATAAAGCAAACAACTAAATCAAAATGGAAATTTAATCTAGATAAAGTTTAGTTTGTACAGTATGTTAATTGATGAAGTTAGTCTGAAGCTAATGCGAAATATAAACATTAAATACGCGCATAGTGAACGGGTGTGGATGTGAGTGGCACAGGAGCAACCCGAGGGGTAATGGGAAGACATTTATCGGCAATATATGTTACTTTTTATCTTATTTGGACCAGGTAGGTGATGTTGCTAACGGGTTCTGGACATATTTAACAAAAATATTTCTCACATACCAACTGGGTATTATATGTTTGAGTGACTCCCTTGAATAGTTTGGATTTACAATTGGAAACGGTTGGGTCGCTGCAATCGGGTGTTAAGTATTTTATTTTCTGCGTTTACAAACACAATTAAAATCGGTAATAACTGTTTTGGTGCAGACGAATTTGCACGGGTCAGCCAGTTAATAATATAATATCACTTTATTCATATGTCTTTGATGTTTTCTGGTGCAACTGATTTATATAATGGTATTCTGCCTTATTATCACACCTCAGTTTAATCCGAGGCAATGGCTTCATATGAGTTGGCAGAGTTTTACCAATAATAAAATTATTAAAAACTAACAATCTATTATATAATAATAATATAATTATATATAAATGTTGTTAATTTGTATTAATAAATGATGTGAAAAAAAAAAATCATAAATTGGTTAAGGAAAATCTTTCTTGCGAGTTTCGGTTATTTCTCAACAAGCATAACTGAAACAACTTATTTTTATTACATATTAAATTGACGAAAAAGTTTTGTTTCAAAGTTGATATAGACAACATTTCCTTAAACAATATATAAATAGACAGAGGAAAAAAGATGAGTCGATATGCTCATGACGTTTTACGCTTGTGCCAGATATTGTATATACTCGAGTGTATCATATGAATATTTGAATTATTGGATGGGAAAAATCTTTTGATTTTTCGTCACCGACCGTTACTGATAATGTCGATATGTTCGTAATTTATCGCGCTTGTGTCCGACTAGCGACGCGTACTATATTAATGAATTTTTCGGAATTCGCGTACATTTTCTAATTTAAATTGCTAACACTATCGAGTGACAGTGATGGAAAACATCGTGAGAAAACCTGAACCTGAGAAATGTTTTTATAGTAGCACCATATGTGGGCAACATATAGAACTGTGCATTTCACAGAGTTTGAAATTGTCAATACGTCGTGGGCTGGCGTGGTGATTATGCCCATACTTTCCTTCGTTTAGGAGCCTATGGCTCAGCAGTGAGCCTCTTAAATTAATTATTTTATTTATTACATCTTTGGTACATCAACGACGCTCTCACAAAATATTACATCACACACACAAAATCTAATAACCTACAAGTTCAGGACAGTGTGAAACATCTTTACGGATGTGCACATATTGCGCCATATTTTATTTCAGCACTATCTTAACAAAATAATTAGAATGAAAATTATAATTTAACATAAATTCAACATGCATATAATTTAAACAGATCTGAGCGATATTTACTGAATGAGCAATTAAAGATGTCAATATCATCGTTATTAATGTCATTATACAACTGTTTCATACGATTAAGAGGCGAACAGATGTTTGTTAGTAAACACATTTTGGAAAAAACAGTCTGAATCGGTTATCGTGGAACCTTTCTAGGAACATTTAAGTTTAGTTCATTTAATACGTCCGGGACCACAATAACTCTATTAGCAAGCTTATACAGTAAAAGAAGATCCAAAATCTTTCGACGACGTTCTTTTCTTTTAATTAAAGTTTGATGATGTCGATTATCATATTAATATTACGTATTTTAAAGTCAAATGTGGGGTAATCATAGTCTTGTTATTTTTTATTTATTTATGCACCGCTTATCACTTGGACCATACACGTTATTATCGAAACCGTATCCGAGATATTATTTACTGCGACTAATTCAACCGTTTTCAACCGATTGTAAATTGAATTCGTAATGGGGCATTTTATTTGTTTATGCTAATGTACAGTTTTAATTAACCAAGTTGATAGTGCGAGCGGGACGCGAACAAAAAAAAAACGAAATACACACTCTGCGTCCGATGGAATTCCTGCTATGCTGTCTTTGCTTAAAGCGATCTCGATTTATTGGTGCATAATTCATAATTAAACGTTTCGAGAAATTGATGGTTTATAGTATTTATTTTTTTGTTTGTTTGTAATGGTGATTATGATTTCTGGGTGGTAGAAGTTAAAAAAACCGTGTGGAATAACGTTCGATTTGTGACGCAGTGTTTCTGTCCGGCGCGGCAGCTAACGGTTATTTGTTTTGATTAATTTCATTAGAAGGCCGTTCTTGGTTCTAGTTTCAATATTACCTTTGCATTTTTTAAATGTTCATGTTTCGTTGAAATATGGTCTGTGATGTTGGTATTTTTTTATTGTTAATTTATTTAAAATATTCTGATGTTGCGTGTGTACATCGTTAATTTCACTTTACATTAATGTATAATATTTTTGAGAGATGATTATACAATATGTAGTGATACATATTTAGTAAATCTAAGTATATAAAAATCCACTGTCCTGACGTTTCTCCACGATGAACTCCGAAACTATTCAATCGATTTTCATGAAAGTTGCCATTTATGTATCTATACTTTAATCTAACTTGAGAGATAGAATAATTTATATTTTGATTAATGGCCTCATGTAGTCCGGTGAAGTTCTTAAGACCTTGCTAGGTCAATAGCGTAGTCAGTTCGAGAAAAAAAAAATTAATGGCCTCAATATGTTTTAATTACAAATTAAATTATTGTTAATGTTGACATTGATTGTTTTTAGAAACGTCTGTCTGTATGTTTCTTTGCACGCGAATCACTGCTAAAGTACTGCGTTCACGATAAAATCTAACCAAGAAACTATCAAGCATATCCTCGAGTAGCATTTAGTCTTGGTTTTATTAGAATCGGTTCACTCTATCAAAAGTTATTTGTAATTTAATGACAACGCGACTTAAGTACGAGCGAAATGTAGATTAGTAAATGGACTTAATATATTCAGATGACTTTATTAGTCACTGTTTTTTTAGATTAGGTACCACGCGGACGGAGTCGCGGGCACATCTACTTCTTAATGAAAGTCTAAATAATATTAGGTCTTTACCTATGAAATTGCCGTTTTGTATGAAAAAATTTAAACGAATTTTTTTCATGTATTTTTTATTTGTATTAATCGAAGTAATCACCCATGCAATCAATGCATCTTTGCCAACGCAGTGGCAGTTTATTGATGCCCTTCTTAAAGAAAGCAGCTGGTCGGGAGGCAACAAATTCTTCAAAGGCATTTTGTACTGCCTCTCGGGTATTGAATTTTTTTCCCGCCAAGGAGTTATCCAAATTCTGGAAAAAGTAGTAGTCTGTAGGCGCAAGGTCTGGTGAGTAGGGCGGATGACGGAGAACTTCCAACCCCAGTTCTTGCAACTTGGAGACCGTCTGCTGTGCAGTATGAGGTCGCGCGTTGTCGTGCAGGAGCAGCGGAGACGAGCGATTGACCAATGCTGGTTGGAGATGTGCCAGCTTCTCCATCATTATGTTCAGTTCTTCACAGTACACATCTGCAGTAATGCTCACCTCGTTTGGTAAGAAGCTGAGATGAATCACACCGACGCTAGACCACCAAACAGTGACCGTCACTTTTCTAGGGGTAAGTTTCCGTTTAGGGCATTGTTTAGGTGCTGAACCAGGATCCAACCAACTTGCTGAGCGCTTGCGGTTATCAAACAGAATCCATTTTTCATCGCAGGTAACAATGCGGTTAAAAATTCCTTCATTTGTGTGTCTGTTGAGCAGTGCAAGGCACGTCTCGACGCGTACTTCGCGCTGGCGATCATTGAGTTCGTGGGGCACTCATTTGTCAAGCTTTTTTTTTACCTTGCCAATTTGACGCAAATGGGCCAATATTGTTTTGACGTTAACGTCGAAAGCTGCTGCTAATTCAGCCGTAGATTGTGTATCATCAGCTTCCACAATCGCCTTTAATTCGTCATTGTCGACCAAAGTCTTCGGACGACCGCGAGGTTCATTTTTCAGGTCGAAATTCCCAGAACGGAAGCGAGCAAACCAATAACAGGTGGTGCGTTGGTTTGTAGTGTTAGCTCCGTAAACGTCGTTGATGTTGCGTGCCGCTTGTGCCGCGTTGCTGCCACGACGGTACTCATATTCCATAATTACTCGAATTTATTAACGTATCCATGATGACAAAAAAGATTGAAATGCGATGAAAATGTAACACTAATCAATAAACAAATGACTACTTTTGAAAAAAGAATTCCATGTTTTTAAAATAAAATTAATTTGAAATTAGAATTCTTAGCCAAACAAAAATTATTTTGATTTGAAATGGTCAGTACTGCAGAACGGCAATTTCATAGGTAAAGTAAAGTTACCTATTATTATGAATGCGAATGTGAGTTTGTTTGTTTGTTACGTTTTCACTCCTTAACTAATGAATTGTTCATCACTAAATGTTACATATACATTCTCAGAGATGCAGAAAAGGACATGCGGTACCTCCTTTTTTTCTCGAAAACAAGCAACAAGCACTTTTCCCGAGAGATGGAACAAATCGACATTAATACGCTGCGGGCGAAAGCCAGTATTGCTATTATGCTTCATTAAAATCCATTTAGTAGTTCTTTGATGCGAATGAATGGTGACAAACATCTATAGATACTCATAAACTTTCTTGTTTGTATTTTTAGTACTAGATATATGCGGGAACCGAGTGTCCAAGTCATCTATCTATACTAATATATAAAGCTGAAGAGTTTGTTTGTTTGTTTGTTTGTTTGTATGGTTGAACGCGCTAATCTCATGAACTACAGGTCCGATTTGAAAAGTTCTTTCGGTGTTAGATAGCTCATTTATCGAGGAAGGCTATAAGCTATATATCATCACGCTAAGACCAATAGGAGCGGAGCACAAATGAAGAATGTTTCAAAATTGGGCTGTTTTTTTCCTTTTAGCTGCGTGTTAGCGTTAGTATTATATACGTTGACATGGTAACGTGGTAACTTTCTATCGCAAACATTTTTAAAGTTTATTTTGTGTTTCTATTCAAAATGTTTATTCTACGTTTGTTTTGTTTCCAGTTTTTTATTTGTAATCTATTACGTATTATAAAAATAAATTGTATGTATGTAAAATTAAAATAACAATTTTATGGTGAATGGTGGATATATATGGCTACAAATAACAAAAAAATATTTTTTTTTAATCGTGTCGTTGTTTTATCTTCTTTATATATAAATTTCTTCTGTACGTGTGTATGTCACTGAACTCCTAAACGGCTGGACTGATTTTGATGAAATTTTGTGTGCGTGTTCGAGTGGATCCGTGAATGGTTTAGATTCACAATTGGATCCGGTAGGGGGCGCTGCGGTTGAATTTTAGATATTTTTTTTTATTATCAAGGTAGGACAACGTCCGCCGGAACCGCTAGTATTATTATATTTTGTTTCTTTATATTCTGTTCGTTTATATTCTGTTTGTTTGTTCCGGGCTATGTCCGAAACGGCTGAACCTATGTTAACGGGAATTTTACTGGCAGATATGCGAAATTATAGCGGTTGACATATTCTATTTTGTATATTGAACTGTTTGTTACCCGTGCATTTGTCCGTGTGAAATTTATCAAAAATATGTTGTTTGTTGTAAAAAAACCCCGTGAGACGTGTGCTTTACTGGACTTCAAGAATAAATATACATAATTGAAAGTCATATGTTTGTATGTAATTTAAGTTATATTATCTTTTTGGTCAATTTGGCGGCCATTTTGTTTTAATTACCGCGCTTGCCTCTACATACTCAGTGATTATAGCAACGTATAAGACTAACTTAATTATATCGACAATACGAGTATATTATATCTATATAATAAAAGATTTAACACATATTGTTCGATAATGTATAGTTTAAAATTTGAATTACTTTCTTATATAGTCTAAGTGAGCACTGAGGGTTGATATATTGTAGGTTAAAATTCCAAGTATGTTGCTGATGATAAATTCCATCCCATTCGGTATACTGTCAGTATTCACATATCTAATGTACGCGAAAGCGCGCGTGTCCTACTGACAAATGTTTTTGATAAAGCATTTCTGTAATGTACACACCTACTAATAATTTTACATTTCTTTAATACATCCTAAAACAGCGCGTGCGGAGCCGCGGGTAACAGCTAGTATCTCATATAAATCAATGAATGATGAATTTAATTTTAGCCTAATCAGAATCTAACCGCAGTCTCTTGTAATCATAAACAAACACTTGAAATATTACACTCCTATGTGTGAATTCTATCATCTGTTTAACCGCGAAACTGGTTTCTACGAACAAGGAAACATGACTACCAGGTTGGTTTACCTTATTGCACTTTACAGCGGCAATACGTTCTCATTGCTAGTGTCTATGCGACTCCTATAATTAAATGTATGTAATTGTGTAATAAATGGTAGTTAACACAAGTAAAAGGTAATAAATAACCTATTAACTTGTATACCGTATTGTACCTTTGGTCCTCCGTTTAATTTGCAATAATTTTGGTAACACTGGTCTGCAAAAAATTTTTTTTTTTACCTCCTTATTGTTTCCATGCATGATAACATTATAGTTGGTACTCTAAACACGGAATTTAACATGCATATAAATATAGCACATAGATTTTAAATACAATGTCCATTTCATAAAAAAACGTATTATCAAAGTAGCAACAATTACAAGAAAGTGAAGAAAGACTACGGTCTAAGTTCTACAGCAAAAAATACTAATTTTACAGTCACAAGTTATAGAAATACCAGTATATTTATCTCATTAGGGTAATATAATTCAAGTTATTTTGTAGATTTTTTCTTTTCATAGTTTCCATGGAAGTTTCTCGGCGAATAGACCAACAAAAGTAAGCAAGCATTGCTGCTGACTATTTTCCACTGTAGCGTCTTTAAATATGCATAATATCCTTAGGAAACCTTTCACCATGCTCATCTGATACGACGAAGAGATTTTCCGAAAAATTTACATGCGAGTCCAAAAAATTAATTATAAGTGAAATATTGCATCCTAAAGCTTTATAAGCAGAAAGAAGCTCTCGAATGTTTTGTCGGTAGTTGTAAGCTTTTGTATTAGGTACCAAGAGAATTATCACACACTTTTACAAAAACCACCCAAGCTTTTTTCAGCTTTGTTTAACTTCGAATTGAAAACGTTATCTGTCATAGCTCTCTAAGAACAGTCTGTAGAATTCTTACAAGTGCGCGGCATTTCATAAACTAAAAATGAATGGAATTCATTAAAAAAATCTATTTTATATTTATTATGTCTGTTTATAGAAAAATGGATAACCTAAAAATAAAATCCTTTAAAAAATATACATATAGTATGAATTTTGTGCAAAACTCACTAAAGTATTTGATATAGAACGTAAACTATTAAAAGACAAGTTTTCAACTAACTGGTGTAAAGTTACAGTAAATACTGTGCAGGCTCATATATACTTCCATAGAAATCATTTTCCGTACTTTCCTTCCTTCTCTTACGACAAAAACTTATTTCATATGTAATATGCGATGTGAATGCATAAAACGAATAAGAAAAAAATCAATTTACGATATTTAAAAAAAAAAACCATATCGAAAAATCTAGACGTGATAGAAAAAATCGGCTATCGGGAACAGATTCAGAGCATCAAAATCTTCATAGTTATGACATAATTTTTTGAAGGAGGATTTTGATGCAGACCAGTGTAATCAGTTGATTTTGCCTGCGGGATGTATTTTTGATTTGTTGAAAAGTTTATCCGTCTGTAGGTTTTTGTGAGCTTATTCTATTTTGTAATTATTATTTATGTTTTGATATAAACGAATGATAACTTGTTTCACTTGATCACTACATTTTACAATATATTTGAAGATAAAAAAAGTGATTTATATGTTTTTTGTTGCTAAGAATTCGTCTGTTAGAATAATTCAAGTATGTTTCTTATAGCTTTTCAAATCGTTCTTTGAATTATAAATTTATTTTTTAAATAAATATTGGCAGCGATTCCATTTAGTGAAGACGGTTTTGTTGTTTGATAGAAATTACTTGTTTTTTGAGGACTTATGTCACTTGTGTCTTGTGTAATTTTGTGAACGTATTATCCTTTACTGGTTATCTCCCATGGAAAAGCATAGAGTATGGAGTGTAGAAAATATCAAAATAAAGACAAATAAAAGCCATTTCATTTTGTTCTATTTATCTTTACCTAAACGTTGGAAACTATATTAAATAATCTCAATATAAAAGATTTTACACATTGCTATTATATACATAGCGCGTAATAAAAGTTTCTGGAACTGGCCACTTACTTTAACAATATTTAAAAACGAATTACGATATTTTAAAATGTAATGCTTTGGCTTTAAAATGTAGTTTGTTTCATTTAATTGTCACTTGATTTTACATTTTCGCGCCATTTTAAATTTGCGTGTTTACGTTACCATGGATTTAACTAGTGACAATTTTGATAATATGATTTACTACGATTTTATGTGGAGTTTGTCGCTCGCTTTTAAACTACTTTTGGCAATAAGCACCATGCAAGCCGATTATTCATAGCTCGATTACAGGATTACAACGCAGTTGTAATAGTCTCAATGATCGTCCTTCTATCACAGTGAACACCAAAAACATGTATGTTGTACGCCGTATAATAGAAACAGACGGGTATGTGACCTACCATGAGATTCGAGCCTTAAGTATAGACAAGAGTCTGATACAATCAATGCTACAACATTTGGTTGTGAAAAATTGTGTTCCCGATAGATCCGTCACAAATGAGGCTCGAAATACAGATCGCGTTACTCAATGCAATGCCATGCTTACCAGAATCAACGAAGGGACAAACAATAGACGTCAAACGTCAAAAAATGTCAAGCTACGATCTCAAAACTAAGCAATAATCGACTGTTTAGGTTTTTCTGGGTGTGCCTAAACCAACCAGAGTAGCGAGTGTGTGGTCTGCAGCTAAACGGATACTTGCTACTTTTGTTTAATAAAACTAGATACGTGGATAATGTCGCTTTTGAGTATAGTCGTACAGTGAATAGCTATTTATCCACGACCATTTGTCTGTCGGAAGTTGTTGATGAAATCTGTAAAAATAAGCAAAAACGCCGTATTGTGTAGCTCTATGACAGTGCTAGCTCTCACTAGGCCAAATAGGCAGACAGACATAATTTTTGAAAGAAAAAAATATAGATATGATATGTCATCCTGCATACAGTTTCGACGTAGTACATACAATGCGACTTCCTTCTGTTTTCAAAAAATCAAGATTTATTCACAGGATCAACGATTTTCAACACCAAAGGAGGCTGTTGAAGAGTATAAAAAGCATGTTTCCCCGAGGTCACCGCTAAGGAGTAGCATAGTCTTTATATATAAAAATCAATGTTTGTATGCTTGTCCTCTATGCATGCCGAAACTACTGATCAGATTGGGATAATAATTTTGTAGTGTGTTTTGGGGACGCCCGAGATTGTTCCTGGCTCGAAAAATCTATATATATAAATGTTTTTTAAAACATATTAGTGAAATTGTTTGCCTTCAAAAAAGAAAGGGCTTTTTCTTCTTATTGAAACTTTTTACACTACATTTGATATTGTTTTGACATGTTTGACATATTTCAATGAAACATCAGTTATCACAAATAATCAATTTCATTTGTATCAATGTCATCGTTTAGTAATTTATGTAGTTATGGCATGGATACGAGGACATAGTGGGATCCAGGGTACTGAAGCTGTTGATCTTATCCCTAAAGAACCAATACAGACTGGTTATTTTGATCACTATAAAACCTATGTTCAGGATTTATCCTCCCCAAACAAGATTGATTTGTTTCTATCATGGAACTCAAACTGGAATGTATCCTACCAAATCGAAGGCAAATCTTATGCTTCCATTTAGGATAACATTCCTGGTAAGCCAATGGTTTATAAATTTCGTGACTGTTGTAAGTTTGCTGCGTCTACTATCTGTGGACTGAAGATTTATCTATTGACGTATGTTCTCCAGTGCATTTTGCAAAGTTCAAGATCAGCGACAACTCAATATGTGAATGTGGGTCGGGTGAAGGCACATTAGAACAGAATTTTCAGTTTTTTTTCAATTGCCTCGATTTATTATTTCATTGTATGATATTTTACCTAACAATATACTACGTCCGTCTGATTTTAATAAAGGCACATAGGTATGTTTCTCCTCTTGTCGATACTCTAATTTTATGTGTTTTAACAAAATTAAACTTTAACATAACACAATCACTAACAGCAACTAATATCATTACATAGTATAAAACAAAGTCTCCTACCGCGTCTGTCTGTCTGTCTGTTCGCGATAAACTCAAAAACTACTGAACGGATTTTGAAGCGGTTTTCACCAGTGGATAAAGTGATTCATGAGGAACGTTTCGGTATAAAATTTGTCAAGGATTTTTTTATAATCAGGGCGGGACAACGTCTGCTGGGCCAGCTAGTATTCGTATAAAGATGCATTGAAGCTGAAGAAGAATATTTAGAGAAACACTTAATTCATTTTTGACCAGTCATAGTTTTTTTTCGTCGTTAATTGTTTCGGAAATTTTGAATGTGCCCTTCGTATAAACAATGCATTTATTTAATTATTTTTATATCACTAAATATTATAAAACAAAGTCCTCTGCCACGTCCTTCTTTCTATCTGTCTGTGATAAACTCAAAAACTACTGAAGGGATTTTCATGTGGTTTTCACCGGTAGATTAAGTGTTTCATGAGAAAGGTTTAGGTATATCATTTGTCAAGTTTTTTTTTATTATCAGGGCCGGATGACGTTCGCAGGGCCCGCTAGTTAATTATAACAGATATATAGAGATTGATTATTTTGATATTATTAAAAATTAAATGAGCTACCTATCATGAAACATCATGCCAACTGAACTCTGTTAAAACTAACAAGTTTCTCCAAAAGCCAATAAGTCACCGTTCCCACGTCATTAATGACGTCAGCCAAGTCAGGTTATGGCGATACGATATATATATTACGCCACTTTGACAGGAGCTCCCGTCTCACCTGACACGTGTCATGATATTCCTACAAGTTATGTCGCGCTGGTATTTTATATTCCAGAACTTACGAGAAGCGTGTTAAGGTTACTTTTCCATTGATTTTCCTAATTTGACTCCATCAGTATCCCGGTCGCCCGTCTACCTGTCGTGCCTATATTATATTTAATCCTTGATCATTGAAATTGATAAAGCTTATTTACTATTGAGAAGGTATCGCTCTATGGACATTACTGAATCGTTTTAAATTATCATGTAGATAAAGAAATTCATTCAAAATTTCATCAAAATAAAGTCGTTTTATATCATTGCGTTTAATTCAATCAATTGACGACTATTTTACTTATTTATATTTCTGACGGGCTTTATGATTCCTAATAGTTAGAATAGCGAGGAGCTTCAAAATCGAATTAAATCTAATAGAAACAAAATTAAATAAAAAAACACAAAGGAAAAATAAATAAGTAATAACACTTTTATTATTGTTCAAATGTATCTTATTCAATTATTTGAAACTGGTTAGGGCACATCGATCTGAGACTAAATATAACAAATACGTTTTGAATCGAGGTACAGAAAAAGGTACTGTGATCTAAGGTCGTATAAGTTATTAGGCAGAAAATTGTTTTTTCAATGGTCAATGACATTATTTTGTAACCTAACACGAATAAGAAGATGCTGATAGCTATTTTTCCATTCTCGCTAATATTTAAAGTTCAGTACTTTGAGCATTCTATTATAATAACAATTCATCTATTGGTCGCTTATACAAGCAGTAATTTTTGTAATTTAATTTTGCTTAGTGATATGTGTACTTTAGCAAATAAAAATCTTATTTGATTCTTAACTAAATAATTTGGAATATACCAATGCAAAATTCAACATTTATTTAGTGCAAGCTTCTACAGTGTATGCCGTAAAATTAATTTGTGCCAGAGTATTAGATTTTATATCTTATCCACAGTAGTCTAACGATATGCCGTGTGTTGTTGTCCGTTCGTCGGTCCGTCTGTCAGTGGCGATTCCTTCGTTATTTACAACCGGTGTGCATGGCATGTAAGAATTTAGGCGCCAGATGTCGACTCGATAAGCGGACTCCCGCTGCGTGTCTTCGATCTATCGACAGATATCGTTTCCCATCACTAGGCTTAGTTTAACATAGTTTTCGGCTTGTTGTAGTTTTATATCACGTAAGTATTGATCGGTGGGCAATAAAGCGCTTATCTACGTTGAATAAATCATTATGATAACTGTGCTAATGTTTACGTTGAGAATTAGAACTTAATTCATGTACATTTGTGAAAATGTGTTGTACACTTGTAGAGTTTTTGCTACTTGAACTATCATATATCTAAATATACTAGCTTCACTTTTTCCATACTATACCTTCGTTACACACAAAAATATTTTGACAAGAAATAACAGGGTTAAGTTGGCATGAAATACGTAACATAAGTAATCTAGAGTCTCAATTAATTCGCATCTAGCAATATTCATGAAATAATCTTCACAAAATGTTAAACGGGACTAGTTCCGATAGTGCTAAGATGTTATATGAACTAATCCGATTAGGCAAATCGTATTAGGTCATAAGTGCGAACCTTAATTTGCCTTAAATAAAAAACAGTAGAAATGATAATCTTCGTATTTAAAACCGATTTTATGTTTCGGTGAATCTCTCAAGGCACTATTAACTGTTTGTAATAGAAGACATTAGCAAACAATGACACTTCAAAATGTTTCTCATATGGAAAAATGTATCACTGTTATAACTTTTGATATTTTCAGATATATTGTTTACTGGTTCGGACTTATTTCTTTCGTAATTGCAATTTTTTTGTGCAATTAAACATGTGAAACCTTGAAGCACTTGAAACGAAATAATCTATATAATGTGCAACGGTTGTACAGTCGATGTATTTTATCTATTGTACTGCGAGTAAAAGATTTTATATTTACTATTGCATAATTTGTGATTTTATAGCCTACTTTCTATCAATAAATAAAGTAATACATAACTAATTTACTATCACCGGACCTGTCACAAAATTACCCTTAAAAATTTACTTTGCTGAGCAAACTTGCTTTCTCTGTCATAAATATATTGCTGAATACATTAAAACTTAAGCCAATACCTGAAATATTTCTTCAGGATAACCCTACTACCATTAATATTTAGTGGCAGTGGAAAATTTACGCATTACAGGTCAAGGTTAATTGTGAGCTTAATTTATTAGTCTTGCTCGTGTACAACGTAATTACGGACTTATAATTAGTCACCCTATTGTATATATTAATTAGAAATAATTACCAGAGCGACATACCGAAGGGAGAGTTTGTGAAGTATAATACTATGGAAACGAATCCGGGGACGCCGCCTGAATCCTAATTGACGCGGAACTTCAAGTGGAACACAACGGTTACTAATTTATGCACTAATGAAAAAATAATAAAGAAAAACAGCTAATGATCATGTGTTCCTGGTTAGAAATAGGATGTCAGTATTACTACGGTCGCCTCTGGGGTATCATTTATTTTAATTCGTGTCATTATTAATATCCTGTTTGGTTGAAGATGTAAATTATGCGAGAATTCTTATATTTAATATTTAGATATTACAGATATATAAAAAATCACTGAGAAATGACTATTTGATGAATCAAATATTTTTTTGCATTCGCAACTCAGTGTTTATAAACATAAACTAAATAAAAAAAACTATAACAAAATAATTGTCATTGGCAGCATCATTTCATGATTAGGTTTCGTGAGTTTCACGTTATCTTTGAATGTAAATTGCAATTGTTTTATTCACAAATAAAAGAGTAACTGAGTAAATGATACGAACAGCAAGCCACGTTTTGATAACACGAGATATTAGAAAAGAGGAAATCGGTCGTGATATGACTTTATTAGATTTCACAACTACTAAAGTATTACATTTCGTTTAGGCTCACGACTAACCAGTGCGATTTGATAGATACACATTAGACATATTAAGAGGTCATTCAAGTATTATGTAAGCATTAAAGGGGGCGAGAGTTCCCTGATTTGCTTATTTTTGCATTTTAAGCATGGGGGAATCTGCATATGTTAGTCTGGTATGTGTAGCTCGTGGTCTTATCCACTGGGCTATTATCGCCCTAGAAGCGAATCACTATAAATTAATTAATCTATAGGCTATAATTTCCTCATTTCTAGACTTGTTAACTGCTGACCATGAATCAATAAGGAAACGAACGGGTTAAAAAGTATATATATAAATTTTTTCGTAAACATGGAAGAGGGGGTGGTAACAGCATTGCTTAATTTTGCTGACCAGGGGGAGGAAGCGGTCAGAAATTGCAAAAATTCAGC
Organism: Antheraea yamamai; assembly: GCA_036509395.1. Classification (NCBI taxonomy): domain Eukaryota; kingdom Metazoa; phylum Arthropoda; class Insecta; order Lepidoptera; family Saturniidae; genus Antheraea; species Antheraea yamamai. The sequence continues at coordinate 15,876,371 of AP028437.1, read as the reverse complement.
TAACAACGGAACTAATAATGAAATGGATATTTGCATTGGTTTAGTACCCGCGAGTTGCAACATCAGTTCCCAAGGCGATATCGATTAGTTGTAACTAAAAACCGGGACGAACATAAAAACATCCCGACCGCAGGAGCTCGCACGCAAACAACTTGGCTCGTTTAGCGAAACAAAAGCTTTCTCCTATCTCTCCCTATTTTATGCACTCCGCGCACGCCAGCCCTGTTAAATGAAAAACGCTACGGCCACCGTCTGACCGACAATTCGTTTTGTAATAAACAATTCCACCTGCAGTATTACCCGATCGACTTAACCCATAGAATTTGAAAACGTCTGCGCTCTTTAATGAAAGCCTCTATCTCCGTGTAAATCATATTACAAATTGTAACAAAATTGTTTCAAAATTTTTTGAACTGCATTTAAGGAAGTCTGTAGATAGATATAGACACAACGCCACAGGCCGTAAGCCACCATGTCTAATAACTAGAAGTGGCGATAGCGGCGGCTATATATCAGCAATTAATTACGCTATTGTTATTTTACATTAACTGGTAAATTTAACTTTGATTGTGAGCAATGTGTTAGCATAATGTTTGCCTGTTCTCACGTTGTGGTAACATCGGCCGGCCACTTTTATTGTCCCTAATAACGGATATGAGATAATGAATAAAAGAATAATTATTACTTCAATAATTTGTTATCAAATGCATTAAATTATTAGTTGTTGCAATAATGATCACCTCTATTGGCAACTACAGTAGCTCAAGTTTAGGATTGATGTCGCATGGAGTACTAATAACAAATTTAAAAGTTAAATCGTACGGTACAGACAATATTATTAATTCGATAGGTCCGCGATACTATCACACAATTTTCATACAACCCTCACATGAATAATAATTAAATGAATTAGTGAAATACTTATGAAGTACGAGGCGCCGACATTGCTGCATGTAGCGGAGTTCAACAGTGTGAATAAAAAAACAACAACAACACAATAGGCTATAAAACACAAGCGAGCAATATCAAAATAAAGTCATCTTTGTACGTGATTAGAAAGCTCTTAATCGATCGTCGACTATGGACGAAATGTTATGCTAAATGTTCCTGGAAATTATATTGACGACTAAGCGATTAGGCGCGACTTCTCTCACGAATTAATATGGATTTTTAAGTTGTATTAAAAATGAACGAATATTTTTAATAATTATGAAATGATTGTAAACTTTGTTATTAATTCACATAAGAATTTACGAAGTGTTTAATCTATTATGAACGTATATTTTAAGATTATCTAAAGGTTTTATTCAGCCCAATAAGAATATCTATACTAATACTAGCGGACCTGGCGGACGTTGTCCTGCCTTAATCCCAAAAGTCAACCGCAGCGCCACCTACCGGGTCCAATTGTGAATCTAAACCATTCTCGGATCCACTCGAACACGCACAAAAAATTTCATCAAAATCGGTCCAGTCGTTTAGGAGGAGTTCAGTCACATACACACGCACACAAGAAATATATATATTAAGATTATATCCGATCCGATTTGAAAAATTCTTTCAGTGTTACTCATTTATCGAGAAAGGATAAAGGCTATATATCATCGCTAAGACCAATAGGAACGGATCACCGATAAAGAATGTAACAAAATCGTTTTTTTTTCCTATTGAGAGCTTCCGCTGCGTGTTAGCGTTAGCCCAAAGTAACTATTTCACGCAGACGAAGTCGCGGGCAAAAGCTAGTACTTAGATAAATTCTTTATTACATTTGTTTTTATCAAAGGAAGGTTGTGGTCGCAATTGCCAAAAGTCTAGAACTTTTTAGTTTAGTTTTTTAGTCCTCCCGCCAGATGATTATACTAAGGAATCATTTCCTCACATTAAATTTCCTTATCACCAGATAATTCGTAAGCACCAGAAAAAATGTTAAAAGCTTCAACAGATTTCTCCTGTACTTTCATACAAACAGGCGACTGTCATTTTATATATTTAATAATTATATGGGAACTGTTACTATTTGCTTCGCTACATTCTTGCGTGTGTCTTATTCTCACAATCACTCATAGTCGTGGAATTGCGTGTTAAATGGCTCATTTTCACTTGAATCGCTTTTAAATTTTACAAAATATGTCCACTTCGTACAATCGTTTTATAATTTAATATGCAACAATCGTTATAAAATTATTCATACAGACGATACATCAACTCTGTGTAGAATATAAATAGTTCCGTTAGGCATTTCAATCGTTCGTGTAGGAAACATCAGGTTTGTATAATAGTTAGGAGGTACCGTTGTGGACTCGATGGTATTGCGGGTAATTTTGCAAGACGGCGCGTGCGTGCCGTAGGGCGCGCGGCGTGTGGCCGTCTGATTGTCCCACTAAGCATACGCCTGTGTCTTGTTATGATTGCCTGGTGTTCATGTTTCATACATATAAAACGATGGTATTTCTTTCTATACATGGGAAAATTCCATTACGTGTGTAATTCGGTAGCGTCATTAGTCAAAACCATCTCATTACGGGCGGGTTTAGAGATGAGCAACTCATTAGCTTTAAACTTCCGATATTGACATGGAATGATCAACTAATCAGTGACGTAGCGACTACTGTATCGTTTGGCTACAATATCAATCATTAGAAATGAGGCACGTCTATCTAATAGATACCGTCCCGCTTAGAGACGGCCGTGGCCCGTGAGCTATATCTCCCATCCATTACACCGCAGGCCTGACCCGCGGCTCTCTGGTTATCCTGCATTCTTTCTACCTCATTATTCATTATTAAAACTGGCTACCGTTATTGTAGTTTTGACTACATAAGAATTAAATGGTATGTCATGTTATTCATAAAAATAAACAGTAACGAAACTATTGTCATTAGATCTGCAATTATAGTAAATCTACACTGAAATTATCATAATTCATTGTCTTTATGTTTATGAGTTTCTAGTGTAAAAGAATGTGTGTGATAGGTTTTTTTTTAATTTACAATTAAAGTATATTTGTGAGAGAATAGCTCAGAATATTATTATTACAACACGATATTATAATTAGGTAAACGCTATAAATATACAGTAGAACAGAATCTAACAAAATATTATTATATAATTGATCGAAATTTGCATGAGAAGTAGATAATTAAACTTGCGAGATCAATCAATAGCCACGTGTGGTTGATTGGGTTTTATATTTGTTTAGGTTTCGTGTTAAAATTGAATAATTGCACAATAGTGTAGAACTGTATATAACTATAATAAAAATTGTTGTAGTCGTTAATAATTCATAGGTTAATTAGTCGTTTGTCTGAAAACGATTTGGGAACAAATTATCAATAAAATATACAAATTAGTTTCCATCAGTTAGTAGAAATCATTAAAAAACGCGTGTTCCATTCAAAATCGCTAATATGTTAACATGGATCGTTAAAATACCATTTCTGCTACTCTCGAAAGTCTCCCAAACGGCCGGTAATTGGTAATTTATATGTAAAAATGATGCGCGGGCGGCACTCGGCGGCAGATGTCAATCATAAGGTACAGCGAAACGTATCGTACGTGGAGAGTGTTGCTTGCGCACTTTTAGAATTTCTCCAAATAAAGTTATCGCCACGTTGTGATGGTGCTCTGGTACTCCTAACTATTCCATTTTACTCCAGGTCAAGTAGGATCCTTGAATGTTCAGTGTTTTGAAGGATAAGTCAGTCAATGTGTTACTTCTCATTTTTATTACGTTTCCAGAGAAGTATTCCAAACATACATTCTTCATTTTAGAAGTACAGGAATCTAAATCAGACTATTTCTAAATTAGACTCTTATCCTACAAATCTATATAGTCTTTGATTTATTTTAAATATAACCTCTATTTCCTTATGTTGTACTATTTCTAGTAAAAATGGATAGTGTATTTTGTTGATATTCTCTGTCTTCAAATATAGAGACATGACAATTTTTATAACAATTGGTTGACCAGTACACAAACTCACACGTTGCATCATCACATCGTGATAGGTTATAGTAAAATTTATATGATATCGTCTCCGTGAAAAATAACTTAGGCTTGCTAACTTTCATTATGATTTGACAAACGGTGTTGAGGTCTTTAGATATACCAGGATAATTATTTACATTTATACTGTAAGCGTTGTTAAAATAGCATACTGAGAATTTTACAACCTCACAGTTAGTCTTCTATACATATAATAAAAATGTAATGTCTGTATGTAATATCAAAATATTTTTTTTACTGAATAGGTACGAAAGTATACAGGCTACTGATAACAAAAATGCAATTTTTAAAACTTTTGTCGGTCTGTCTGTCTGTTTGTTCCGGGTAATCTCCGAAACGGCTGAACCGATTTTAACGGGAATTTTACTGGCACATAGCTGAAATTACAGCAGGTTACTTAGGCTACTCTAAATTAGACTAGCTATTAACCGCGGCTTCGTCCACAATGCTATCTCCAAAACGGTTGGACCAATTTTCACGGAACTTTCACCAGCAGATAGCCGACATCATAATAAGTAATTCAATTTATTTTAATTTAAACTAGATGTTAACAGTGGCTTCGCCCGCAGTACTATCTCCAAAACGGTTCGACGATCTTCACGAGACTTTTACTGGCAGATAGCTGACCTTATAAAATGTAATTTAAGCAATTTTAGTTTATACTAGCTATTAACCGTGGCTTCGCCCACTGTGCTATCACCAAAACGGTTAGACTGATTTTCACGGGACTTTCACTGATAGATAGCAAACCTTATAAAAAGTAATTGAGGGTATTCTATTTTAGACTAGCTGTTACTCGCGACTTTGTCTGCATGAAATTTAGCGAGATTTCAAGTCATTCTTTATTTTTAAGTAGAGAAATAATTATCAGCTTATTGTTTACAATTCGACATTATAATTATTAATAATTTTAATGATATAGAGGTCTTCCTAATAAGATCTTAGATTAAAAACGTATTACGTAAAGAGTTCCATAGTACAGTTTCTTGCGGAACAGACAAGCGTTTATTTTTTGTATAGTCACAAAATCTTAATTATAATGGCAATGTATATTCAATGTAATGTAAATGTAAATCTTTATAATAATATTTTAAGTTATTGTTTCATTAGTTCCTTATCCAGTGTAAGTGAGCACTGAGGTAGTTATATTGTGGGTTAAGGTTCCAAATATGTTGCAGATGACAAACCTCATTTGGCACTATGTTAGTATTTATATATCTAATGTACACGTTACACGTTACTGTAAGTGGCGTGCGTGTTGTCTTACTGCTTACGTGCTTTTAAAGAGCATTTCTATAATTGTACGTAGTCTCACAATTTTATAATTCTTTATTACGAATAAAAAAAACGCGTGCGGAGCTGCGGCTACAGCTAGTTTATAATATATCAAGTTGGCTAATTGATGTCTGGTAATCGGTCGTTCATTGAAGGAACGTGGAGTGCCGTCCATCGAACCGCGCAGACGCGGGCGATAAACCGCAGACAGGCGTAATTTTTATTAGTTTCCCTCGCATACGAGTTATAATAAAACTTTGGTGCCTCGTTAAACGTTAAAGTTTCACAGGGGTTTCGGTTGGTGTTATTTTGAATTTCTGTTTTAAGGATTGCAAATGCAATTCCTTTAAAAATCATTACCACTGCATAATTTGAGGCCTTGGTCGCAACTACCACATATATGCACTGTGATATCTGGCCATAACGATCACTAACCAAGGCTTACAATAAGTCAGTGCAATTATATACAGTTACAAAGTGACCGGTGTTGTCTTTATATATCCGGTAAGTAGCAGGACAGTTAAAGGTAATTTTCAGCTCAACAGTTGCTATTAGTACTTATCTGTTAGCATCAAGCGGCTGGTAATTGGTTTTACTAAGTCTGTATTAACTGTTTCAATGAAATAGCTCAACTATAGTTAAAGATGCGCTGTTATACTTGTTATTCATTTGTGTTATGTCAGAGTTTTTAGAAATAATGGAAGCCGCCGCTGGTAGCTTCAAGTATTTACCAAACTCATCTATATCTATAATAAAAGGCATCTATCTATACCAATAAATCTGGAGGTCACGATGCATCTACAATAAAATGTAGTTCTAACAGTGGCAGTGGCATGTAAATCGAATTTTAGATTTTGGAGATTATAAGGAATATTATGATTCATATTCTTTTAGTACAACCTTAATTAAAGAAATAGTTTTTCATTGGTATCTACTGTTTCTTATTCTCTTTTTATTTGTCGACGGTTTTTTCATAAAGTATATACCGAGGGTGGTATCCATACAACAATAATCAAACAAATATCTCTTTTTTTATATATCATAAGGAGGCAAACGAACAGGTGGGTCACGTGATGTTAAGTGATCACCGCCACCCATTGACACTAGCAACACCGGAGGAGTCGCAAGTGCGTTGCCAGCCTGTGTTTGGGGGGATGGGGAAGGAGAAGAGGAGGAGGGACTCCGGCGCTCTCACTGACCGAACGAAACGCAATAATGCAAACAAACACTGTTACTACTCATTGGTGTTTCTGTGTGTCGGGTGGTAGCACCCCAGGCGAACCGACTCATTCATGCTGAAACCAGTAATAGCTTCAGCGTGGCACTACCATCTACAGTCTACTGTGTTCGAGGTGGCATGATGGCATGGCGTGGCACGTGGTGTGTTCGACATTTCAATTTTATGATCAACCTGTCTCATGTCACATATATTTTGACATTTCGTCGTTCTTGATTTTAATTGTCATCCTATTTTCCATGAGATCCATCGTAGGCCTCTCTGAGAAAAAAAAGCAACAAATATTAACCCGTAATTAATTTATATGTAGGTTTTAAAACTTTCCAAAGAGCGACCGAGAGACGCCGCGGGGTGTGCTTCAACTTTTTGTTTATTCTGTTTAAAAAAAAGAATTGTACGCTCGAGGGTACAAGTGATGGATGGAGGGGCGAGGTGGGGCGGGGCGGACGATTAAAAAACAATAAGCCATACTCGGCCAGTGTCCGTAACAATTTGTAATTCACAACACTCGATCTTTATAACTACTTGTTTACGTTCAATCGGCGATTTTCAACTTTCGTCCACGGTGATAAAGTCTATCAGTCGTGAGGGTTATGTGGAACCTAGTTAGGAATAACGTAGATTGCTTTTGACAAGCGAATTGTTAATTTGATTTTAATTGATGGCTGTAACCTCGTGTTTCTTTTGATGCGTTTTTTGTGTTTTCATTGTCACGTTCGTCCCAAAGTGGGTCTTGGGAGCTTTCGTGTCTAAGATATGAGCGAGGGTTTGATTAACATTTACTTTGCTAAATAAGATAAAACATTATGATCACTGGCGTAAACATTCCCATTATATAAGTAATAACGTATTCATTAAAGATAAGTAGGTACCATAAACAAAGTATCACCAGTTTGAATAAATTTCTTAATAAAAAGTACTAAGTAATTTAGTTTATTAACTAACGTTAATCTAGAATCATCTAATATTTACTTTCAGTTAGCCTATGTTATACAGTCTACAATGAGTATGCATAATTTCTTGTGGTTCTTGTTTTCGTAAGTGTTCCTTCTGGTATTCGGAAGCATAGGCATACCAGGCCGTTTTGGAATTGAACAGTTGTGAATGATACTTATATGTTATAAATATTATAAACGAATTAGTTTGTGAGGAAAGCTAGATATTTATTATTCTTTAACACAAAAACTACTGAACAGATTTTGATGAAGGCTTAGAATAATTCAACTTGTACATCAGAATAACACAAAGGCTATGTAATGTGTAAGAATATTGTTTAAATTTGCCATAATGTAACGATAACTTGAAAACAATCTTATCATATGAGAGCTATTTCGGAAGCTAATATATGATGTTATCTATATAAATAAAAATAAATCGCAAAATATGTTGCTAAGCGCAAAACTTGAAGGCGGCTGGTCCAATTCGAGTAATTTTTGATTTGATCTATTCCTTAAACTCTAAGGAAGTTTTTTATGGAGAGAAAAATTGCCCAGAAAAACCAAAAATCAGTTTTCTTTTTCTGTAATTGTGAATGCAACTTCAAATTGCTTAAGCAACTTGAACGCATCCGTAATCCGATGTTTTTTTTTTCATTTTTGAGTTAACACTGGTAATTTTACGGTATACTGCAGTTTGCTTTAAAAATTTCGCTTTCTCAGTTTGTATTCCGGAAAAGCGAACAATCTCTATGGATATTGGCATAGCAAAATGTTTCCATATGTTGGTATGTATCTACTCAAAAAATCATATGAAGGCGATACGAAGTTCGCGGGAGCTACTAGTCATTAATAAAGTAATAAACGTAGGCGAAATCGGAGACGGCCGCTAGTATTAGAATAAAGGAACAATCTATAGTCAAAATGATTAATCTTCGGCATTTGTAACGAAATAGTAAATTATAAATTGAGAGATTATTGGATAACTCTTCTAATTAAATATTTACAAGTAATAAACGAGAACGTGTCGGAAAGTATAATAGTAACATAATTATTTTCTTTTCAGGTAAGTGAATGACATTTAAATCGTTATTGGAGTCAATGCTACATAAATACAAGGTAAGTTTTGTTAACACTCGTATTGTTACATTCACCCGGTTTAGACTCTTCCGTAAACAATTGACACATGTCCAAGAAATGCGCTGTAAATCAGATGGCGACAGGTCCGAGTGCTTCTTAAAGAGTTTCGAAATGAGTTCGTAATGGCACAAAGTGGGTAAACAAATGATTTAATTGTCCGGGAATACGGAATATCTGTGTAAATTGGTATAAACGTGTTTTGCCATTGTCGCTTTAGGATGTACGTGCTGAAAGTTTGTTTTCTTTAATGCTGTACTATTATTCATTTGATTAGAAGCGAGACCGCCGCTGGTACTTGCTTTTTGTTATTTACTTCGCTCTTCATTTCCGCTTATCGCTTGGTATGATAACATTTTTTAATAAGGGCAAAATAACTGAATGTCGCAGCTAACTTTAAAATAAAAGTCATCCATTTTAAAATTTAGTACAAACCTCTGTGGTAAATTCTAAATCTCTAAGGTACATTCTATTGACACATATTCGAGAATAACAATAAACCAAAGCTTTCGGTCAAGCAAAACATTGTGTTTCATCCAGAGTATAAGAGTAGCACTATGTCTAATACCCGGCTTGCTGACTATCAATTTCAAATTGTAAATATTAATGAGTAGGTACTAAGGAAATGCACTAATAAAAACGTACACAACTCTTGAATGATTAGGTTTCATCCTTCAGTTGTTTAACTGAACTTATAAATTCATATTAAAGGTGTTAATCACCTATTTTTAATATTTCTTAAAAACGATAGTATTTAAAAATAAATTAAATGCTAAAGCGGTTTTTGGCTCTTTATTTCAAACTCAGATATAACCGTCATGTGAACAAGCTTTTACCAACGATATCAATGTAAGGAAGAGTATTTAATTAATTATTTACGCATATGTAGAAGAAAGAGATATAGAGAGATAAAACACAATATATTTTAAGTGAAAATGCATTACATTTTTAAAAGTTTTTTAAAGAGTCGATTCAAACATCGTATGTTTGTTGTCATAGAAACTAGCTAATGTTAAATAGCTAAAAGTAGGTAAGATTTTTACAATAATAAACATACATCAATTTATTTTTGTATATATAAATAACGTTAGTCCGCCGCCAAAATATTGGCTAAATACAATCGTACAAGGCTTTCATTGAGTTGTGACTTGTTCATCCAAGAATAATATTTAAAACTCTTTAGTTATAATAATACACTGTCTTAATAACCCCAACGATGTGTTACTGAATGCTCTAAATAACTTTAATTTACAAGAGACTCTTAAAATCTTATTGCAAATTAGGTCGTTGTAGATGTTTCTATGAAGCAGCAATGACTCGGTAATAGCGTGCTCGAACACTAAGTTGGTCGACGTAGGTACAAAATTACAAACCCTAAATTGACACTGACTTTCATTAAATGAAAACATCGTCTCGTGACCATAGCATAGTGGTGAGGCAAAAAGATAATCAAACGCCTACAAATATATTTCTGCACTTGAGGTCTGGTCCTTCACCTTTTAGATTTAACTTTTTATGTTACATGCTCACTTGTAATATCAAGAAATATTGTGGTGGTAAATTAGAATACTAGTATATAAGTACTACTAGTGTATAGTATGTACTAGTATAGAATATGAACCGAAGGAAAATTATTTTATCTTATAAGATGTTGACTTTAAACCTAAAATATAGTAGACCTTTAAAAAGCTCTACGAAGAAAAAATGGAAGGAAACAGTTGTACAGTCAACTTAATATAGAATACATATAGGTTCAGTACCACATTCCCATAAAGATATGTAGTGTGGAGTGTAGGGAGAGAAAATAACACGTTTCCTGCTGTAAAATCTTTAACAAGAAATTTCCTTATACGGATAGTTATATATCTGTTTGCTTATAGATACGTTGTCGCCGGCGGGTGTGGTTAGTCGTGTTAACTATAATGCAGACGCGATCCGCTACCGCCTACAACATGTGTGGTCCTCTTGTACCACGATTTATAGTTTATTTTTAACTTTGATTTTAACGTTTGACCACAATCTCTTTTGATGTTATATGATGTTGTGGACTAAGATGGTAAACACGCAAAAGCAAAAACTAGGGTAGGACTGGTTCTCAACCGCAGCTGCTGGAGAGTATCTACAAGAGGCCTGGCAATATATTGAAAGTTGGTAAGTAACCAAGCGAGCTTATATCTTCTGTCGTGCTGGCCGTACGTTAAGTCCCTTACAACTAAATGTTTTGATAAAGCCGAAAACCATCCCAGCCCGTTAGCGGTATCCCTCGCGGACTACACTCCTAAAGCCAGCGCCCAGCGTTCTAAAAGACGACCATAAACATCGTCACTAATCCACCCGATAAAATAAGGGCAGCCAACTATTCATACCCTTCGATTCTCCAAACATAGCGTCGTCATTCCCATGCCCGCATAACAACAGATCATGTCGCTGCACTCTGGCAGTCAATTTCGTTTCCGCACACTCGATACAAGCCCCCTCAGTGGCCTCTAAAAACCTTTGTTTGATACCCCGAAACAGAGCTCTCGAACTTGCTGCTAGCGTGATTTGGTGACATTGCATTTACTAGCTTATCACACACATCACCCCACACACAGTAGGTAGAAATGTTATGAAAGTGTTATTACGTTTCCCCATATATATTTTTTATTTTTGTTAGTTAGCCTAAGCATAATTGTCAGACTCAAAGTACATATAGAAAACTTGAGCTCGTTGCCATACGTCTGAGTGCCTTAAGCGCTCGCCCGAAAAGCCCGGGTAAGATGTAGTAGGGACGAGGAAGAAGCGAGCTTAGAAGAAAGCTTACCACCGTGCCATGATTTAATCACTAGCTTTTCTTTCATAGAATGGTTATCATTGAATCCTCGAATAATACGCTATCTATGAATTATAATAGCTTTATCTTTAGAAATTCTAATATTGGATGTTCTGAAGTTAAAACATCAGATATAGATTTGCAATAGGCGATCTAGATTTTGAATATACAATAAGTAATATTATAATGTTTTATTGTTTCTTATACTACTGCTTATTATAATATAATTGCCTGGTAATACCTTTTAAAAGAGCTGTTATTTTTGTGTAAGAGCCGTGCAATTTATCTGCCGAAAAATCAATTTTCACTAAATATTTTTACGCCGAGCTCTCGCTGTCATAACTCATTCTGGATATTATTTATACCTATAAACAATAAATAACATTTTCCCCGTATGCCAGTTATAATTTGCCACCGGCTACCTCAATGTTCCCGGTCATTATTGAAGCGGACTTGCGTTTCGCGACGGCAATATTGAATTTGTCAGTTTTAGCGGTGATTTAACCCTGCGGTGCTGGTCTTCGTCTCGATTATCTCTTTCTGAGTCGAAATAAAGTTCATTTTAGAATAATTGGAATGCTAATTAGATTTGCCGAAGGTGAAACTAGTTGGAGGAGTGCATATTAGTGGAGGATTCTCATGGTTTTGTTGGAATAAGTGTAATTGCAGGGTCTCGACGCCTCGTACAGAGGCCGCGGTTGTTTATAGGGTTGTCAACAAGGTGTTGTGGGGTTTCCATTATTATACTAACAGACTATGTTACTTTAGGTGGGCATATATATATAAGTTCATTTACATTTAAGAGAGTATGTAACTTACGTGCTATTATTTAATAATACAAAATACTTTTGCAACTCTTACCTTATATGCATAATTAATTATAGAAAGATATAATGCGTATTAATATATGTATAATTAAAAAAATGTCAAGTAAACAGCATAATTTATATAAGTTTCACTCTTATTTCTCTCGTCAAAGTATTCATATAAAGCAAAAAGATAAAAACATATAAATCTAAAGAATGTATTAGTCATAATTGTCAATAAATAATGGAAAGTATGAATTATATGATATCAACAAGCTGGGAACCTTAACCATCAATTAAAGGGATAGCAGCGCCGATCGCTGCCAGTCATATCTCGCGTCCGCTAGGGCGGTAATTTGTCGGCGCGGTGTGTGGCGGCCCTAAGTCATCGAGAAGGATGGCCGAGACTGTGCGGTCGCGGTTCGGGCCGAGGCAAGAGAGGCGCGGCTGAGGCCGGCGGCCGCTGACGGGTTAAATTGAAAAATAAACACACTGAGTGATGTGCAAACGAGCGGACTGACGCGCCGTGGTAGGCGTAGGTTGTTGACTCTACAGTACTCTTTGAGGTATGATGCTGGAATTTGCGACGAGTAATTAATATTATAATTAAAAAGTATGTATGTTCTGAGGGAATCGTTATTATGGGGTTAATTGTTTTTTTCGTTTTACGACAAAATGTAAACTACGAAACTTTATTCGAATATGCAGTGGTAAACAATATAGTGGAATACTATAACTAATGTCGTTTATTTGACACAAGCGTACAGTGTATGTACGTCACAAAATTCAATTGCATAAAATGAAAACTGATTTACGCAATGTACCTATGGGAGCAATTAATTGTCTTAGAGTCAGGTACTTCTTCGCACTTCCTCCTAAATCGTTATTTGTAGATATGTTTTTTTTTCAATACCTAACCATAGTTTTACGGTCACATAAAGTAGATTATCCAGGTTGGGTTATTTAAAAATTTCCTATCTTATCGTCGAATTAAATGCTTGTCGTTTGTTGCAATTATAGTTATAGTGTATTTTAAAGCCTCCGCTTTGCCGGTGACCACTTGCGAATTAAAAACTATTGTTAGTTACATACTCGTATATTCCATAGTTAGTACATTTGAGCACAAATCTCCTCTCTTACCTTAAATGATACTGTAGTTAAAGGTTAGCCACTATAGATATAAATATTACTTATACTCTTAAACATAATCTCTGATTATCGTTTCTAGTAAAACTAATATCGAATATTAACGATGAAGGTTTATTATTAATTGTATACTTGTGCTGTCGAATATTGAGTAAACAATATCATGAGAGGTAAAATAAATCGAGGTATAATAGTGGAAGGGTTGGTGCAGGCCCCGGGGCGTCCGTCCCTCGTCTAACGACCTCTGTTGCCAGGTGGATCGTATTAAATGACACTACTTAAATCGGACGTCGTGGTCGACATTACAAGTTGTTGTGGTGTAATGGTTTGAGAGGTGGAATATCATTCCAATGTCCGTAGGTTCGAACCCCGGCATGTAACAACGAATTTTTTGGAGTTTGCGTATTTACTAATTTAAATTGGTAACACTATCGGCTGACGGTGAAGGAAAACATCGCGAGATGGGCTTGCATGGTGATTCCGTCCATACCTTCCTTCGGGAAGAAGCCTATGGCCACGCAGTAGGTCTTTTATAGGCTTATAATGATGACTTAAATCATTCAAACTCGCATCTTCTCTTACTTATACGTGCTTACAATTATAGCAAGGCGTAATTATAAGCCAAGATGGAAAGATATCGTAATATAGTCTGTCGACGTCATATCTTGTCAAAAAGAGACGTTTGTAATATTTTCCTATATTTTAATAATGAAATGCTCAACATTGAAGCGCGGTACTGTGATACGTTTTCTAGTATGTTCGACTTGGGTTCGAGTCCTGGAGTGAACCCGAGCTTTCAATGAAGTAAACATCGTGATGAAACTATAGCAAGGTGGTAGGTCTTTTCCTAATGCCCCTTTGAGTAGCTACTATGCTCAAGTCGATAAAAACCTATACACGTGTTCTAGCTGTACATATTTGTCATTTGATATAAAGTGAGATTGTGGTCACAAGCTATAAAACCTATAAAGTATATGAGAAACAAACCACAGTTTCCTGGATCACCTGTAGAGTATTGCCCCTGATATTGTTGAAGTAACTGTTATTACCAACATATTCTTGTGATTTTACTAAAATACGATACAAAAGTTTGCAAAATGAAATTGTTGCATAAATAAAAACTGACTTTATTAAATTTTCGAAATAAAAACGAGACGTATTTTGTTTACGGCCTCTGGGGTTTTTATCGTGTAGTGATATAAAATATATTATTATTGTCCTTACGCGTTGTTTGTTTGTGAATAAATGGGGAATCGGTTTTGATGTCGCCGAGCGCGATGCGATAACGTCCCATCGCTAAAAGCGTCCATCCGTCGGGCGGTGACGCGAAATGCGATTGTGCTGTTAGCGGCCCATTACATGGACAGTAATCAAAAGTATTATAAATTTGATATCTTCTACGCACGTCCAGTCTTGTTGAATTCAGTCTTATGTGATCATTTCTATCGTAATGTTAAAACAGTATAATGAATAGATCTGTGAGGTCGGGAAGTCTTCCCAAAAAATTCCATTTTTCATTCTATACTAACTGGTGCCTGCTACTTAGTTTTTTTAAAAGATTGCATATTTAATCGTAGTTAATTTTTAGTTGTCTTTTTATTTTTTAATTATCATTTTATCGTAACTATTTAACTTATAAACTCTTTTTTCGGTTTCTGGTTATTTTTTTATTACTGATTTGTTTCTGTGGAAAAGTGTAACGATGTCTATAAAATAATATTCTGAAGAGTCGTCTATCTATCTGTAACAGTTTCAACAAAATCGAATCTTCCTTTCCGGAGTTTAAGTTGGATAATAATAATAATTCTTAATTTTTCATATCATTACAGGTATCTAATGATAAATAAAACGTCAATTATTTGATAACGTATTGTACTTAAGTTGTTTAGTAAAAGTAACAATAACAAGTAAGCATATTAAACTCTTTCTTACTATATCATTTTACATAACACCAAATAATATTTATTTAATTGTTAATTTTACTCATAGACTCTCTCAAATTGTATTATGTATTATTTTTTTGGGAAAAACATCTTTAATCTTGATTTAAATACTTTATATGATAAATGGGTCAGTTCCTTCGGCAATCTATTGTACAGATCTGTTTTTAACAGTAATATCGAAATTATTTAAATGTATAAACAAACTCGCTGAGTGTCGTCACTACTGTGTTGACGATTCCGTTGAAGATTGTAGCAGACTAACCCTAAAAAGAGGTTTAATAATTCTTCATGCACAACTTCCGGAATTAGCTCACATATGTTTAGCGATAGAGTCAGTTTATCGATGGTAGTTTGTCTGAAAACCCTAGAAGTGTGTATCTGTGAAGTACTTACTATTTTTCACTATAATTATATAACAAGCCGCATGTAAACCGGCCCGTTTACAACACTAATGTATCGGTATAATTTTATGCGTCTCGTTCGCGACCGCCTACGTCCTACGTAGCTCGATAAGGTTGCTAATGAGGGCACCCTCTACCTGAACACTATCTGCACTTTGCGTGTCACCGTACTTGGCGTGTTATGCATGCGAATTTACCATATTTGATAATGTACAATGTGACCCGATCAACACTTATATTTTATCAAAAGAAACGGTTCTCAGGTGTTAAATTAATCTGTTAATATTATTCAATTGAGAGAATGTATCGTAATTCATTTTTTTATAACCTCTATAAAACTTTAGCGTTTGTTATTATAATGTCACCTGATGTTGAATGACGATATGGTCGAGGATGGTAACTGTTTTTCCAATTAATAGTTACTACTGACAGTATATTAACTAGAAAGTGCTAACTAGTTAGGTGGGTATTAGAATATGCCCTATCACCATTCTGTCGACATCATTAAGTTATTTTCCATAACCACTCTTCGTAAATAGCTAATGTAGAAATTCCTCAATCTCGCTTTAGTTTACTATCATATACTAGCAAACATCATGTTTTGTTTTTGATGAAATACCAACCGAAACCAAAGACATAGTTTAATGCAATTAATCTAAGTGCTTTCGGTGTCTACCTAAACTACCTTGCCTGGTGCTTTTACGTCTAATTTGAATGTGTGTGTGTGTGTGTTTTCAATATACTTTATTTTCAATGATATTTTGGTCACGGCATCTTTGAAGAAGGATTAACATATTTAATTCAAACGTGTTTCAAAAATTTAAGTGCAACCATAATGCTATCTAATTTACATGTGCAGCTTTACACGAGTCACAATCCTACGGTAACACTGAAAAGGCCTCACAGCCTCAAAGCAACAAAACAGGTTTACAGAAACAAACCTAAGGCTTCAAATAAGGATATTCTCTGATGCCAGTGAAACGTAAAAGGAACGCACCTCTATAAGCGCTCATATGGCGAAAACGGTCTCGCCGATAAATTTACTTACTATATGTACTAAAGATAAGGTAACGTGGCGTCATATCTAAAATTATCCCATAAATGTACATTAAAAATAAAACTGTAGTAGCGTTTTGAATATTTTATCTACAATTTACTTATATACTATACACATGTAAATTGTTAAACACCTTGAATGAGATTTATTCATTCTTTTAAACCCAAGTTAATTAATTGAAAATAGAATAAATAAGTAATAAAAATAGGTAAGATTTATTAATGTCCATTCGATGAATGTTCTATTTGCATATCATTTTACACTTTCTTAATAGGTACATAATTAATTATTTAGGCAATAGATGCGTTAGTTGTACGAATTATTTTAATGCGTAAAATACGGCATTTGTTTTACACAAAAGGTGTGCTGTGTTTTTTAGTGTTGCTCGTATATAGTATGCGATGTGTGGCCATCAAAGTCGCGCGTACCTCTTTGATATTTGCAATTTAGAACTCTAAAATGGATAGTACTCCATTAATTTTGTGTGTACGTGATGCTTTTAGAAGCTATAGGTCTCCATTTAAAATTCCTAAACTTAATAATGTGTATTTGAGAAGGTTTTAGTGAAAAATAAGAAAATGACAATCAATCATATAAATAATGAATGAATGAATACTTTATTGCACTTATTGTTTGTACACTGGCGATCTTAATGCTATAAAGCATTTTCTTCCAGCTAACCAGCGGTATTGTTGTCAATCAAATAGTTTTGTAGGTAGTGCATATACAGAGGTCAAATATATACATAAATAAAATAAATAAATAATAAAATTAATATTAGTACATACACGATAAAACATATATACAGACTTACATACAAATATATACAATAAACAAAGATAATACATATATACACAGCAAAAATTAATTATAAATACAAACTGTTAAATCACAGACATTTTGCCTCCTGTTTCTCAAATAAATAGCGGTGTAGTTGGATTCTGAAGTTATGGATCGTTTCATTATCTTGAAGTCGACGCGGTAACGCGTTCCATAATCGAATGGCAGTTACTGTGAAGGAGTTTGAATATAATGTAGATCTGTGCTGAGGGATCTCAAGGGTTATAATGTGTGCCGAACGAAGATCACGACCGTGAGCCGTTAAGTATATGAACTGTTTCTGGAGATATTGTGGGGATCGGGGGTCGAATAAAACACCATAGAGAAAACGCAGTATGTGAGCATTTCGACGAGAACGAATATCAAGCTAGCGTAGTTGCAAACGAAATTTAGAAATATGATCGTACTTACGTAGCCCGAAAATGTAACAAATGCATAAATTCAACAGACGATCAAGTTTATTGAGCTACTCCTCTGTCAGGTCTGGATAGGTTACATCTGCATAGTCAATGATGGGGAGTAAAAGACTGTTGACCAGTGTTTTCTTGGTTGATGTTGGTAAAAACTTTTGCAATCGTTTAATTATATAATTATATTAATATTTGGAGCCCATGAAAAGTCTTGGGAAATATACAGAACTAAATTCTTGACCTGAGTATGATACTGTAGTTCAAAGTTATTATAGGTAACTTTGGGCAGAGTTTCAATATTTAATCTGCTTGACGCTAATAATATAAAGTTACATAAAAAAATTAAAGTATGATTTCTATGCGTAGATATATTTAAACCTATAATAATTTATTTTTTTAATCAATCTGAGTTGAAGTAGTACAAGTATAAATATTCTTCATGTCTTAAATAGATTCACGTAAATGGTGAACACAAGGATAAAATAATTTTATACTGCCGCGGACACACACACGCACGTACGACGTACGATGCATTATATATCTTTAAGTTTTACTGTCAATATTATTGATAGAATATGATGTATGTATAGTAATGACGTACGTGCGTGAAATTTAATAGCAGTGGTTAACAATAAGGTTATTGTTAGGTAATATAGAAATATGCAAAAGTCCATATGTGGAATACTCTAGTCCTAATTCTAAATAATAATAATGTAGGAGCCTTCAAGAGAAGAGTAAATCGTTATATATCTTAACTAGCCTCTGCCTGCAACTTCGTCAGCGTGGAATAGTTACTTTGGGTTAATGCTAACATGCACGCAGCGGAAGCTCTTAAGAGGAATAAATACCCTGACTTTGAAACATTCTTCATTGGTGCTCCGCTCCTATGGGTCTTAGAGTGATGATATATAGCCTATAACCTTCCCCGATAAATGAGCTATATAACACTGAAATAATTTTTCAAATCGGACCAGTAGTTCTTGACATTACGCCCTACAACACACAAACAAACGTCATAAACTCACAAACTTTACCTCTTTATAATATTAGTATAGATTTCAACAGTGCACGGTATGCCCAGATTATTTTAACCGATTTAACAGTACGTACAATGTGTACTGATAAGGTTCTTGTAGTTGTAATAAGCCCTAACATTCATCGAAATGGGTTCAGGATCGTTTCCCGCACAGAATTGACTTTTTTTGTAATAGACATTACTGATAATTTATCTGAGTGATAAACATCTCTAGATATATATATGTATTACTAGCTGACCCGGTGACGCGTTACTCTGGCTCATTTATTACCTGTTGAATGGATGTTATGATAAGTATTTGGTATTATGAATTTACCTAAAAACTTGATACATTTTTTTTTATCTCGAACTGACTTTGCTATTGGCCTAGCAAGGCCTTAACAGCTTCACCGGACTACAACTTGATACAGAAAAAACGTGGTTACGTAGTAGATAGAAAACACGTGCACCATACAACAAACTGGAGTTGATTTAAAAAGCTCAAAATTAAAACGTGGCGTCATTTATGACATATCTATAATAGTCCCACAGTTTTTAGTCAACAAACTAATTTAAAGCGCCATCCATTTGAGACTGATGAAACTTGCAATTAATAACAATAATCAACATTGACAATTATTTAATTTGTAATTAATAAATATAGAGGCCATTAATCGAAATATAAATTATCCTATATCTCGAGTTGGACCAAATCATACATAAATGCCAACTTTCATGAAGATCGTGTAATTAGTTTTGGAATTCATCGTGAACAAATATAATAGCATTGAATTTTAATATATTTAAAGATAAGTATTAGTTTTTGGTTAGAACGTTACAAGCTATGCTTAGTTTGGAATCAGGTGATTATGTCGAAATAGAACTCGCGGATTTAATGGCTCCACCCCAGGCTGTCAGCTAGCAAAGCACATTGTGTGTTTTGTGAGTGAAAGGGGAATGATTGACCGTTTCCTCCACACAAACGGTCGCATTTTGATTTATGCCATCGGAATAGGGCCTTTTGTTTTATATTTGACTGGTGTATTCATTGCTTTTTGTGGATTTTATTTTCATTTTGAAATATTAATTTATGATAATTTAATTAGGGTCTTCGGTAAAATAAATGTAATTAATCGAAATTAATATTAATAGTGACACGGAATGGTAGCTTTTAAAATATCAACGTTGGTTTACAAAATGATAAGCTTCATTAAAACTAACACGTTGATAGTCATATAAAGAGATTATATCAAAGATAGCAAGCAACAAGGACGTCCGTTAATGTAACCGATTCGAATTAAACGAAATTAAAAACAGTCACGGTACTATTTTACTTATTTCAAAAATCATGTGTAAGTAGTTAACAAGTATAAATTCAAATTTTCAAATGTGTAAAAATATTATTCTACGTTGATTATCTTTACCTATACTACGTACTACTCGTAATAATGTAAGTAGTAAATGACTACTTCTTATTGTTTGTACATTCTAGTGGTTGAACATAATCTCATCTGATGTTAAATAACGACATGGTCTAAGAATCGGCTGAGTGCCTTAAGCGCTCGCCTTAGTAGTCCGGTGAAGCTGTTAAGACCTTGCTAGGTCAATAGCGTAGTCAGTTCGAAAAAAAGAAAAAATAGACATTTCTAAGATGGTGAACACGCTACACTTAGGGGTGAACTGTCTCTCGAGTGCAGCTGCCGGAAGACACTCACAGCTTCTTGGCGATATTTTTTCTAGCTTTTCTAGCTAAGAAGTGAAAATTAGAAATGTATAATATTCTATTTTTAGTGAAGCAGTTTTCATAATAGTGCTCATCTTTTGGTAGCTACCATGCAAAAGATAATCACAAACACTACAAATTTGACATTTTTGTAAAGTTGTTGATATGGCTAATGCTGTTTTATTAACACTAAGACAAAAGGTAAAATAATTATTATAACAGTCGTGAAAAGTATGGTTTGCACAACAAATTCAGGCGTGTTTAACGGTATTTTTTGACATGAGATAAGTTTATAATTTCGCGTCATGACATGCTAGTAAGCATGAATGACTGTATTGCGCTTGCGCGATTTGCGTGAAATTAACGACTCGTAGTATAAGAGCCCGTATACATGTAATATTGATATTTTGTATTAAGATTGTGCAGCTCGTCGTATGTTTGATGAATTAATAATACTGTGTAATAAAAAAATATATAATTACTATTTGGAATGCCAATAGATGTGAAAGAGAGACAAATAATAATACAAATTATGAAATTTAAATAATTCACACTATAATTAATTTAAAAATTCAAAAGAGAACACATTTTAAATGCCATTGTTTTAAGTTTTCACTTGATTGCCTCGACTTTTTTTTATGTCACACGTAGGTTCTATAAGAACATATTTCTGGAATGACCTAATTTTCCCTCAATGTGGTCGTACAGCGGCAACCGGTGATTTTCTAAATGAAGTTCATTTAAATATGTAACAAAGAAATAGTTAACACATGTCAGGTCAAGTCAGGTAACATCATATGAACATTTTATCGTTATTATATTTATTTATTCAAATAAGATTATTTAAAAATCTCGTTTAAAATGCAAACGAAACGGGCAGCTCGGAACCTGGTGACTAGACTACACGATGGTATAATTTTGATATTAATTAGCATTATTATAAATAAATAATAAATAAATTTACGAATGTCAGACAAAGAGAATGATGAGAATGATATAGATATCGTCTTAGACAAAAGTCCATGGACTTGGGTCATTCATCTATTTTGTTTCTTAATATAGATATTTAGCCCAAAAATTGTATTTATTTTTGTTTTCCTGAAAATATATGGTATATTAGTTTTTTTCTGTCATAGTTTCGTAAGTGCCTCTCAAATAATGTGTCAGAAGCTAATTGTATATCACCATCAGTATCTTGTAGAGGCTTATACATATATTTATTTACGGTCCATAAAAATGAGTTCCATGAACAAAAATTGGCATGAACTCTGCTAAATGTGAACACAAAATGTATAAAAGACGATAAAGTGTTTCGTAGCATTAAAACAAATAAAAATTAAAGTATATTAAACATTTAGATTTAAAAAAAAACTGGTTGGGGCTAAAGAAACACAAAAGAATATGTCTAATTTGCAACGTAAACTATTACAAAAAGAAAGCATGCGATCGATACAAAGGACAATGTTGTCCTACGTTACTTCTTATTAATGGGAGATTCAAAGTTTGCCGATTAAATAAACGACTGCCTGGACACTGAATGGTATTTGTTGAAGAAATTCAGGAGATATAAAATAAAAATAAATAATATCTGAGAAATAAAACCATATGTATATGTTATTCGATCAATAGCTTGAAAACCCTAATATTAGGTTTGAGTCTTTATTTGTTGATGTTTGTGTAAATTAATAATTTAATATCCTTTCTTCATTAAAGTATGTTAAGAAATCCGTCATAGTGACTTGCTTTGGCGTTTCTGGCTTATCTATGCATCCGGTCAGCTTCTTTGAGAAATTTATTGTAATTTACTAACAGGTATATTTAATGTCAGATTATAGAACAATAATTTTTAATATCTCGTGAGTTATTTATAAGTATGAGAGACAACATTCATGGAGCAAAATTAAAAATTAAATAAAAACAAAGAATATTTCGTATTTGAATCGTTTTATCTACGATAGCTATGATACCCACTGATGTCGTACATTATATTTTATTTCTACATCTTAATGCTCCTAATAAGTTGTTACATTTTATCCCGTTATTTAATACTAGGATAATTATTCTGTTTAGTGGCTCTACAGGTGAGAACAACTGGACATTATTTCATAATTAGATTATATTTTATGTTAAACTCATATGAAATATACTAGTTAGAATGATGAATATAGATCAGCGGTAGTAAACTTTTTTTTATGTCATAGGAGGCAAACGAACATATGAATCACCTGATGTTAAGTGATATATTGATTGATTTATTAAAATACATAATTTCTTTTTTGATAATCTCTACACAGAGCGACTGTTTCACCACAAACTAATATGCGTCCATCATTTAATACTTTAACGTATTAGTAACAATCATTATACATATCCATTATTTATATCTCCATGCATTCCTTCTCTATATGAATTTTAATTAATTGTGACAAATGTCACTTTCCTCTGTGTGCACAATATGGTTAGAAGTGGGTGCAAAGTTTCTTCTTCATAAATGTATATATAGATTTTATTCGCGAATGACGATCTATGATTGTTAATTAATGTTTGAAGTTATACCGAAGATACTATTTGTTGAATATCTCTTTGTATTTTATAATGAATATTTAAAAAGGACAGATTCCATGTCGAAGAATAATTAGGAAAGAAGCCTATAAAAGTTGAAAGCATAAAAAATCGCTAATCTATTATTTTATTCTATTGTGCAAGTGTAAATCTGCTAGTTTACTGACTACAAAACGAACCTGAAATCTACACCATTCATAACGCAGATTTGGGCCCAATATTTCGATCGCACCGGGCATTTGAACGGTTAACAAAACACTAAATATCTTGGTTTACTGCCACAGATATGTAATACCACCACATCTCACCAATTAAAGTACTTGCCATTTTTGGTTAGGTCAAAGTTGATAATCGTAATGTTTAAAAATAATGGATACATCATTGAAATAACACATTTAACGTATAAATAAAACTTTGTATTGCTTATTTTATTACTATAATTTGATGTGATGTTTATTTATTCATGATAATTTCTTAACTAATATTTCTTTTTATGTGTTTTAAAAACAATTTCTTGTAACAAAGTACAGCATTGCAGTAATTTATCGCATTATCTCAACCTTAGTCATCACCACATATCATAAAACAAAGTCCTCTGCCACGACTGTCTGTTCGCGATAAACTCAAAAACTACTTGACGTATTCCCATGCGGTTTTCACCAGTAAATAAAGTGATTCATGAGGAAGATTTTGGGTATATAATTTGTCTTTTTTTATACCATTGGTGGCAAATGAACATGCGGGTCACCTAATGGTAAGTGATCACCGCCACTCATGGACACCTGCGACACGGGGAGAATCACAGATGTGTTACCGATCTTTGAGAAAGAAGTAGGCTAGTTTCTTGAAAGATGATAGATTGTAATGGTCCGGAAATTATTACCAGGCCTGGACAAGGTCCGCCGGGCCCGCTACTACTTTATATTTTATTTAACCTATTTGCGACAATTAAACCAGTTATGGAAGTCGTTACTTTCGAAGCGTAAGTAAATATAATTTAGAATGTATATTTCTCGTAATTATGTGGTTCTGGTTTGTTCATATACGTTAAAACACGCGTAGGACGGCGACATGCTGAGCCCCTGAGTCACACGTCCACTGTTCAGGGCCCACGAGTTTGATTACGCTCCTTCGACCCTATAAAAGTAAATACAAGATTATTCGACTTCTGTATCTATATTTATGTTTTGAAAAATATTCATCAGCTTGTAAAAAGGTGTTATTCACATTACAAATTGTCATAACAATTAGCGTTTTAATTTTTAACTAGTGTCGTGTCCAGGACGCACTTACGGGGCTTTTTCCCCCCCCTTGGTTCCCCCCTGGGGGGGCCGGCCCCTCCTTGGGGAAAGGGGGAAACCCCGAAGCGTCCCCGGGGATCTCCCCCCCCGGTTTGGGTTTTGGGGGCCCCCTTTGAGATGCCCCTCCCCCCCCCCCCTCTCTCCCCTCGTTCCCCCCCCCCCCCCTCCAAATTTTGTATGGACCTTTTTTTGCCCCCTTTTATACTCTTTCTAAAATAAAATTTCTTCAATTCTCTACACGCCAAAGTCCTTCAGAAGGTTTTAGAGAGATTTTTCTGGTATACCCCCCCCTCCTACTTCTACCGCGTATAACTTAACCACATAGCCATTTTTACTTAGTTCGTTTGTTAGTTCGTAATATTTATTTAAAATATTGCGCAATTTCTAACGAAAACATTTTGTAATGCATAAGATTGTAAATCAGTACACAATTTTGGTATTTTTCACACAGAGTTTTTTGCTGTGTGTTACAGTTTTTCAGCTGGAATCCGGTAATTGTATGTAAGTATTCGTTAAATATCAAACCATTCGTGAATTTATGACCAGAATCAGTTGATAATTTTTGTGTAAATAAAATCAGCATTTTGTTTAAGTGTTATAGCATCATATGCAAAATTATCTGTAGTTAAATATAACATATTATAATGGATGCTTAAGTTAACAGTCACATTCTGGTTGAAAGTATGTATCCAAAAACGTATTGTTCTACGCTGCAGCAATTATCCATTTTTAAAACTTTATATGTATTAATTTTAGCAAGCTTTTAACACACAACAAACCTCATGTAATTTGACTGTATCTATTATAAGATCATGCATAAAGCTAAGTTGTATACTTAAATTTACCTAAGATTTAAATCAAACCAAAAAGTGTTGTGGCTATTAAGTGGCTAGGTACTTAAAAAATATCAATTTATGACTTCCTCTTAAAACTTAATGTTCTAGTAAGTTTATTTCTCAAAACCGTATCTCGGTTAATTAATATAACTTAATTTTTTATTTAACTCGACGCTCACCGTGAGATTATTCTTTCGATATCGGTGTTTTTCGCGGAATCGGCCTTCGAGGCGACGATTAATTCCTTATAAGGGGGACCCGGACGGGGCTGTTGCCCTCGCGAATCGTCGCCATTGTTTTTAAATTCAACCTCATCCTCTGCGTTCAGCTCTCACAATATTTTATTCTATTTCTTAGAAACTGCTACGTTCCTAATTGGTCCACAGGTTTCGTTGTGAATTTCAAGTGATTTTGTTTCATATCGTTGACCGTTTTTGCTCGCGTACTTATCCGACTACTTGGTAGCAATGTATCTAACGTTTCAATTATTAAAAACATGAATCCTAAAATTAAGATCATATTTACACAGAGAAAAAGATTTAGCGTTTACTATTTTGGTTGATTGTATTGTGATACTCTTGCATTGCTAAATATAAATCACAGCTACCAGTAATAGCCTTATTAAATGTTACTCAAAGTACATATATAATCGATCTAAAGCTGAGATCGTATTAGTGATTTTCTTGATTTTAAACAATGTTGATAAGAACATGAAGGCTTCAAAGATTACTAAGTTATATAGAAATGAATATATGAATTTACAATAAATTTTATAAAACATTCACCCAAATATCATTAATTTAGCGAAAGTATTGTCTATATGTCACAACTAGGGAGATAAATAAGCTGAATATATAAGTTTTACCTACATTTTATGGAAGTTATAAAATAGTACATGGAGACCCTTTCATTTTTCAGAAAAATGGTTAAGAGTAGTTAATCCAAATACAGTAGTTTTATAAATTGTTGTTGGTTTTTAATTAGTTATCTATTTATTCCAGTTTTTTAATAAAATGCTTTCGACTGTATATGTTAATTTTCTGTGCTATACTTAATTTCGTATATAATAAAACTGCACAATATTCGTCCCATATAGGCCGTACTCGCCGTAGGCGACTCACGCGCCGCAGGCACTTGTAATTATTATCCAGTGTTTGTTTTATTCACTCTCAGCTTTAAATTCTTTTCCATTTCTTTCTCTCGTGTAACGTCACATATATTGCGATCACGCTCGCACACGTCGAACACGCACTACTTACCGTTTATTTATCAAGTTTAAGGTCTCACAGTGCTATCTTGTATCGAATATTCTATAATGGTTTTATTTATATTGGGATGAACATTCTCTTACGGTGATATTAAGGTTTATACTAGTTAAACTTATAATTGGTTTCTATAACGTTCTGTGTAATATTAAACTGTGTACAGATAGCATGAAAAGATGAGTTATATAGTTCCTATTGAGATATACTGTGAGTACATACTATATTAAGAGAAGTTATTGAATTTTTAATGTTGTTAGTTCATATTTATAAAGGACGACCGAACACGCAATCTTAATGTAGTACTATATTGTTTATTAATAATATTCTGCGAATTTTAGAAAATTAAATTGTCTCATTTTGATTCTGCATTAATGAGTGTTTTCAAGCAAACAGTTACAGCCTTACCACTTAGGAATATTTTAGTAAAATACATAAAAAAGAATCGTATTGAAACATATCTAAATATGTTCACAAAATTATAGCATATTTTAGTATCGTGTGTACCAAAGACACACATAACTAACGAATAAAAAAATCGAAATTCCAAAAAACATTGTGTTCTGATGTAAAATGTTTGTGCTAAACTTTAGCTTACTATAACCAAAACAAGATGATTACAGATAAATGGTGATTAGTTTCTGATTAGTCGTTACACGTGAGGACTAATTTGAAAGAGTAGGAAATTGGGAGTTGTATTTACATATTATTCAAAATAAGTTTAGGCTCATACTTTTGCGTTTTCCTCCCCCGGGGGTTCGGGGTTTTTTTTTTTATTTTTTTTTGGTTTTTTTTGGGGGGGTTTTTTTTTTTTATTTTTTTTTTTATTTATTTTTAGAGTGTCGGTGGGGAGGAAATTTGTCACATCCCTCCCCCGACACTCTCCCCCCCCTCTCCCCCCCTAGTTTTCTCTTTCTTTCCCTTTTCCTCCCCCCCCACACTTATTTTTTTTATATTTTTTATCACTTTTTTTGCGATGCGTTTTTTTCTCACTCACTATCAAAAACTCAAAATTTTAGCATGCGGCGCGGCTTGCGCGGACACAACCACTTCAGCCGCCTAAACTACACACATAGCAATCGAAATAACACAATTGCCGCAACAGTCGAACACTGGCGGCCCCAATCGAAAACTATTGGCGGCGCGAGCGTCGCGATACCAACTAGCATTTTCCATAGTTAAAGGGAAGCGTGATTGGGCAAGGCTAGAAAGGTGGCGTGACCTGATCGCAATTAATTGGTCAAAATTCAAAGGGACGCGATTTAAACCATAATGCGGGAATTTTCAAACATACATAAAGCGGCGCAACCACTTTTGATTATGAAGAATGATAAATTTAAAAACAAATGAAAAGATAATAATTGTTCATTCAAACAGACAGTTATTGTTTTTAAAAGTTTTATTCTATCCACTTTGTGTCAGTGACCGTAAATCTTTATTTTGTCTATTACTGAACAAAATACTAATCTAAACTAACTTTGTTTAATACCAAAATTGTAAAGCACACTAAATCTGTTCATCTACATCAAAATCAAAAATACTTTATTCAGTTTAGGCCCTAATAAGGCGCTTATGAACGTCAAAACTACCACCGGTTCGGAAAACAACCCAGTCATCGAGAAGAACCGGCAAGAAACTCGATCGGGTACTTCTTTTTAACATATATACTCGTATATATTTCGAATACATTATACGTTACAATACCATTTTTAGTGGATGCACAGAGAGGAGTCAATTCCAGACGTCACCATCGTTCACGTATTGATCCACTCTATAGTAACCTTTCGACACTAAAACCCGCTTGACATGGTGCTTAAATTTACAGTCCGGCAAATCGGTAATATGTTTTGGGACTTTATTGTAAAACCTAACACTATTATCTAAGAAACTATTACTGGTTTTGCTAAATCTGAAACATGGGACGACCAGTTTGTTACAGTTTCTAGTATTTAGATCATGCCGGTCCTTTACAAAATGCAGGTTTTCAAAGTTTTTACGAACATACATCATACATACATCTTTTAGTACATAATATTATTTAGGTATATATTAATTATATGTGTATATTTCATTTAATTGGTCGTCTCCTTATTCGGCGTTGTAAGCGGCACGTTGTCTTTTTGATACAACAATTAAATTATAATGAAAAGACATTGGACGCACGGAGCGCATGAATTATGTGAAAATTGTATCTAAAAAAATAATAAATAATAGGTGAATATTCTGGAATATAAACAATAATAAAGACAAACATGTGGATTTTATGGGGTGTGAAGAAAATTGAAATTAAATAAGGTCAGAAATTAACAAAATTCCCATAATACAATTTACGTGTCGCTCGGATTTTGTATCTATTTGCGACGTCAAGTAATTAAAAGAGAAAGTAAGTTGGTATCTTTCATATTTCAGTCAGCAAACTAACTTGTCAATTGTACGAGCTGTTGATTATCAGCAACTTAACATGACAATGATTGTATGACATGAAAATAACTATATATAAAATGTAATGGGTGTAATTAAAAAAAGGTAAAATACGTATTGAATACTTGCTAAAAAAAAGTTTGGATACTTACGTATTAAATGCACTGCATTGCATACAATGCTATTTCATCAAAATCGCTCCAGCCGTTTAGGATGAGTTCAGTGACATACACACGTACAGAACAAATGTGTATATAAAGATAGCGTTTGTAACAAATATTTAAATTTATCAATGTTTGTTTGTCTTTATTTTAATTCTATTTAATAATTCAATTTATTGATACACTAGGGGGCCCGGCGGACGATGTCCCGCCCTGATAATAAAAAAAAACCTTAACAAATAATATACCAAAACGTTTCTCATGAATTACTTTATCCATTGGTGAAAACCCCATGAAGATCCGTTCAGTAGGTTTTGAGTTTATCGCGAACAGACAGACAGACAGACAGACAGACAGACAGACGCGTTAGGGGACTTTGTTTTATACTATGTAATGATTCAGTAATGTCATATATGATATCAGCCTTTATACTGACTTTCAATAAACTGATAACAATGTTTATCAGAACGTAAATTTTAATTGAACAAAACTGTGTTTTAAAATAAAATAAAATATGACTACGATAACAAGGTATGAACGATATCTGACGATAAACTATGATGTCCGTCCGTTCACCGACGACGATATTTTAATTCAGTCGATTATTATCATTAACGATGATTTTGAATGAATTTTCATGTTATTTTATATTTTATGTGGAAATATATCTTTCGCCTGAGATTAACAGTTGTGATTCTGTGATATGTTAGTCGACATTATTGTTTCTGTGTTTGTATTTAAATTGATAAAAGTTTTAGATTGTAAAATCATTCTTTATTATATGTATTCTTTTTACACCTTTTATTATAATTTTGGACGTGTTTTGTGTAAAATTCTTAATTCTGCGATATCAGATTACATTCTTGTGAGAAATATTTAACTTAAGTTTTGAAGAAATTTTTACGTTTCTCACATATAAAGTATTATTTTTTGAGATCTTGTTATACTAATTATATAATAATTAACAACATTTTTTTCTTTTCAATTATGACATTTAAATAGTATTAGGATATTTTTTTTCTCGAACTGACTACGCTATTGACCTAGCAAGGTTTTAACAGCTTCACCGGACTACTAAGGCGAGCGCTTAAGGCACTCAGCCGATTTTATTTGACAACTAGCTCAAGGGTGCACGGCACACCTCGGCCTGGGCTGTTTTTTTATTTTTTTAACTTGGGGAAATCCCTTATGGATACGCCACCCTCCTGGGGGAGAGGTTGGGTTCTGTCCGGCTTGCACGGAACTCCACGGTGTACCGACAAACCGTAATTGTTGGGGCGGCAAGGGATCGTACAATTCGCGACCTATCTGAGCTAAACTAAGCTAAGCTGACTATTCATACATATGTGAGTTGTTGAAACATATATGTGTACCAAGCATACATACTTCAACAACTCTTATATATATTTCGTATCAGATAATTTTCTAAACTATTTCAGTTTGATAAGGGAAAAGAATAAAACCCTTCCACTTGCATGTGTAAGCGTGTGTGCGTGCACGTGTGTGGAGGTGATATAAGATATGTAATAAGTAATGTTGTCGCAGTGATGTAAGATTTTGTGTCACTGTATCGCGCGGACAGCGTACTCGAGGGCTCCACGCCGATGGAACGGACCTATGTATTAGGATATTTCTGTATTCGGTAACAATAACTTTGTCATCATGACATACACGTACATATTACAAATTAATCATACACTACTAGCGGGCCCAGCGGACGTTGTTTCGCCCTGATAATAAAAAAAAACCTTGACAAATTGTATAACCTAACCTTCCTCATCAATCACTTTATCTATTGGTGAAAACCGCATGAAAATCCGTTCTTGAGTTTATCGCGAACAAACAGACAAACATGGCACAGACAGGGCTTTGTTTTATAATATGTAGTGATCATTCTGTTAATATGCGCACGATTGTTACAATGATGATGTTATTAGCTGCTAAATTGAAATACTTAACAGATATATAAGAGATACTAGCTGCGCCCGCGGCTCTACACACGTTATATTGTACCTGTATGTTACTCCGATATATAACCTATATCATAATAACATTTCATGAAAATCTGTTGAGTAGGTAGTCTTTGCGTGTAAGAGTAACAAAAAACCATACTCATAAACTTACTCGTCTATAATGGAATTTCAAATTGTTTTTATGGTTATGTGTACTCATATTTCTCACCTTGAAGTATAATAATCCTATTTGCAACGCGATTAATTGCTATTTTTTTTTATATTCAACGATAACTTTATATGTAGCCTGCGTATACAATGCGCAGTAAATTGCGGCGTGTCGTCGGAGGCGCGCGCGCAGCAAAAACTGTTACGTAGGTGACAGGCGCGCCAGCCGCGGGACCGCATTATGCAGGATCGTTTTTGGGCATAGTAGAACTGTTTTGTTTGTTCTGAACTAAGGAGGAAAGTAGATGATATATTTATGATAGATTTGTCGCGATACGTTAGCACACACTGGTAATTGATGGATATTTTTTTTTTCAGTATATATGCAATAATACCAAAGTTTCCTCGAGACATTGTAATTCAACAATACGCGTACTTGGTAATTAACAAAAACAAAAGCAAGGTGGATGTTTATGAACTCAGGTGTTTTTCTTAGAAATTTCGGCGGCACCTCAAGAATCTGGTCGATACTTTTCGTAAACTAATTACATATATTATAATACCTACAATACTTGCTTGTAAATATTTATTGACGTTTAAACTATGAACGTGTCTCTTCGTAGTAGAAAAGGCTGTTACGTTATGGAGAATGTGTCGTCAATGTATGCGTTTTGAGGTAGACTAACCAAATTGAACTAACGTTATAAGATGTTTTTCACAATAGCGGACGACGTCATAAATAGTTTCCACAGTAGTTATAAATCCGACTCTCTTTTGGTTGGTCAGTATAAATCCAGCTTCAAAGAGGCATCCAGACTGGTATGACAACGACAATTGCCGATAAATGGTGTACAACATTGTTTGTGAATTTTAGGTAATGTCCCTATCTTCAGACACAGTGATGTCACGTTCTCAATGTGTGACAGTAAAAAGAAAAATTTGTAATGATGATTGCAAATAGCAACAAAAAAATTGGCGACAAAATCATTTATTATTTATTAAACGTAACCATCACAATTTATTTATCGATCGTTGTAAAAAAAGTTTGTAACAACACCATACAGTAATTATAATATAATAAAGAGTTTATAGCGCTATCTATAATATAATTCTCATGGCGTCGTCCGCACATTTTATAAACATGAGCGGTGTTTTTGCTTGCTCGTGCGTTCGTTCGTTTGTCGCTGCGCTCGGGGTGCGTGATGGCGCGCGCTGCATCGGAATCTCGTACGGGGAAAAAGTAATGATTTAGTTGTTGTCGAGATCGTATTTAATTCGGAATTATCAATGCTGATTCATTGACGTGCGAGATACACTCGCTTTTTTATTTGTAAATCATATTTAGTTTAGCAAACCGAGAAGAAACTGGTTTATGCGTAATTCTAAAAAACAACAAATGTTAACTTACTATAACAACTAGACAGTAAACGACGATGTATTATACTTTAGATAGTAACTTGAGGTTCTAGAAGTAATATGGAACTTATATTTATTATTTACCCTTATCGAATGAAAGTTAAGCAGTACAGTAAAAGCTCCTTATTCGCGCTTCCTTCATGCGCGTTTTCACTATTCGCGGTTTAAAAAAATGCGACCCAATTCCTATATTCGCGGCTAAAGATTTCTTTATTCGCGGATCCAATCGGTACATATGCACATATGTATTTAAAAAGGATTAGGCAGGTACCCTTTGGAAACGCGTCGTCAAATGAACTAATAAAAAAGTAAAATAGATCTTATTACAACTACGCAACTGTGTAATTTCAAACTATAATTAAATATTGCCGAAATTGCGAATGGAGGACGAGGATGGGTTCGAACAGATAGAATCAAGTGACATTCAGGAGTTGCTTGAATCGCAAGATCATTTTCACTGAAACCGACTTGGAGGAAATGTTCAATTCACAGCCCACTGAAGAAGACGCTTCAACAAGCACTGGAAACGTAACATTTAATTTGTAAAATCTTAGTGAAGGTTTAAGAATGGCAAATGAGCTTTGTGATTTCTTTATGAAAATTGAAGCGTACGTGGAACGAAGTATTATTTTTAAGAGTGAAATTGCTAATGGCACTGCTGAATATCAGTCTGAATTGAAGGAGGTTTTAAAAACTGCCAAGCAAGAAAAAAATACAAAATTCTTTAAACCATTGCCTAAGCCTGAAGATAATAATTAATCAATATGATCAAACACTTCAATTAAATTGATTTGTTTATATACTATTTGTTTTCTTTTATTTTGTCACCTAGGAACGTATCCCTATAATCCCATATAAATTATCATTCCATATTCACGGTTTCTGTATTCGCGGCATATTTACGGAACATATTCCCCGCGAATAAAGAGCTTTTACTGTATTAATAAATTTACATAATCATTACATAATATAAAATAAAGTCCCCTACCGCGTCTGTCTGTCTGTTCGCCATAAACTCAAAACCTACTGAACGGATTTTCATGCGGTTTTCACCAGTGGATAAAGTGATTCATGAGGAACGTTTTGGTATATAACTTGTCAAGGATTTATTTTTAATCAGGGCGGGACATCGTCTGCCGGGCCCGCTAGTTGTTTATATAAAAGTATTTGACACTTTTAACAGAAATTTGATATCGTGTTTCTTCATTATGCTCATATTACTCATATTGCTCATTCTATGCTGTGGTACACACAATTATGTGTATAGTTACGAGATTTTAAACTATTTTTATTATAAATTCCATTGATATCGATTAAATCAATCGATACATCTCTGGATGATTCACTCATTGTCTGACAGCGCAAAAATCTCGCTTACACATGCGTTTTAAACTAATCTAAACATTTATTTATTATGTATAGATGAACAAAAACAGGGGCTTTGTGTTGCAAACGGCATGTCCAATCATGTGGACATATGTCGGCGTTTATAAAACATGGCCGCGGCGGGATGCGCCGGTTCGCACGCACGTACAAAAACTATTACGCTGTTGCAGAGCCCTTTAGTCGCGTTGCAATCTCGATTGCGAAGTGAGAACGAGTACCTTTATATCGTTAAATCGATAGAACGTAACTACTGCCCTAGAAATACTTGAATTGAATGAGACACGATTCAATAAGTTCACTAATAACCACACTGAGGCTATCACTGGTTCCAGCATGAATGGGTCGACCCGCCCGGGGTACTACCAACCCTCTCACAGAAAACTGACGTGAAGTAACAGTGCTTGCATTGTTCGGTCAGTGAGAGCGCCGGAGGCCAACTTTCCCTTACCCCCTCCCCCTCCCCCCCGATCTTTAAAAGCCCGGCAACGCACTTGCGACTCCCCTGGTTTTGCTAGTGTCTATGGACGGTTGTGATCACTTACCATCGGGTGAACCGCCTGTTCGTTTGCCCCTATAATATAAAAAATATATATATATATTTGATATTAAAATTGAGGTTGAAGTTAATTGTAGTACATAATAACCGTTGGCTACGGTGACTACCTTCGCGTAAGGAATATTTTTTTGAGTAGGACTGTTTGTTATCTAACAATAAAAAGTTTACATTAGTATACAGTAAGTTAAAACGTATCGATAAAAACAAAGTATCGACAGGTCGCCTTAGAGTTGAACCCACTCTTACTTACGTCAGGAGGCGTGTTAACTTTGGTATCTGTTGGTTAGACAATTGATTTGTTAGCACCGGTATGCGCAGAACGGTTTTTATCTAATTGCCTAGCTGGAAATATACTTCCATTATGTTTCAATCTAAATGTCTATCTTCGTAAAGCTACATCCAACTTTTTCTCTTCGCTGATTTTATTAACATTAATCAATTTTTCTATACAAAGAGAGTTACGGTACAAATATATTTTTGCTGCAAATATGTATGGTCTATACTAACTTATTTCGGTCATCTCATTAAGCCTTTAATACTGCAAATTGTATTACTTATAAATCGATATATGTCTTCGATTCTATTTCTATTTAAAACTTTAGTTATTTTTTAATTGTTGTAATTTTGACATGAAGTACCAGTACATAACTGAAGTTTTTTTCAAGTTTCCATATTAAGAAAAAAGGGGTAAAACTTTTTCAATTTTGTTTTCAAGAACGCTGAGGCTCATAAATATCTACTATATAAAAAATCTTGCGTCTATCAGAGTGTACATTAATAGATAGAGTGATTTGCGAGCAAGTTTTAGGTATATGATTTGTTTGGTTTTTTTTTATTAATGGTTGAAATATAACGATAATTATGGGAAGTGTTGAAAAAGTTAAGCCGCTGGGAGCTTTCGTCGATAATGCTTCCTAATGCCTTTGAGATATAACAAAACAGTTGGTATAATAAAGAACGCAGACGAAGTCGCGAGAATCACCTAGGTGTATATATATGTTTTTTTAAATTCTACATATAATGCACAAATATGTCATTATGCATTAATTTTGTTTTTTTTTTATAACTACAAAGTAGATATATATAATTTCTTTAGTAATAATCTGCTCTATCCAGAACACCTATTTGACCACAGACTATAATATGTATTTGTTATTGACTGTGAACATAAATAAGAACATTTTACTTTATTTTATCTAATTCATTTATACCACATAGATACATTCTATTTTTCTGCACTAGTCATCTATATAAACTCCACCTATGACAAAATTTCACACAACTCCGTGAGGGCAGTGATCTTAACAATTTATACTTGGATTTTTTTCACATACTAGTTGATACCTGCGACTTCGTCTGCGTCGTTCAATTGTTTTGTTATATATCAAAGAGCGTTTTCGACGAAACTCCCAGGCGCCTTGTTTTTTCCAACACTTCCAACAATTATCGTTAAATTTCAAGCAATTTACCAAAAATCTTGACAAGTTATATGCCTAAACCTTCCTTGTGAATCACTCTATCTACTTATGAAAACCGCATGAAAATCTGTTCAATATTTTTTGAGTTTATCGCGAACAGACAGACAGACACGCAGCGGAGGACTTTGTTTTATAATATGTGGTGATTACATATACATATGTAGATATAATATCATCTTATAATAACAAAATATATTAACGGCCTGGTGTATTGAGACCTCCCTTGCATCATCTAATTTCTACATACATAAAACTAATTATAACCAGATTTACAGTTACTGATCTAAGCCCGAATAAAACGTTGTGCGGTAGTTTAATTTCATCTTTAAACTGGAAATCTCGAGTATCTCGGAATCCAGGAATGGCTAATGAAATTTTAACAACCGCGCCGTCAGCATAACTTTTTAAACTAAAATAAAATAAAACTGAGGAAAAATATCATCGCAGGTCGTTCCGATATTTTGAAAAATGAACCCAAAATCCCATGGAATGTTTTATCTGGATGTCGCATCGGCGAGTATCCAGCGCGTCGTCGCCGGCCGCGCCCGCTCGAATTAAAACATTGCATTTTTAGTTAAGAAATGCTCCAAGTTACAGATGGTATCGTCGATTTGGATCGTTTACGATTTATTTTACGATTCTTGTGTTTATTTGTGATAGGTCTGAACGTATCAAATCCCTCTTGGGAATATATTTATTAATTACTAGTTGTGCCCGCGACACCGTCCGCTTGGAACCCAATGTAAGAAAACAGTGGCTAATAAAATCGTCTGAATGTATTAAGTTCATATACTTATCTATTTTTCCCTCAACAAGTGACAAAAAGTCACGTCGTCATTAAAATTACAATATCTTTTCATAGAGTGAACCGATTTTAATGTAACCAAGACTAAATGTTACTCGAGAATATGCTTTATGATTTTCTTGGTGACGTTTTATCGTGAACGCAGTACTTTAGCTGTGATGCGTATTCATACAAACAGACAGACAGACAGACATTTCTAAAAATGATTAAAATGTATTTTATTACTTACTCCAAGATACCTACAACATTTTTTTTACAAATTCTAAAAAGTACAGACACGTTAGATTTACATTATTTTTATATGTATAGATTTAAAGTTTCAAACCCGTATTTCAGAAGATATGTGACGAATATATCCGGTCCTTTATTATCCTATGTCTAATTTTTTACCAGCGTGAGCTACAGACTATTTTCTAAATTATTCGAGTGATAAAGATTCTTATACGGTTGATAGCGACGGTGGCATATAAAGTCCGAATATGATGTGGTCTTAGTTCAGATTCGAAATGTATCAGTAAAAATATGTTTTCGTGATTTTCTGCGTATCCATTACTGTGATTATTTTTATGTTAAAAATGACTGATCCATCTATTTTACATCATAGAATACCTGATAGTGTCACCCAGTAAAATAAATACCTAAAGTTTGTATAATGTCTTCACTAAACTTTCCCACGGTTCGTTTAGATTATTAAGATTCCTCCACAGCCTAACCAAGGTATTTGCAGTCTGGCTGTTTTTACTAAATTCAGGAAAGGTCATTTTAGAATGGTTTTTTGGTCAAACTGGAAATATTCGGTAGAATTGAATGGAGCAAATATCACACATCTACATTTCTCGCCAAACCTTTCGCAAAAACTGCTCGGAATATGTATAGTTGCGCAGAACACTATTTTACGTATAATATAATTACTTATGATTACTGATTATAAAACAAAGTCCGCGTCCGTTTATCTGTCTGTTCGCGATAAACTCAAAAACTACTGAACGGATTTTCATCCGGTTTTCACCAGTAAATAAAGTAATTCATGAGGAAGGTTTAGGTATATAATTTGTCAAGGTTTTTTTTATTATCAGGCCGGAACAACGTCGGCCGAGTCAGCTAGTTATATTATATGTTATAACATCGAGAAAAGTTAAGGATTGTCAATGAAATGCCAATTTTAAATTCCTATAATAGTATTTTAACTCTGTCTATTATTAAACTCTTGACTGTATTATGTGCAAGCCCAAACTTATGACTATGCTCAGAGCGGGCAAAAACATCGACGAAGTCCATATTTTATTTATAACTTTAATTACTATTCCATTTTTTAAAAGTTTGATGTTAAACGTTTATTAATTTATTTTTATCGAATAATAAGGCAGTAAAAAAATATTAATCGATATTATAAACAAATGATGCAAATCTATAATTTGGACGTAGACAAACAGTTGTACACGGACGATAGATCATTAAGTTGTCTATGCTAAACTCTTTCTCGATATCGGAACGAGAATCGATATGTTTGCGTACGGATCTTGTATCGATTTATTTATCGTAAATAATAAATCACATACATTGATCATTACCGATGATAATTTATAGTAGGCAGTCGGGGCACCAGAGGCTGCCGGACCGAAACTATAAATCATAACTCTGATCGTGGTTGGGCCACTCTCCAATGAACTCGATGTTCCAAACATATATTTTTATGTATAGATATTCCGTTTTCCTGTGTATTCATTAATGTTAAGCGATGATTTGCGTTTATACTGTTGATTTATTGTTCTAACTTTTTATGTGTTCTTAGTACTGATTAGGTACACTAAATTATAAGTACAAAAAATTGCATAAATCGCAATAATGATTACACAAAGTATACTACAGTTGGAATTACAAGCTAACATAACTGAAGATGCTAACGAGATACAGAGGTTTAAAGGTAGTCAAAATCTAAATATATAAAAATCCAGTGGCATGATGTTTGTCCGCGATGATCTCCGAAACTACTCAACCGATCTTCATGAAACGTTGGCATTTTTGTATAATTTGGTCCAACTGGAGAGATAGGATAATTTATATTTCGATTAATGACCTCAATATTTTTTAATTACAATTGTTAGTGTTGATTATTGTTATTAATTGTAAGTTTCATCAGTCTCGCTGAGTCTCCGCAGTCTCAGATGGCGCTTTAAATTAGTTTGTTGACAGAAAACAGTAGGATCGACTGTTATCTCATAGACGGCGCCATTTGTAATTTTGAATTTCTTTTTCAATAACTAAGCTATAGCGTGGCCGGGTCACCTAGTATTATTATGTTTATTATTACATTTATTTATATTATTATATTATATTATTGTTTCTGTCCATTTTCAATCTCCTAAAGATATATACTATACTACTACTTACTATAAAACTTCGATGTACTTACACTGTCCAGCCGATGACATTTATTTCAGAATATATTTTCGCATCGGTGACCAAATGTTCTGTACACCTGTTGTACCAATTAATTATAATGTTTTTATATATATAATAATACCTGTTTGAAAATAACTTACTGCTGGTCATGAACCCCTTCCTCAGAGAAGCCACGGGTCTAATGACCAATCCAGTCCACACATGAATGTCTTATTTATGTTTTTTTTTTAATTATTAACTTTATATTAAAAGTTCTGTAAAGATGTGGAGACAAATGTGGAGCAGGCAATATTTTCAGCCTTTTCTTTGTTCTTATTAAGGTAGCAAACAGGAGTTTAGTCTTTTTTTTATAAAGTAGTCACTCCAACTTTTAAAAGACCGCAGCACTTATGCCAAACACATTAGGCTGGTTCTCCTGAGGACCGAGTTAGAAAACCTTGTCTTTCAGCTCGTAATGCCAATCACACTTCGGTGCAAAAATAAGTGTATCTAACGGTGTTGCTGCCGTAGTTCTATCTTATACAGTTTCTACCAATCATATCAACATGCGACACCCATCTGATTTATTAGAGCACTTACGTGACTGAGCAAATTTCCTAAAAAGTGGCTATTCAAGTTGTAGGGGTGTCGTATCCAAAACTCTGTTTTATTATTATGAACCATAAGTGTATGTAGTTAAGGTACAATAAAAAATACTATAAATGTGTAATTTTTGCGTCATTGTGGATGTGTATGTTAAACTTAATTTCCTTATTTTATGACCTCGAAACTTAAATTTTGCATTAACGATACCGCATGATGCATTCCCTAATGAGGCTTTTAGTCCCATCTGTATATTTATAACTGGAACTCGGTCGGCTATCGCAAAGGTAGCGGCCCGCGGCGCGCTAACGATGCCCGCGCGCAATTGATTGATAAATCAACGCAATGAGCGGGCCGCAATGGACCGCTTTGTGAGAGCCGCGTATGCGCACACGACTCTTCCCTGGCTACGTATCTATTGACAATCGGTTATATTCCCTTTGGGTTGCCATGCTCGGTACATTCCTCTGCTGCTCAGCTTGTGATCACGATTCCTCTGATCGAATGTCGATGTAGTCAGATTGGGTGGAATTGTTGATCATATGAAATTTGATTTTCAAAACGTGACTTGATAGTGATGTTCTATTCAAAGAAGGATATGTAAACGATTTCACATACGGTATATCCGATGTAGATTCGAAAGAGTGCATTGGTATATACAATCTTTTAATTCTACAAGAAACATCACTTTTCAAGTCTAGTGTCGCTTCTCGCTTTGGAAATATATGTTGTCTTAATCCATTTTTACATTCACCATTCCTTTTTATTCTATTACGTAGGCTTTCTACGCAATCTCGGAAATTGTAAAACCCATCTCCTGTACATATACAATTGTTCAAAGAACGAAAATAATTTGTGACTGAAAATTAACTCCAGGGTTTTAAGACAAGCATTTTAAATCATGAATATTTACGTAAATTACAGTGAAACAACTCTCATTATGTAACAATGTAGCGGATAGAGTAGAACAAACCCTTAGAGGTCACAAATCATCGAGCCACCCCATGCGTGTGCGCGTACTGCATCGTGTAATCACTTTAGGAGTGCACTTCGCTAAGAGTAATCTCGTTAAACAACCCCGGGGTCATTAGCCCCCTCCTTCCTAATCTAATTTCGATTTCATTAGAACCTCACCCTCTCGTCTGGATATTGTTTGTGTGCGCGATTGTGTTTTGTTCTGACGGTGATGAAATTTCCTAACAATATTGGCCCTCGAAAAATGAACGTAGGTAGAGTTACCTAATGAGATGTCGGTTTCACACCCTTTCAGGAGTTAATTACAATCAAAGTAAACCGAGGAACATCTCACCACAATTATTTGCATTTATATTCTACAGCGAACCACTGTTGTGAATTTTTGACCTCGTGAATTTTTATTGCCGCGGTCGTGATTCACTTAAGCGATTCAGCTCTTCCACGGGAACCGTCTTTCTGTTTTTGTCGTGAAATGTTCTTTTTATCACATGCCATCGTAGAAGCAAAGGGCAACTTTTGGATATTTTTTATTCCATCAGTGTCTAAATCACTTTTTAGTAAAGTGGTGACTACCAAATAAAACTGTCCTGAAGAAATTTCAGGGTAACTCGATTTTACTTCATTTTTCTTTCGAATGTGTCTACATATATAAACAAAAATAATAGCAATTTATATGTAAACTAGCTGACCCGGTCACGCGTTGCTGTGGATCAGTTAGTACATTTAAAAAAAATGCAAAATGAAAACGTGGCGCCATCTATGAGATGTCTATAGCAATCGGTCCTACAGTTTCCTGTCATCAAACTAATTTAAAGTGCCATCTGTTCGAGAATGATGAAGCTCACAATTAATAAGAATGATCAACATTGACAATCATTTAATTTGTAATTAAAAAAACATTGAGGCCATTTATCGTAATTAAGCGAATTTTAGGCGAATTGAGCGAACGGATGAACGTGATATTTCGCATAGTTAAAGTTTATATGGAGAAGTGCAAAAAGCTATTTTTTTTAAATATAAAATGCATTAAAACACATTAAATTAATTAAAATATACATTACACACACGCTGCTTGAATTACACACAACGTATACACACATGTAAATGAAATTGACGTTTCGCCATCCGTCATTTTACTCTTACGTTCCAATTACCTTTTTTCATCCTACTTTCAATATTTTTAACATGACTTAGATTTCATACCTTACATGCCTTTTGAAATTAACTGTTCAAATTGTAGGTTAATTTTATAATAACATACCATGTAAATTAATAAGATACAATAATAATTTATTGATAAATAATTTATCTTTAGTAAATTTATGAAACCACTCAAATAATAATGATTCTCTTTGGTCTTATTGAATCTCAAAATGAATTATGGTCGAATTTCGAACACTAGGCGACCACAAGTATACATTATCCTATCTGTCAAGTTGGACCAAATTATACATGCCAATTTTCATATATATCGGTTCAGTTGTTTCGGAGTACACGTGAATAAATATCATGACACTAGATTTTTATATATTTAGATTTATAGAACTCAACGTAATAAAATACCTAATTCTTGTTTTCTTTTGTTTAGATGTATCAGGTAATTTATTTTAGCAAAATGTCAATTGAGAACTGTCTTGTTATTTTCAAGTCCATCCATTTAAATTATATAGGGTGATCCAAATTAGATTATATAGGGAAGAACAGTTTCCGGTTGACCGACCCGACTGTCTCTCTCAACGCCCTTGTTCAGTTCTGCGCGTTGCAATGACATTAGTTTTCATTTTGCAACATTTATTGAATTATTTTTCTATTAGATTAATACTAAGTGCTTCCTATGTTTGCTTTTGTTGTTTACAACCAACCAAACAGTCAAAAACCAATTTTTTATCGACAGTGTATACATTATATATTTATATATATTTTTAACTGAGGCCTAGTATTTTATGCAACAAGTTAAGTTATTTTTGGCTTGAATTTTTTCTTTTCTTTTAGATCTTTCGCTGCCTTATTTTATTTACTGTCTACAAATGTCAGTTGTTCAAAATAAACAAACTTATACTATGGTGTAGTGAAACGATGCTGGATCAGTGGTTAGCGTTTTGAGACAATGCGTCCATCGGCGTAGGTTCCAATAAATCCGAACTTTTGTTGAAGGTAAACATGGTGATGAAACCATAGCATGCTTAGGTATGTATGTAGGGATTTTACCAACAATACCAACACCCGCCTGGCTAAAAAAATCGTCAAGCAGCTGTTGGTACGTTCCAGCAGCTGTACTTTAGAGTCAGTCGCCTGCTAGGTTTAACGTATTTACTATCTTAGACCACATCGTTTCTTAAAAGTCAGTGAGATTTTAGTCACACGCTATAAAACTTATAAAGTATTTGAAAAAAACTAAGGAAGCATAAATGATTAACATTCGGCATGACTACCGAAAAGTGTCGAACTACTTGAGCAAAGTGGCACTTGTGTCACACCAGAGCGCAGTGTAGCCGACAA
The DNA here is from genome assembly GCA_036509395.1 of Antheraea yamamai. Taxonomy (NCBI): domain Eukaryota; kingdom Metazoa; phylum Arthropoda; class Insecta; order Lepidoptera; family Saturniidae; genus Antheraea; species Antheraea yamamai. Next base: position 15,832,865 of record AP028437.1, on the reverse strand, counting down.
AGGCCACGTGTCCGCGCGGATACGCCACGCGTCGCCATCCGCCACGCCCGCAATAACAAATTCTTCCACATCGCTGATCTCCTGGTGCGTGAAATAAGATTTTACTTGATATTGTATAATGATTATACTAAATGTACTTACTTGTAATGAATGTATTTAAAACACGATTCACATACATACAGCATTCCAATTACGCTTTTTATATTTTTGGCGACTAGTTTTCTAGTAGATTATTACCACCATTGTCGAGTAGGTATATTACACGATATACAGTATTACAAGTTTCTTGCGATCATTTCAATGAACAAACAAGATGGTGGCCGTCTTTTTAGAACTTTTCAGGGAGTTCTCGTGGCAAGTCAAAATTTATGCTCCGTGGGATTATTTCCCATCCACTTCACTTGTACACAATAACCAAACTATATTACCTATAACACCATGAATATTACAAAATATAGAGATAGATAACACAAAATTAAGCATAACATATAAAAACCACTACAAGATATTCCAAGATCCCGCCAAAAAACTCCCTCTATCGTATTTATGAATTAAAAATACAAACTAGGTGTATAGTCAACAGCAGCGACATTGTGGATTTAATAAAACTTCACTTATTACTTTTTAAAGCTTTGTAATAAATAATTATTTCAGATATCTTATTACTAGTCACGGAGACGCGTGTTTTTCTTCTTGTGTTCTTGTTCTCGTATATCCGTTTTCCTATATGTACCTATGTAAGTAGCTTAATAAGCGACTACGATATATTTCACATGTGTATTTAAGAAAAAACACAGATCCTTATAATAAAGGCAGGTTTTATAAATGAATATATTTTCAGCAGATCGATATCCATATGCATCATGTCTTATCTCCCGGTTTTAACATGACCCGCCTTATAAATTGTAACACCAAAACTATTTCTTATGATCCTCTTAATCCGGTGGATTTCTTAACATCATTATGATTTAATATCGCCAGCTGTCAAAGAACGCCATTTGTCGTTTCACAATGAAAAAGTTGAATACATCTGTTGTATGAAAAATTATTTAAGTATACTAGGAAATAATGAACAGCGTAGCGTATAAACGCAATTAACTAATAGTGTTGATATCGCGTCGTCTTGTCCCGTCGGTTTGATTAATAAATTAACGTTATGAGCTTTGAGAACTTGTTAATTATTTTTATTATAGCTCAAAAAAAGGTCAGTTCACACCGTTCGATACGTGAACGGTTTTTATGTTTCGTGATAGGGCATCGATAAAATGTTGCATTCTGTTTCTTTTAGATGCGCTATGGTAATAGATGATTATATCATTTAAAAGTGAAATCGAAATTAATCGTTATTGATATAGAGTATAATTTGTTATTTATTGCCAACTTTTTTTAATTGTTCAAACGGTGTGGAAATTGTAATAATGTTTTATTGGGCAATATTATATTCCGGAATAACTATACATACATATATGACTTACTTAATACTATTATTACTACTTACATATATACTTTTTAAACTTCTTAATGCCCGTCGAGCGTTATTTTTTAGTATAAACTTATAATTTCGCGTTATGATATGCTAGTAAGCGTGAACGAGCGTATTGCACTCGCGCGGCCTGCGTCAGACTAACGACCTGTGTACAATATTGATATTTTGCAGCTCGTGATAGGTTTGATTGGATAATAAAATAAACTCAATAAGAATCTATATAATAGTTGCTCCGTGTGCCAATAGATGAGAAAACCAGACTAATATGAATAATTTCAATATACAAATTATGAAATATATATCATTCACACTATAGATAATTTAAAAATTCAAAAGACAACATAGCTATTCCATCATTTTGAGTTTTCCCTTCTGTCGGCATTCCTTATGACCGCCTCAACTTTTGAAACTATTGAATAACCTTTGCTAAAAATTTATTACCACAAATAACTACATTTTACTTTTTTTAATTACAAATATTTGCGTTGCCGATTTACGAAGAAACTGTTTATTTAATATAAACTTTTAATCTACGATAATAATCGATAATATCACTGTAAATATCAATCGACCTTTTATGATTGACTCTCACTCCACATGACACGATAAGCACGAGGAAAAGGGACGGACGCTCATTACGCAGCTACGTACAGAGTGGGCGGGGTCTAGTCGAAAGCACTGAGCCGCGTAGTGACGTCATGTGAAATTGTCGATGAATCCTACCGCGGTTGTTACATTCCGCTCTTAGTTTGTCGACAGAATAGGTGATAAAAAAGTCTACTGAATGTGTGAAAATCGTAACAATGTGAAGTTCAGTTGTTACACGATTACCAAGTGAAAATGTAAAAAAAAAAAATACTAAAAACTGAATCATTTTTGTACTTAAGTATACTTATTGAAAACCAAGTAGTTATATGATTTATGGTTGGATAATGTTGTGAGATTTATTTGCCAAATTAGACAATAATGAATGTTATAAATAAAATTACAAAATAGAATAACTGAATTGTTGTTATTCATTTTTGGCTATTCCTCTATCAACGGATAACCAAGTACTTAAACATTTAATTTTTAATTATTTAATTATAATTTTTATTTAGTTATATATTTATTTATTGTAGATATTTATTTACATGTTTTTCTTCACTTGGTTGCGAGGTAATTTTTGTTGTTAAAATAATAATAATTAATTTTCATATATTCTCATCATCGATTATTATTATACTGATTACATTTATTTTAACAAGCAAAAGTTGTACTAATTAACAATTGTGAACGTTTTCTTATTGCAGTCATATTAGTGTTAACGCTACGGTAATAGAAGGCTCGAGGTATTAATGATAATAATATTAAACAGTGTAGTATATGAAAGTACGGCCTACGCGTTCTAACCCAGAATGCCACCTGTGAAGTTTGTGGCCATTCCGTTCACTCCGCTGCGTTCGGTTATGGTTAGATCGTGTAATAAAATAGTGCTGACCGTATCCACAGTTTCGGCTTATGTATCGACTAGTTTCGATTTTAAATTATGAAATCGGTTTCGATAATGAAGTATGTCTCTTTTTTCAATTACACTGATGTTTTTAATCGGTATGAATTTTATAATCAATATAGTTTACAATACAATAAATATCGAAATATCATTTATCCAACAGAGTTATTATTTTAAGGTTCTTTAAGACTTTAACACTTTTTTGTATACATAGGTAGGCGATGCTCGCGACTTATTATTTTTATTTCGAACTAACTAACGTTATTAGCGTGACGGACCCTCATAGCTTCACCGGACTCCTAGGCGAGCGCTTAAGGCACTTTGCCGCTTGGCAACAAGTTCAAGGGTGCCCGTGTGGCCGAAGCTTGGCTTGAACAGTTGCTTTGGAATCAACACCGCGGGGCTCTCTAAGTTAAACTAAGCTGGTTATTCATCCATATAAGCATTAGTGAGACACGCATGTGTACCAGCATATGTGCCTCACGAATTCTATATTTGCTAATAAATCGGTTTCCCACGTAACCGTTTAATCTAGGGTACAAAATACACCTTAGTTAACTGTTCCATTTCTTTCTCTTATTATTGTCTAAACATATGTACCAAGGCCTTATGTTTTAAATAACGCACCCTTACTTATTTTAATTTCACTTTAGTTTAGCGGCTGACAGAATTTTTTATTGAAAACTATAGGTGCTCGCAACATATTTATATACTGATTTCTAGTAAATGATGTAAAATTATACAATATTTTGTGATTGAAATTGGTCAATATGGTGTAACACTTTAATACATTTTTTCGGCATTAAAGCCGAATTTTTTATCCATCGTACACTATCGTGTAACTTGATACGTCTTAGGTTAAATATTTCATGTTGATTAAAAATAAACAACATGTCTAACTCCAGCCCAAGATAACTAAACAAGTATTTACTTTTTAATTATTTTTTGTATCTACTTAATACTAGTTATCATATTGAAATCTAAGATTTGTTTTTTTACTAACCTAATAATATCTACTTCTTTTCATAAATTAAAGTTTCTGTGTTTATGTTTGCAAATCGTTCACCTGACTGAGATGAAAAATTTTACAGTTTTCTTTAGTATTTAAGTGAAAATTTCTATCTTAGTACTGTTATTATTGTTCAGTATGTAGTGCCTCATCAAGTGATTTTTATTCATATACCTTGGGGTATTTTAAATGTAGTCTTCGGTACAGATGCAACCGAGAGATTTAGGATTCATTCATTGCGTTTCTTATATATGCCTAAGCTAAGTAATAAAATACAATGATAAGAAATATAGGAGAACCAAGTTCAACTTGTTATTTGACATGAGTATTTTTATCAGAACTACACGCGAACGAAGTCGTGAACAGCAGCTACTTCTAAATATATTAATAAAAAGTATAACAGATTATGTTCTGATAAGAAAATTAAATACAGAATGAAGTAGTGAATATCTATCTGAAAATAAACCAAATAAATTTTGTAATCTGCTTCTGGTTTTCAAGATTTTGTATTTTTTGTACCGGTAAAAAGTATGTACCTACACATAAACTAGGCATAATCTTGCGCTATTATCATTACATTGAACGATCTAGACTTATATTAAGATATAGAAGGAGGTGAAATATATACGAATATCAAAATGATAATACATATTCCTCCATTAGACATTGAATTATTCCCCTTATTAAGTTTTAAAATTATATTTATTAACGACTTGTATTAATATTGAATCTTGTGATATTTTCTAGTATGCGTATTCCGTGATACTTAAAAAATACTGCGAGGTAAAATGTTGTTTGCTATTATTACCTGGGTCCGCAGATGGCGCCGGTCTTATTACGTCAGGTCTAGTGGGCGCGTGCGCACCGCTGCGTTGCACTAAAACGCTGCACCAGCGCATAATACTATTCCAAATAGCTTTTGTACCAAGTATAAAAGAATTTTTACAATTATAAAATGTTAAAATTGTTGCTATTTTAAATTATAATGTATGTGTTCATTAGTAAGTAGTAGCGAAGTAAATTATAAAAGGAATATTTTAATTAATAAAAGAAAGAATATATAAAATCAACTATTCTTTATTAAAAACTAGGCTACATAAGGCAGTTATGACATTCAGATTTTACTATAAAATAAAATTATTTCTATACTGGAAGAGCTGTCTAGAAACTCAGTTGGAAACATTAACCAGCATTCGGATGCATAGATAAGTTATGATGTTTTATAATCAAATATGATTCTGCTTTTATTCTTTTGTTGAAGTGATACTTCTTTTGGAACGGTGCGAATTGGATTTTCTGAGCCGAAAATATGTAACGAAAAAGAGATAGCTTATGTAGAGAGCATCAGATAGTATATTTTTATGTATATACAAAGACAGAGAGAGAGCAACGTTGAAATCTATAGCACATTATTTTGAATCGTAGTGATTATCGCGCAATTTTAAAAATAATTCTGTGTTGTGTACTATTAACGTTGTTAATATGTATTAGTATATTACAAAATAATGCCGAAAACTAATATTTACCACTTTCATAGTGTACTTATCTCATTTTCTTAAAAAATAATTAGAATACTAAGTTTCACTTCTACCGCATATAAACCAACACTCTTGATTTTTTATAATAATGGTTTCTTATTTTATTGTCCACGAAATATGGTTCTGGCCGATTTTTTCATAACTTGGACCAAACGTTAGGCGATATCTTAGTTGTCAGTCGCTTTGTACGCACCGACCATTGTCTACTCAACTTATCGACTCAACTATCGAACATATTTCACGGTACACCGATCAACACTATTGCGACGAATAACGTATTATGACTGACTGAATTTCATATTTGTTCCGTGATTACTTTATATTATCGATATCTTATGTATGAATGAAGTGCCTGCTTTGTTTCATCAAAAGCGAGTTTCATCATAGTTGGATAAACGATGTATGTGTTTCCTTAATTTATCTTGTTGTTCGTGATTGTTTTCCTACAACAGAAACTTTTTCTTTCTTCTTCTACTTTAGGACAGCAGAAATCGTGGTTCTCTAATGATTTGCCCGTTGGAATATCATTATAATGTCCGCAGGTTAAAATCCCGGCATTTACTAATGAATTTCTCGGAATTATCGTGCATTAATAAAAAAACTAATTAAACAAAAAAAAAAAAAAAATTTAATTACTAATAAAAAGTAGTAAAATACCATGAAGGAAAACATCGTGAGGAAACCTGAACCTGAGAAATGTTCTTCTAGGACCACTGTATGTGTGAAAACATAGAACTGTGAATTTCTCAGAGTTTGTAATCGCCAATACGTCGTAGACTGTTGTTGTGGTCATGCCCATACCTTCCTTTAGGAAGAGGCCTATGACCCTGCAGTGGGTGTACAGGCTGATGATGATGATAAAGCCTGTACTTCGTCCAAGGAAACTTTGCGCTCTATAAAAAATATAAATCGCTATTCGGTTGTTCCGTTATTAACTTTTACAGGGATATAATGAACTCTGTTGTTTATCACGAAGTGAGTGCCAATTACGTAGAATTTCTGTTATTTCCATGATTGGAGAGCGAGGGAAGTATGCACAGTCTTTTTATTGCGTATGTGACAAAAAGCTCTATTACTACACACAGTGGGCTCACTCGCACGCCCCTCAGCCTTTGCACAAAGCGGCGCCGACTGCGAATTGACTGTAGTGCTTTTAAGTCGAAATAAAGGTGTGGTACCAATGATAGCTTGTATAATAACATTTTAAACTAGCTGAAAGTAAATACCTTACAAAATTAATTTCAAATATTCCTATTCCTCTGTAATCAAGATCAAGGTTTACTTACCTTATAGTCTTCAACGACATCATTGCAAGTGTTCATCAAGTATCAACTTATAAATAATTCCCATCACAAAATATCTTGAGTCAGGTTTTGAGGGAACACCGATTGTCGTGCCGCGTCGGTAATCGAACAGTGCGAAACTGCAAGTAACCAGTCGATCGTTTTTTTTTGGAACTGACTCACCGCTGTTGGCGTGATGGGCCTTCACAGCTTCATCGAGCTTTTATGGTGAGCGCTTCACTCAGCCGAATGGTAACAAGCTCAAGGGTGTCAGAGTGGCCGAACTTCCACTTCGGCTATTACCTTGGATACAACACGAATCCAACTAAAGTAACCACTCGAGCTTTTTTTTACATGGGGAAATCCCTACGGATTCCTACTCTCGCCAGGCAGCTAAGGTTGGGGTATGCCCAACTTGCATAGACTAAAACTTCACAGTGCCTTCTCACAAATATTCCCCGGTAGGTGTCGGCCCCTCATCAGGGGCCTCGTCGCGGTCGAAGGGTCAGAATCATAGACCCCTCAGGGGAGGGTGAGAGTTGCCCTCCCCAACAATTATGGGAAGCGCATCGGCACAATGCGCCTCAACCACACGGGCCTGTGCAGAAATTCTGCCAGGGTGACGGACGTGCCCGAGTCCATCTCCCGCAGGTTCTTTTTACGGCAGCCTCAGGTCATTGTTGACCCTGCACCGCCGTGATCGTCGACCGCGGGAGGGGAGCTGGCTGGTCTGCTCCCTCTCCCTCCCCGCCGCCTCCTTTGCCAGCATAACCGCCTCGCAATATGAGGCGACGGAGCTTTACCCGTTCTCACTCTCAACTATCTTGCGGATGAAGGCCGAGAGCGAGAGATCTAGGCCTACGGCGGCGACGAGTTAGAGGTATGGCGTGTCTCTGGCGGAACATTCAGCTAGAGAACCATTCGAGTTAAGATAACCATACATGTATACTTTATTGAGATACATATACATACCTTCGTAAGTGTCGTACGAATGCATACATCTATATTTAGTCTGATAAATTTGGCTAAGGCTAATTAACCAAAAAGGTAAAAAGTATTCCTTGCAGGACCAGTGTACGTACCTTGTGAGTGTGTACCTGTGTGGAATGCAGCATGGTATATGCATGGAACTAGTGAATGCGGTGTCACTGTATCGCTCTAGCAGTATATTCGAGGGCTCCCCTCTTGGGGATCGAACCTAGGTTTGTTGCTTAGGAAAGCCGCAGCGGGTGTGCAGAAGCGTTTCGAGGGCGTATCCAGTCGTTCATACATGATTTTAAATTTATATAATGTTTCAAAAATAATTTCGCCTACCTCCCAAACAATTTATGACCTACAACGTATATAATTGTCATATAAAAATTAATATAACGCTAACACATGCACCATACAAAACGTGTTCGCCTTTATACCTCAAAACTTGAAATTTAAAAGGCGAACAGAAACAAAAGAAGCTCTCGACGTCCCTTTGAATCTAAATCCCTTCTTAAATCCCTATTGTGTATTGTTCAGTCGTAAGATTGCCGTTTTTCTTACGTAGTTGTGTATATAGTTTTTTTTTACCCGTCCGTCTCTCCTCTTATAAACAAGGCGGTAATGTTATACGGTATTGTCGAGTTATCTGCCGGATCGGGTGACGGATGATCTTGGGTTTTGTTATTTTGCTTGTGTGTATTATTTTGTACGTTAAATATTCGGTTTAAATTCGTAAATATATCATTTACTGCCTAGTAAAATTTTATAAAACTGTCAAGAGAGATATAAAAGCCGTGCGTGTGTACACGCCGAGGAAGTGAAACTTTTATGGCTGTACTGTACTTACTGTACGAAGTCCCGTAGTATAAATACTTAACTATACGTTTACTCATTTTGGTATACCACTAGACAGAGACAGGCACTTACACATACTTACACATACTTATAAATACATACATATTTTACGTTTAACGCATTTCGCTAATTTTTCCCTAATGAGCCATAAGAATTTCCACTTCAAAAAATTCATTAATGCGATAGAAGCAAATGGAATAGATAGTTGATTTAGTTTGACCATCATTGAAGAAGTTGTACTAAAGGATTATACAGTTCAATAAATGAGAAAGTTTAAGAGTTTTTAATATATCAGAACTAGCGAGTCCGGCGGATCTTGTCCCGCCCTGATAATAAAAAATACCTTGACAAATTATACATATACCCAAACCTTCCTCGTGAATCATTTAATCTACTGGTGAAAACGGCATGAAAATCCGTTCAGTAATTTTTGAGTCTATCGCGAACAGACAGACAGGCATGACAGAGGACTTTGTTTTATAATATGTAGTGATAACGCATAACTTATAATTCATAAAGATATTGCTTAAATTGACCTAAATGTTACAATAAGTGTCAAAAAATTGAAAGAAATCCTACCATCTTAGAGTAATCGAGACGTGCGCTCTACAAACCGTTACGCGAAGGTAATGTTTGATGTCATCGTTACTATATTATACAAATGCGGGCGAAGCCGCAGGCGGTTGTTAGTACGTTGTAAGATTACATTGTTTGTTTTTACAATACTTACCGCTTTGCTGTGTCACTTTTCTCAATCGGTCAGTTACATTATGGTGATTTTTTATTTTACTACTCTCGTACTCCGAACATTTTTTGTGTGCATTCCAATTATTTTGAACGAATCAATATAAAAATATACTAAATATCTTTGTACAGTATTGTGTAGATCTGGGGTGCTCAAACTTGAACTGCTGACGATCCACCTCAATATTGTCAGACTACGATCGATCGACTCTGAAAGGTTACAAGCATGTGTGATGCAGGACCGTCCTCTAGGTAGGTGTAGGTAACTCCTGCTAAAAACTATAAAAGAAAGTGATGAGGGAGTCATTCTGAGATCAAATAAATTTTAGCCGTTTATTCATTACGTTTTGTTTTAGTTGCTATTAAAACAAAATCTGTGAATAGTTGTAAATCACCAATTTGTTCTCTTAAAGCATTTTTATTGACCGTTTGAGTACCTCTGGTATAGAGTATAATAGCAATAGAAAATACCCCATAAGTACCATTCGATATATTTACGAGGTCTCTATTCACAACCATTCAATGACCGCTAATCGTTGCGCTTTTAGCTGTCGTCGTTCGATCTGTGTGACGCAGCGCACACAGAGCGTCGACAACTATTGTGTGTGAGATGCGCAAGCGCAGATTGTATCACTCCGCCCTTTTATTACGATCTATGTTGTAATCCTTTCTGACGATCTTATTGTTTATATTTCTAAAAGAGTGCTTGCTGTATTTATGTCGCGCTGTAATTTACTAGCTACTGATTTTTTTAAATTATTTTCCGTATCTATACTAATATTATAAAGTTGGAGGATTTATTGGTTTGGTTGAACGCGCTAATCTCAGGAACAACTGGTCCGATTTGAAAAATTCTTTCCGTGTTAGATAGCTCATTTATCAAGGAAGGCTATAGGCTATAAATCATCACGCTAAGACCAATAGGAGCGGAACAACTATGAAGAATGATTTAAAATCGAGGTTCTTTTTTCCTTTTGAGAACTTTCGCTGCCTGTTAGCGTTAACCCAAAGTATCTATTCCACGTGGATGAAATCGCGGGAATAGCTAGTGATAAACAATTGCAGATATCTTCAGATATTTTAGCTAACTTGTTACAAATTTTATTTTGTATAAAATTCCTCGTGTTCGTTCGATGACCTCACGTCGAAATAATGCGTTCCCTTCGAGATATGAAAGAAAAAACTTTGAAAATATTATGTGTCCGAATCCATTAATCTGACGTTTCCATTGACTAAACAAACAAAACGTCGAAAAGAATTAACGTTCCATATTGGTTCGTTAATTGCGGGGTTTTTGTACGATAATTTAATAACCTATCCGTTGGGTAGAGTCGTCGAGAGCAAGAGAGAACCGGCATAAAAACGTCTCGCGGTACCCAATCAATCTTGGCCCCGTACCTGAGAGGTCCGGAGATCGGTCCGTAGAGATAACCCTTCCTCAATGCGTAATACCATTAAAACAACGGTGACAATCCGACCAAAAAATAATTTTCAACAGGTCTTTATATCGATAAACGTGAGGCACGGTCACGTTCCTATTCTGACACTTAATGCGTACGCGCAAGGTCACTTTTCTGGTGAGGCCGTCGATCGCGTCCGATGATTAAAAATGTGAGATGATGATCATTGCGAGGGACCCCACTGCGAAGGTTTGTTTAACCTCTTTGTTTTTCTGAATTCCTGGTCGTGGCTCCGTTTTAATTAATGCCCGTCACGTACACGTCTTTTTTTTATTTTTTTTTCAATATTGGTTTTTGTTTTTTTTTTTTTGTCGAAGGAAGTTTTTTGAAATATTATGTCCGTCGTGGGTCGCTTTGGTGTGTGACCGTGATAGCACTGACGTCTCCCTATTGTTTTCGTTTTGATATATTTATGCGTTGCATTCTCGGGAGTGGTCGTTTTTTCTTATTTTGCTTGCGTGTTTCTGTGTGCGTTTAGAAGCGGTGACTGCCCGCTGACGTGGTATCATGGATCACCGATTGTTCTTAATCGCCGACTGTTGACAATATTTATGGGTGACTGCCCGACGTCTAAGAAAGTGGCAGGAGCTACCTTTTTCACTTTTATGTTTTTTATGTTTTTGAATTCGAAAGTTACCATGAAACTGTCCGCTCAGACTGTTTTGAAGGAAGCGTACGTACGTAGATTACTTTTATGTTTATTTCGATATGTTTGATTAATTAAATGAAAGTCGTATTATACCGTTTACTCCCGTGCTGTGCCTTAGGAGTCCGAAAGTAATACAGAATAACTCTAAGAAAAGATTGTTCTGACCATGGATGTGATTTGTGTCCTTTTAATTTAATTTTTGTAAGAACACTAACGCGGGAGTTATCCTTACAAATATATATATTAGATTATTTGTTATCTTTATATATTAAAATCAATCTTTGTATGTTTGTCCGCTATGCATGCCGAAACTACTGAACAGATTGTGATAATAATTTAGGGGGGGTATTCTGGGGACGCTCCAGAGTGTTCCTGTATCAAAAAATCTATATATTTAAGTGTGTTTTTAATATATTAATGAAATTGTTTTCCTTAAAGAAAGAAAGGGTTTTTGATCTTATTGAAACTTTTGACACTACATTTCAATATTACTTTGACATATTTCAATTGAATATAATTAGTTATTTAACCCATCGGCTTCCGAATTAGCCACAATAGGTCAAAATGTCATACGCTAAGTTTTTAATTACTTTTTTTAAATTTCCCGATATTCGGCAATGACATTTATGTACCCGTATGCTTGCAATAATACATTTATTTATATGACAATGTGATACATTACATACGTATATCATTTTTATCTACAGTAATATTATTGAACGTAATAAATACCCTTCTTTATCCTCCAGCTACACAGGTGAAGTAGTTGCTATATTAGAAGCTATCAAATTTGTACTATCACATAAATTAGACCAAACTATCATATTGACAGATTCTCTGAGTTGCTTACAAACTATTCAGCATAATCCGATTTTTTCTAAAGTTGAGTCCCCAGTTATCATAATTATTAAATTCCATTTGTATCAACGTCGTTGTTAAGGAATGTATGTAGTTTTGGTATGGATACCAAGACATAGTGGAAACCAGGGTAATGAAGCTGTTGGTCTTCTTGCTAAAGAAGCTATCCAGACTGGATATTTTGATCACTATGATACCTATATTCAGGATTTATCCTCTCGAAACAAGACTGATTTATTTGCATCATGGAACTCAAACTGGTATGCATCCAACCAAATTAATGGCAAATCATATGCTTCCGGATATATTCAGGATAACATTCCGGGTAAGCCATGGCTTTATAAGTTTCGTACTTGTAGACTATAGTACTATCTGTAGACTGACAATCTATCTGTAGAGGTGTACTCTCCAGTCCATCTTGCTGAGCTCAGAATCAGGAATAACTCAATATGTAAATGTGGGTTGGACGAAGGTGACAAGAACACATTGTTGTCAATCGCCCCTATTCTGTATTGTATTGTATGATATTTTACTTAACAATATACTACGTTCGTCAGATTTTAACACAAGCACAAAGGTGTGTATTTACTTCTTTTGCCAAAACTCTGGCTAATTTTATGAGTTTTAACAAAATTAAACTTTAAGGTAACGCAATAACTAACAATAATTATTATGTAAATATATATTTATTTACGGCATGATGTTTGTAAGTGTTGTGTTTGTCTTTATGTATTTAAGTGGCCTAATCTGAAAGAATTAAATTATACAATAAAAATTTACTACTACCTATAAAGTGACTATCCCATGACTGACTTGACACTGGTAGAATTCGTATCTATTAAACTCCAATATTAAAAAGTTGAAGTGCAAGATAGTGAGTTTGGATGTTCGGTGTAATCTCTGGTACTGCTGATCCGATTTTGAAAATTCTTTCACTGTTAGAAAGTATATTAGACTCCTTTTTTGCTACGTGTATATTTTGAATAATTGATCACGATAAATGTAATTAAAATTAGCAAAATTCTATAATATGACGTGCGCTGCTTGAACGGAAAATGAAAAGTAAAATAAATTTCACGAAATTAAGGTTGGATGCAGATTTCACGTACATATACTTACAAATGCTTATAGAACAAACACCTAAATGGGACCCGATTGGTGATGCTGCAAACGGATGTTAGGCTTATTTTAAAAGATTTCTCACATACCAACTACGTATAGTGAGATCCTGAATAGTTTTGAGAACTGAGATTGAGTACTGCGGGTGTCGCTGTAATCGAGTATTAAGTTTTTTAAGATTTTTTGCGTTTAAAAATATAATTGAAACCGGTAGTAACCTACTTGGTGCAGACAAAGTTGCACGGGTCAGATAGTAGTTAATAAATTAGATGGGAAACCAAAGGTAAACAAAAAATAATAACATTACGATTATAAACCGTTACAAAGTGATCCTTTTTAATTATCAACACTAACTCGTATAGTTACAGCAATTAAGGAAATGAATGGTGAAACACTCGGACTTATAGAACTATAATATCCTTAAAACATAAAACCGGTCATAAAACCTCGACCGAGTTTAAAGAGATACTTGATTAAAGAGAATTAAGATATCGTAATGAGTTCTATTCTAAACAGTTTGGTTCTGTATTCGAGATAAGCGAGTGTTAACGATGGAATAACTTCAGATACGGTTTAACTTAAACGAGCCATCGTATCGAATATTGTAGAGCATTTAAATAAACATAACGGATAAGTTGATTTTTAAGTACACATTTATTTATTTAAAAGCAGGATTTTTTGTCTGTATGGACGTATATTTAGTATCCACCTTTAAGATTATCAGCCGTTATAGATATTCAACATTCTTCTTGATATAATGTTATTTAGGGATAAACTTAATACCTGGGATTTTATGAGTTTGAATAGTCTTATACTCAATATTATAAAGCTGAAGAGTTTGTTTGTTTGAACGCGCTAATCTCAGAAAGTATTGTTCCGGTTTGAAAAATTATTTTAATGTTATATAGCTCATTTATCGAGGAAGACTATAAGTTATATATCATCACGCTAAGATCAATAGGTGCGAAGTACCAATGAAGAATGTATCAAAATCGTTTTTTTTTTCGTTTTGAGAGCTTCCGCTGCGTGTTAGCGTTAGCCCAAAGGAAATATTCCAGGCAGACGAAGGCACGGGCAGAAGCTAGTATTAAATAGAGTACAAATCCTATTCATATTATATAGGAGTAAGCTTCTGAAGTTGGGTGAATGTTTGTTATTGTAAGTTGATTCACGCTACTTATCTCATTATGCATAATATAGGAATATAAACAGCTGGTTTATACTAACTTAAATTAACATATAACTCCGCAGTTGGATAAACACATACTTTATGTTAGATTTTTATTAAATTAAATTTAACTTCTATTGTAATAATAGGTCTATATCGTATGATTTCTCACTTGCTAGCGAATATAACATTAAAAAACGGTTACGGATGAATTGCTACCTTAAATTTTTAAGGTTACGTCACTGATATTAACATTTATTTGCAAAAACACAGCTGTGTACGCAATCACAAATCATTCCTATTTATTTTTGCCCACTCTGTTGTAACATATCTCTTTCATCTTTCCAGGTAAGTGTTAATGTAATACGAGATTTTTTCTCCCGTCGCGTCGTCGGACACATCCGAACGGTACGTACCTAACTTACAATTGTTTATATTTCGAGTCCAACTTTAAACGTATAAAGTTTCACAGCGATTGATTTATTTGTATTTAGATAACGTAAAGATATAATTTTCAGAATTCTATTTACTTTTTTGAGTTATCTGTAGGAGGTTATGATTTCCTGGTAGAATGGGTACTTATTAATTACTGAATTTTTAAAAGAAAATATGTTGGTATACTCTTGTAACGGGAATCTTTAGTGTTCCGAGGTTGCAGATACACCATTTTATCAAACAAGCCCTAAAATTTGTATCGATATTTAGTATCTTGGTTTTGCCTATCAAATATCAGTACTAAAGGAAGTTTCCAGAGCATCTAGTTTTCGCGAAAATAATATATATACACGCACGCAGAAATATTTTATACTACCTTTTGCTCACAGCTTTACTCGCTTTAATGTAGATTCAACCTATCCCTAGAAGATGGTATTTCTTTTTAAATAAACTCTATATGTCTTTTGGTCTTCTGACACCATATATACAAAGTTTTACGATATTCTGTTGAGTGGTTAATGCGTGAAAGTGTAACAAACAAATTCGCGTCAATAATATAGTTAAGATAAAGAGTGTAGTAAGCATCACTGCAATATACCATATATGCGTTATAATGGCAGGGTGGGCACCCAAATACGATGAATAAAAATACATTTGTAGTGTATATGAGTTTTTGTCCGTGTTAAATTATAATATACAAGTGCTTGTAGGTTTTTTCTAAGCCCTATTGGCAAGCTACCACCATCAAATAGAAAAGCCGTCGCCAAGCACCTGTTGTTTTGTTCAGGCAGTTGCACTTGAAACTCAGTCGCCTCTGGGTTTAGCGTGTTTACCATCTCAGACCAGGTTGTCATTTAACATCATATGAGGTTGTGGTCTAACACTAGATCCTATAAAGTATATAAAACTCCATGCCGTATTCTACGAGCTATTATAAAATAAATAGCATAAAAATCTTCATGAAAAAACTAACTATGTGTCCCAAATTTCTTGATTAGATATCGGTTAAACGGTTTGAAGATTGGATGACAATAACGGTCCCGTTTTGAAACAACTTTATGATCTCATGAGATCCTGGTACATAATTGTAGGAAAACATTACAACAAATTGTAGAAACGCTCTCGTCTATTTGTAAAATACGAATAACATCGGCTCCGGTTACGAGTCCCAAGAGTACGCCATGGATTACGAACCCTCGCCCCCTTTGATGTGTGAATTACTCACTGCACCTATGGGCATTGGGTTCAAAAATAAATAACTATAAGCTTAGTAGTAAAATTACGTTAAGTTTTACTATAAAAATAAAATACTAACTTATACCAGCAACTTCGTCCGTGTGGAATAGTCTACTGTGGGCTAACACTAAACGGTAGCTCTCAAAAAGAAAAAAAAACCGATATTGAGACATACTTCACTGGTGCTCCGCCCCTATTGATATTAGTGAGATGATATATAGTCTTCCCGGATAAATGACTGAAATAATTTTTGAAATCGGACCAGTAGTTCTGAGATTAGCGCGTTCAAGCAAACGAACTCTTCAGATTTATAATATTAATATAGATTTCGACAAAGCTTTATATGTCTAAGAGTCGTGGTGGTCTTGTGGTTTGACCGGCGGAATATCAATCCGATGTCAGCAGGGTCTAAGGATTTTTTTCGGAATTCGCGTACATTTACTCATTTGAATTGGTAACGGTATCGGCTAACGGCGAAGGATAACATCGTGAGGAAACCTGAACCTGAAAAAAGTTCTTGTATGTGTTAAAATGTAAATAGAACTGTGAATCGTTCAGAATTTGAAATTGCCAATACGTCGTGCGCTGGTGTGGTGATTATGCCCATACCATACCTTCTTTCGGGAAGAGGCCTATGGCCCTGCAGTGGGTGATGATGATGATTTATACTTGATGGAGAAATACTACTTGTAGCTAATATTCAGTACTTAGTAAAAATCCTAGCTAAAATAATGTAGTCTAAAATTAATAAAAATGTTAAATAACCCAGGTTTCGGTCTAAATATTAGTGTAGTCTGATTGTATTTTTCGTATCCGCAATACGAACATACAGCATTGTAAAATCCACTTTAGATATATTAAAAACTATTATTATATTTATATTAATTATATATTGTATAATTAATGATATCTTAATATATATATTTCTTGTGTGCGTGTGTATGTGACTGAACTCCTCCTAAACGGCTGGACCGATTTTGATGAAATTTTGTGTGTGTGTTCGTGGAGATTCGAGAATGGTTTAGATTCACAATTGGACCCGGTAGGTGGCGCTGCGGTTGACTTTTTCAAGGCAGGACAACGTCCGCCTGGCCCGCTAGTATTAATATAATTATCTATATATATATATATAATATATATATATATATATATATATATAACAGATTTCCACGTATATAGTCACTCATCACGATATCGCTGGAACCATTAGAGCTAAAGACTTGAAATTTGGTAGGAATATTCTTTTCACCGAGTAGAGGTCAGCTAAGAACGGATTTTACAAAATTCAACACCCAATTCACTAATAATATTTATATTAAAAACGTTTAATTCTGTCCTAATGTGGTTATTCTATTCTGTTTCCCTGTACATAATTCGTATCTAATTTAGATAAATCTGCGTGATTTTTCTCACATCATATAACAAAATTCCAATCACGCTCCGACAGGGACCGCTGGTCTGGAAAATTGAAACAAGGACGACCCCCCGAAAGCGTACTTACAAACATAATTTTACGTCCGAGCCACCCTTACTGCGGCCAAATTACTCGGGTTACAATACATTTTTTTAAAGTTTGCATTTTCGTTGCGTCCCATGTGATTTTGATGTATTTAAAGGAACTAATATAGAAATTTGTTGACATTGTAAAAAAGGTACTACGATATATTATTATTATTTGATATAAATACTAGCTGTAACGCGTGGTTTCGTTTGCTTTTAATTTTTCTGTTTAAAAAATGTCAACATTCTTAGGGTAAGTTTAAAAAGAACTCCGTATTAGGTAAACACGATTGTTGCACAAGGGGCATAACATCAATCAGACGCAAAGCATAGCACCTTGCTGCCATAGGTATTCACAGTTCGGTTCTTCTTGATAATGCTAAATTCTCGTCAGATGATACGACCACTGAAATCTGGCATCGACCTCCAACACTTCGCGCCACTTTTCGCAGTGAATAAACTACTAAATTCAAAAAGAATTTTTCAAATAACTAATAAATATGACTTTAAAAGATTCGCGAGCTCAAAGAAACAGGAAAACCATCTCTTGAACTAACTGACTGATAATAAGATATCCTAAAATTCTAACTATAGTAGATATAAATATGTATACTAGTATAATTATGTCCGAATTAGGTAAGAACCTTTGTATGTAAACATAATTTATTAAAAAAAAAATCTATATGGTTGCATATTACTAAAATACCCAATGAGTAAATCAAATCAAAAATACTTTATTCAGTTTAGGCCCTAATAAGGCACTTACGAACGTCAAAATTACCACCGGTTCGGGAAACCGGCATTGAAACTCGATCGGGTACATCTTTTTCACATATATATTTCCAATACATCTTACAATTTTTTATCATACAAGTTTTTAGTGGATGCACAGAGAAGAGTCAATTCCAGACATCAACATCGTTCACATATTGATTGAAAACCCGCTTGACGTGGCGCTTAAACTTACAGTCCGGCAAAATGGGTAACATGCTTTGGGACTTTATTGTAAAATCTAACACTATTACCTAAAAAACTATTACTGGTTTTACTAAGTCTGAAACATGGGACGACCAATTTGTTACAGTTTCTAGTATTTAGATTATGCCGGTCTTTTACTGAATGCAGTTTGTCAAAGTTCTTACGGACATACATTAAATTATCAAGTAAGTAAATTTATACAATAAATATTACTTTATTGTATCCAATGAAATTTACAGCGTCCCAAACTCTATTAAAGTTTATTTAATAATATAGGTTGATTTTACATCACAGAAAAAAAATAGTCACGTACTCGAAATTAAAATACTCTACTACTTACAAGTTACAACTATTAACAAAGACAAATATGTCAATTTTTTTCACATTAACGACATATGCGAGCATTATTAATATTAATAAAAACAAATCGCTCACCGAAAGTGCATGTAAACAATAAATCACAACATAATGTGATGGAACAAAAAAAACGTAGATACATCGTAACCGCCCTCCCTGTCCCATAAGGGCAACAGAAATCGCAACACGATCGCCTTTTGAAAAATAATGATGTCATCAAACACTAATCCGAGAGCTTTCATGTGGATTACAGATCAACAACACTTAAAATACAATTGGGCTATAATACTTTCATACCATTTTGAACCTTATTTCTAAAATAACAAGGGATTCTTGTACATTTACGTGTGACGAGAGTAGTTTTTTCTGCAATGTACCAAACTCCGTTCTATAAAACCGCGATTGTCTTTTTGTTATATAAAAGGAAATGCATTTTAATGCCTTATTATACGGTTTAATTTCCCTTTACAGTTCAATACTAAGCGCTTTGTAACCGTCCGTATAGTTTTTGACCTTGTGTGTTAGATGTTTGGACGTAAATTCGCGTATTATTCGATATAAGGGTAGAAGAGCGCACTTGGCGAAGCGCGCTGGTGCGTCATTTCGATACATTAGGCATGTGATTTATGAGCGGGAAGCGGCCGAGTCAAAACATGTAGGGAGCCCGCGCGTATGGCTGAGAACCTGTAGGGCTGGTCGTACAAACAAGAGTACTGCAGGGTTGCGACTAAACCGTAGTAGTATTTTATCAAACAAATACCAGCAATACATAGTGACCACAATCTTCCTGTTTTATATATTTAAAAAGCTTTAAAAAGCCACGGCTTCTACAATTGTTCTGCCTATAACACATGCCATATGTATACAAATAATCTAAAAGTATGAGTATGTTCCTGTTGACGGTTAAAACATAGTAGTTCATTTGAGAAAGCATGCGGTTAAATTGTAAAAAAAATAAACAAATAGCCTTTGAAGCGACGATACTTTAGTTTAGTTGATAGTGTCTTCGGTCACCGCGTCGATGAACGTAGGTTCGAATCCTAGCAACTGAGTCGGAGCGCGCGGTGAAGGGAAACATCGTGATGGAATCGCAGCATGGTGGTAGGGCTTTTTCGAAGTCCATCTGGCTACCATCCTCAATAAAAAACCTGTCGCCAAGCACCGGTTGGTGTGTTCCGGCAGCTGCATTTGAGAGCCAGCTTCTTCTAGGTGTAGCGTGTTTACCACTTAGAGCACGTCGTTATTTAACATCAGATGTGATTGTGGTCAGACGCTAAAACCTGTAAAGAAATAAAAAAAAGTTTTTAAATTTAGAAACAAGCGACAACCCTGCCTTGTATATGCCATCTAGTGAAATTGTAAAACGGCAAGGAGTATGTCCCCCGAGAGTAACGCCGGCTCTCAACTTGAGAGCTCCAAATTACTATAAGCGGATATTGTTTTTTTTTTCCTCTTAAGCAGCCGAATGATTTCTTATCTGCGGCACAGGTGTCTCTCTGGTTACTCTGAGGATTGATTTTTTTACGGGAAGCAATAAGTGACAACGACGTACCAAATTTTTTTTTAAGTTCTGTTTATAAATTTTTCTTTGGCGGATAACCTTCAAAGTGCATTTAGAAATCCTTCAAGTCATAATAAACTCCTTGTTATCAGTTTTATGGATGAGAGAAATTAATCAGTACGAGTTCTAAAAGAAATATGCCTTAATTCTTATTACATCTTAATATATATATTTCTTGTGTGCGTGTGTATGTGACTGAACTCCTCCTAAACGACTGGACCGATTTTGATGAAATTTTTTGTGTGTGTTCGTGGAGATTCGAGAATGGTTTAGATTCACAATTGGACCCGGCAGGTGGCGCTGCGATCAACTTTTAGGATTTTTTTTTGTTTTCAAGGCAGGACAACGTCCGCCCGGTCCGCTAGTATACATATAAATAAATCTAAAGTGTCTGGTACTTGTCCAAACTAATCTCTATGCGTCAGAACAGATTTTATCGAAACTTCTATTGGCAGATCGAGAGAACTTTTAAAAGTATTATCATTACGCTTTTCGGGAGGGGCTAAACAGTAATGAAGTAAATAAGTAACAGTGACAACTTACAATCGGTAGGTAAAAGGATTAAGGAGTGTTCATAGTAGATAATACAAAAAAGGTGGATCAAACACTAAATTCAAATAAAATACGTGGTTTTCATGAATCATTTTTTCCCGAGAAGCAAATGAAATAGTTATCTATTCTATTTCTAATTATGGATAAATGGATAGGTACATATTTTTGTCTAATTTTAGTTTCACTAGTTTCAATTATCTATATTTTGTGTAATTTATCTTTTTTGTCTATTATTTCTTTCTTATATGTTTAATTAATTGTAAGTCTATTTGTTTGTTAAGTGCTTGTCTGGATTGTAAAGCACATCAATACAACAAAGACCTGTCACCATGTAAAAACGAATCCATCATAATTTAAAAGCGGGGTGTCGTTTTGCAACTAAGTGCGTTTTAGACCCGCGCGAGTCGCAGAGCGGCGCTTGTAGGGTTAATTCACTAGAGTAATTTTATTGCGACGCAAGCAAAGGGTTAAGTGAGGTGAACGTTGAATCGTGTTTTGTACATTTCGCTTTTGAAAAACAATTTTAGGGGTAGATTATTAAGTGTACGTTAAAAGGGTTTGTTGCGCCTTTGAAGTCTGTACATTCTATGCGAACCTGGTATTTAGGGTAACGCAAATAATGAGAGACGATAAAGTATTTTTCTTTATGTATGTATGTATATACGGTTTTTAATAATATTTTTATATGAAATTTCCTAGACAGATCACTTACATTAATAATGGATAAAAATTAAGTAGAAGAATGCAAGCATTTTTTTTAATATTTAGTATTTACTACGTTCCAGTACTTGAAGTAGCGTGCGTCTTTTTTTTATGTACTTAATGAAATTTTAACTGCCGCTTAAAAATATTTTCATCCCCCGGCCCATGTTAATGAGAGTTCGCCATTAACCAATTACCTCCACTTTACTAGCACCTGGTATTCGTTCCGTACCTCTATTCTATTAATACGTAAACGCTTTAAAAGACGCGCGTTTAATGTGCTCCTTCCATTAGAGGACGCTCTAAATTATCCTCTAAGGGTGTTATGGTCGCCTAGTACTTACGCTACCGTTTCGTTTAATCACATTGCACGTTGATTTGTGATAATCAAACAAACAAGTGATATAAGATTATATTTTATGTATATAAGTAATTAATTAGAGTCGTAAATATTTGCCTACATTTTAATACCAAAATTATTTGTATGAAATACATATATATTTATCTAGTTTCAATAGTTATATATACATATGTATGTACTCATAGTTAAAAAAACATTCGAGATTAAATTTACTGTTGAATAATAGTTATTTACAGAGCTTATACTTACTATAATTAATTCAGCCGTTTTAATGTCATAAAGTATGGGTTGAATTCTGATATTAGTTAAGTTGACTGTATTTTAAACTTATTTTATCATATTTTAGTGGCCCTTAGAATCAATCGAATGATAATGTTCCCTAACACTATATCCTAGAAATGTGATAATTTATAAACGAAAAAGTTTGCAGAGACGAGACAATATTTGTTACTCTTTCACACAAAAGTTACTACACGGGTTTTTAGAAAACTTTATAGTAATATAGTTCATACATAGAATAACACATAGGCTACAATTTATAGAGATATTCTTTAAATTGGCCGTATACAACGATAAGTGACAAGTACGTTAAAAAAAATCCTGCCATCAGCGAGTTATATCGTCGTGTGCTGCGTAAACCGGTTAAAATTGCTCAAAGATAATGTAGGTACGATGCCATCATTTATCAAGATACGATTGCAGACATCACCGCGGGCGGCTGCTAGTCAAATATAAACTATGAAGTGGATAACATTGATAAAGAATACAAATTGTTACTCTAAATATTAAGTAAAAAAACCCAAAACACTAAAGACATGATAAACTCAAAAAAAAAGTAGAAATTTACTTTTCAAATAAATAAAATCATTTATTTTATTCGCCAATACTTATTATTTATACAACAATAATTTAGAGAAATAATGAGGCTATAAATCATAAAATTATATACAAAAGTAAAAAAGTATGAACATAAAACTATCAAAAAATTCATTCGTACAAGTTTATAAATAAGAAAATAATCGAATTAAATAAACTCTTATAGAATAAATAAGAGTTCACAGCGTCAGAAAAAATAACATCCACAAAAAATGCTCACTCATATTAAATTCAAATGTATACTACATATACCGGGTATCTACTATTTTCGTGCAATCATGAATTGAATTTTTTATGGAACACGCCTTGGTTCTCTGTCATTTGTTTTCATTACGCTGCACCCCGCGGGATAAAGTTTACGCACACACCGTCACTGCTACAGTGTAAATAACATATCTGTGGACGATAAAATAGTGTAAGCATTTCGAATATCCTGGCTTTGGCAAGAGAAAAAATTAGAGTACATTACTTACAGTACAAAATACTTTTCTTTCTATTAGAAAAATCTAAACCATTCTCGAATCCACGTGAACCCTCACAAAAATTTTATCAATTTTTTTCCAGCCGTTTAGGAGGAGTTCAGCCACATAAACAGCGATAAAATAATTACATGTGTATATAAAGACAACAAAAAACTAACCTCACGCGGTTTTATCAGGCGTTCCCCTATCTAAATACTGAACGCGTCTGAAGTTGCTTAACTTCGGTGATTTGACGAGAAGCGGTGTTTACAACGCTCTACCCGACACAGTGTTTATCCCCATCACTTTTCGTCACTCAAAAAGATTGCCGATCAGAATTTCAAAGTAAGAAGTTTTACGTAAAAAACTCATGACTTAGATTGATGAAGGCAGAAGCCTCTTTGCAGGGGAATGTCTGTGGTATTTACAACACCGCATTACCTTAAAGGTGACTACCAAGTAATGAAATTATCAGATGAATACTTCATGGTGCCCCCGATTTTCTGTCTACAATCGGTACAATAGCGATGTAGGATTTTTTCTAAGCACACTCAATATGAAAGTCTGTCGCCAAGCTTCTTTTTGTTTTTATTGTAGCACGGCAAAATGACTGCACTATGCCTGATGGTAAGCACAGTACAATCCAAAATCGATGGCCCCCACCGAGAGACACACTATCCATCACCGGTCGCCGCTGTCATGCCGGCCTGCGAAAGTGTCTCTTCACGTTGCGTTTGAAGGACCCCGTGTCACGAAGGAGGAAACACACTGGCCGGGAGATTATTCCACAGCTTTACGGTACGGCAAAGATAAGACGTATAGATTGATTTCAGCAACTGTACTTGAGAGTCGGTCCTCCTATACCATAGGTTTGGCGTGTTTACTATTTTAGATCAAATCATCATTTAACATCGATTGAGATTATGATTTAGTGATAAAAATTGGTTGTCTGTAAATTCGATTTATGGACGATAATTTTACGTGATTACGTGATAGGAAAACATATATGAAACAGTCCATAGTTATATGAATTGAATTATACTATATATAGACAGATGCGTCACAAGCCGAACGTTTAGGCCGATCATGCCTCTCTATCGCTTGTTTCACGCTCTCGCTTGCACGCTCGGCTCGGGCGGAACGTGACAATGAGTCACGCTATTTCATGCGTGCAGCCGTCGTTCTTCGATTTATAAGACGTTATCACGTCCAAAAATATACACATATATTTATACTCCTGTGTACACAAATGTCTTACCACAATCTAATAACGTTTTCACTAGAAATGAAATATATTTTTTATACTTTAGCAATTCCACAGTAGGTAGCGCTATATCGTTATCAAAACATACTATAGATAATCATATTTTAAATGTCTCTTGTTACTCTTTTAATACTACGGTTTTGTAAATATGTGTGTCTTTGTTTCATTTGAATTTTATTACTATGCGGTCAGAACAAATGACGTTAATAGCGTCAACTGTTTAAGATATTGTATAATAATATTTATTTTACGAATTGAAAATCGCCATTGAAAATTATATTCTCAATATTTTATGTTCGCCTGGTATTTTTATTTTATTGCACAACTATTAGACGTTATGAACAAAAATAACGATTACTTCGCGTAATATACGTACGATAATTAACCATAAAAATAATTATTGTAATAGCTCAATTAATTACACTTACTATAAGTATAGTAAATATTGCAAAATTATTTTTTTTTTGTATATCATTATGTAATTTCTAGTAAGCTATTTTCTTAATAGCAGATAATAAAGATGTGTCGTTAAATAAAAAAGCATATCAACTACGAATATTCTGACCCGAGGAAAATATCATTATAAGCTTGTTTTATTTACTTTAAATTCCAAATAGAAATCTGTATTAACCGGCCTTTAGTGTATTTTACTAACTCGTCAAAAATTGAACAATAAGTTACTAATTCTCTATTTTTTACAGATGACTTGATTAATAGTAAAAAATGCTTTCATTAAAATCACATAGAAATAATTATTTTTAGGGCTAATTTGATTGACGGTTATTGTATGTATGTTTTGTTTTTTGACTATTCCGATACTGTTATGATGTTGTTTAAAACTGTTGTCCTAATTACTTTGAAAAAAGCCGCGAGTCATTCCAGTTCGTTAGTGGTATCCGCCGCGAATTACGAAACCATACCTAACGCTGCGCGCCACAAAAGACGTTCGTGACATACTCTTACCGATCCTCCCGATGATATAACGGCAGCGGACGATCAGTACCAGTTTGTCTCTTCAAACAAAGCGTGTGCACGCCCACGTCCGCGTAACCACAGATCACGCCGCCGTGGTCTGGGGTTAAATTCCACTCCCGCACACCAGACTAGGGCCCCGGCTCAAGCCTAGGTCCGTTCCATCGGCGTGGAGCCCTTGTGTATGCTGCCCGCGGGATACAGTGACACAAAATCTTACATCACTGCAACAACATTACACATATCACCTCCACACACGTGCACGCACACATGCTTACACATGAAAGTGGAAGGGTTTTATTTTTTCCCTTATCAAACTGAAATAGTTTAGAAAAAATTATCCGACACAAAATACATATAAAAGTTATTGAGGTATGCATGCTTGGTACACATATATGTTTCAATAACTCATATAAGTATGAATATGTAGCTTAGCTTAGGTTATCTCAGATAGCTCGCGAATTGCATGAGTCAGGCAACAGCCCATGCCGAGGTGTGCCGTGCATCATTGAGCTAGTTGTCAAAATAAAATCGGCCGAGTGTCTTAAGGGCTCGCCTTAGTAGTCCGGTGAAGCTATTAAGACCTTGCTACGTCAATAGCGTAATCAGTTCGAGAAAATAAAAATTGTTGTCGTCTTAAAATTATTAAGAGCGGCAATAGATATAATGAAAAACATACTAATTTTTATATTTAAATATTTGTCATTCATACTATAATTCATATGAAAATTCAAAAAGAACATATTTCTTTCATTCGGTTGAGTTTTCACTTTTATCGGCATCACTTATGACTGCCTCGACTATTTTTTAATCTTCGTAACGTATCAAGCAAAAAATTGTTTAAACTACATGTACATTCTTTAGAATAGGATTCAAGGTATAAGGAATACAAAATATTTTGGTAAAAAATGCGAACAATTAATACGATAGTGGAAAATTCTATGGTATCAATAATTGCCCAATTAAAAATACTCAATCCATAATCTTGAATAAACAATACAGATTTATGACGTATCGTGAGATAGTGATGTAATAAAATATACGTGTAGAGTGACCAATAGCCCGAGACATGCGCGGTATAGAGAGGTGCAGTATGACATCTTATATAAATGTTCATCTGAGTCATATTATTTATATTTTTCACTCTTTGAAATTTATTATGTTTCGAGGAACCCGCTTTACGTTATTTTAAGTGTATCATATAAACTATTTATGCGCTAAAGAATTAAAAGTTTTACGATAGTCGTATTTTCATTTTTCATATGATTCATAGTATATTAACAGGCAACTCTATAAATTTTATAAAATAAATGGCTTCATCTGGTATCTAAAGAATAAAATGTAGTAATGGAAATAAAATATAAATTTTAAGAAAATAAAATGTGTGAATACTTAATTACAGTAAAAAACTATAATATTTGTTTTTAGTTTAGTGCGACGAATTATACATAATAGAGTGTCTTTAATATGTCTACCGTATCCAACTTCGGAATTAGTTCTAACCGGATAATAACAGTCTTACTTCACATTCAAACATTAAAATGCTGAAACCACATCTCTTTCACACCTACACAGGCCCCCAAAATATCTGTAATTATGACAAATGTCCTGCAATTAATCATTTATAATGTTTATTGTATTTTTATCTAAATCAATTAGACTTAATAACTTATCGATGTTTATACCACATGATCGTTAATACTATAAGTAGCGGTCATGTTGGGTGAGGTGAACCATGTTAAGTGCTAGTATTTAGTATTCAGAAAGAAATAAAAATAAATATTAGGGTGTCCTTTATTTACCAAGTTGGCTTTTATGATTTGGATGTCGCTCAAATAATTAGTTGGTAGCCTAAAAACATTTAAGAAAAAATAAATCCAATTCCGTTTATTCGTGCCTAAATGTTGTTACTTTTCCCATTTATTTAACATAGGATTTTTTTACTTATTAGATATTAATTTGTATATGGTTTGTTGTTGTTAAGTAACTTACCAAATATTAGGTTTTTACCTATGAAATTGCCGTTTTGTATGAAAAAATTTAAACGATTTTTTTTCATGTATTTTTTATTTGTATTAATCGAAGTAATCACCCATGCAATCAATGCATCTTTGCCAACGCAGTGGCAGTTTATTGATGCTCTTCTTAAAGAAATCAGCTGGACGGGAGGCAACAAATTCTTTAAAGGCATTTTGTACTGCCTCTCGGGTATTGAATTTTTTTCCCGCCAAGGAGTTATCCAAATTCTGGAAAAAGTAGTAGTCTGTAGGCGCAAGGTCTGATGAGTAGGGCGGATGACGGAGAACTTCCAACCCCAGTTCTTGCAACTTGGAGACCGTCTTCTGTGGAGTATGAGGTCACGCGTTGTCGTGCAGGAGCAGCGGAGACGAGCGATTGACCAATGCTGGTTGGAGATGTGCCAGCTTCTCCATCATTGTGTTCAGTTCTTCACAGTACACATCTGCAGTAATGCTCACCCCGTTTGATACGAAGCTGTGATGAATCACACCGGCGCTAGACCACCAAACAGTGACCATCACTTTTTTAGCGGTAAGTTTTCGTTTAGGGCATTGTTTAGGTGCTGAACTAGGATCCAACCAACTTGCTGAGCGTTTGCGGTTATCAAACAGAATCCATTTTTCATCGCAGGTAACAATGCGGTTCAAAATTCCTTCATTTGTGTGTCTGTTGAGCAGTGCTAGACACGTCTCGACGCTACTTCGCGCTGGCGATCATTGAGTTCGTGGGGCACCCATTTGTCAAGCTTTTTTACCTTGCCAATGTGACGCAAATGGACCAATATTGTTTTGACGCTAACGTCGAAAGCGGCTGCTAATTCAGCCGTAGATTGTGTATCATCAGCTTCCACAATCGCCTTTAATTCGTCATTGTCGACCAAAGTCTTCGGACGACCGCGAGGTTCATTTTTCAAGTCGAAATTCCCAGAACGGAAGCGAGCAAACCAATAACAGGTGGTGCGTTGGTTTGTAGTGTTAGCTCCGTAAACGTTGTTGATGTTGCGTTCCGCTTGTTCCAAGTTGCTGCCACGACGGTACTCATATTCCATAATTACTCGAATTTTTAACGTATCCATGATGACAAAAAAGGTTGAAATGCGATGAAAATGTAACACTAATCAATAAACAAATGACTACTTTTGGAGAAAGAATTCCATGTTTTTAAAATAAAATTAATTTGAAATTAGAATTCTTAGCCAAACAAAAATTATTTTGATTTGAAATGGCCAGTACTGCAGAACGGCAATTTCATAGGTAAAGACCTATTATTATTAATTCTCAATTTACTATGGAAGAACTAATGGAGAAATTTTGATATGAGTGTCAAAAATTTAATTGGTATATTTTGATAAGGTCAACGTTTACCGTTTTTTCTAATGTTATTTTGTAATAAATTAAAAGTGATAAAGTCCCATATTAAATTAATGGTAAAGATATCGTCATCTAGGCACGGTTAAACGACATCGGATTTTTTTTTATTTTTCTTAAATGATTTTAGGGTATAAACTAACGATTTCAATGTAAGAAAAGCCAACTTGGTAAATAACGTATACCATAATAAATATATGCTCAAAAATGAAGTTGCTGCACTGTAATAATGAAGTATAGAGTGGTTTTAGCGTAAGGCGCTGTGGATAGTCGCGGCGCGGCGCCTACCGCCCGGTGCGCGGTGCGGCGCGCATCGCCCGTGGGGTAACCACCATCGTAAGATAAAATATAAAAAATAACTGTACACTATCCACCGATACACTTATAAACATTAATCTGTGCACCGATTAGATTAATGCGATAAAACTAGATTTGGTCCTCTTTTACAACTTTTAAATATGTAATTGCATATCGTTCTATGTGAGATAATAGTATTTTTTTAGTTTTGCTATTTGCTCTTTGTGGACCATCAATTCTCATGGTGCAGTAAGCTCTCTTGTGTGTGGAATTATATCCGGCTTAGACGTCGAAACGTCGAAATATCTAACTACTGAGATATTTTAATGTTTTTTATACATGTCTATAATAAAGATTCAATTAGAAGCGACGCCCTGGACTGAGAAGGCATTTTATACTCGCGTTCTCTTTTACAAAATCGATGTGTTTTTGTTTGTTGTTTTTTTTTTTGGGTTCTACCTATTAAAGATTCAGTGTTTTCTTTATGATGTTAAGATCCTTTTATTACGCTGTGAGTACTGACCCCTGATTTGGAGCATCTTGCAACCTACTAGTGAGTATTTAGAGCGTTGTTCTTGTTAGCTTTCGATGGATATAACAATTTTTTTTGGATGGCTTATACTCATCTCATTAAAACAATCTGCCCTCAGAATGTCAACTCGGGTGCGTTTAAATAAAACTTTTTTAAGGCAGTAGACCAATCGTATAGCAAGAGAAGTCACTTTAGGACTCATGGAATGTAAATCTTACTCATGTTCATTCATTAACCAGATAAGTTCTAGTTATGTGATATCATCATGCAGAAACTATGTGATAACTCCCCTATCTTACATTCCTCGATCCTTCATTTTGGCCGCTCCAAATACAGCCTGTATTTATTATAGGAATTTCAAATTAGCATTTATTTATACTTAAGTTGTGTCACTTAGGTTATGATATATATAATGTAATACGTATCTATATTCAGAGCAGTGAAAAAGATTGGCGAGAATTGTAGATTGTGTTGCACTTTTCTAATTCTTAACGGGGTACGAGTTTAAATTTTGCATATCTAGATATACTTTCACTTCACTACCTTCTCAAAAATGATATCTTGATACACTTGTGCCGATGTTTTGATACCTTTCTCACAATAGTATGGCTCAGTCACTCCTTCATAGCTAATAACCCCACCAAACCATCACTGAAGTCTGATAGTGCCCACGTTGCACTCTGTGGACTAATTGGGAAGCTTTCTTAGATTTCTAAATACGGTCATTTTGTTTGTTAAAATGTTGCTCAAGTGTAAAAATTTTCACATCAGTAAAAAAATTTTTCTGTGACCTCCCTTTGCGTACCGCTTCAGTAGTTGTTTCGATTTTACCGCTCTATTCTTTTTTAAATCATCAGTTAAGAAATTACCAGTACGTTTCTTATAGGCTGCAAGTCCTAAGTCATCTTTTAAAATCCGCGACATGGTTCTACGTGCTATCTTCATCTCCTGAGATAAAATCTTTTGCTTTCGGACAGGATTTCTTCAAATAATTTCCCTTACTGCTTTGACCACCTTTTTCGTACGAACACTACGTGGACGGCCAGATCTTTTTCTGTCACAAACAGAGGAGGTCTCAGTGTACCTATTAATAGCCCGGTACACAAATATTTTACTAATACCAAGCATATGTAGAGTTTTAAATATTGCATTTGGCATACCTACTTTGTGTAATGCAATCACAGCGATTCGGTTCTCTATATCACCCCATTCCATTTTAATATCGTAAAATATTGTACAATGTATTGGCGTCAAAATGAGAAAACTCAATAAATAATCATATAAAAATGACAGATTCCAAATTCAAATGTAATATTTTGTTTATTTTTAATTGTAACAGTATTTACGGTCAGACTAAGTATATACATCATATATGTACATCACTATATGTATACACATCACTATGTCATCTATTACTATACGTGCTAAATATGACGGTGTGTATACGCTGTATTTTTTACCATTTGAACGAATGTTAAAAAAAAGAATGGTGTAAAAAATTTAGGCAGACATTGTACAGATACCATTAGGAAAATACTTATTTTAAATGCTTTTATAATATTAGAAGATCGAGTTTTTATATATATTGACTCTATAAATTACTAGCTGATACCCAACTTTGTCTGTGTTGTGCTACGCGTGCGCATCACACCGCTTTTTTTATATCATAGGAGGCAAACGAACAGGTGGGTCACCTGATGTTAAGTGATCACCGTCGTCTATAGACCCTAGCAACACCAGTGGAGTCGCAAGTGCGTTGCCAGTCTGAGTTGGGGGAAAGGGGGACTGGGATGGGCGTTGAAGGAGTGCGGAGGGGAGGTGGGCCTCCGGCGCTCTCACTGACCGAACGAAACGCAACAATGCAAGCACTGTTGCTTCATGTCGGTGTTTCTGTGGGTCGGGTGGTAGTACCCCGGGCGAGCCGACCCATTCATGCTAAAGCCAGTAATAGCTTCAGCGTGGCTCAACCACCTAATCCTAAATCACCTAATTTCTTACCAACCTAGTAAGAAAATACATAGCAAAAGAAAAAAAATACATAGTATTTTTTTTGCTAAATGCTAAATGAAAATATGGAGATTTTTTTTATATAAAAACCAAGGGGCCAAGAATGTAAAAGTAAAAAAAATATCAAAATTTATCCTGTAGTTTTTATGCTATACGCGTCCAACGACAGACCTCTATAATCTTATTTATATATTATATACATTAAACAATTTCTGTTCGCAGTAATAAATCTCAGTCATAAAGTCTACATTGTATAATTATGCTTCTGGTATAGAAACCCGTGACAAGAAAAAAAATAGATTATAATAAATTCAAATACAATCAATTCGCATAATAAATATTCTCGTATATACTATATGTTGAGATTAGTCCGCCGCTCTGCTCGCATTATGTCGCAAACCGTTAGCCAAGTGTTTTATATTGTTGAGGAAAACAAATATATATTTATATGTCAATTGTTTAGTGTTTGTAACAAATCTTTTGAGCTGAAAATATTTGTATGTTGCGGTTTATTAAGAGTTTTTTATGCAAGTCGTTATTTCTTTATCTTCTTGCTAGCCGATTCCGCGGCTCCATTTATTAGCTGTTATTTCTTTGTAATTTCATATACTATTTTAATGGCATACGATTGTTAAACGGTGCAGAAGCTGCTGTATTGAAGCGCGACCTAGTCAATAGCTATAGTTGAATTGATAGCATAAAAAACCTTTTAAAAATACTTACGTATATAGGTTAGGTTTGCAAAGTGGTAGGGCTTTTTCAAAGTTTCAAGTTGAAAATTTGTCCCGAAGCACCTGTTGGTGTGTTCCGTCAGCTGCACTTTAGAGCCAGTCGCATGTAGGTTTATCGTGTTTACAATTTTAGAACACGTGCTCATTTAACATCAGATGAGATTGTGGACAAACTCTAACACCTATAAAAGTAAAAACTACAGTAAAAAATACCAGCATTCTAAGTGATTGCTCCAACAGTATCGAAATTTATCAATCTCATTATATATACGCTAACATTCAGTTTTGTTTATGTCGATTTGTAAATTAACCTTTGACTACAATTTGTTAATAGACGATAGGGTCCAAGTTACAATACCCTAAGTCTTAGAAAGCGAACTAACTCTAGTACACCTGTGGGGACATATTGGCAGATACTAGCCAATATATTTCCAATCTCTGGATGGTAGATAGTCACTGAAGCACTAGGGAATGCTAGTTACCAGGCGATAAGAGACGATTATAGCATTTGACTGGATTACGTCTGTTATCCTGAAACTGAATAGTAGCACCATTAGATGTGTTGAGTTCCGAGACCTTATTTAACTTGTCTGTAGGTCTAACTATATACCGTTACGACTATTAAAAATGCTAGTTAGGCTTATGACATGGAATATGCAATTTACCCTTGCGTTCTCATCCGGCATTACATAATATTAATACAAATTTGACAATATATTCTATACATATAATCAGAATGTAAATCTAACGTGTCTACACTTTTTAGGTTTTTGTGAAAAAAAGTTGCAGGTATCTTGGAATAAGTTATAAAATACATTTTAATCATTTTTAGAAATGTATGTTTGTATGAACACGCATCACTGCTAAAATACTGAGTTCACGATAAAACCCCACCAAGAAAATCATAAAGAATATCCTTGAGTACCATTTAGTCTTAGTTTCATTAAAATCGGTTCATTGTATCAAAAGTTATCATAATTTGAATGGCGACGGGACCTGTACGAGAGAAAAGTAGATAAATAAATTCATTCATTCAATTCATCGTTCAGATTATTAGTCACTGTTTTTTTACACTAGGATCCACGCGGACGGAGTCGCGGGCACAATTAGTAATTAAATAAAGTTAAGTTATGACATTTCCTAAGAGGTGATCATTTTCAATTGTGTTTACTTGTGTAAATTTCTACGACGCCATTAAAAGGTAGATGCCAAGACGCTCTGCATTTAGTATCGTGCCTGTATCTAGCAAAGAAACGTTTACAAAACTCACGTTTTTAACCTTTTAACTAAAATATAAGACAGTATATCGCTGTGGAACCTCAGTTAGTTTTAACTCGAAATAAGAAAAAAGCAATAGAACACACAAATGGACAGGCGGATTTACAGTCGCCTAGAAAACGTGTGGCTTAGAAATAATTTCAAAATTATTTTGTAGAAATAAGAATATAAAATCTGTTGATAACTGACATCATGCTGTGTAATTGATGGTGTTATTAGCTTAATAGATAGTAAGATTCCTTCTTAATTTACATCTTTGATATAATATACAAATGTCACATGTTAACATAGTTTTGTTAGAGCATACGATTTGCATTCGAATAGTTTTATAAGTTAGAATCATTCGATGCGTTGTTAACACGTTCTTTTGTATGTTTTTACTGAATTATTTTAAGTTATACGATTTATGTTTGTATCGAATTTGAATGTCGTGCTGATAGATCAGTGATTGTGGTGATCAATTTTGTTTTTTGGACACATGATTTCAATAGACGAGAAAAAAACTAGTTAGTACATTATCTTCTATCGATCCATACATATAATAAGAATGTAAATCTGACGTGGTTGTACTTTTTAGATTTTAGTGAATAAAATTATTGCAGGTATTTTGAAATAGGTAATCACTTCAGATTTCATTTCAATCATTTTTAGAAATGTTTGTCCATCTATCTGTCTGTCTGCTGTTACTTTGAATACGCATCACTGCTAAAGTACTGCGTTCACGATAAAACGTCACCAAGAAAATATCCTCGAGTAACATTTAGTTTTGGTTTCATTAAAATCGGTTCACTCTATCAAAAGTTATTGTAATTTTAATGACGAAGTACGGGGGAAAAGTAGATTAGTAATGGACTTCATATATTCAGATGATTTTATTAGTCACGGTTTTTACATTAGGTTACACACGGGCGGAGTCACGGGCACAGCTAGTATTAATCTAAAAATAATATTCTTTTATAGCAGTGTTCGATAATTCTTGGAAAAGCTTTTTGTTGAACTTTGTATTCAGACCGTAAACTCCAGTTTTGACGGCTAAGGGTCACGTAAACTTGCGTGGTAGGTAGGTATGTGACACGTCGAAGAATTTCACTGTTTTTCGTCCTGTTTACGTGAGATTTGTACTCCCGTCACATAACCCTTTCGGATGGCCCGACAAAGGGTGCCTCTGGATCCAGAATGAATTATTCCACTAATGTACCCCCACACTGCGAGTCGAGTGTTAAATTCTGCTGTTATTATGCTGCCCTGGTTCTTACGAAATGCTTTGAGATTTTTAAAAAGGGGTTTTTGTAACTTTCGGTGAAGTTTTTTTTATTTATCAGTCTAGCCTGTTCCTGCGACTTCGTTTACATTTGATGTCCCTGTAAATAAAAGTAATCTTTCAATTGTAATTTTATTTTTAATGATTAGTTATTATATGAACACGGTGATTGTAGCCTAGATCCTTCTTTTGAATTCATTTTATTTTAAACTGAAATGTATGTGTATACTATGTATGTATATATGTATATATGTACAAATAATATATGGATAGGTAATGCGATTATACGATGTTGAAACAAAAACAAACGCACAACATAAATGAGGGTTGTAGTATCAAATGGACTCAACGAAGGTCCGTTTGTTCGAATTTTCGGAGCATGCATAAAAGACATAAATATGGAGGGAGAAAAAGGGATGGATAAGCGCTCACGCTTATAAACGTCAACACTAACAAATTTTAGCATGCTTGTAGCCTGTTCTTACTATCATAGCTTAATCAGCGCGGTTTTAGTTTATAATGACACTGAAAAAACAAATAAATTTATTTTGTGTACATATAAAATCAATTCACCAATACTGATATTATTTATAAACTGAACTGGACAATTTAATTAAGTACTATAGACGAACAGAAGTAATTTATATTCATATAAATCGAACGGAAATTATGTAGAAACGCAAGAATTAATGTTCCTCTAGGGAAATCTTTACCGAGCGATGTGTTATTTCCCACGCAAAGTTTTTGTGCCTACTCTTAGTATATTATTTTGAGTCATAACTTGTTTACTTCTCAGAATGGTATATATATATTGTATATACATTGAAAAGTAGAATAAGACAAAAATCGCTATACATATTTCACTAAACAAAAAAATAATTAATAATACAAACTAAAACAGACTATAATTTAGAGAGATAGAATTGTTTACGTTATGTATGTATAGTAAATATTACTACTTTAAATGTAAGTAGAAACATATTAAATAACAATAACATTTGACAAAATTGCTATAAATAAACCATTGAAATAAAAACAAAATAAAATAAGCGTTCAAGTGCGTTTTATAAATTAACATTTTTATTGAAGCGTAAAATTGACTTACAGTTTTGCGTCAGCAGTAAAATGTAATAACGTACGCGAGCCAGAACGCGGGGGAAGCCTAGTTGTAAATAATTACTCCGGAAGCCGACCATAACGCACCTCACTTAATATAAATCATCCACTTAACACTTTTTTTTTCACTGGAAAAAGCTGCGACAATATCATCTAAATATACCGGGAACGCATAAAAAGTTTAAAAGTTTATTTTCGTGTACGGCGATGAGAAAGTATGCGGCGCGACTTGAAGTACGGTCGGTGTCGAAGCAGTGGACGCCGCCCGTCCATCATACCGTTACCCGTCTCCCTCGTTCCCGTGTGAACGATAATCCTGTCTCGCTCTCCGCGAGCCATGCGTGAATAGTTCGAAATAATAAGGTTTATTTTTGAAATTGGAACCGTATTTAAATGAATACTGGAATAATATTGTACTAATAACTGTGCCCGCGACTTCGTCCACGTGGAACCTAATGTAAAGAACAGTGAGTAATAAAATCATCTGAATGTGTTAAGTCCATCTACTTATCTACTTTTCTCTCGTACTTAAGTCGCGTCGTCTTTAAAGAGGGAGACGAACTTCTTAGCCTTCCATGAATTCACCGTGCGGGTGCCGGGTCCATCGTGTGGCAGAGGGAGAAACTCAGAGCAGTTCCCAGGACTTGCGACCCAGGTGTAGGTTTAAGGAGGCCCCCTTTGAGATGCGCATCAACGCTCACCTTCACTGCTCGAGTTTCCCGCCCTGCCTAGCCAAATTTGGTAGGAACCTGTTAGTGCAGCCTTTGATACTCGTTCTAATATAGAACTTACTGCAGTTCTCGACAGGCCAAGGTCCTTCAGAAGGTTGTAGAGAGATTTTGCTGGTATACCTCTCGCTCCTACTTCTACCGCGTATAACTTAACCACATAGCCATTTTTACTTAGTTCATTTGTTAGTTCGTAATATTTATTTAATTTGATTGTGTGGTCTTTAGGAATATTGGTTTCCCACGGTACAGTAAGCTCTACTAGTATTATATGTTTTATGTGTCTAGAGAAGAGACTTTTGATAGACCGAACCGATTTACAGAAACAAAGACTGAATGTTACTCGAAGATATGTTTTATGAATTTCTTGGTAAGGTTTTATCATGAACACAGTACTTTAGCAGTGATGCGTGTCCAAACAAACAGACAGCCCGACAGACATTTCTAAAATTGATTAACATGTATTTTTTTACTTTCTTCTAGACACCTTCAACAATATTTTTCAGATAAATTTAAAAAGTACAAACATGTTATATTTATGCTCTTCTTATATGTATAGATGTTTATCGTCTCATTCTATCCTATCCTAACTGAACTTTATATTTAAGTCATTAAATTATTTATGTCTTTGAAGATTTTAATTGTTTAGTTTACTAATTACAATTTGCGAACAACTCATAATTTCAGAGGCACGTTATAAATAATGAAATTATAATCCATATTTGGTCAAATTCGATATGTGTACAATGAACGCCTAACATCGCAGTCAGGTATTTATTTCGCATACCTGTCAAAATCACAAAAACAAGTAGTTATGTTTGTACCGTGTAAGTTTAAAATAAATTCTGCAATATATATTTTCTAATTTTAGTGTTTTTTTTATTGATTGTTAAGTTTTAGAACGTCTATTAGTATGCGAGGTTGCCAAATAGATTTTAATATATGTTTTTAATCTATATCTATACATATAATAAAAATGAAGTGTCTGTATGTAATATCAAAATAACACCTTTTTACTGATTTGGTGTGAAAGTATACACGCTACTGATAACAAAAATGCAATTTTTAAAATTTTTGTCGGTCTGTCTGTCTGTTTGTTCCGGGCAATCTCCGAAACGGCTGGACCGATTTTAACAGGAATTTCACTGGGATGCAGCTAAAATTGCAGCGGGTTACTTAGGCTACTCTAATTTACACTAGCTGTTATCCGCGGCTTCGTCTGCAATGCTATCTCCAAAACGGTTGAACCGATTTCCACGGGACTTTCACTGGCAGATAGCTGATCTTATAAAAAGTTATTAAGACAATTTTAATTTATACTAGCTGTTAACCGTGGCTTTGCCCGTAGTGCTATCTCCAATACGGTTTGACCGATTTTCACGAGACTTTCACTGGCATATAACTGACTTTATAAAGAGTAATTTAAGTAATTTTAATTTATACTACCTGTTAACTATGGCTTCGTCAGCAATGCTATCTCCAAAACGGTTCGACCGATTATTGCGTGACTTTCACCGGCAGATAGCGGACATTATAGAAAGTAATTTAGTCTATTTCAATTTAGACTAGCTGTTAACCGTTGCTTCGCCTGCTGTGCTATCTCCCAAAACGGTTCGACCGATTTTCAGGAGATTTTCACTGGCAGATAGCTGACCTTATAAGAAGTAATTTAGGTTATTCTATTTTAGATTAGCTGTTACCCACGACTTCGTCCGCATGAAATTATGCAAAAATATGTTGTTCCCTATAAACATGTGCGTAAGACGTGCGTTGTACTGGACTCCAAGAATAATTATAATTTAAATTCGTATATGTGTATCTATGTATGTATTCTGAATTATATTGTCGTTTTGGCGGCTATTTTGTTTTATTTATCGCGCTTTCGTTTACATAACTCAGTAACCATGGTAACATATAAGAATATTGTATTGAGTTCAATGAGCACTATTTAAATTTACGGAGGTGGTAGAGCCACGCTGAAGATACTACTGGTTTCAGCATGAATGGGTCGGCTCGTCCGAGGTAGTACCACCCTCTCACAGAAAACCGACGTGAAGTAACAGTGTTTGCATTGTTGCGTTTCGTTCGGTCAGTGAGAGCGCCGGAGGCCCATCTCCTCCTCCCCCTCCTCCTTCCCCCACTCCTCTCTCCCCACAAACACAGGCTGGCAACGCACTTGCAACTCCCCAGGTGTTGCTAGTGTCTATAGACGGCGGTGATCACTTACATCAGGTGACCCGTCTGTTCGTTTGCTTCCTATAATATAAAAAAAAAATTAAAATATTAAAAACTGCTTAGACAGATATAGTTTTATACCTTGATTTATATTTATGCAAGATTTCAAGACGTCAGTTCATTCCTTGTTTATAATTGAACATTATAATTATTAATAGTAATTTTGAAGATAGAAGCTAGTGTTAAAATTAAAGTAAAATTTAAAATCAAATTTATAGGACCAGTTTCAACTAACGGTATAACGTATGTGCTCCAGTTTTTTTTTATCCTTTGTAGAATTATGAATATAAATTATGATATTTAACTTAAGCCACTTATCTATAAGAGTAATGGTACTCATGAATGAGAACTGTTAGCGAACTAACGTCAGCGTGTCTAATGTAGGCTGTCTTCTTAATTCTACTTTCTTGAGACGCTCTGGGGTAATTCGTAAATAGTTTTCCCTTCTGTTATTTGTTAACTCGTGCGCAATAATTTTATTATAAGATCTGAAATGCCACGAAAAATACGGACAAAAGTAAATTAAAAAAGAGTTTAGCCCAACAGGACCGATCAGAATTATTTTGGACATTATGCTATTGATTTATTATTATCAGTTGAGATATTTTGTAAGTAATTTTATACGTACGAGTGTCTTACATTGAACGCAGATACAATTTACGAAATGGTTCTCGCTCCATAAAAACGATTTTAACCCAAAACGACAATTAATTCAATCTCAGTATCACATTATACCTATATAAGTAATACTTTTATGTGCAAAAAAATATCTCTTGGGATGCAACGCGGCGTTAAATTCTCGTCTGTATTACTTGTTCGCTTGTTTTTGTGTTATACCTATCGACGATTTTTTCCTTTTTTTTTGTATAAATGACACGGGAAAGCTTTTTGTGTGACGTTCCTTATCGCAAAGATGGAGGACGAATAAGTTTCGCTGACGGTTTTGTAAACGTTGGTACATTCTTGTGTTCAAATTCTTGTGTCGATGTCTTCATTGTGCTATACCGCTTTTGGCAGAGATCTCAAATGTGTTACGGATAGAAGTAATTTCAATTGGTAAACAGAAGATAGTAATAAACTATTAAAATACTTTAGGATTTTTCCACGTCTTTGACGAATTTCACAGTGGAGTTATTTGAACTTGCAACATTACATTAACCATATATGACATGTTTAAAACTAATATAAGATAACACACCAACAATCAAAAAAATAATTTTCAAAATTTTAAATGCCATCTCTGCAAAAAAAAAATTGAATTTTGGTTTGTGGCTCTTTTATATTTAGTCAGGGATTTGTGGTTGAAAAGAAAATCAGCAACGTGAATCGAAAACACCATCGCAGCGTATTGCGCATTGTCTAAACTTGGTCTACCTTATCATTATACTGAACTAAATTTTTTTCTAGTCTAGAACAATGTCTGTTCTAGAATTAAATTGTCTTTGGTTTAATCATCATTTGCAGTCATATTGATAACTAGCTGTGCCTGCGAGTCCGTCCGCGTGGAACCTAATGTAAAAAACAGTGACTAATAAAGTCACCATTTGAATATATTAAGTTTATTTACTCATCTACTTTACTCTCGTACTTAAGTCGCGTCCTCATTAAAGTAACAATAACTTTTGATAGAGTGAACCGATTTTAATGAAACTAAGAGGCTAAGTGTCACTCGAGGATTTGCTTTGTGGTTTTTATGAGGTGAGATTTTACCGTGGACGCGGTACTTTAGCAGTGATACGTGTTCATACAAACAGACAGACAGACATTTCTAAAATTGATTGAAATGTATTTTATCACTTATTCCAAGACGCAACATTATTTTCACAATTTTTTTTTCGTACTGATTACGCTATTGGCCTAGCAAGGCCTTAACAGCTTCACCGGACTACTCACAAAAATCTAAAAAGTACAGTAACGACAGATTCACTTTCTTATTATATGTATAGATTGGGTATTGGGGGAATTGAGGGTAATTGGGTATGTACAGTTAGGTATACGAGGTGGTAGGTTGTCTATATCCCACTGGATACCTCACACATGATCGTATTCCCGGCCACACCAACTTTTTTTTAAATAGTCGCTTTTCGTGGTCAAGCAGTAAGATGAGATCAAACGCTAGGTATGTAATATGCAAAAAAAAAACGAGGCAGTCATAAGGACTGTCGACAGAAGTGAAAACTCAAAAAAGTGAAAACTGTGTTCTGTTTTAAATTATTTATAGTGCGAATGACAACATTAAAAATTTAGAATTTGTTTATTGAAGTTATTAACATTTGTGTGGTTTGCATATCTATTGACACTCAGAGCATTACATTTTTATAAAGTCTATTAATCAATCAAACATATGATAAGCTGCAAAATACAAATATTAGATGTACACAAGCCGCGCTAGCGCAATACGGCCGGTCACGGTTACTGGCATGTCATGACGCGAATTTATAAATTTATCTCCTGCCAAAAATACCGCTCAACCGGCTAAAGAAGTTATCACTTCAAATACGTTAAAATAACTATTTAAATTTGTTAAAATAAATATAAAAAATATTATAATAGTTGGAAAGGAGGATAACTGTCAAATAAACGTTTTTTTTAAATGATAACAGTTCGTACATTGAGTGTAACTGAATCGTGCTTATCTCTTGTATTATGATATTATATAATGAACCGATTTGTACAGAGAAATCAAACGTTATGCTTTATCTTTATTCTGGCGGAATAACGTCCTGAATGCCGGTACTTTTGTACTTGATTTTTATTATCAGTCGTGTAACGCTTGTGCGGCTTCTTTGACAGCGACTTACACTGATATATTATTTAAAAGAACAGAAGCACAATTATCTAATTCATTTATCTCCTATATAAATTTGTATACCATTAAATAAATGTGTCTCTGATTTTTTTGAATCTCAAGCTAATGTAAAATATAGTAGTTACTACTAATGATTAGTCCCTCTCATCGATACTTTCTGCCTCTGATACATAAATTTCCTAATGAGCATATAGTTGACTGTAGGATATAAATCTGTCTAAATATAATGACGTCATGTTCTTTGAACTATTGATAAACTACTGACATAATATAATTCAGAATTTATATTATACTAGCGGGCCCAGCAGACGTTGTCCCGCCCTGATTATAAAAAAAATCTTGACAAATTATATACCAAAACGTTCCTCATGAATCACTTTATCCAGTGGTGAAAACCGCTTCAAAATCCGTTCAGTAGTTTTTGCGTTTATCGCGAACAGACAGACAGACAGACGCGGTAGGAGACTTTGTTTTATACTATGTAACGATGAATGTTTCATGACCAGATTTCAGTAACAAGTGTTTTTTTTATTATTTCATATTTTAAATTTATGTTTCTTATATTTTTTATTACTTACAGTAATTTATAACAAAGCATTTTGAATGAGTCCCATACGTACTGTGTTATGTACTTATAATGATCATATATGGGAAAGGTCGAGTAAGCACGTATACTATAGTAAACTGTTTTCCTGGAATTGTTAAATCATTGTAAATGTTTTGCAGGGAAAATGCCTATAAAAAATAAATATAGATAAAACTTTTTTAAAATAAAAGTATTCCTGTATGTGGTAGTTTGTCCTTTTATGAAACTCACTGCCGCTCGTCGGTCCGCTCGCTCGGTCGCTGTCGCTCATCGCTCGCAGTGAGCCGCGCACGCACATCACAACGTATTACACGCACGGACGGACTCTGTGTTCGGATGAATTATTAAATATTAAAGTTGGCGATGCGCCGACTTGGTGTTTTGTTACCAGCATGTTTACCTTGCATAGCTTGAATAATAGATACTGATTGTTAATAACCCCCTTTTGTATCTTGAATTTATTCGTGGAGTTTCAAGGTGTTATTATATTTCATCCTTTTTATAAATAATTACGGTATGTATGTATGTTTCCAATTACTGGGCAAAGGCACGAATTAAATTGCAATGTCAGGCTACTACGTATTGGTAATTTTAAATGGTAATAAATCGATAATTCTTTATTTTACAACTATAATAATACTGGCCTTTGACTCGTGATTTTGCTTGCGTTCATGTGCATTTGAAGTATGAAACGAAAACACTATTCCTATAATCCTTTTTTATATAACAGACAACGTGTATGCAAACTTTCATTATGATCGATGGAGTTGTTAAGACGTGAAATTGTAATAAACAAACTCACACTCTACTCTGTAATATTTGTAAGGATTGAGAGGAATTACCTCATATTTTCGGCTGATTTTAAAGCGATCGGTGCCAAAGCCTACCGCTTACCCCATTTTTTGATCATATGTGTAAATTGAACGGCAATCATTCAGGATGAAATCTATGAAGCATACTCAGCCTTATCTTATCCTTAACTCAGCTTAAACTTCGCTAAGTAGTTACTGAGCTCACTCTTAGGTTTCGAATTTATAGTCTAATTATCCTAAGCTTGTGATTAGCTTTGTATCAATAGCGCGTCAAGTCTGTAAAATATCTACAATTGAAAAAAAAATTGAACCATGTGGGTTGAAAGGATATTTAATTTTTTTTTTAAATAAGTTAACCGAAAATGAAACAAACAATGGAAGCGTTCCTGACATTTCTCTAGTGAAGGATCAAGCCAATGACAATCAAGTAATAATAATAATCAAAGAAGTATAGAAATGCCACTGTTAGATATATTATTATTTTGTCTCTTTTTATTCGCTTAAGTAATACTCAAGTTTTTCGTAAGTCGTTGAATTTGATGACTTGAACTTGGGTTAGCACAAGCTAAATTAATGCTAAGCTTGAGATTATAAATTTCAATTGTGGACTTACGGCTGAGATAAGTCTGAGTGTGCTCTATTATTTTTATAACAACGGCAGTCGTTGCTATCATGCCGACCTGCTCATTTGCCTCCTCACGCCTCGTTTCAAGGACCCCATGTCATAAGAGGAAGGGAACATTGGCTGGGAGGCAATTCCACATCTTCACAGTACGACAAAGATAAGAATTTTCGAACTTCTTCGTTCTTGTCACGATGGTTGCTACTGTGAATCTGTGGAGACGCGTACCCGCCCGTGTAGTTCTGTGGTGGAAAGGAGAAGATGGGATGAGGTTAAACAATTCTTCAGAACACTTCACTCGCCATGGTA
The DNA here is from genome assembly GCA_036509395.1 of Antheraea yamamai. Taxonomy (NCBI): domain Eukaryota; kingdom Metazoa; phylum Arthropoda; class Insecta; order Lepidoptera; family Saturniidae; genus Antheraea; species Antheraea yamamai. The sequence continues at coordinate 15,788,265 of AP028437.1, read as the reverse complement.
CAGACGATAAAACAGTTCAGTGAGGCAATGTCTCTTCGTAACTGTAGCGGTTCAAGGTTGTTGGTAATGTCTACATCATTACGGACAGCCTATCTCTGCAACCTGCCTAGAGCCTCAAGGAGGTATTGGGCGGAACCATCCCAGAGATGCGAACAGTATTCCATACACGGCCTAACTTGTGTCTTATAGAGAAGGTATAGTTGGCCGGGCGTGATAAACCGTCTCACTCTATTAAGAATGTCCAAACTCTTAGATGTTGCAGAGATAACACTCCCAATGTGGTCCTTGAGGTTGAGGTCGCTTCGGATGTTGATCCCTAGGATGCTTAGGCTGTCACGTTCTGCAAGTGAGTCGTTCTGAAGAGTGAGAAGAGGAGAAAACGCGGTTTTTTTACAAGAAAACACGCAAACCCATGTTTTCTTGGCATTGAACTCAATCAAGTTACTTGCTCCCCATAGAGATATGAGTTCCAAGGACTGGTTGAGCTCACTGACAAGTCCAGCCCGCATTCTCTCAGTTTCAGCACGACTAGCCGTGGGTCTGCTACAAAATCCACCATGAACCGTGCTGTCGTCAGCATAACAATGAATGCAACCAGAGGCTAACATATCATTAATATGCATTGGAAACAGGACAGGACAAGATAATTAGAAATCAGGACATTCTCTTAATAATCTAACATACTAGTAAATTACTTTGAGGTAAACAATTGAATTAAACCTCTAAAACTATTAAACGCATCAGAAAGCCGCATAGAAATACCACGATTTCGTCCTAGATACATATATTTTTTAAATAATCTCAATGTCTAGACGGATTAAATTTATTCCAGTATTTGTTATACAATGACCGGACACTAAATCAGATACCGGGTTGTCTAAATCAGAGAGATAATATTGATACCATTATTGCCTGAATGATTTCGTAATATTTGTTTGTAGAACTTTCCTTACTGAATTGTTTATATTGATTAAAGGCCATATTTTTAAACAACGAGACGATGCACATAATCACATATATTAATACGTGAAGCAAAATTTTGTATCCCTTTTTAAGAAAACTGCGTGAACGGATGAATGTGAAATTTGGCATAGTTAAAGTTTATATGGAGGAGAAGTGCAGAAAGCAATTTATTTTATATAAAATGCATTATAAGTACATTAAATTAATTAAAATATGCATTACTCACACTACTGCTCCAATTTTAAGCAACATATACATACATGTAAATAAAAAAGACATTTTGACATCCGTCAATAACGGACTTTTTTGTTTTTTTTTAACTTTATTTTTGGCAACCAATCTTTTAGATTATTACTGCCATTGTCGAATAGTTAATAGTATTACAAGTTCTTCTTCTATTCCATTTTCGGCAACCAGTCTTCTAGCAGACCATTACCGCCATTGCCAAGTGAGTATCGATATTACAAGTTTCTTGATATAATTTCAATGAATGCCATTGTCGAGTAATTATATATAGACAGCGCTATTTATATAGATATAAATATAGACAGCGGCGACCAGCGATGGATAGTATGTCTTTCGTCGGTGGTCGCCATTGTTTTTGGATTGTACTGTGCTTACCATCAGGCACAGTACAGTCACTTAAAAAAAAAAAAAAAAATTAATAGTATTTCAAGTTCTTCTTCTATTCCATTTTGGCAACCAGTCTTCTAGTAGACTATTACTGCCATTGTCAAGTGAGTATAAATATTACAAGTTTCTTGATATAATTTCAATGAACTAACAAGATGGTGGCCATCTTGTTAGAACCTTCCATGGAATTTTTGTGGCATCTCAGAATTCATGCTCCGTGGCATTATTTTCCATTCACTTCACTTATGCACAATAAACAAACTATATCACATAAAACACCACCAATTTTACACAATATAGAGTCAAGTAACACAAGATTATGAATGAAAAATAAAATCTACTACATGACAGACCAAGATCCCGCCAAAAACTCCAATAACGGACTTCAAAAAAGTAGTAATAATATTCGTCCAATAGGACAGGCGAAGGAATTAATCCATACTGCCAAACTTCAAAAAAGGTTGCGAAGGAGGTTGCTATGCTCGACTGTATGTATTTTTTTTTACTCTTACGTTCCAATTACCCTTTTTTATTCTACATTCAACAATGATATTATAACATATCTTATATATTAACACGTGAAGCCAAACTTTTTTGCGAAAAAAGCGACTTCCAATACATCTCTAGGTAGCACACATATTCATATGTTTTATTTAATCTATATATTAATACGTGAAGCCAAATCTTTGTATCCCTTTTTGAAAGAAATACGCGAACGGATCACCGTGAAATTTGGCATAGTTAAAGTTTATATGGAGGAGAAGTGCAGAAAGCTATTTATTTTATATAAAATGCATTATAAGTACATTAAATTAATTAAAATATACATTACTCACACTACTGCTTGAATTTTACACAACATATACATACATGTAAATGAAAAAGACATTTTGACATCCGTCATTGTACTGTTACGTTCCAATTACCTATTCAATATTTTTAACATGACTAACGCTGCATGCCCTACATGCCCTTTGAAATCAACTGGTCAAATTGTAGGTTAATTTTATAATAATATAATATGTAAATTGATAATATACATTAATAGTTCTTTGATAAATAATTTATCTTTAGTAAATTTATGGAACCACTGAAATAATCATTATTCTCTTAGTCTTATTGAATGTCAACATTTTTAGGTGACAGGACTGCTTTCACTTCTTTTCTTTTTGCTTCATGTTATCATAAGAGTAAAGCAATTCAAATTCCAGTTCAATTTTCATTTAGACATAGATTTTTTTTATGTTTATATAATTAAAAAAAAAGTGCCAAATAACTGAGTAGCCATGATGAAAAACCTTGATTATAGAAGTTATAACCTTTGCCAAAAGAACCCTAATAAAGTTCAAAATTTAAAGAATCATCGGATGTCAACCACTGGGCGCTCACTAGTATAGTATAAAAAGCCCTCGTTCTCGACTGAAACGCGACCATCAAATCCTTAGTGAAAATACCATCATTGCGATGATGCATTTCGTCGTATTGTGTTTATCTCGCATAATATTTGCGAGTGTTATTCTATATTTAAGTATGTTTATAGGTATAGTAGACAAGCTGTGCCCGCAACTCAGTCCATGTAGAACCTATAGTAAAAAAAACAGTAACTAAAATCATCAAGCCCATTTACTTATCTACTTTTCTGTCGTACTTAAGTAGCATCGTTATTAAAACTATAATAACTTTTGATAGAGTGAATTCATTTTAATGAAATCAAAACTAAATGTTACTCGAGGATATGCTTTTTGATATTCTTGGTGAAGTTTTATCGTGATCGCAGTACTTTCGCAGTGATGGGTGTTCAAACAAACAGACAGACAGAGAAAATTTCTAAAAATGATTGAAATGTAATTAAACCTATTCTAAAACAACTGGAACAATTTTTTTTTCACGCAAATCTAAAAAGTACAGACTCGTTAGATATAAGTACATTCTTATTATATGTATAGACATTGGTATGTAGATGCAGATTAGAAATAGCTACGTTTAGGTTTATATGAAGGTCACATGATTACATTATGTTGTATGTTTATGATATTGTAATCCTCGTTAGGTCCGCGAAATGCACAGTTACGTGCATAAACTACACACGAACGCGACCGCAGCGACAAATTTCTATGTAATACGAATAATATTACAATTTGCTCGATGAATAATTCAAATATGGCGGTTCAGTTCGACGGTGTCTGTTCGATTATATTCCACATTCAAATAAATCGGTGTCTGCGCTCGGGGTTGCTAGATTGCGTTAGCCAAAATCGCCTTACCATAGTTTTACAAGTGAAAACTTCTTTAAGCATGTTGAACGGTATTTATAGGCACTAGATAAATTAAATAATTTTACGCGGCTTGCGTCATGACTAGTGACGCATAGTATAAGAGACTGTGTACATGTAATGTTGATATTTTGTATTGAGATTGTGCAGTCCATCTTATGTTTGATGAATTATTATTAGGAGTGCCAATAGATGTGAAAAAAAGACTAATCCTAATAAAGTTTACAAATTATGAAATTTAAATAATTCACACTATAATTAATTTAAAAAATCAAAAGAGAACACAGTTAAAATTACATTGTTTGTGTTTTCGCTTCTGTCAGAAGTCCTTATGACTGCCTCGACATTTTTTTAAGATGTCAAATTTTAATAAAATAAAACCTTTTTTTGATATCATAAATTTACAATATATCTTGTGTTTACGTTTTAATTTCACGTACTTTTACACTCTAATCTGTTAATTTGTAGTCGTCTGTCAATATTAACTGCTTACAAGATAAAGATAGACAATGATTATATTTTCGGATCTTTGATTATAATTAAACCGATATTAGGATATGGCAAATCATAATTTAAATTATAAACGGTGTATCCAAAAACTTGATCAGTATTTTTAGTACTTATTATTAATAACATAATAAAAGAGTTATATGATGTTTTTTTTTATACTGTCACAAGGTTTTTTAAATAATTATAAAGACAAGAAATGAATGCAGACATCATTTATACAATACATATATACAATAAAACTTTAAAATGGAACTAATAACTTAATCCATTTTGTCGAATTTATACAAGAGTTGTTAATAAAAAATCTAAAAGACTTGTTCATTTATAGATAGTCTGGCAACACAAAATACATTTATTGGATTAAAAACTGCAGTAATTTTCATAATAGTCGCGCTACGATGTAACGAGTGGCGATTTCTGGGTTAATTTCCGCGTTTAGGATTACATATGTGACAGGATTACATTACGAAGGTAATGAGATGCATTATATTATATTATAGTATTGATGTCAATGTTGTTTGTCACGCAGAGATGTGGTCGAATAACCGCCGCAAGAAACTCCTCGGTTTCGAACTGGTTTCACATCAAATCAACTACTTGTTCGGAGTGTGTATTATATTATATATTTCATCCATGGATTTTTTTTTTGCTATTAATCTTCAGGGTTATTACTGCTGTTGTCGAGTAGGTTACAATTGCAAGTTTCTTTTGATAATTCCAATATTCTAACAAAATGATGGTTCCCTTGTTAGAACTTTCCATGGAGTTTTTCTGGTATCTCAGAATTCATGGTCCGTGGTATTATTTCCCATCCACTTCACTTGTGCAGAATAACCGAACTATATTACGGTGGTGTTTGACCACCAATCTTACAAAATATAGAACCAAATAACACACAAGATTATGAATAAAATATTGTTATAAAAATGAATATCGATTAGTATTTTCATATTGGGTAAGTGATTACTAATCATTTTTATAAAGTTTTATATTAAAAGTACTTCTTATGATTGGTCGAGATACTTACTTTCAATCTTCGACGATCAATCATAAGCAAATGTTATAAATAACTAAATATTACCTACCATTTTTGTTTTATATTGGGTAAATAGAAACTAATCAATTTTATAAAGTTTTATATTAAAAATATTTCTTATGAAGATTGGTCGAGATATTTTCATACTGTCAATCTACTACGACCAAGCACTACTACGATAAGCAATTAAATTGGTGGGGATGAAACTATAACAGCGCACATTCAGGGATATGTCGGGCATTCGTTATTCAGGATCTAGTATAAAAACATGTGATATATCGCCTTTAGGCGGTCTAAATTAAATGGTACTGTAATAAATCTGATAGTTAATACTACATAAAGTGTTTTTGCGTTTAAAGTCCCTACTAATGGTTGATGAACTAACACGGTACACAATATAAAATCCACTTCATGACAGAATAATATTCCGCCAAAAACACAATATTAATGATCCCAAATATTTCAATTAAAATAAAACGTTGACACTGGCAAATTCTTCCGCGACGCTACTTCAAAATAGAAAAGTTACTCGCATATCAAGTGCCGACCACGTAAAATTATAAATAAAAATACAACGATACATTACAGTTAACCATAGTTAACTGTGTATATACACTGCTACTTCTTGCACCAAGGCACACATCGTACGTAATGGGTTTCAATGATTGTTATTGTTTGCCCTTGTGGAGTTGGCGCCACCCTCGAAACACACCTGCGCATACTAAGACGGACAATTCCTATACACTGTTAATTAGAGGTGCACCTATGAATTTATAAGTTATGTGTTTATTTATACGAATCTGTGACACGAATAGGAATAGTTGATATTTTTATATGTATACTATATTAAAATGCCCGCGCGCGACGATGTCATAAACGTACATTGACCTTTACACATAGAGAATTTGATATATGCATTTGCTGAATGTCTCTTACATTTGGAAATAGGTAGTCGGCTTTTTATTTTCAATAGGTATTTGATACCATCGTTAAATATTATAGTGGACGCTACTTTGCACTTCCGTCTGGAATTGATTGACCACTACTACGTCTAACTGCAATAAAAAGCGAACCTTAGAGTACGTCGTCATCTAATGTTGATGGGGAGAGTGAATGCGAAAAACTATAGGGGCAAATCGATTAATCTGCAAATAAGCTAGGAAATGTGCACATTTACAGTTTTAGAATTTTTTACAAAAACTTACTTAATTTTTTTTTCTAATTTATCATTATTCGTCTTAATTGCTTAATGCTTATACAAAAATATAATGCTATATTTCTAAATCGGGACCTCAGTCCAGTATTACGCAGTGGTAGGAAAGCATAATTGTTCACAACATAGTGTATGTATATATTGATTGTAATTGTCTCGCTCCCATATCTAACTCGGATTCCAAGCTAAAAAACCTGATTTGTATTTTTATTGTTGACGTGATAACGTTTTATAAATCTATGAACGCCGGCTGCACGCACGAAAAAGTGTCACGTTCCGCCTGAGCGCACGGTGCAAGCGAGAGCGCGGAACAAGCGGTAGAGAGGCGCGATGGGCCTAAGCGTTCGGCTTGTACGCATGTGTCTCTCTTCCACTCCATCGGCCAATACGTCCGAGTCGTTATCACGTTAAATTATCGTCCATAAACCAACTTTACAGACAACCAATTTTTAATCCCTACTATTTCTTATCGTTGCTACTTAAAACTTATCCTAATGTAACATGTAACTTATCCTAATGATTTTAAATTAGAATGTAAAGAAAGCATTCTATTTATTTACATCTAGGTATACATTTTATATTAATTGGTCTCTGTAAAAAATATAATTAAATGCAGCCTAGACCTTTTCTCTATTAATCTAAAAAGTATATTCAAATTGATTCAGTATAATTCAAATTGTTAATTACGAAAATAATGTTAAGCTATATAAGCGTGTTATTTACCATTTATCACTTTATTGAAATGAAAACTTCTGTCGTCGCGTTGAGTGATTTTTGGTAGGGGAAAAACTTATCGGTTCGCGTCACAGATGCCGTCGACATGCTCGTGACGTACTGCTTAAGTCAGACTAGCGACGCGCTACTATAGCGGCCTGTGTACATGTAATATTGATTTTTTGTATTAAGCTTGTGTAACTCATCATATGTTTGATTAACTAATAAACTGTATAAAAATGTATATAATTATTACTCCGAGTGTCAATAGATGTGAAAAACGAATGTTAATAACTTCAATTAAAAAATTATGAAATTTAAATAATTCAGACTATAAGTGATTTAAAATTGCAAATAAGAACACGGTTATTCCATTGTTTTGAGTTTACACTTCTGTCTGCAGTCTTTATGACTGCCTTAACTTTTTTTTAATACATTCAATGTACCCACCCTGGAGGCTTAAAAGAAAATGGACAATATTAGTTTGAATATAGCTCTACAGAAATATCGTTTCTGTTTCTATTTGGCAAGATGATTAGATTCCCAGTAAGAAATGTGATATTTTTCATACTCGATAAGTTCCGGGGCTGCGCCGCGTCGATTCAGTCCCGCCCCCACTCGCCTCTTCATTACAACAATAAAAGCCCAGGTTCATTCAATAAAACACCATGTTTTGTGTCCGCCGTCCGCCCCCAACTATATTTATAATCTGTATGTTGTCATAATATTTAATTACGAAGGAAGTTTTATTTGGAGATATACGAATAATATGTATAATTTGTATGAAATATTCTGGTCCCGTTCAGTTTTTATTCAACGCGTGGAAATATTAAATCTTTATCTATGAAATTTATATTTATTATAAACAGTTTTCTGTTTAAAAAACGGTAAGTTTAATGCAATTAAAACGTTACCAGTGAGTGATTAATAACATTGTTATATTCCAATTGAAATGCAAGATATTTTTATTCAATTAATGCAAATGATCGAAACAAAAATTTCATTTGTACGATATTTTATAGTAATATATGATGAAATATAAGAAAATTTCTACAAAGATATCAAACATTTATATTCATTTAGTAAAGTAAAAGGTAAAGCATTTCATTTTGTTAGTTTTTTCGATTTAAGAAGGTGAGCTTTTAAGCGAAGTTCGAATTGTCCAAACAGTACAAGTTTGTAGTTTTAACACTTTACACATTAGATTCTATATCTTGGCCACGAGCGTCGCACTGATAAGTAACACTTATCTAAGAATAGTCATAGGGTAATACGAACGATGCTACGGCATCGGGCATCACCTATAATATATCATCAGCATCATCAGCCTATAGGAGACTCACTGCATAACCACCAGACCAGTTCACGGCGTATTGGGGATTTGAAACTCTGAGAAATCCACAGTTCTGTTTTCTTAGTACTACAAGAACATTTGTCAGGTTCAGGTTTTCCTTCACCGTCAGCCGGTAGTGTTATCAATTCAAATTAGTAAATGCACGCAAATTCCTAAAAATTCATTAGTACTTGCCAGAATTCGAACCTACGGACATCAGAATGACATTCCATCGGCCAAATCACTACACCGCCATGGTTTAAGGTTTGCCTTGGTTAATATTTAATAGTTTTAATACAATATTGGAATAAAATATATGCTAGCTGAAAATACAATAAACCGTCTGCGTAAAAATTAAAATCCAAACATTGATATAAATTCCTCTATAATAATAAGTTTGGTAAATTCGGAACGCCAAAATGAGATCTAGTGACACCTAAAAAATTGATAGAACTGCCTGTACCTTTACTGCACCAACTGTGCTATGAATTTGGAACATATTTTGCAGTATGTTTAGAACAATTTAGCCGTATGTTACGGTTTTTGTTATTATTTTAGTATAATTTTGTTTATTACTCGCACGGTATATTTCCATATATGTAGGTAGGTACAGCGTGGAATTTACTAGGAAACGTGTACCTATATCCTTTTACTTCTTGTAAATAAAGACGATGCCGAACCTAGAATAGGTTCCTTCGCGAATCATTTATTACATATTATGTCAACTATTAAGAAGTAAAACTGCAAATACAGAAATTCAATTATATTATTACTAAAAAGGTGTAGATAAGTTACCTACATGATATTTTGACAAAACAAATGGCAGGATAACGCACACATACTTAAAGTAATATTGAAAAGCTACACTGTCTTAGATAAGCAGACGGGGAAGTAAGATGGCATATTCTAAATATCGGTGGTGAAACAGGAATAGTTATATGTTGCTTAGATACGGGCGGATTGACGGGGCGGCCGTCAAAAATAAGTTAGTTAGCCAAGTTTTAAGAAGGCGCTGTCGAAGCGCTTATGACGTATCTACAGTTTTATAGTTATAATATCATTGGAGAACTCTCGTAATTAAAATACCATTATTTGAGAATGCGGCGGGGTAGGATTTTGTATTATGTATGCGTTTATGTTGCAATAGACGGCTCTCAAATTATGTTTGATGTCTCTTGATTACAAATTAAAAAGATTTTTAATTAATTATAGTAAAATTATAACGACTAATCACTATTACAATAGTTAAAGATGGTGTAAAATAATACGTCAATAGTTACCTATCATGTGATACTAATTACCTTATAGATAATGGATTATGGATGTCAACGAACCCATTGCTAGGAGAAAAACTTCGAAAAGGCTAAATCATACAATATTGTCGCAAATAGATTTAAATAAATCTAAGAATGATTAAAGGTATAACTAAGTTACCTAACAACACAATATTAATATACAACTTTTATTAACGCTTAATAAGTTACTTTTTCGTATGTGCTTGCATTAGTATTGCAAGTCAACTCATGAGAGATTATTACTCATTTGTATGACATAGCCAGACACGTTTTGTAGAGAGGTATATATCTATCATATGCCTACTAGAAAAGATAATGAAAATATAGAAACTTTCTCTATTGTATTAGTTTTGCAGGACAACAGTTATGGGTTTCTAATTTTTGCTTATTCTTCAAAAAAGACCAATTAATTTTTTGAAAATAAACCCTTTTCTATAGAATTAACAATAATATCATCCCTAAATGGATCCTTCTTCCTCTCAATACGAGAAGATCTCATATTCCCGACGGTGGGAAAAGAAATATACTAAACAAACCCGTAAACACTTTGCCGACTAAGAAATTAAAATTTTTGTCAGTTCGAAAAATATTGTCATCACTATTTAAAAACTTTGAAATGGTAATTGCCAATTTATTCCTCTGCAAAGAACGTCGGAACACGATCGTGATAATAAAAAAACACAATCCGTAAACATGTAAGTACCTAGTGGTAAAATATTTATGTTACTAGACAAAATAAAAGTAAATACAAAATCTTTATAACCGGTACATACAGGGCTAAAAACAAAAACACGCGTGGGCGAGAAACCGCACAGGCGCGTCGCCTCGTCCAAATAAATACTCAGCCGTGTGTCTTGCTCAATAAATAATATCGTATAGTCCAATAGCCATTAAGACACAGTTTTTGCTGTAGTTTTATCAAGAGATCGTTGGACGCTTTTTTATACTTTACAGGTTTTAGCGTCTGACCACAATCACATCTGATGTTAAATAACGACGTGGTCTAAGATAGTAAACACGCTACACCTAGAAGGGGCTGGCTCTCAAATGCAGCTACCGGAACACACCAACCGGTGCTTGGCGACAGGTTTTTTATTGAGGATGGTAGCCAGATGGACTTCGAAAAAGTCCTACCACCATGTTGCGGTTCCATCACGATGTTTCCCTTCACCACGCGCTCCGATTCAGCTGCTAGGATTCGAACCTACGTCATCGACGCGGTGACCGAACAAGCTATCGACTAAGTCGTCATCGCTTTTTAACTTTTCTGTTATTAAAATAGAATCAAGTCCAGATGTTGTGAGTTAGCATTTAGATACACTCCCAAACCAGTCTCACCTACGCTCTGTATTTATTGACAACCTACTAATAGGGCTGCGCGTTATTACAGCTAATAATCTATACATTGCATTAAATTGTACGCAATGTATAATAAATAATTGAAGACATTATTATCCTGCTGTTGGTTATACGTTGTCCGTTATTGATAATGTCAATGATCCGTCGGTATACAAACTAACACACGTGTTATGTAAAAACTAATATGTGTGAAACAGATAGTGCTTCACGTTTCTCACACTCAAAGTCTCGATGCGGAACAACAAATATTCGATATCATATAACGGTTACAAATTGTAAATCAGCAATTTACTGGACAGCAGAATAATTGATAACTGCTTATAACAATAATTATTTTTAAACAACACAACAGCGTAATTGATTATATATAATAACTCTTGTGGCCATCTAAAACTGTAAGCGAAATAATCATAACTCCGAGGACTACTCGGCTGTCGTTTCACATTGAGTTCTCACAGTGATTCTAAGATTATGATTATCTTGACGCAGTTATAACACGTTAACAGGGTAATGTCTAGATGTCTATATTACTATCTATGAAAATCTTTCAAAGAACAGATTTAAAAAGAACTTTCCGATTGCCTGATGCGAGACCTTCGAATATTGATTATGCACCAATGAACTTTTATGACTGAGCACGCCATTAAACGAAGAGTTTACACCATCTACACTGCAGGCTTTTCTGTCTCCTGTTCCCGTAACACAATTAGAGAATCATTCATTGTATAGCGATGACTTTTATTCGACATCGAATGATTATTTTGAAAACACTGTATAACCTTAAAAGATTATTTATTAATATATATTTTCAAAATTACTTGAATCGAAATGATAAAAACCAATGAAAATATATAGGGCGATTGGAACATTTGACAAGAGTAGCGTTTGTATGAGATTGTTATTGTTCAGTTAATTGGATTATATTTAGCAAGTAGTCGTTAAAATGTAGATTTACAAATATGTAAGTCATTTCATTAACATAGTTTGTATATTTATGTCGAAATTGCCATAATATTATTAAAATAAGTAAAGTTAACTACATAAACGATGTCTTCCAAATTTATTGCTTAAAAGTTCAAGTAGCTTATAAATATAAGAAAATTTACATTATTTTCTAAATAACTTTATCTTAAGTATCAATCGAATTGTATATTTATTTTATATCAGAAAAGAGTCCAACGCTATCTAAGAAACTCGACGAAATTCAATAGATATTTATGCGGTAAACGTAATATTGTAGTGGCGTGTGAATCGACCTTATTATGCAGAACGGGATCGTTTTGCTTTGTGAATTCGTGCAAGTTTTTTGTAGGACCGTCATAGTGTCTGAGCGTGTAGGATAGGAAAATGATTAGTATATAATCAGTTGGTCATGGTAGATAGTTGGACTTTACTTAGGTAGGAACATAAGTAGGTACTTATGTTAATTTTCCAAGCTATCAGATAATCAAAGTATTCGAAGCCCGTAGTACTTAAATTTTATTGAATTTAGATTTCAAAAGAACTGTCTGACATAAAAGTTTGCTTTGAACCTGAAGTAGTAATCTCAAGTTTGTTGATGAAGATATAATATCTAATAATAAAAGTGTATTACTGTAGATCCGATGGTGTAAAATTACTAAAGATAATAATGCATATTCATGTATGTAATTATGGTAAGGTATTTTGGTAAGGCAGTAAAAGTCAGAAAACGGCTAACGACATGTAGCGTAATACAGTATGTAGGACGCATCCGCACCGACGGACACACTACGTATTTACCTGTTAATTAAATATATTTTATTATCTATATGAATATAATGATACAGGTCTGTCGTTACGCCCGGCAGCCGTTATCCCGTCCTGATAATAAAAAAACCTTGACATATTATATGTTTAATTAAACCTTTGTCGTGAATCACTTTATCTGCTGGTGAAAATCGCATGAAAATCCGTTCCGTAATTTTTGAGTTTGTCACGAACAGATAGACAGACAGACAGACATGGCAAAGGACTTTGTTTATAATATGTTTTATAATATGTAGGGATAGAGTTTATGCATATACAGTATAATCTATGGTGATCGTAGGTAGTGCTGTACAAGGATGGCAGGTTTTGGCGGGATCTTGGAAGTCATGTAGTTTTTATATTTTATTCATAATCTTGTTACATTTGCCTCTATATTTTGTAATATTGTTGTTGTTTTAAATAGTATATTTTGGTTATTGTGCACAAGTGAAGTGGATGGGAAATAATAACACGGAGCACATATTCTGAGATGCCACAAAAACTCCGTGGAAAGTTTTAACAAGAGGGCCACCATCTTGTTAGAACATTGAAATGATCGCAACAAACTTGTAATATCATTACCTACTCGATAATGGCAGTAATAATCTACTAGAAGATTTGTTGCCAAAAATAAAATAAGTAAAGACAATGCGCGGGAAATTTGAATGACGTGTATGAGCTATAATTACACATATTGGTGGCGCGTCCGACGCGCTACCGAATAAGCATGTGCCATAGGAAGGGGTAATTGAGCGGGGCTGGAAAAGTGGCGCGATCTGATCACAATAATGCGGGAATTTCAAATATATATAAAGCGGCGCAACCACATATTTGTACCTGAATTTGTGTTCTGTACAACCATCTTCAAAGCAGTCATAGAGTTTGGCTAGGACTGTACTTGTAAATATATTTCTTATGAAAATGAGACACTTTCACAGACGAAACACATACATTATAAATTATCGGTTTACCATTAAGAATGCCAACTCGCTTTACATATATAAAACACTATTCCCACGATCCGATTTCGCGGACCGCATATGTTTTAGCAAAGACAAATCAATTCTAATGTGTTAGTATGCAACGCCTCGCCGCGCCGGTTTCTTGGTAAAGCTTCTGTTAATATTTATCTATTTGGCTACCGTAGTATAATTGCAAATCAGTCGCCAAACCTTTAGGAAAGGATGCACCCACATCGCTACATATTAAAGGCAAAGTTTTTCTGTCTGTCTGTCCGTTAGTGCGCTTACAACATAGATAGTAATGAAGCGATTTATATGATTCTTTATTTTAAAGCGCTATTGAATTGCCTAGATAATTTTTAGTATATGTTTTTTTTATAGAGTAGGTAATTATATGCAACAAACTAAAAGGTTAAAAGTGAATTAAGATGACATTTTATAATGATCACCATTTTGTACCAATATTTTATTAAAACCATCAATATTAACCGAGATAAAGCTTTGGTCATTGGTGTAGTGATTTAGCTGATGGAATATTATTCCGATGTCCGCAGGTTCGAATCCCGGCATGTACCAACGATTTTTTCGGAGTTAGCTTACATTTACCAATTTAAACAGGTAACATTATCGGCTGACGTTGAAGGAAAACCTCGTGAGGATACCTGAACCTAAGAAATGTTCTTGTGGTACTACTGTATGCGGGAAAACATAGAAATGTGTATTTCTCAGAGTTTGAAATCACTAATGCGTCGTGGGTTGGCGCGGTGATGATACCCATACCTTCCTCTGGGAAGAGGTCTATTGCCCTGCCGTATGGGTCTCTGATGATGATGATAAGATAAAGCTACATAAAATTGTTTGGAATAGAAGTTGCTAAAAAATTTGGCGTACTAACCATTTGTCTAATTTTTATAATTAGATAAATGGTAGTGACCATTTTTTTGCTCTTCGTGTAAGCGGAATCGCAAACATAACTTATACTAACATAATTACCAACTAATATTCTCCCAAATTTTATCAGTTACTAGTATATTAATTAAAAAAAGACTAATAGGAATTTAATGGGAGATATTTTTTTACAGATTTATCAATGGTTACCACCATCTCCAAACATAATAATCTAAAGTCTGTCTCATCTTAAAATTGAATTTTATTATATTTTGCAATTTAAAACAATGACGTTATAGTTAATATGCATTATGTATCTAATTGTGTTAATAATTTAAGAGTACATTTTCTTTGGTATGTTTTTATTATAAATATAGTGTAAAAATGAACATAATAAATAATAACTATATTCCTTGATTAAATATTCGCGTTCCGGCAGCTGCACTTGAAGGCTATTATTACCCACATTATACCCGTAATGTGTTACCGTCTTCCGTCGCATTTAAGATTGTGCTCAGTCTATAGCTTAGATTACAGTAAAAAAGTCTTGTTAATCTGGCTTAGGTAGGTACTCGCAATTTTTTTTACGTTGATTACTAGCTGATGGATTCATATTCAATGTTAATTTAAATATTATTACATATTATATATTTATTATATTGATTTTTTCTTAGCGTTTGATCCTTATTAAAAGTCAAACTTCATGTTACTCTATATTTCAGTTTATACTTTTTAATGTACCAATTAAATTATGGATAGTGTGAAACGGACTCTATAAATTTAGATATTGTTGACAATAAATGATACTTATTTCTTTGATATAAGCAAAAGGTACCTGTATTCGATAGGTCCTATTGTTTGATACCTAAAAGTTAAACGGAACATAGAATCGTTTAAATTTCTTATATGTATGTTATTTGTCAAAAATGTTGTATTTTTATGAATCTGTTATAGATTTTAAAGAGTTACGTGTGTATTGAGGAGAATAATGTAAAAAAACTGTTAGACGAGATTTCAAAAGTTTTATTATAACTATAGGTTGTTATAGAGCCTACTTTATAATTTTTCAGTCAAATAAATACAAGTTAATCATTTAAATTAAATATATCACTAAAAATTGTACAACGTTTAAGCTATTTACATTATATCACAAAAATAATATATATTATTATTATAATAGCAATTATATACTATATAAAATTGTATAATCTATTTAGGTAATACTTCTACTTACAGTCTGTCGATCCGTATGGAATAACGTAAATAACACAAACAATTGCTTCGTACATTAACGAGCACTAACTAATCCGCGCGCTAACTATTTCTGCACTGCCTTAATACGAAGCACATTAAAATGCATTCTAAACAACTAATCAAAAGGACTCGATTATCATTTTTAATTCACTCGTACACTTGTCCAATGTTGTTCACAGTTTCTCGAAGGCTCGCGAATTCGTCAGCATCTCTCTCGTGAGCCTCCATACTTGTTTGGCGGCGTTTTCGAGCGCCGTCGGCGATTTCCCTTTGAACAGGTCGACGTGCGGCAGAAAATAGTGCGGACACCTCCTGCACTGCAGCGATGAGATCAATTGCAAAAATATCCCATTGATCCTGTCACCGATTGCCGGCTCGTCCCACTCGTGTTCCCTCGGGTGCTTCTCGCACTCGTACAGAAGTAACGTTTTCATGTGATAGCA
Source organism: Antheraea yamamai (assembly GCA_036509395.1). Lineage (NCBI taxonomy): Eukaryota > Metazoa > Arthropoda > Insecta > Lepidoptera > Saturniidae > Antheraea > Antheraea yamamai. The sequence goes on along the minus strand of AP028437.1, from coordinate 15,771,622 downwards.
CGTAACAGGGTTTCCAGGCAGGTCCAGGTGCCTGTCTCTGATTGTCTTCAGAATGCTCAAGCATTTCCGCCGACAGCCGCCCTGGAGGAGACGGTTTTCAGCCTCGAAGAAACTGAGCACCCATGCGTCGCCTTCCATGGCGGAGTTTTTCCCCTGAAGTGCGAGGCATTCCTTCGATAAGAGGTCGAAGCCTTCAGTTTTGACTTCGGCTATTATATTCGGATGCGGCCACGGTATCGCCGGCAGAGGCCAGTGCGCGGCGGACCGCGGCCACAAACCGGCGCATTTAAACGCGGGCGTTATCTGCACGATGTACCTCTCGCGAATCCTCAATTTGACTTCAGTCGTTTCCGCGATCATTTTGACGCAGTCCCGATAGGAGCACTTGTCGCAAGCCTGCGCTACTAGCGTCTGAAACCTTGAGCGGATTTTCCGCGCCGATAGGTAACCCGACGCTGTGATGAATTCCACCCACAGGGACATGGAGCGTTTCCTGCCATCGCTGAGCTTCAGGACGGCGCAACCCGGCAGCGAGCCATCATCGACAAAGTTGAGCACACCCATTTGATTCAAATAAATGACAATTTCAAACTCGTGGGGAGAAACGACTTCGAGGCCGTCGAAACGGCCATTGTAATCCGACAGCGAGGATATGAACCTCGGCTCCTGCAGTTCCACCTCCTTGAGGACATCCTGAACTATACGGCAAACTTCGTGTATAGTTTTCGTGATCTGCGCCTTCCTGTTGGCGACTCTCTCGTTGTAGTACTTGTTCATCTGGTAGACTAGTTTCGATTGGGCTGCCATCATCTCGGGCGGCACGAGCATGGTAGCTGTTGCGGAGGTCACGCGGAGCGCATGGTACGGCGGCGGTCGCGTTGCACGCACGCGCACACCACGCGTTCCTCGCCCGACTGAGCCATCTCTGATAACCGCCGGACGGAGGAACGAGTACGCCCACCGGGGCGTACGAAACGAACGGGGCGGGCGGGTGCTGTCTCGCTTCATCTTATGGTCCACCATGACGGGTAGGAACGAGAGAGGAGTGCGGTTAGTGTGCCATGTCGACGGTGGACGTTGTATTGATCGCGAGGCAGCCCCGCCCTCGGAGCGCGAGGCTGTAGGTATTCCGGTTGGGTTGGCGAGGTGTCCGTAATTACACGAACGCGGTCCGCTCGTTAATTCGGTAGCTGTAACAAGTTTGGCTCTATTAATGATGATGTTTTTTGCTCGCCGTTTATCTCGCGCCTAATTGGGTATATTAATTTGATTTTAGGCTGTTTACTGTGCCGTGATTAGGTGGTCTCTATGCCGTTTGATTAATCTGATAATTAAACGTCTTTAAAATCATGTTCGTGATACAGTCAAACACCTAGAAAGATCTATGTTTTACGTAGAACAGTAAATTATTTTGAATATCTATTCCTACCTGTAGTACACGTAACGTATTTCGATTTACAATGTTTTCGGTGTATGAATATTAACGTCGGAGTACGAATTTTCAGGATTAAACTCTGAAATCACGCAGGTGTCTTTTCTTGTCTACTCTGTACGCACCAGAATGATAACTACGGAACGCGTAATAATTTTATTTCCATTAAACTTTTTTTGTTACTCATAATTAATTGAAAGAACATGTATATATACAAACCTTTTTTAAATATTCATTTGATTTTACTTGCTCTCTACTTCGGCACATTCAACAAGATGTTATTCGATTAAAATGTATATTTGATATCGTTGGATAAAGTCAAAACATTTCTATATAAAATAATTCAAAAGCTCACCTACTTATGTAAATAAAATGGTAACAAATTACTGAAAAATATAGCTTCTTACGTGTTTTATATCCAGATTATTTTAATGAAAATTTAAAATTTATATCCCCTTTTAATTCATCTTTGATGTTAAACTATTACATCACTGAAGCGAACATATGCTCGTCTGAAGGAGTGATTCGAGGCAATCAATCGTCACTAAAATAGCCTGTTAAATTGCCGTCTAATAGAGAGACCGCGCGGTATCGCGAGGGACCAAGTTCAAGCACACATACGAGTGTACACCGATCGTCTATTTCTGTAATACAAGCGATTGATGGGACGGCGCGCCGTGATGGATGGTACGACGCTGTCTGATTTACGTTCCGGCTGACTCCTGACTATTCATTGGAGCCTGGTACATACGATTTAGTTTAAGTAGACGAGATATTACAACGTCCCTGTCGTCGTACGGTTTTGAATTCATATTAAAGTAATGTGATTTTATTGTTTAGTTAGACAAATTGTGAACATGTCGCCATAATGTCACTATATAAGCTCTCATTTGGATCTTTTGCTTGTCGGTAGTAAAATCTCTAGAACGTTATTTGATAGACAATTATTACGAACGATGACGTGTCATTGTTAGGCAAATTTAAACTCTTCGCTAAGTCTGTATTCCTGGTAAGGTTGACCTATTAATCGATAATAGTACTACTAGCGGCATTGAAATTATATTTTTTCATTAATAATGTACACAAGTAAATACCAAATGCAAAAATATAAAAACAAACTGTCTTATTACAAAAACAAAAATGAACACGGGTATAACACGAGTTTTACTAAGCAGTTCCTGCAATTTTAAATCCAGTTGACGCCATCTTTAAAATACTTTATTACACACGCGTGTCCAGGCGGTCTCTAGCTAAACATATGATTTAAGTTTGTTATGCAAGCAACTCTGAATAGCATTCGTTCAATTCGATCTCATGATTCAAAACCGTTCCATTACACGCAGATATTTTGCAAACAAATTCAATTTAAAAATAATATTTTGTTCAGATCTTCGTTATGAAAATTTACTTATTGTACGCTAAATTGGTTATCATTATTGTGACATTTTAGTTAAAAGAAAATTATGTATAAAATTTAAAAAAAATGTAACTGATATATTACGGCAAAGTACGTAAAGTGGAATAACAGTATCATAATGACACATTAAATACCCTGTCAGATGCCAATAGTGTCAAATAGTAGTAGTTATGATTTACTTGTGAATGTCTAAAATTTAAAATTGTTTAATTTATGTACTTCTTCCAAAATTTACGAAACCCATAATTTACTATGAAACTTCTTTTATCGGCAAATAGAGATACAGTTAATTACAATAATAGAATAAGAATTGTCAACGTAGACAAGTGTTAGAGAATATTTAAATTACAATATTGTCATTCTGTAAACAAGGGTAAGACACTCTTTTGTGATCAAACTTTTTTAAATCAGAGTTCAATGCGTATATAACTTTTTTGTAATAACACGAAAAATTTTTAGAAAATTTTATTCTCCACGACTTTTATAATAACTACTTATTTGAAATAAATAAGATATCTTCATGAAACCAGTTTTCATACGTTATTTAACCTTGAATATCTTGACTTACGCACATGAGATATCGTGGCTTTTTCACTACGTTATAAATTACGAATAAAGATTTTACACAAAGTAACTTTTCGTTTGTGATCTTTTTAACGAAATGTGGCAGAGGCTCTCAAGTTAAACATACTTGTGTATTTTCTGTTGTACTTTGTAGTGATCCGTATCTAGAGCTACCTTTGAAAAAAACTCATTTATAAGCCCAGAGTAATACCGATACTAGAAAACTATACTTAAGTATATGGAAAATATTAAGGCTTTAATAACAAAGGCGATAAACTTTCTCCGGAACAATCGTTACCTGGGAAAAACAAATCTTATTAGAAATATATTAGAAAACATATTCCTTTCTTCGATTCCTCAAGTTCATTGTTGCTTGTTGATGTTTAGGTGTCATCATTGCTAAATATGTAAAATAAAGGCTATAAATGTGTTAAAGGTTCTTCATACTATTACATATTTATTATTGATTTTTAGTGTATTAAGATTGATAAAAACTTCCAAATTTTATTGTAACATGTATTTATACTGATTACCATAATTTCACATAATCACATCATTATAAACTTCATGAAAAATATAGTAATCATCTAAAAAAACTACGTAAACACTGACTGGTGAGATGTTTTTTTGTATAAAGCCGTCCGTCGCGTCGGCGGGACGCGTGCGCGGCAACCGCAAAATGGCGTCGGACGCGCCCCGCCTACTTCCGCCGGATGTCCGATCGCTTTTACGCCCCAAAGGGATTTAAGGGAGGTTTTATTTTATTCGGTTTATTTTTCTCCAACACGTTTGCATCGTATTGGAGTTGAAAAAAAAACATATTTGAAACCATTGTTTTTTATTTAGGTATTCTGGTGGTTTAGATTATTCTTCTTCTAATCAACAATTTTTTGGTTAAATTTCTCAAGTTTTAATTTATTTAATATTTTACATTCACGATTAGCAGATACAGCATCGTCATTACATAGTACCTATAAAACAAAATCCTCTGCCACGTCTATCTGTCTGTTTGTGATAAACTCAAAGATTACGAGAACGGATTTTCATGCAGTTTTCACCAGTAGATAAAGTGATTCATGGGGAAAGTTTAGGTATATAATTTGTCCAGTTTTGTTTATTTTTAGAGCGGGACAACGTCCGCCGAGGCCGCTTGTTTATTATATGATGAAACGAATAAAGCTTGTACAGAAGATACTTCCTTTTAGTATTTACATTTTTTTCTATTAAGTGTGTCTAAGTAACAAGTGACAAGTAATCAATTTCTATTTTTAGTTGTTGTCACATATCTTAACCATTTAAACACAATCGCCGTTATTTCAGTGAAGCGTTTTATATAGAAATATTATGAACTAAAAGTTCTTCATTTACGATAGGTCAATCAATACCTACAGTGTTTGATGATTGTCCGAAATTGTTTTCCATTCACTTGTCAGTGCTGCCGCAATCGCTCAGTTATAGGTAATCGAATCTCGTTACAGGATTCGAACCTACATTGGTCAAAGTGATGTCCAAACGTGCTACCAGAGCCATCATCGTACGTGTTTATTTGAATATAGTCAAGTTTATTACCAAAGTTACTCCTCCCAAATAATAAAGCATTATATATATACGTATATTTATAAGGATCTATAAGAATTAAATGCGATGGATAATTTAGCAGCTCATAAACAATTTCTTATGTAAAGTTATACATATATATATATATATATAAGATAATAATGAATGCGAGTTAAAATCAACGTCCGTTGACTTGAACTATTCAGTGATCTTGATAATAATTTTATTATGAATTTATACATTACAATCGCAGCGTGAGATCGGAAATATATCTGATTTCTTCTAATTTAATGTATCATGAGCCCGATCGCACCGTTAAGGAATCGATCCTAAGTAATAATGTAGAGATAAGTAATAACCTACTTTTAGGTATGTTATCTTTTAAATTATATTCTGAAATATTAGTTAAACCTTTTGAATTTTGTTTAATTAATTCTGAATTTTTTATCGAATTTTTATTATAGATGTACTATGTGATAAAATTATTAATTATATATTCAAAATTATATTACTGATTTTCAACAGATTGTTAGGTAAATAAATTAGGAGTTAAAATGGTTGTATGCTTTTTTTATTATGTAGTATCCTTCTACCTAAGGTAGAAATTTGTTTTACAATCTGCAGTCGAATCGTAGGCCACATTGCGCGACAGTTTTCACATCCTTGGACGAATACAACGGTAAATGTAAATGGCTAATTATTAAAAAGAAAACTAAAAATCAGTTTTGGAGGTTAATGCGCACGTTCATTTGCGTAATTAAATACATTTATGAATATATATATTGTTTAAATTGACCAAAATATAACGATACGTTCTAAGGAAATTCGAGAAAGTTCTACCATCTGATAAGTATATCCGCGTGTGCCGTAAACTGCCAAGGTTACACTGAGATAGTAATTGCAGTCATCATTTATAAAGGTACAAAAACAGACGAAGACGCGAGAGGTTGCTAGTCTATGATGATCATCAATGTCTTTGAAATTATTCACCAAAGTTCGTCCATAATCCAACACAGCGTGGTTTAGGCCTTATTATTACTAATGACTTCAATTAAATCTGCCTGTTTTATTGAAGTGAAAACTTCTTTAGCCGTGTCGAGCGATTCTTGATAGGGGAAAATCTTATCGGTTCGCGTCACCGACGATATCGACATGCTCGTGACGTATTGTGTTTGTGCTAGACTAGCCTGTGTGATATTGATATTTTGTATTGAGTTTAGACAACCCATTATGTTTGATTAATTAGTAAACTGTATAAAGATGCATATAATAATTGCTCCGAGTGCCAATAGATGCAGAAACTAGATTAGTCTAGTTAATGATTTCAATTTACAAATTATGCAATGTATATAATTAAGACGTATAACTGATTTAAAAATTCAAAAAAGTTCATAGATATTCCATTGTTTTGAGTTTTCACTTCTGCCTGCAGTCCTTATTTTCAGACGTAGATATATTGTTTTAAAGAATACCCGCATAACAAATCACATGATATTTTTTTCATATAACAGTAGGTGTATTGACATCCCATATTTTGAAATATAAACACTAAAATTAATTAACACAGTCCTATTATGACCACTTGAATCGAGTCTTTTGCTATTTAAGTGCCTAATGTAGGCAACTTAATGTACTGCAATAAAAATATATAGGTACTATAGATAAGAAAGAAAAAAAACAGACCCATATTTAAAACTTAGATGAGTATCCGGTGTGTCAAATTTAATTGAATTAATTTTCTTAATTATGGATTATTTTAATTACTACTGTTTATATATGATACATATTATTTTAATATGCAACGCGTTAATTGACGTCTGACTTATGTTAATATTTTACGATCTTATCTAACGATAAAGCTTTCACGATGCGTGCCCATTTATATTTTAGATTCTGAAGCATTATGTTACAAGATGTATCGAATTATCTACATAATTTATTATAAAGCATTCCTAATGGGGAATATAATTTTATATTTTCGCCCACCGTTTCGCCTAAATACTTCAAAATTTACTGTTTATCGTTTAAATTCATTTGAAGATAACTCTATTTTAACATAAACTGTACATAAGGATAGACGAGACATAATGTATTTAATTAGTATGAATCAATCAATCGAATTGCAGTCACGTCGCGTCATTGGAACTTAGTATGTAACGAGATCGTTAATCCTTTGTTACCGCGTCGCGTCCTCACAGTGTCTCTCCGACCATAAAAACATAATACCAAATTGTTCATTGCATATAGAAAAACTATTGGAATTGATAAACTGATTTTCTAAATATCTTAATCATATTTTATAATTTTACAATGAAAATAAAACGGTAACTTTAGGAGACCTTGTTGTTGTAGAGAAGATATATCTGTGAATATCAGTTACCGTAAGCAAATATTACTTAACAACAATCCCGCTTGAAATGTTTTAACCGATTTTTCACAGTGTGTACATGGATTGTCTATCGTTTCTTTTCTCGCACTCTTGTTTAAATACCTAGCATTGCCTACCTGAATCATCTGATGGTAAGTGATCACCGCCGCCCATAGATACTAGCAACACCAGGAGAGTCGCAAGTGCGTTGAATTGCGGTATTTTTGGCAGGAGATAAATTCATAACTTTGCGTCATGACATTCTATTTAAGTATGACCGGCCGTATTCCGCTTGCGCGGCTACATCGGACTACTGACGCATAGTATAGGAGCCTGTGTACATGTAATATTGATATTTTGCAGGTTATCGTACGTTTTATTGATTAATAGACTTTAGAAAAATGTATGTAATTATTGCTCCGAGTGCCTTTTTTTTCTTGAATTGATTACGCTATTGACCTAGCAAGGTCTTAACAGCTTTACCGGACTACAGCTTCGAGTGCCAATATATGTGAAAACCAGACTAATGTTGATAAGTAATTTCAATATACAAATTAGGAAATTTTAATAATTCACACTTCCTATAATGAATTAAAAAAAGAATAAAATTATACCATAATTTTGTTTTTTCACTTCTGTCGGCAGTCTTTATGGCTGCCTCAACTTTTTTAAATGGCTTGGTGTAAAAATTTTGTTAATATTGCGATAGTATTAACACAACGCAGAAAACTTTCTTAGCGAACAGGCTGATCTCACTGATTTGTAATCGTAATAAACTTCAACATTAATTTTACACTAATTTCAAACTGAATAACCTGTCGTATAAATATATGTATCTAGAGCCTTAATAAATTTTCCAACGTAACATCATATGAAAAACGACAAAAACACTAGAAAATCTAACGTTTGTATTTAGCGAGTCACTTGTTTGCGTTCAGAAACATACGAGAAGGGTTATGTTGAACAAACACGATGACAGTATTAGCTTATTTATGTTCGATTCAATTCCCTATCGTGTTGAGGTATGAACGATGCGCTCAGATAGACATCTGTCATCCCCCACCGTCGGGGATCGACTGGCACGCGTCCCACCCTTCGGGCTGCGGAGTGGGGGTTAAGCTCGGCCCCTTTCAGGGCTACCTCCTCGAAAGCCATAAGTCCTTAGTAACCTACCGAGGGTAACGAGATATTACACCGTCATCCATTCCATTAAAGTTGGTTTTTGATTGATCTTTATTTAACGTTACGGGTACACGCGATTAGTAGCGTATTTTTTCACGTATCTTTTTTTTTTACTCGTCGGTAATGCGAAGATATTTCTGTAGGCCGGTAATTGGATTCTGAGCGCGTATCCTCGCGGTACGGATTGAGTCGTACTTGTCCTTTGTAATTATTATAAAGATTTGAGATAATAAGCGATGTACGGTGCGGCGAGTCCTTTCGTTTTGTTCGCGGCTTTGTAAGTTCATTAATGTTGTTCTCGGAAGCTGTCCAGATTTCAGTTTAAATTTGTAACTCGAGGTGTCCGGTGAATCCTTTGTTCTTTATGTAGACCACTGAACTAATTTAAATGGATCAGATATGTCAAACAGAATTCTTAATTCAAGGGGCATGACGGAATTAGTTTAGGTATGTAGAACTTGTATAAGCTGAATTTACTAAAAGGCCGCCGAATTTAAATACTAGAAACTATGACAAAGTGTTCATTCCATAAGAAATTTAACTTCAAAGAGATCCATTAATTTAATTCTGATACCACGACGCGTCTCGTAAACTTACTTCAAGTAACAACTCTACGTAATGACGAGTGTCAAATATCTATATGTTAATACGTGAAGCGAAAACTTTGTACTGTTTTTTAAGCAAATTGCGAGAACAGATGAACGTGAAATTTGGTATATTTAAAGTTTATATGGGGGAGAAGTGCACAAAACTATTTGTTATATATAAAATGCATTAAATTAAATTAAATATACATTACTCGCACTATTGCTTGAATGAGACACAACATATACACAGATGTAAATGAAAAAGACTTTTCGCCATCGTTCATTTTACTATTACGTTCCAATTACCTTTTACTATCCTACATACAATATTTTTAACATAACCTACGTTCTATACCTTACACGCCCTTTGACATTAAGTGGTGAAATTGAAGATTAATTTTATTATAATAATATAAATAATTTATCTTTAGTAAATTTATGAAACCACTGAAATTATTATTCTCTTTGGTCTTATTAAATGTCAACATTAATTATGGTCGAATCGTGTCCACTAGACGACTACTAGTTCAATCAGGTGAATAGTCGTCTACCGTAGTGAACCCCTTATCTTCTATATTAGATAACGTTAACTATGTTTTGGGTGTGATAAAATTCGAGTGAGCTGTCGCTTATCTCGAACAAGTTGTAGCACGAGTTGCGGTTGCCGCGCGTCCCGTGCCTTATTTATTAGTCATTACATAGTATAAAACAAAGTCTCCAACCGCGTCTGTCTGTCTGTCTGTTCTCGATAAACTCAAAAACTACTGAACGGATTTTTATGCGGTTTTGACCAGTGGATAAAGTGATTCATGAAAAGCGTTTTGATATGTAATCTGTCAAGATTTTTTTTATTATAAGGGTGGAACAAAGTCTGCCGGGCCCGCTAGTTTATAATAAATAAACAATTGTCACATTGTTCATTTGCATCAACTGTGATTGTAAAAATGCTAACGAAATGAATTGTATCTAAATGTAGCGTTACGGTGGAGCTAAGACTAGGATTTTTTTTTTATTTTCGCATGACAACTTCAGTTTAGGGATTGGTGCTAGCATTTTATTGATTCCACGGTCTATGGGTTTGAACCTGGGTTTTTTGCTTTATAAGCGAACTCACCGACTCCTCGTATATTATTTGTGCGAATTTATAGAAAACTAGTTCTGCTTCGTGGTTTTATCCGAGTTAGCATTCCATTATACGTATAGTATGTAGCGGAAATTCGGACCTACAAATTGTATGGTTAATTGATTTTCTTCACAAGGTAGTAATAAATATTCTTACTAATATCTATTATAGATGCGAATGTGAGCTTGTTCATTTGTTACATTTTAATGCCTTAAATACTGCACCGATTACCATGAAACTATACATACACCTTGTCAGAGGTAGATACAAAAAAGTACATGGGGTATTTAAATTTCATCCACAAAACAATAATACTGCCCTGAGAGAGAGGTTAAATCCACATTAACGCAGGCAAAGACGCGAGTAGAAATTAGTAAATTATGAAATGCAAAATTCATTGTTCAAATTCGTTCAGTAATTATAGAGTTTAGTGTTTAAAAAACGTTTCTTTTTTGAATTTTTAAATTAATTACAGTGTGAATTATTTGAATTACATAATTTATAATTTAAAATTATTAACATTTGTCTAGATTTCACATCTGTTGGCACTCCGAACAATAATTATATACATTTTTATACAGCTCATCAATTAATCATTACATAGTATAAAACAAAGTCCCCTACCGCGTCTTTCTGTCTGTTTGTTCGCGATAAACTCAAAAACTACTGAACGGATTTTCAAGCGGTTTTCACCAGTGGATAAAGTGATTCATTAGGAACGCTTTCGTATATAATTTGTCAAGGATTTTTTTATAATCAGGGCGGGACAACGTCTGCCGGGCCCGCTAGTCAAATATATAACAGGCTGCACAAGCTCAATACAAAATATCAATATTAAATGTACATTGGCCGCTATGCTACGCGTCGCTAATCTGACACAAGCCGCGCAAGCGTAATACGGTCGGTCACGCTTACTAGCATGTCATGACGAGAGATCATAAGTTTATCTCCTGACAAAAATAATGCTCAACGAGCCTAAAGAAGTTTTCACATCAAAAAAATACCGCTCCATGTGTATTGGTCAAATCTACAAAGCCGCGAGCTAAAACTAGAATTAGTATAATTTGCTACTGTCGATATTGTGACGTATCAACTTCTATACTTATATTCTGAACATGAATATTTACACAATTTATTATAATTGAAGTATTTATTACAGTAGATAATAATAAACGCGGGCATAGTTAGTATACCTATCTACGCATTTGTTTTATAATACCTAAAACGTCATACAGAATAAACTGCACGTATATTAGAACAGAGAAGCAAATGTGTCACGTCGCGTTCGATAAGTGTTCGCAAACGAGCATGTAATTCAGAACAGATGTATGCGCGTGCGCACCGGATCCTCGGCTACACACGTGCATCGTGTTACAGTGGCGCCACCGTCGCCGGCACTTCCGGAAATCAGTGTATTTAGAGCGTTTCTACAAACCCGATCAATTTCTGTTGACATTGCAAGATCTTGTAGTGTTCGAATCTTTTTTATTGCCTGATTTAGTATTATATATTTAATACTATGGCAAGGAAAAGTCAGGAAGTTAACTAGTCGTATATATAACTCATGTTAATAGTAGCATTGTTCTATAGCCAGTCGTAGTATGTTGCTACTGGGAGATTCAGTCGTGATGCCTAATGACTCAGTTCTTATTATCGGCTATATGTAGTCTTCCAACTGGGATACAGCGTTATGGATACTGCTGTATTGAGGTAGAATGATTTTTCATCCCTTTTTAGAGTCTATACGGGTTGAATCTTCCATAAACCATTTTATAATATACTAGTGGGTGCGGGGAAAAATCTTGACAAAATATATACCTAAACCTTCCTCATGAATCACTTTCTATAGTGGTGAAAACCGCATGAAAATCAATTATATAGTTTTTTTATTTTATCGCGAACAGACAGATGTCGCAAGGACTTTGTTTTATAAAATGTAGTGATATGTAGTGACGATTTGACGGGTCTAGAATGTGTTTGCTTTGCTTGCTCGTCGTTTCGGTCTGGTAACAAAGATCGTGGTCTCGAGCTGACTGATGTATTGCGGGGTCTTCGTGAGAGAGGATAATTTCTAGGATCTAGGTTTATGTGATACTAATGTACATTATACTATAAGTATTACTTCTGACGACTTGAATTGAGCCGCTATGATCTACGCATTTTACGAATCCGAAACGATGACGTGAGAACTAGAAACCGTTACGCTAATTGCCTGTAAAATTTATTGAACGATTTGAAATCCTTTTTTTTTTACGCCATGCCCACAAGATTAATGTAACGGGATTAAGAGACTCGCATCGCAACATACGGCCGCTGTCATCGTACCGAGATTACGCGGGATTACCCCGGGGTCTTCGTCTCAATGTGGTGATGGAGAAATGTCATAAATCTCGTCGGTTTCATTTGAAACATTTGTAAAAAGGATTAGTGAAATGTAGATATATGTCAGTATCTGTGGCCTATTTATTCATTCCACTAATTAATATTGAGGTATTTATTTTATTATAGCTTCCCGGATTACTTCTAACTAACCGTGTCCGATGTCTATATTGTATACAACAAGCTTTTGCCCGCTATTTCGTTGAAAATTTGATCACTCTTTCAGGGAGAGTGTTTTCTTTGTGGGTGCAAGATACATTATGACCATTTCTGGACTTTGTCAAAGTGTCTGCAAGATTTCATGATGACCGGTTGAGTAGTTAAGGCGTGAAAATGTCGTAAATAAACTTGCATTCGTATTTATAATATTCGTTAAAGTAGTTACTATCTACTACTAGTTAGGCCCAGAATACACATGTCTGTAAATGGCGTAACAACTACCAGGTGCTGATAAACTGGCATGCCGGTTACTGACATTCCGTAAAGCCCCGATACGCATGCCTGTGTTTCTAAATTCAAGCTTCTGTATGCTAATGACGGGCTACAGAATCCTCTCTACTTCCCCACGAAGGGAATAAAGCCAAACGAGCTGTGATCTCCTGGTATGCTTTGTACTGGCACGCGACCTACGGGCAGAATCTCGATGCACATGCCAGTAGCTTGTTCTTACCAGTAACTGGCACGTTTTTGTGCGAGTAACAAGCATGTGTATTCTGGGCTCTAGGATTAGCAAACTTTTATTAACTGTTGTTACGGTCTATTACTATATTATCACTTGGCATACTTTCTGATCTAAACTTCGTTAAAAGGTCCGCTCCTAAAAATCGTGATTATGTCCATTTTAACGTATCCTTCCACAGAGAACTCTGTTATCTTCGAGAACAAGAACGAATATGGCTCGCAAAAGCAAGTTTTAAATATCCAATGAATATAAAATTTAATAAAAGAACATATTGATCAGTGACATAGTTATCTCCGTATCAGCTGTATCAGTGACACGGGGCTTTCGGGTTAAACGGACCCTGAGATTTGCAATAATTGGTAAAATCATATCCACTATCTCAAATTATACTAACAGCGCTCGTAACGAATTTGCGGTGAAAATATATGAATAACGATAGTGCTTCTAAATTCTAGGGAAGGCAGAACGTAGAGAACGAGGCGTAGAGAAGTCGTATATGTCGTAGAGAACAAAATATAACTTAGCGATGTTAATGATATATCCGAGACTTTGATGTCGCCCCCCTCAAGACTAGCTACGCTAGTGGTTTGAGCTTTGAATGATTTAGTAGGTAGGCAACCTGGAGTTACCATATCTGCCTATTGTTTTGCTTATGAAGGATTCTTCGCTGACATTAGCTAGAATCACTACATATTATAAAACAAAGTCCTTCGACGCATCTCTGTGTTTGTCTGTTCGCCATAAACTCAAAAACTATTGAACGGATTTACATGCGGTTTTCATTAATAAATAGCGTGATTCACTAGGAAGGGTTAGGTATATATCATTTGTCAAGATTTTTGTAAATTGGTAAAAATATAACGATAATTGTTGGAAGTGTCGGAAAAAGTCAAGCCGCCTGAGAGCTTGCGCCGAAATACCCTTTGCGATATAACAAAGCAATTGAGATAATAAACGACGCAAACAAAGTCGCGGGTACCAGCTAGTTTATTAATATAATGAAATAAGAGCTACCCTCGACTTCGAGCTCTGTTAACGTAAACTTTTTAAATAACATATGATATCGCTTACAAAACTCTTACGTTTTTTAATAACATTTCCGAATGATTAAAGCTATCGATATTGCGATAGTAAATTAGAAAGGGAATTTAAAAACATATAGGTAAATAAATATAAAGAATGCTCATAATTCGTTGAACTGAAATAATAAATTAATATCAGTACTCAATAAATTTACTATCTCGAGCTGGCATCTATGGGCAGAGATTTATAAAGGAATTTTTATAGAAAAATAAAAACTCTGAGATGGGAGTTGTCTAAAAAAAGAGCAGGCCGTCCCGAAATAGTGCGCGATGCGCGCAGACGCGATGACAGGGAATTTATTAACCATTCGAGATGACAAACTGCGAAATGGGGACCGACGCACCGTACTAATGGAACTCGAATTTACACTCGTACAAATAAGTGAGAATGTTTCGAATTTTTACGCATATACAATGATCATGTCGAGGGTCGAAAGACTGATTAACTAACGTATATAAGACAATCCTTACAAATTAGTAAAATAAGTATTCTGCTATTGTCATATTTCATGTATTTTGACGATTGGATAAAAAACGAACCGTTTCCAATATATTTCACTGATAACACAAAAGCTCGTCAAGACTTACTAAACCGAAAAAGGTACTGGATATCTTTGTCATTGCTTATTTATAATACATGTATGTAGAATATATTTAATAGGTCAGAGACGGCACACAATGAAACCCGCAGTTTAGTTTTGAGACTGATTCTTGTCTTTTGTTTCTGCCTCCATTTATATCCATACATATGTATACCAATATGTACCAATTAATTTTAATGCAATAGGCATGCATATTTTAAATCGTATACATATCTTTATTAAAAAGGGAAAAGTGTAGATGTATTTATTTATGAGTATTAATTTCTGCTGATTTCCATATTCATTAGATATTATATTGATTTTTAAATTGAATAAGTATTTTATTTTATTCAAACAGCTAGCTCAAGGGTGCACGGCAACTTAGGATGCTGTCAATACCGCGGATCTGACCTAACTAAACTATTCTGACCTATTGTTACATACATCATACAATTGAAATTGTATGAGTCACAAACGCTTACATGTATATCGGATGTGGTCGAGGATTGTGTGAGAACTCGTAGTTAGAGTTTCCGTGATAGAGCCACCGGAGTGATGCGAGCGCGAGTCGGTGCGGCGCGGCGCATTACCATGATCTATAGTTATTTAATTAGAACCAACCCCGGTAAACGCTCCACCGGAACAGTTTCTAAACGCTTGTTTGGTTTCAAATCGCATTTCCAAACACAATTATTATTCTCCTTTCTGCCTTTGATGAAATTTCAGATATTCAACGGTTTCTTTGCCTTTATTCTGTGTTCATATCTCACTTAGGCTCTGGTATATATTGTGATCGTAAATAATAAGAGAAGCCTTTAATGAAAGCCTAAGCCATGATGTAAATCGATAAAACCGAATTATTATGATACACCACATCTCTATATTTTCCCATGTGTAGGTAAATAAATAATTAGCAGCGACTAATTATTTTCATTTCGTAAATCGCTGTCACGTTTTAAGATTACACAGACCAACTATTTCGAAAAAAGATTATTTACTATAATAAATTACAAGAAATAGATATGATAGATATTAATTACACTAGATAATAATAATCGATCAGTTATGCTCGATTTCAAGTGGTCATAAACAGTCCCCGACCTTACGGAAATGCAGCGGCGGCGGCGCGATATAACATTTTACGATCGTCCAATTGAAATATTAAAGATTAAATAATTAGTTTTATTGCTACTAATGTATTCGAATAAAAGTAAATATGATGGTTTTATATGGGAATAAACGTTGCAGTGGGTATAATGGGTAATGTAGTCATTTTCTCGTAATACGTTGAAAGTTGTATACAAACGCGCGACCAAGGTTATCGCGTGAAAAATTTCGAATACGTCAAAAGCGACCTTTTGGAGTTTTTGGCGGGATCTTGGAATGTCATGTAGTTTCTATTATATTTTATTAATAATCTTATGTTATTTGGCTCTGTATTCTGTAATATTGGTAGCGTTTTACGTAATATAGTTTTGGTTATTGTACACAAGTGATGTGAATGGGAAATAATACCGCGGAGTATGGATTCTGACTTGCCCCAAAAACTTTCTAGAAAGTTCTAAGAAGAGGGCCACCATCTTGTTAGTTAATTGAAATGATCTCAAAATACTTGTAAAATACCTATTCGACAATGGCATGGCAGTAATAATCTACTTGAAAATTGACTGTCAAAAATGAAAATTAAAAAACAACCTTTTAAACCGTCTCAACTATTAACTCTGTATTATTATTTTTTAAATAAATTGCACACTATTTCTGTGTTTTCATTTTTAAAACTAAACTACCTCCAGGTATGAACTAATAGTGAGCCTCGCTGACACTCACCATCTGTCTGTGACACAAAATGTCGCCTTAGCATTATAAATTACAAGTAGAACAAACAAAATGGGCACCTATTTAAAATTCCTAATTAAATTAAAAAGAGAAATGTGCAGACAGAACCGTTCTGTAAAGGTGTTCACAGGTGGAGTGAAGCGCGAATCGATTCTACAGCTTACTTCAATTCTCTTCGTAAATAAACACTGCAATATTTGTCCTAACGATAAAGGCATACCCTTAGTTGTTTAGTTGATAGAGTGTTCGGACGTACATTCAAATCCTAGCATCTGAGTCGGAACTTTCTGTTAAGAACAACATCATAAGGATACCATAGCTTTGTGGTAGGGCTTTTCTTAAGTCCGCCTGGCTAATTACCACCTTAAATTTGAAAATCTATCGCCAAGCACCTGTTGGTGTGTTCCGACAGCTGCACTTGAGAGCCAGGCCCTCTAGGTTTAGCGTGTTTACCATCTTAGATCACGACGTCATTTAACATTTTTTTTTTCGTACTGACTACGCTGTTGACCTAGCAAGGTCTTAACAGCTTCACCGGACTACTAAGGCGAACGCTTAAGGCACTCAGCCGATTTTATTTGACAACTAGCTCAAAGGTGCACGGCACACCTCGGCTTGGACTGTTGCCTGATACATGCAATTCGCAACCTATCTGAGCTAACCTAAGCTAAGCTAACTATTCATACATATATGTGTTGTTGAAACATATATGTGTACCAGGCATACATACCTCAACAACTCTTATATATATTTCGTATCGGATAATTTTCTAAACTCTTACAGTTTGATAAGGGGAAAAAAATTAAACTCTTCCACTTTCATGTGTAAGCGTGTGTGCGTGCACGTGTGTGGAGGTGATATGTGTAATGTTGTCGCAGTGAAGTAAGATTTTGTGTCACTGTATCGCGCGAGCAGCGCACTCAAGGGCTCCACGCCGAGGGAACGGACCTAGCCTTGAGCCGCTGCCGACGGGGGCCTAATCTGGTGTGCGGGAGCGAGATTGACCCCCAGTCGGCTCACTTAACATCAAAATTAGTTTGTGGTCAAATGCTAAAACCTATTAAAAAAATGCTAGGGCTTCCAACCTTGCGAAGGCAAACAAAATTTACATCTATACTTCAATAGTAATATACTAATACTATAAAGTTGAAGAGTGTGTTTGCTTGAACGCGCCAATCTCAGGAACTACTGGTACGATTTAAAAAATTATTTCAGTGTTAGATAGGTCATTTACCGAGGAAGGCTATAGCCTTATATATATATATATATATATATATATATATATATATATATATTATCACGCTAAGATTAATAGGAGCGGAGCACCAATGAAGAATGTTTCAAAATCGGGGTTAACGTACGTATTATTTAAAAATATTTTCACGTTCTATTATTATTTTATTACAAAGTATCTATTCCACGCGGGCAAAGTCGCGGGCAGAAGCTAGTTTTTAAGAGGGCAGAGGCAGAAGACAGGGTTGTGTTTATGATAAAACAGTGTCACGGTACCCTGAATCGTCATTACAGGACACATACCTAATTGGTGCCATAAATGCCAATAAAACAAGGGTCATCACCTTTGCTCGTTTATAGATAAACTGTTATAGTTAAATTTAACTATGGCATTATTATACAGTGGACCGACCCGCGCGGTGAGCAATGACACACCGACAGACGTACAACTCGATGACAACTCCCCGTTATTTACATTTCCTATCTGTTTTGACGCACCTTGTCCCGCAACATGAAGGTAGCGATAGATTAAAAGTAATATTTCTTGTTTTTGTACATATATTATTCGTCAGTTCTTTTATATAAAATTTCTACGGCTAATCACACTTTTCAAATTCGTAATAGGAACAATAGTTACTACTCAATAGACATTGGTAGACTTAGAAGTTTTTCTTGGTCTCGTTTAGGACTATATAGCCCTTTATGGCCTATTGACTAATCCCATTTCTTCTTACGCTCAATACTGAAAACTTCTAGAGAACCAAAATTGTCAGCATGTGAGACAAAATGTATAGAATATTTGGTAGTATGACAATTTACAAAACCTCTCACGTGTCTACACTTCCTTGTCTTTGATTATCGTAAGATTTGGTAAGTTAATGTACTGCAGACCTAAAAAAGATTTTTACTACCTAATACTAAATGTGTACTTGTGATTTTTTTAAAATAAAGTAAAAAAAAACTTTAGGAAGATATACACACATTTTTTTCGAAATAAATTTATAGTTTCAGACAGGTTTTCCCAACGGCAAGCGCCCTTCATTGGCTTCGGGCTAGTACAGATCAGCCTGTTTTTATTATAAGCTTTTTTATGCTTTTTTTTTCGAACTGACTACGCTATTGGCCTTGTAAGACAATTACAGCTTCACGGGACTCGATACTTATGCATGATGATAGTGAAATATGAATATATAACAAAATAAAGAATACGGTAGCTTTTTTACATTGCCCCCTAGCAAACAAATAGGCGGGTCACCTGATGGTCAGTGATCACCGCCGTCCATGGACACTAGCAACACCAGGGGAGTCGCAAGTGCGTTGCCGGCCTTTAAAAAGCGACATGAAGCGATGCCGGCTTAGTTGATAGTGTTTTCGGACACCGCGTCGATGGGCGTAGGTTCAAATCCTAGCAACTCACTCTAGTTTCCCGTAAAAGAAAATATCGTGATGAAACTATATCATAGTGGTAGGGCTTTATCTAAGTCCGCTTGCCTACCTACCACCCTCGAGTTGAAAATCTGTTGCCAAGCCCCTGTTGGTGTGTTCCTACAGCTGCATTTAAGAGGCAGTCCCCCTCTACGTTTAGCGTGTATATGTTATCATCATACCACAGATTGTGATCAAACGCTATAACCTATAAATTATAAACTAAACCTAATAGCGACCAACGTTAATAAAAATAAAAATATTTTTGCTAACGGTACACAGTTGGTACGACCGCGACCCCTGGCGGTATTTTTTGAGCGCATCCGTTTTTCGTTCGTCTTTGTGATCCCTAATGGGCGCACTTGTCACAGCCGCTGGTCCTTATTTACGGGTCGCCGATAACCATCTCGAGATGGGATCTCGACGTTGGAACGCATCCTGGGAGAGGCGAATTTAATTCTATTCTTTTTCTCCTATATCCATACTAAATAGTTGAGCATGTATAGCTTTACTTTAGATATTTACTTCTCCAGATAACTATGATGTTATAGCCTTTGAAAAATGATAACAACCGTCTTCAAAAATGAATTTGTGCCGTATAATATCTGATCCCAGTTACTCCTAACGTTAAGTTAAACATTAAGTTAGTAAGATGATATGCGTAAAAAAAGATCTCTCAGGTGCAGGAAAAACTATTGGATATGACATATTTCCAACTTGATTGAAAATCAGAAATACTTTATTCAATTTAGAGCCACCCCTACCACTTGTTCAGAAAATAATCCAGTCATCGAGAAGAACCGGCAAGAAACTCGATCTAGTTTATCATTTCATGATACATATTTTTACAAACATAGATAGTTACATTCGTTTTTAGTGGATGCACAGAGAGCAGGGTCAGTTCCAGGTTTCACCATCATTCACATATTGATTCACCCTCATAAGGCTACAATAGCCTTTAGACATTGGATGGATTGACATTCACACGCGATGCTCTGTTTGAATGCACTAATACTGTGCTACTATTATCGATTCAAATGTAATTATATAGAATAAATAAACACTTTCAGTAATACATGAATTTCATGAAATAATAATTGATATCCGCAATTTTGTTCTAATGAAATGGAACTGCCTGTTTTATGTGATGCTAGTTGGTTTTTGTCTTCAAAAGGAGCTGCCGAATTACATTTTTTAAAATCTTGATAGATTTTAGCGTTTGTCCACAATCTGGTCTGATGTTAAATGATGACGAGGTCTAAGATGGTAAACATGCCAAACTTAGAGGAGACTGGCTGTCAAGTGCGTGTGGCGGAACACACCAACAGATGCTTGGCAAAAGATTTTCAACTGGACGGTCGTAGCTAGCCAGGCGGACTTAGAAAAAATCCTACCAGTATGCTATGATTTCATCGCGATATTTTCCTTCACTATAAGCTCCAGAATTCAGAAGCTGTGTCCAAACACGCCATCAAGTAAGCCATTGTCTCTTCAATTAAATAATTTAATTGGTGCTTGGTATCGATCACGAAGGTTGACGGAGCACTAATTATTGTCATATTTCACCACAGCCACCATGAAATTAGTAACGCCTAAATATTTTTTTTTTTATGTCTTAACAGGCAAACGAACAGGTCACCTGATGTTAAGTGATCACCACTGTCCATAGACACTAACAACACCAGGGGAGTCGAAAGTGCGTTGCCAGCCTGTGTTTGAGGGAAGGGGAGGAAGTGGGAGAGGAGAGGGAAGGGGAGGGGAGGTAGGCCTCCGGCGCTCTCACTGACCGAACGAAACGCAACAATGCAAGCACTGTTACTTCACGTCGGTTTTCTATCAGAGAGTGGTAGTACCCCGGACGAGCCGACCCATTCATGCTGAAACCAGTAATAGGTTGATCGTGGCTCTACCATCTACCAGATAATTATGTTAGTAGATTTGATAAATAGAGAAACAATATGCGCAGAAACGTTTAAGTTGTTCAGCTATCGACCCCCGTGAATGTCTAGTATCGAATGAGATACGACACGTCCCCAAATAAAATACATCGCGCAAACATGGAACGAAATTAGTTAATGGTGTTTGGACACGAACCTCTGGTATAGTGCTGCCGGTTATGTGAGAACTTAACAAATGTTCTGATTTATTTGCGAGGGAGATAACGACAAACTTTCCTGTTATTAAAATCATATATTTTTTACGTATGTCGAGTACTTCGTCATCCAAGCTAATTTCCGAAAGAACTGAACCGATTTTAACGAAGCTGTTACTGGCAGATAGAGAACTTTTCAACCTATCATATAGACTACACCTTCTAAATATATAAAAATCCAATGCCATGATGTTTGTCCACGATGAACTCTGAAACTATTCAAAATATCTTCATGAAAGTTGGCATGTTTGTATAATTTGGTCCAACTTGAAAGATAGGAGTTATTTAATATTTATATTTCGATTAATGTCCTCAATATTTATTAATTATAAATTAAATTATTATCAACATTGATTATTGTTATTGTTACATGGCATAACCAAGATCTACGTTTTGATTCGTAATTTTCCTATCATTTTTGTTAAAAATTTCTTTTATTTGTCGCATAAGAAACGAATTTTTCCATCAGGTGGCAATATTTTTTAAAGTAAGGTGAAGGAAGACCTCGTTAGGAAACCTGAACCTGAGAAATGTTCTTGTAGTACTACTTACTGTATGAGCGACGACATAGAACTGTGAAAAGAGTTTGAAATCGCCAATACGTCGTAGGTTGGCGTGACGATTATTCTTTCAGGAAGAGTCGTATGGCTCTACAGTGAATCTCTCACAGGCTGATGATAATGATGCTAACTAATAAAGCCTATGTCGGGATAATTTTAGACTATTAAATATGTTTATTTATTAACATGAATTCGATACGTGTATATTAAATGTAATAATATTCCATTGGTGATTTATTATGAGAGGGTTGTTTTGATAAATTGCATTGGAATTGAATCGGACAGACATACCCCTAAACTCGACCGGTCGACTACACCCTCGGATTATATCAAATTAGAAACGAAATACTTTTAGTATAAAGAACTTATTATGTTTGAATAATAAATTTTCTTTTAATCAGTTTGTTTATACTATAATTTTCTTCTAATTGTAAATTTGTAGAGTACAACATTGAAATATGATTCAGTAGAATCAATTAGACTATATATGACTATCAATCCTCAAAACATCGTAACTCTAGCATGATCAAACATTTAAAACATTATTTATGCCTTCAAAAGATAACTAGAACAGGACCTAAACTTAGGTTCCTAGGTTTCTAGAGGAAGACCGGCTTTCACTGTCAAATATATCTGTCCATTTATTGGTGCTTGGCGGCATATTTGCAACTTCAGAGTGGTACTAAAAAAAGCCACACTACTATTCGATGCCTTCGAAGTGAATTCAAACTAATTATTATATACATAATGAATGTATGTCTGCTTGTTATTTTTTAACAACTAAATATCAGACCTGATCACAGTGAAATTGGCTTAGTTAGACGTAGTCTAGGTTTTGCCTTACGTGGCTCCCTGCCCTGGGAGCTGGAGGCAGGAGTTCTCGCGGCCTTGTACGAATTCACGGCGGCGAGGAGACGAAAGGGGGAGCCTCCGGCTCCCAGGGATGTAGAGGCGGAGAGACGGCGTCTCAGAGGAGACGCCGTCGAAAGGTGGCAGCAGGACCTGGCGGATGAGCGGTTCGGGCGGTTTACCGTGGACGCCGTCCGTCCGGTCCTGTGGGACTGGATTGGGAGGGAGTAGGGCTCCCTAACGTTCCGACTGGTGCAGGTACTCACCGGACACGGTTGTTTCGGGTGGTACCTGCACCGGATCGCACGCAGGGAGCCGACCGCCGCCTGCCACGAGTGCGGTGCTGTCGAAAATACCGCGCAGCACACTCTGTCTGAATGTGCTGCGTGGGGGGAGCAACGCCGCATTCTGGCGGCGGCGGTGGGAACGGACTTATCGCTGCCGAGCGTGGTTTTGGCCATGCTCGGCAGCGAACAGGCTTGGCGAGCGATGGCCTCCTTCTGCGAGGAGGTCATCTCGCAGAAGGAGGCGGCGGAGAGGGCCCGCGAGGCAGATCCTCAAAGTGGCCCTCTCCGCCAAAGGAGGACAGGCGGGAGGAGGCAGCGCTTTGCCCAACTCCTCCCGCCACCGTAGCCGGACCTGAGGGGGTGGCCGGGGGGCCCATCTCCTCATTGCACAGGTCCGGCGGACGAGGGGGGGCAGCCGGTGTGTACCCGGTCTGTTCCTCTATAGGTAGAAGCCCGGCGGTCACCTTCTGCCGGGCGGACCGCGGGGGCGGCTCTACAAGGTTGATTAGCTTGAACGATCCCTTGCCGCCCCCACAAAACGGTCTGTCGGTACACCGTGGGGTTTTAGTCCGTGCGAGTCGGACATACCCCACTCTCTCCCCCGAGAGGGTGGGTATCCATAAGGGATTTCCCCACGTAAAAAAAAAAAAAGGTTTTGCCTTACCTATACTAATTTTGAACCTAAATATTCCTAAAATTATGTAGATAAAATTGTGGAAAAAGCTAATTCACTACCTATAAAGTTTACATTTCCATTTTGCACTCACGTAAGTTATATTAGGATCTTATGAAAATGAATAGGTAAACACATTTTTAATATGGAATGAAAGTATCTCTTGTGTCTATGGTAAATTTTCGAATAACCATGATAAGTGATTAACGTTCATTATTAGTTACAAATTGAATGAAACAATTTAAAGATTTTGTTAAATTAATTTTCGGAATAAGGTAGGTATTATATAAATTTGAATTTGAAATTATATTATATCGCAAAATTATTCAACAAAACTGATAGAACTTTCTTCATAGAGTTTTATTTGTAAAAATTTGCATGAAATTTGAAACCGTTTGTTTATATTGCGGGCAGGTGAGAACGACGCTGCCTTGTTAATTAATGAATCTATTATAAAATAAAACTGTCAACTATTATCGTTTACAAAGTTCTTTATGTCTTTAAAACGCATTGGCTCTCATAATCATTTTGCGATATACATTTGTCTTTCATTGACCAATTTTTTTATTTATGTTGGTAACTAATCTTCCAGATTGTTACCGCCATTGTCGAGTAGGTAATAATATTGTAAGTTTCTTGTGATAATGTCAATATTCTAACAAGGGGGCCACCTCTTCTTAGAACTTTTCATGGAGTTTTTGTGGCATCTTAGAATTCATGCTCCGTACTACTATTTCTTAACCATTTTACTTTTGCACACTAAATGGCTACATTACGTAAAATGCCACCAATAATACAAAATACAGAGTGAAATAACACAAGATTATGAATAAGATATGAAAGCCACTACACGACAGACTAAAATCCCATCAAAAGCTCATTTTAATTCTTATTTCCCTAGCTCAATTCTGTGCTGTCTTGTTTTTTTAATAAATATATCTTTCACTATCACAGCTATGATACTTCTACCAGTTCTAAATTACTTTTGTTACATTTTATCACTACATTTCTGAAGTTATCCCGGACAAACAACAATACACATCAATTTTATGTAGATACTAGCTGACACGGCGAAGTTAGTACTGCCTCAGAATCAGTAAGTGTTGTGTTAACTTATTAGCTGAATGCAATTCAGTTTTTTATTAAGATAAAATGTGAACACTAAAACTGGATTAAGTTCAATAAACGTACAAAAATCTAATGTAGTTCATGTGGCAGGAAGGCATTTGGGTTATTTAAGCCAATTGAAAAGGTTCGCGTAGTATTGATGCACTACTTTCTGTTAAACTTTCTTCTGCATGTGTTGCGCTCAGGTCGATGATCGAGATGCCCTGTGATCGATGTTGTGCTACACCAACCAAATAAAATTCATCAAAATCACTAAATCCTTTCTCGAGATAGTTAAAATGCCTTTCTTTACAAAATGTATGAGAAAATAAATTTTCGTCATAATTTTTTTCTTCGCGAATTTTCCTGATATATTTTTTTATCTTTGATAGTTATTCTGCTATTTGAGGTAGAGACAAATCCAACAAACACGACAAAGTGGTGGAACTTTACCTGATGATACGGGATATAAAACCCAGAAACGAGGGCTAATGCCTCGAAACTCACAGTCCCTCGCCATGTGCCCTTGTCATGCCGACCTGCATCATTCTCGGATGTTGTATATATTATATATAGTAACTAATCCTAAAACATGAAACAAATATCACTGTGACAGATTTTTCGCCATGTGTAGATATATACGTTTGTGACAATATCCGAATGATACAGCTATAAGATACTACCACCCGGTAAAATTTAACGACTTTGATTATTATGATTGTGATTTATGTTGCAAATACTGTACACCTGAAATTTTAATATGTATAAACAAATAAGTTCTACCGTTTAGAATGCGAGATACTCACGGCATTTTAACAATCACCAATAAAATAGCATTATGCGCACATGTCACTTCTCATTCACAGAGATAATCATGATAATAGTGCGCTATACCATACAAATCACTGCTCAGGAATACAGCAATCAATCACCGGTTCGCAGCACTCGAGGCGGGAGAATGAATACCTTGTGGGAATTAAACATGTGATGACTGTAAATATCTAGGATAATATTCAATTTAGTTTACGAGAGCGAATTTACAAAAATATGAGGTTTGTTTGTGATTAATATGCAAAATATTATAGGCCGATTATCGCTTGTTTTATATTTCACTTGTTATGGAACGATTGTGCAAAGTTATATATAGAAGAATGATGGATACTGGAAATAATAATGAAGTGGTCGTTAAAAATTAAATTTATTTCAACATCGCACCAAAAGCTTCGCTTTGATGTAAAAACTTGAGATTTTTTTTTAAATTAAAAACTTCTTTATCCCCGTTTCCATTTGAAACTCGATGAAACGAAAAAGCGACATTGAAAAAGAAGAAATATGTAAGTACATCTATAGGATTTAACGGGCGAGATAATGGAATACAAATACCTACATTATTGTTTTTATGAACATTGTTTTAAGGTGGTACTTGAATCATTATATGAGTTGGCAGACCCTATGGTTTTTTTCATGAAGACGGTTTTTATGCTATCCAATTTACCGTGACACGCCACCAGATGGCGCTGCAGCTCGTCAACTTTTATACCGTTGATCGTCATGAAAATGAATGTGTGTAAAATATATAAACACGGAGAAAATTGATACAATATTCATTATGCTATAACTCAAGTATTTATTACAAAAATATTTATAAATAGGTGCGCAGAATAGCTAGTAATTAAAAAAAAAGAGAAGTTTTATAATTATTTCCGATATTCTTATATTTTAAATACATATACGAGTCTCACACTGTTACGTCAATAATTAAAAATCTCTCTAACCGAGGAGGGACAATTGACTATTTCGGTTATTTCGAAAAATAAAACAACAAACAAGTATCTAATAAAAAAAACACACACACATTTCTAACATAAACACATTCCCTCTCGAGTTGCTACACTCCCTCAGCAGTATAACGTAACGACATCGTGTCATGATAATTTAGGCCGAGCGGTTTGTAAAACACATTAAAACAATTATAAGAACGCCGGACCAGCGGACCAACGAGGACTGATTTACACAATTATTGTTGTAGTAAATTAAGGGAATAACGAACGGACTTTTTACGAGGTACGTCGTGTCCGCGCGCGCCTCCACTTTACGAGTCGCTGCGTTCCTCGTTCTCTCTGTTTATTTCTGTAATAACGCGTTGTGTGTCTTTTCTCCCTAGATTTTTATCTTTAAAATAGTTCTAAAATTTTAATTTTAATCCTCGGTAGACGTAGTTTAGAATACAATAAATTAATTCAAGTTACATAGCCATTATTGTGATTCTTGTGTACTAAAACTCCTCCAATCCGTTACCAATTTATTTAAATTTTTATTTTTGTCAACCAAATTCCAGATTATTACTACCATTGTAGAATAGGTAATAATATTACAAGTGTCTTGCGATAATTTCAATGTTTTAATATGATAGTGGCCCCCTTGTTAGAAGTTTCCAGGGAGTTTTTGTGGTATCTCAGAATTCGTGATCCGTGGTGATATTATTTTCCATTCACTTCACTTATGCACATTAACCGAACTATGCTACGTAAAACGCCACCAATATTACCAAAAGTAGAGCCAAATAATAGATTATTTATAATAATAGCTCTTTACCTATGAAATTGCCGTTCTGCAGTACTGGCCATTTCAAAACAAAATAATTTTTGTTTGGCTAAGAATTGTAATTTCAAATTAATTTTATTTTAAAAACATGGAATTCTTTTTCCAAAAGTAGTCATTTGTTTATTGATTAGTATTACGTTTTCATCGCATTTCAATATTTTTTGTCATCATGGATACGTTAAAAATTCGAGTAATTATGGAATATGAGTACCGTTGTGGCAGCAACGCGGCACAAGCGGCACGCAACATCAACGACGTTTACGGAGCTAACACTACAAACCAACGCACCACCTGTTATTGGTTTGCTCGCTTCCGTTCTGGGAATTTCGACCTGAAAAATGAACCTCGCGGTCGTCCGAAGACTTTGGTTGACAATGACGAATTAAAGGCGATTGTGGAAGCTGATGATACATAATCTACGGCTGAATTAGCAGCAGCTTTCGACGTTAGCGTCAAAACAATATTGGTCCATTTGCGTCAAATTGGCAAGGTAAAAAAGCTTAACAAATGGGTGCCCCACGAACTCAATGATCGCCAGCGCGAAGTACGCGTCGAGACGTGCCTTGCACTGCTCAACAGACACACGAATGAAGGAATTTTGAACCGCATTGTTACCTGCGATGAAAAATGGATTCTGTTTGATAACCGCAAGCGCTCAGCAAGTTGGTTGGATCCTGGTTCAGCACCTAAACAATGCCCTAAACGAAAACTTACCCCTAGAAAAGTGATGGTCACTGTTTGGTGGTCTAGCGCCGGTGTGATTCATCACAGCTTCTTACCAAACGGGGTGAGCATTAGTGCAGATGTGTACTGTAAAGAACTGAACACAATGATGGAGAAGCTGGCACATCTCCAACCAGCATTGGTCAATCGCTCGTCTCCGCTGCTCCTGCACGGCAACGCGCGACCTCATACTGCACAGCAGACGGTCTCCAAGTTGCAAGAACTGGGGTTGGAAGTTCTCCGTCATCCACCCTACTCACCAGACCTTGCGCCTACAGACTACTACTTTTTCCAGAATTTGGATAACTCCTTGGCGGGAAACAAAATTCAATACCCGAGAGGCAGTACAAAATGCCTTTGAAGAATTTGTTGCCTCCCGTCCAGCTGATTTCTTTAAGAAGGGCATCAATAAACTGCCACTGCGTTGGCAAAGATGCATTAATTGCATGGGTGATTACTTCGATTAATACAAATAAAAAATACATGAAAAAAAATCGTTTCAATTTTTTCATACAAAACGGCAATTTCATAGGTAAAGACCTAATATTTATAAAATGTAAAAGCCATACATTATACATAGCCACTACATGACATAGTGAGATCCCGTCAAAAACTCCTATGGAAATATTAAACGATTGAGTACTAACTTTGTTTAGTATTCTAACGATACTGATTTGTTTTTTTTTTTATCATTATTTTCAGGTCCTGAAATACTGCGAACATCTCCATGGCAAATGGTACTTCAGCGAGATCCGAGCGATATTCTCGCGTCGATACCTCCTCCAGAACGTCGCGATCGAACTGTTCCTTGCCAGCAGAAGTAAGTGTATCCTTTAAACGCCATAGACTTATGTTTTCTTGGTACTTTTGAAATGATTTTTTTTTTCACTGGTCTTTAATTTTCATACATTAAATTGTTAAAGTCAGTTTAATTCTAGAAAATGGCCCCTGGATTAATAAAATAATCATTAATACGACGTTGTTTTTTATCCTTGTGTTATATAGACTATTTATATTGTCTTTGTTCATATTACTTGTCATATTTTAAGGACAAAGTCTCTGTCGGTTGCTTCTTTCCATTTCTAATTTTAGTACGTCAACTTTAAAGAAAGAAAACGAAAAAGTCGTCAATAATCATGTTCAAAAGTCTCTCGAAAAAATATAAGGTGAGACATGAAAACATGAAAAAATCTTAAATATTAAAATATCGAATTGAAAATTTTAGGATCCTTATCATTTGAATTGTAGAAAATAGTGAATAACGAGATTTGCGATGTATTTGGATTTTTTTACAATTTTGACCACATTCTTCAATTATTACGTGGTTTTGGGGATGACTCTTAAAACATAAACAATATTTTCGTTTGAGATTCGAAAACAAAATAGAGGCAGCCCTAAGGACTACCGACAGAAGTGAAAACTCAATACAGTGGAATAACTGTGTTCTGTTTTAAATCAGTTATAGTATGAATTATTTAAATTTCATAATTTGTAAATTGAAATTATTATCATTAGTCTCTCTTATACATCAATTGGCACTCCGAGTTATATATTATAACAGTTATATATTTTTATACAGTGTATTAATTAATCAAACATATTATGGGCTGCACAATCTCAATAGGTACAATATATCAATATTAAATGTACACAGGCCGCTATACTACGTGTCGCTAGTCTAGTCGGCTATGCTTACTAGCATGTCATGACGCGAGATTATAAGTTTATCTCCTGCCAAAAAATACCGCTCAACGCGCCTAAAGAGGTTTTCACTTCAAAAAAATTTTGGCCACCCTAAAATACATTTGTTTATTTAATTTCCAGCATCCATATTCTTCGCGTTCCCCGACCAGGCCACGGTCAAGAAGGTGATAAAAGCACTTCCCAGAGTCGGTGTGGGCATCAAGTATGGCATACCTCAGACAAGGTAAGTACCCTATTATTACTCGTGGATTTTTACCTGATATTTTTTTAATATTATGAACATGCTACTAGCTCCATCTAGTAATAATTTATTATACTAAAATCTATACAAAGTATTGATTTTTAATCAACACTAGAGCAGCCATCTATCGAGTTTTGTATGTACTAAAAAGTGTATATCTCTACTATAGTGACCACGCAAATCTAAACATTGTCTTATAAATAATAAAAACAGTAAACGGTAGATGCCGTTAATGGTATTTTTTTATATTTTATAGACATGTTTTATTTCGTTTTTTTTTTGGGAGAGGTTTACTTTAGACACCAAGACGTGAGCTTATTGGTAAAGATTTGTCATGATAAATATCAAAATAAAATTAATTTTTAAATGAAAATCTTTAAAAATTGTTATTATAAACACCAATTATTTGACATGTTTTACAACGTGTTTATATGATATATATTTATTATGATATTTGTTTCTAATTTTTAACTAGGATAAGCAAACATGTATAATATCTTCGTAACACTTATAAACTATTTTAACTGGGATGTCATCATACTGAAGATGTCGTATTGAAGTCTGTTTCTTGATATATATTTTTTTCCTCGAATTGATTACTTACGCTATTGACCTTGCAAGGTCTTAACAACTTCACCGGACTACTCTTTTTTTCTGGATAGATATTGATTAATAGTTTATTTATCTTCAAGGAAACAAACTGTAACTGCCTCAACTAATCAAAATCTGTTTCTCCGACCGATCCAACTATAAATAACAACGTTTTTTTTTTATTTTTTTATATTTATTGTTTAACGTTTAAATAAAATTTCATTTGAACTTTAGAGAGTGCAATACATATTTGCAACACACCTACAGCTGCTCGATGATAAGTTATGAACCTGAAAGTAGTATGAGACTACAAAGGTGTTACAAACAGCCCGACAAAACGACGCGTTATGGTTTTATTACGATGTGTGTTTCCATTGAAAGTTTGGCGCAATGTACAATTTGAACCCGTGTTAAAAAATGGCATTGCTGAGAATTTATCAATTAAAAACAGGTAACTCTATGTATGTAATAAAATTAAACTACAATTAAAAACAACGTAATTATTTTATTCATTCAGTCAGTCATTCACGTTAACACTAGGTAGGTAATTAACTATACACTATTTCATATATATACATATATATTTATCTATGTACATTCAAACAGTCATAGCACCCTGTTAATCCTTACGAATTATTAAAATTTAACTACTACTATAAAAAAGGTGATAATAAATAATGTGTTTCACTGATAATATTGTAAATAACAGGATTTTTTAAATGGCTTTAATATAAACACAAAATTAAAAAAAAATGTGTTTAAATTCTTTTGAAAATGGTAAATATTTTTTAACTTTAATTGTAATATTTATGTTATCAAGGAATGTAAAACATACTTATACTGAAATTAAATATTTAATATAAAATAATAACTCAAACGTATAATAATACTGATCACAAAATAAATATAAAAAAACCTATTTAAAAAAATAATTGAACTTATTTTCTTATTAAATTATATTAATATCATACATTATTATTATTAAGCAAATTCATTGGTTTCATATAAAACTAATATTTACTTGAATATCGTGTTGATTTCCGAGTAAAAAGTTACAACAAACTTATATTAATTAAACTTAATACACAACTTAATTACAGCGTTTAAATAAAAGTCGGTAACTAATTGTAACAGTCAAGTACTAGGCGCACATGAAAGTCCAAGAGATTACTCGCAGTGAATCGAAACTTTCCTACCGCTCTCCTGCGATTTCACGTGCGGCTTGAACTCATCGCACTTTTCTAAAGAAACGGCCGCTCCTGCGCTATGACGCCTTTGTACCGGTCTCCCTTCAATACCGCACTGTTTCTCTTTATTAAAACCTGACTCTGGATCTACATCTCTCTTCTCGTCATCGAACTCTTTCATGATTTCACTCAAAGTCTTCCCTTTCGTTTCCGGTAGGAAGAACAAACAGTACGCCGCTCCGAGCATTGCAAATATACCGAACAGGTACAAAGTACCGTTGCTAGTTAATATATTCTCCATTTGGGGGTAGGTCTTTATGTTAAAGAAGATTAGGACATAAGCGCAGCAGGAGGTCGCTCCCGACATGACACCTCTGATGTCCTGAGGGTATAATTCCCCGGACATTATCCAGGGTAATTGTAAGAAGCCGACCATACTAAAAGACACGTGGAGTAAGATGCAAGCTAATTTCACGATGGGAGGTCCTTTGAGGCTATCGCATACAGCTGCTCCGAGCATCGCAACCCCTAATAGAAGTCCCGATACCGTTGCAAGTGTCTTCCTTTTGAAGCTATTTATCAAGCAAGCTCCCACAGCACCCATAAACACTCTAACACCGCCGACTATAATGGAAGCTGTGAACTCGTTGACGCTAGTTCCTACGGACTTGAAAAAATCTACAGCGTAATACAGAATTATGTAAATTCCGGACATCTCTTGGAATACGAAGAAGACAATTAACACGGTGAAAGGTTTCAGGACGTTCTTCCTCTTGAATAAGCCGAGTTTTTGTTTGAAAGTCATCATTTCATCGTTCTTTCGATCTTTGGTGAACTCCATCAGCTCTTGTTGAGCGGTGCTGTTGTTCTGCCTCAGCCAGAACATGGCGTTGTAGGCTTCTTTCATTTGGCCTTTGGAGGCTAACCAGAGAGGCGATTCAGGAACGAAGTACATAAGGAACGGTGTAAGTAGAGAGACGCCTGCGCAAATGGCGGCGACTTTTCGCCAGTGCACGAAGGCTCCGAGTGAGTACACTATAAATATGCCTGTAGATACCAGGCCGGGTCCCAACGCGCTGAGGACGCCTCTCTTATCCGGGGTTGTGATCTCTGCTACGTATATATAGGCTACAGTCGACATACCTGCAAAGTACAGACAGTATAAGAAATTAGTATCAGCTTTGTTACGCAATTTACTCCTCGTATTTCTCTATCACCTTTATCATCCAAAAATTTATATACAAAACTTTATTTTAATCGCTTCAAAGATTTAGGCTTGAAAAGATAACAAACAGAGGGCGTTACCTTCGCATATGTAACTGTGGATCATTATTTGTGTCGTTACATTTCAAAATGAGGCAAATTCAATTTTAGCCGTTCCCAATATGTTGCGTTATTTTTCAAGATGTTCCAATTTTGTACATACAAAACTACAAATTATATGGACGCTAAAATGTGAACTTCATTCTCAGTATATAATTTTTTTTTTACTCCGTGCAATTTTTTTTTCAACGCCAAAGTTTTTTACCACTTTATAAAAACTGCCAACAAGTACTAGGAATAAAATTTGGTAGAAAATATGGTAGTATTTCCTATTCTTAATTTAAATTTACTCCTGTATCTTAAAATACATATTTTAGACAGTGTCTCTTAACAGTTTAAAACTGTTTTTTCAAATTGTTATTTTTGCGTGTTCAATTTTATATCAGGGAAAAAGTAAAAACATATATTTTTAAACAATTACAAATTACCATATTTATCTTAGTTTAAAAAAAATATCATGGCATGGTATATGATAGGATGAAGACACTATAGACATAGTCTTCAACTTACCTATAGTAAAGCCGGTTATAAATCGTCCCACACATAAGAATATGTAAGTCTCGGAGAACGCGATGATGAGCCACCCGATGAGGTTCGGCAGCACAATGGATTGGAGGAGTAGCCTGCGACCGACAGCGTCCACCATCATCCCACCCAGTAGCGCCCCTATGGGGTTCGATATCACTCCAAGACTGGCTGATGAGGGAAACAAGAACCGTGTTATTACAAAAAAATTAAATACGCATTGAATTCTTACTTTTAAAAAGTGTGATCACAAAAGAGTGTCTTGCCATTGTTTACAGATGGACATTATTTAAATTTAAATATTCTCTAACACTCGTCTAACTGGACAGTTCTTATTGTTGTGGTTTTATTGCTTTTATATTTGCTGGCGAAAGACGTTTCGTAATAAATTATTTGTTTTCCTGGGTATAATTAATTTCCAAGAACTAAATAAATTACACAATTTTAGAGATTCACAAGTAAATCATGACTACTACTATATGACGCTATTGGCATTTGACAATCTATTTGACAATTTACTAATCAGATATTATACTGTTATTTCACCTCACGCACTTTGACGTATTATATTAATCTTATAAATTGTTTATTATAAGCAAACCTTAAACCTTAGTTAATTACATCATTTTCTTTTAACTAAAATGTCACAATAATGATAACCAATTTAACTTAAAATAAATAAATTTTCTTAATGAAGATCTGAAGAAAGATATTACTAATGAATTGAAATTGTTCGCAAAGTATCTATATATAATAGAATGTTTTTGAATGACGAGATCGAATTGAACGAATGCTATTCAGAGTTTCTTCCATAAAAAACTTAAACGAGATGTTTATCTAGAGACCGCTTAGACACGCTTTTGTAATAAAGTATTTTAAATACACATATGTTCAACTACGTTTAAAATTTTAGACACTAAGTAACAAAATTCGTGTTAAACCCGTGTTAATTTTTGTTTTTGTAATAAGACCGGAAGTTAAGTAAATATATATGTACTAACGAGACCGACGGACGTTATCCTGCCGAGATAATAAAAAAAAATCTAAAACTCAAACGCAGCGCCTCCTACCTGTTGTAATTGTGAACCGAAACCATTCTTGGATCCACCTGAATACATACAATTTTTTTTATCAGAATCTCAGAATCTGTCCTGCCGTTTAGTAAGTTTTAAAGATATTTCTCAATATATTTTCTTTTTGGGCGGGAATTGAAGTCCGTGGCCTTGGACACTGAATTATAATTTTGGGAACTCACTACTTAGCAATGGCACTGGTTTAGTTAGGAAATACTAATAATTTCACGAAATATCTAGTTCTAAACACGAACTAATAATATAATTCATTATTCTACAATAGATAAAAAATCACTGAAGACTTTATTATTTTGCGGTTCATTATCCGTTGTTCGTTATTATTATTCACAATGACAGTGATCGGCCAGTGATATCGCAACGTGCGATTGAGCAAGCAATATATTTGAAAAGAAGAGCATTTCGCGTTGTTCAAATTCAACGATACGGACAACAAAGAATCATTTGATTATCATATTATTGTTACAAATTGAAATACAAACCAGTAAGTTACCGAACAGCAAAATAATTCACAGCAGCCTATAATAACGTTAATTATTGTTAAATATCGCAACAGCGTTGTTCATTATTTGAGTCGTTGCATTTAAAAATGAGCTATATCCAATTTTAATCTTTCATATACGTGTTTCATTTTTTATAGTTTTAAAATTTGTGGATTATGAAAAATAACGTGAAATATTAGAAACGACTAAAATTGCATTTAGCTTATTTTGAAATGTAACGACATAATTATATCTATATTGTCAATTGTTCATAGAATTATAGTTTTACCATTTCTTTAAAGAGGGGTCAATTTGATAAAATCCCTACGTGCCTGCGCATAGAGTGACACCGCTATTGCGGGACCATACAACATATTCTTATCAGTAGAAATGCCAAGTTTGCCGGTCCCGGTACTAAGCACACATTATTATCACGTTTGCACAGTCTGTCTTGTTTGTTTGTTTGCAGAATATTTGTACTAGCAGCTCGAGAGATACGATAGCGCCGTAAATAACACAATATTTTATTAGTTTTGTTTCTTCACTTTAAAAAGTAAAATTATTTGAATAAAACGCAACTATTGTGGGGATTCCTTTTTATGCGGGCACGACAAAGCGCCTGTGAGTTTCCTGATAGAAAGCGCAGTGCAATACACACAACTGAGCACTGAGAGATTTGCAATTCAGGAGTAGTCGGCGCTGTCATGCCGGCCTGCAAGCCTCGTATCAGCAAAGTACAAACTAATTGGTCTCGTTTGCGTGCATAAAATGCCGGATTATAGAGTATCCACTTTTTTTTTGTTTTGTACTAAAACTATTAAATTTGACACATTAAAACTGTCACCTGTACTTAATACGAATGAGTGTTGTTATTATTTTATGTTGATTATTGACTTAGAAAACGTTATAAGTATATAGTGTTTGAATATTTAAGTTTGCTACAAGAATATTG
Source organism: Antheraea yamamai (assembly GCA_036509395.1). Taxonomy (NCBI): domain Eukaryota; kingdom Metazoa; phylum Arthropoda; class Insecta; order Lepidoptera; family Saturniidae; genus Antheraea; species Antheraea yamamai. The sequence goes on along the minus strand of AP028437.1, from coordinate 15,735,123 downwards.
CTCTTATCGCGCGCTAAGTACAGTCAACACCCACGTGTTGCCTCTTCCACTCCTCTGTCATTTCAGTGTTCATACCTTTTGTATACATACTTATAGCAACCGCTCACGACTTTGTTCAATTTGAATTAAATGTGACCTTCAATAATAATGAAACATAGCCTAGTGCCATCTAGTTGCGAGTGCGATAACTTTTAACTCCATATAAAACATTTAGATAAGCCAATTTTCATGATGGTTTATCAAACGGTTTTCCACTTTAATCAACCCTAGACAAACCAACATACTTTTATATCCATATATACATAATTCTTCAGACAGTCCATATAAAATTTCTTCGTTCTTTATATACTCCTACATACCTCCACCGTTAGAATTAATTCTCTTCTAGTCCTATGACTTTCATCTCTCTTTGTGACATGCTCATACCACACTCTCCTGTTACTTACTTTTACTCAAGTTATCTTCCAGTAAAATTTAATTTATATAAACTAAATATCACGGTATGTTTCGTCACAGTTTAGTAAAACCTTCTGATAAGGTCGCTCAAATGCTAGGTGAAATGAGTAGAAGATAATTTATGAAAGAAGATATACGAAAAGTTTCAATGTTAATTCTTCAAAACCTCTACCTAGCGTCAGTTTACCTTCAGTAGAATAATACAGAAAAACATGCGATGCGTCACTGTTAATATCAGCACCTCCAGATATCAGTATTTTTATCATTTTTTTGTCACTTTTTACAAATATATACATTTATTTCTAATTTACACTATTCTTAATCCAAATTTATTAAATTTTAATTTCCGGTTTTTAGTTGGATTTTTTATGAAAGCGTGTTTTTTTTATTTTTTTAAACTATTATTTATTTAGTTGGATTTTTTTATGAAAGCGTGTTTTTTTAGTTTTTTTAAACTATTATTTATTTTTCATATTTTAGTTAAATTTTTTAACTTTTTTTTTCGGATTATTGAATTAAATCTGATCGTTCAAAGTAGCACAAAATCGAGCTCAAAGGGGTCGGTTACAAACATACATACCTACAGGTGAAGCTAATAAAAGCGTGATTTTTTAGTTAAATATTTTTAACTTTTTTTTTCGGATTATTGCATTGTCATCGACCTTTGACAGGTATGCAAAGTTTGAATTAAATCTGGTCGTTCAAAGTAGGACAAAATCGAGCTCAAAGGGGTCGGTTACATACATACATACAGATGAAGCTAATAAAAGCGTGATAATTAAAAAACTTATTAACAAAAAAAACCAATTCAGGCACTTGTTAAAGTTCCCATTCCTCCTCCGTACTATCGCTTAAAAATAGAAATTTATCGAGCCGTATTTGTGAATAACAGTTTTGATTTTTGATGTATTACTTCCTGCTTTAGAAAATAATATTTTTTATTAAAGTATTCAACATATTATTACTATAACGTCAAACGATCGAGTGATTGATTGTTGAAGTGATTAAAAGAAAGGATAGGAACTGAACGGACGGATCGATTTTGAGCTAAATGTTATGTTTTTGGAAGTTCAGTACGATTGAACTAGATGGCGTTGCCATAAACATGAGCCGTAAGGTCAAGTTTACAATAGGCAACTTCTGCATTTCATTCGATACGATACACGTATATACGGTAACGTATATACGGTACGGTAGATACGGTAAAAGTATTGAATAGAAAGTATTTAGTACAAAAGTATCGGTATCGAAAGGAAATGTACTCGATACCAAAAGTATCGATACTTTTTTCGTGTCCCTACATCTGGGTCTCTATCACCCAATCAATATCATTAGATTATTATAGAAATAGAGTCCAAAAAATAGCGAAATATTATCAAAATTGTATAAGCATAGGGCTATTTCCCTAACACTGTATAAACGAAACTAAAACTAAGTTTACCTATTCTTGATGCTATGAAAAACGTTAATCATGGTATGATTTACCATCTGAAAATGCTTTTCACATAGGGTAAATTCATTTTGGTACGAAGTTCACAAATCCAAGATGGCGACTAGGTGTCAGTTTTTGTGATTAATTACTGCGTAACGATCTTTATTTGTTAAGTATTCACTATTATTTCTTGATTTTTAACTTACTATATAGTCGTTTCGTTCAGGACAAATAAAGGGATATTGAGCAGTTAAGTATCCTAAAAGCATAATTAGGTAATTTTGCTTATGTGTTCGTTCCAGTTTATCTAATATTCATTTTGCTGTATGTTTTGCTGTAGCATTATGCTGTACTACGAAAATTAGTAAATTTATTGATAAATAAATTACACTCTTATTCATATTGTGAGAAGGAATAAAATTGTATACGGGACACACAAATAACGTTTACAAGTAGTTAAACCTACGTCAGAGATACGAATGTTACCGATCGGAAGATATTTTTAAATGTTTTTTTATATCCTGTAAAGAATTTACGTAAAAGATTTATTCGTAAACAACGGATGCTACGATTTTTTTTTTGTAAATACGTACATTGTGTTGTCTAGCATGATTCTGTATTATATATTTGCTTTACGAATCACGAATGTTTACTGAAATAAGTCTAAATGCTACTCGTTCTGTTAAAAGCATAGTGAACATATTGCAGACTGATATCATATTTATACTATCATATGATAGTAAGAAACATTATATTTTAAAAATACAACAAAAAGTCATCCGATGTGCCCAAGCGGTCACCCATCCAAGTACTGACCGCACCCGACGTTGCTCAACTTTGGTGATCGAACGAGTACCAGTGTTTTCAATACTCTATCCGACACAGTGCTTACCTCCACCATTTTTCGTCACACAAAAAGGTTGCCGATCAGAATTTCAAAGCCCAAAAGAGTTTCAAACAATTCCATTTATACATTTATATATTTCATTATACAAAAAAATACAATATATTAATAATACAAATTATATATATATATATATATATATATATATACTAGTGGGCCCGGCGGACGTTGTCCCGACTTGATAATTTTAAAAAATCGTAAAAGCCAACTGCAACGCCACCTACTGGGTCCAATTGTGAATCTAAACCACTCTCGGATCCACTGTAACACGCACCCAAATTTCATCAAAATCGGTCCAGCCGTTTAGGAGGAGTTCAGATACATACACACGTACAGAAGAAATTTTATATATAAAAAAAAGAAGATTCGTGATAATAATTATTATTTATTTGCTAGTATTAAACATGTATAGGTACCATAACAAAAATGAAATAATTATAATAAAATAAAAGAATGGACATGTAATTGACAATATTATAAGCGAGTCCATACACAATATTTTCACTCTATGTATAGTAAATATGTTTCGGGGGGTATTGCCGATTTCAAACTCTTAGAAATTCACAGTTCTATATTTTTTCACAGACAATGGTACTACAATAACATTTCTCACATTCAAGTTTCCTCACGATGTTTTCTTTCATCGTCACCTGATACTGTTACCAATTTCAATAAGTGAATGTACGCGAATTCCGAGAAATCCGTTGATCCATGCCGGGTTTCGAATCTGCGAACATCGGATCGATATTCTGCTAGTCAAACCTAGAGTACCGCGGGGGTGTAATGGGCTAACGTACAAGTGTCGAAACGTTTTAAATACGTAATATACGAACCGTTTTTGGCACAACATTTCACCAAAGTCAAAGAACCTTTGTATGTTCCCATCGCAAAATCAACTTCTTTTTTGTTACGTATAATTTTAAAGCTGTGATACCTGTTAAGATATTCATGATAATGGTACGCTTTCATGGTCTACATATAAATACTGAAACTGACTAAGACATTTCAATGTATACAGATTTTCTTAATTTTCTTTTAAATTTATTTATTAATCCTGAGACATGATCCGAGACCTTATCTACTTATTATTTAATCTGTGGTGATTCTATTTATTATCTTATGCCTTTTTTAAGTTGTCTCCTTTTTATTATTTCTATATCTTTTAAGTTTCTACTTGTTCGGCTGTCATGTCTTCTTAATAATTTTAGTCTAATTTTACATTTCCGTCTTATGTCCATATCTTAGGTACGTCTAATTTATTTATTTCGTCTTTAAGCTCTAATTATAAAGCATATATAACGTTACCAGCACTTATTTCAACTTTGTATACAGTTTAATACAACATGACTCAAAAAATGTTGCAAGTGAGGCATTATTTTTTAATAATAAACGATGAATATATATTATTATTTTTCTATAAGCATGTTCAAGATGCACAGTTTTGTAGTATATTTTTTTAATGCATCTCACATAAGGTTTACTTATGGAAACTTTAGAAAGCTGAATTTCGTAAAATACCGGCTTAATCTAAATACTTAGAAACTGTGAGAAACGGGTTGTCCCATGTCTCATACTCAGTAAAAGCTATAATCATTTTTCATGTAATAATGTTAGGTTTTACAAAATGTCCCACATCATACTAACGATTTGTCGGACTGTAAGTGCCATGTCAAATGGGTTTTGGTGTCAAAAAGCAATTATAGAGTGAATCAATATCTGAACGATGTTGATGTCTGGAACTGACTCCTCCCTCTGTGCATCCACCAAAAACGAATGTAACAATCCATGTTTGTTAAAATATGTATCAAGAAATATAAACCAGATCGAGTTTCTTGCCGGTTCTTCTCGATGACTGGCTTGTTTTCGGAACCGGTGGTAGTTTTAAATTAAATAATAAGTAAGTATGTATATTTCATTTTGATACGTGTGCAATGAGAGTATCCAAAAAATTTATTTTTTACGACTTGTTTGCTATATCGACCATTCTCAACTTAGTATCATTATATATGGTTATATGTATAAACGTATCGGACGATATTCTCGAAATGATAATGTAATCTATATCAAGATTAGTTATGTAGATTTCTACACAAAAATAAACACAGATAAAACAGTTCAGTGGCTTTTTATCCTTTATATCTCACCTATTTACTTTGTTTTTTTTTTCTTACCAGCTACTTTAATATTACCAACAGACATATTTTGGATCTTTTTTTTTCATACTATCGACGTATTGAGATCCTCGCGTCAACCAATCCACGATATTTGTACGTTATTTGGCAAAAAATGCTCAATACTATTGAAATTTAAGAAAATAGTGTATTATGGACGAATTTCAAACACGGAACCACAACTATATGGTTATAAGAAGTAGGGGCACACACAGACGGGCACAGATAGTGACATTGTTTTGTACTATTTATATTCCATTGAAGTATCTTCTAAGTACTTTTAAGTATAATAACTTGTACTTCACCTGATACTACTAGTTTAGTTATTTCACGCAGGTTCATTTATTAATCGACATTATTTTATTTATTACTGTCACAGTTTGGTGTAACATTCATTCAGGCCGCTTGTTGAAGAAATAGGAATATTTTACAAAAAAAGATTTATAGTATTCTGTTTATGTAGTGGATCGCTATGTTTATATGGATTTATGTTTAAAAAAAGTGTTTACGTCTAAGAGTGTGTACGTACGTGTTATTATTTATAGTCTGAATCGTTTGTAAATTCGTGTGTTGTTTTTGTGTTTAGTCTTGGCACGGACTATAGTTGTCGGGCGTAGGTATACAGAAACAACATTTTATTTATTTATAAACTCCATTCCGTCGACTGTTTACTCTCACAATCAACGCTTCATTCACTGTAGAGCAAGATCAAACATAGACAATAATATAATTAACAACACTATATGTCTTATAACGTACATATTATTTGTTTCTATGACACGTATACTTTACATGTAAGATATATGATTATGACTCTTTTGTTTTACATTGTAGAAATATACCTGCATTCTATTGAAGAAATGTCCTGTATTCTTCGTTATGTTTATAAAAACAAACGACCTACGCTTTCATATGGAAACGTAAACGATTTAAAAATATGAAATAAACTGTAATTGATTACAAATATAGCTTTAAAAGCGGATAAAAGATTCATTTGCGTAGTGGCAATGAATAGATGAAACAAACAAAAACAAAATCGTCGAAGAAATAAAGAACTATTATAGATTTCCATTAAGTCTGTAAGTACTTACTTATTTCAATGATTGTTTTTGAGAAATAAAAAAAAATCAACTTACCAATCCATGAGTTCTGTTCGTAGGAGATTGAAGGATACTCGTGTGAGTACTGGGGTAGCAGAACAGCGGAGAAACCTTGGCAGAATCCCACCGATATGTTGATGGACTGGGCGGCTAGAGCCGCGAGTATCTGTAACGATTTATGTACTCCTGGTAAATATCTAACTAAAACATAAGAGGATCAATATCCTATCCATATTGGTTTTACAATAGATTTTTTAAATTGTATTTTTGACAAGAAATCGTCTCGATTGTTACTGGTATTTTGAAGTAGATTAAATATTATAAGGGCTTTGTGATAATTTCGATGTTCTAACAAGATTATGAGTCTTTTGTTAGAACTTTCCATGGAGTTGTTCTGGCATTTAGAGAATCCATGCTCCGCGGTATTATTTTCCATCCACTTCACTTGTGCACAATAACCAAACTATATTACGTAAAACACTACCAATATTACAAAATAAAGAGTCAAATAATATAAGATTATAAATGAAATATAAAATCCATTACATGATCCCGTCAAAAACTCCATGTGACCTGACTCATAATCGTAAACGCCAAGTCACGGGCGGGGTCTGGTCTAAAGATTTAATAAAAACGAAATGAAACTCTATTAAAGTGAACGTTGAAAATTAAAATAAAACGATTGTCCTGATATTTGGTGTAGTAACAATCAATACAAACAGTAGACAATATCACACTGTAAAAATACACAAATATTATTATTACTGTATGTAAATTTCAATACAGTTTTTTACTTGAATATATCTATTGAGATCGTTGACACTATTGCATACTATGAATTAATACGCATCGTGTACAGTTTTTTGTGGGTAAATTATTACTACCGCATACCATTTAAAACCGTTGTATGTATATACAATAGTGACAATCAATTTTGGCGTAATTTATTCAACAACGATTGCTCTCATTTTTTTTGCTTTATCATTTGTATTCATAGTCATAGTCATACATACATACATAGTCACATAGTCTTATTTTAAATTGTATACGAAATGTTATATGTATTATATCTTATTTACTTCATTTGCCAATCAAACTATGTTACGCAATATGCCAGCAATACGAAAATTTATGAAGAAAAGTCGAGGCAATAATAAGGATTGCCGACTGAAGTGAAAACTGAAAACAAGGAAACAAACGTGTTCTCTTTTGAATGTTCATATTAATTATGGCGTAAATGACAACATTTAATTTTTAGAACTTGTTTATTGAAATTATTAACATTAGTGTGGTTTTCATATGTATTGGCACTCGGAGCAATAATTATATACATTTTTATAAAGCCTATTGATCTATCGAACATATGATGAGCTGCAAAATATTAATATACAAGTACACAGGCCCCTATACTACGCGTCGCTAGTCTGACGCAAGCCGCGCAAGCGCAATACGGCCGGTCATGCTTACATACCATGACGTGAAATTATAAATTCATCTCCTGCCAAAAATACCATTCAAAACGCCTAAAGAAGTTTTCACTTAAAAAAAAAAACATGATATACTACGAGATAAAACCCCTCCAAAACCTCCGTGAATACGTCCTTGTACGTTGCTCCTAGTTGACAGACAAAACAACTACAACCGGAAGTTTACAAACGAAACTTAAACATAAATTGATATTAGACGAAACCGTACCGGACGTACCGCGTTATAAAAGACGACCGCTTCACATTTTTACCGATCCTCCCGATGATATAACGTCAGCGAACGATCAGTACCAGCCTGTCTCTCAAAACAGAGCGTGTTCACGCCCACGCCCGCGTAACCACAGATCACGCCGCCGTGGTCTGGGGGTAAATTTCGCTCCCGCACACCAGAGTAGGCCCCCTTCGGCAGCGGCTCAAGCCTAGGTTCGTTCCCTCAGGGTGGAGCCCTTGAGTGCGCTGCTCGCGCGATACAGTGACACAAATTTACATCACTGCAACAACACTACACATATCACCCCCACACACGTGCACGCATACACGCTTACACAAAAAAGTGGAAAGGTTTACTTTTTTTTTTCCCTGATCGAACTGAAATAGTTTATAGTATTATATATTAATATAGTATAGTAGTATATATATATTAATAGTAAATTTTCCGATACAAAATACACATAAGAGTTGTTGAGATATGTATGCTTGGTACACATATATGTTTCAACAACTCATATATGTATGAATAGTTTAGCTTAACTTAGGTTAGCTCAATTAGGTAGCGAATTGCATGGAACAGGCAACAGCCAAGCCGAGGTGTGCCGTGCACCCTTGAGCTGGTTGCCCAAACAAAAATCGGCTGAGTGCCTTAAGCGCTCGCCTTAGTAGTCCGGTGAAGCTGTTAAGACCTTGCTAGGTTAATAGCGTAGTCAGTTCGAGAAAAAAAAAGGTCATTTACGACTAAATACACAACTAATTAATCACTATAATAAATATATGTGACAATAAAACAAATAAGAACCTTTAAAAGTGTGACGCTTGGTTTTTATAAGTTGACGACAAGTTTTATTTGAAATGCAAAATTAATGCATAAAAAAATCAATCGTTATATAACAAAGCGACAAAATTAGAATGAATTTGGACATTTGTTGTTTCGGTATTACTTGCTTTTTGTCATAACAAATTATTATCAGGTTCATAATACGCTGCTTCTAAACGCTAAACAGTCTTTTTTCTACGTTTTAATAGCTACCAGGTGCATAAACTCGTACCCGACATTACATAATCTCTGTGATTCGTAAATGATTGCGCTCAAGTACCGGAACCTTCGTCGCTCTGTCGTGTAATTAGTGACTTCAACAATATTTGTTACGTATAATTGATACGTGTGCTACACTGTGTTTATGCTTTCCTGGTAATTCATATAAAACCTTATTACTCTTTCAAAGCATTGTGAGACCAAAATCCTATGGTTGAAACACACTAAGGAAACATACTAAGTAAGCATTAGAGATAGTCATTATTACAACAATAAATAAATAACAAATTATTGAATACATTATTCTGTTGCTGATTATAACCGTTATCCGTTATAAATGATGACAACGGTTGGCCTGCGTTATCGCACGTACGAACAAGGTTGCATTAGACCACAATCCAATAATAATTATTGTGAAAGAGAGACCGATTCACATTGTTTACATGATACGCACAGTAAATATTTTAGTCATTAATGCGTTATTATTATAATTATAAATTGCAATAACAAACCAAATTATCTGACAGCAGAATAACTGATAACAGCGCAAAACAACAATTATTCTGAAATATTTATTATAACTAGTGGGCGCCTAGTGGTCGACATTCGACCATAGTTCTTTTGTTAATAATCTATAATCATAGGTTTTAATCATGTCTACTCAGTTATTTGCCACTTTTTTTAATTATAAATTTGAAGTAAAAAACAGGCGTGTACGTAAGGTGGTAAGGTTCTCAAATTCTAAGTAAATATAACTTTACTAAAATAAAGAATTTTGTCGCAACTTACGACACAGTTTGCAATTAATTTTACACGACACCATGGGTGGGAAGGTGGTATTTCTGGATGATATTGAATTAAATGTAGTCTGTAGAAAATTGTTTGGAAAAGTAATAGATACACAATAGAATTATTGAGACGTTATTGAATCAAATGATGAATCCAAAACAAAGATGTTTTAATACTTACATTAACTTTTGAAAATGAATTCATTTTTGTTCAAAATTCATCATCAACTGTACTAAATATAATTGCTACATCAGGTTGAACTGCATCATTGTAACCGGAGATCTAAGTCATAGATTACTTTCATGAGCAAACAAATTTTCTTATTTTGATTTTACATAGTATTTTTTGGCTCATTTTTTATTATTGAATCATCATTTGAAGTGAGTTCACCATATAAAAATACTAAACACTAAAATATTGACATTGACTTTGGTAATATTGCTTTACTCTTATGACAACTTGAAGTGAAAGCAGTCCTGTCACCTAAAAATTTTGACATTCACTAAGACCAAAGAGAATAATAATAATTTCAGTGGTTCCATAAATTTACTAAAGATAAATTATTTATCAATTAATTAATTAATGTGTATCATAAATTTACATATTATATTATTATAAAATTAACCTACAGTTTCACCAGTTGATTGCAAAGGCCACGTAAGGCATGCAACGTCAGTCATGTTAAAAATATTGAAAAGGTAATTGGAACGTAAAACTAAAATGACGGATGTCAATAAGTCTTTCATTTACATGTGTGTATATATTGTGTAAAATTCAAGCAGTAGTGTAAGTAATGCATATTTTAATTAATTTAATGTATTTCTAATTCATTTTATATAAAAAAAATAGCATTCTGCACTTCTCCTCCATATAAACTTTAACTATGCCAAAGTTCACGTGCATCCGTTCGCGCAATTCGCTTAAAAAGGGGTACAAAGTTTTGACTTCACGTATTAATTAATATATATAAGATATTCTGAAACACAACATTCGTTATTTATACTATATAGTTACTGTTTTCAGATCTTTTATGGGCTTTGATAATTTTTACACGATTTTTATTTATTTTTCATAAGAAAATCAAACTAAACTTCACACAAAACATTTCGTAGAGACGTTAATAAATGCAGGTTTCAACACCCTAAAAAATTTGAAAATCAGTGTTAGAGCCTAATTTTATTCTTGGTCAATTTAAATTTTATAACGAAAGCTAAAGTAGTAAAATTTAATGAAACCTGTTATAATGTGATTTTTATAACTGACTAACGAATAATATAAGTGTGTTTACAGAGGTAATTATTGTCAAAGAATCGTGATACAAGATTTTATAAATTATATTTCGGTATCAGACATAAATACACTAACCATGTCAACTGTAATGTAATTATTTGAAACTTGATTGTTAATTCTTGGAGAAATTTTTTTCACTATCCATTTTACTATAACTCGTTGGTAGATAGACTATATTAAATTGTTACCTTCTTTTGACTTATAAAATTTTGTCTAATAATGAGATGTCTTCTTCATGATCACTGCAAACCTTTGTGTCTCGCTTTATACGCCTGAGATAATATATATATATACTATTTTGTAGAGTGAGAAGAAAGTGTAAATATTCATAGAAATATTAATTTTAAAAAAAACTATAGGAAAGTATAACTAAAAAGTTCGTCTAATAAAACTTCAGGGTTAAATAAAACAGTATAACTTGTCACTGAGGTATGCTCGACCCTTTTTATTGTTTAATATAAGAATGTGGACAATCCTAGTTATTATTACTATTTCCCGTACAATTAGTTATATTTAGATAGGTTTTATTATACTCACAGTTAAATTATCGCCGATCGAGTGGAAATAATTATCTTTATATATATACTTATACATCCCAACTTGCGTTGTTTGCAACTTTACACTGAGACCAAAGGTCGACTGACGCACTATTTGGTTGTATGTAATAATTTATTTGCACCCATACGGAAATAAAATAATGAAGGAAGTGACTTCGTGCGACTTACGTTTCACACATGAGCTCGCCGTTCTGTGCCCTGAACGTCGATGTCGCTCTATATAAGGTCCTTTCTTTTGACAATTTTTTTTCCTAAAGTCAATCTTATAGGTTAAAGGAAAGATTTCTTAATGGTGTATAATTTAATTTTCCGTAACATGTCTGTCATGTAACATTAATATTAATTCTCGACATTTATACGTTTTGCAAAACAAAAATAGATATCGTGCACAGAGAGTAATCATTAATTATTTTTTATGTTATCATTCTGATTTCGCATATATGAACGGTTACGGTTTCGTGAACTAGTGCGACTTAACAACCACATCCTTCTAAATCTGAATACTCATAGAACTAGCACATTTAAACTTTTTAGACGGGATAAGAATAAACGTGTCACTTGCTAAAGTCCTCGCACTATTTTAGTTCGCATCTACAAACAGGCATATATTAAAATCTTAATTTTCATATTTATATTACTATTAGTGACTCTTCCAGACGTGCCCTAATGCTTTGTTCTGTACTACGCACAGTCTGTAGTGAACGTAAGGTCAGTCAGTATGTAGGTTTTTTCACTGGCACTATTAAAGTGATATTTCTGTGAGTGACATTCGTCGTTTTTAATCAGACTGATTGTTTCTAGAAAACTATCGAATTATGAGTTGCGCAATAATTTTAAACAAAAAGTAGCCTTAATAAACATTATGAAATGCGAAATTATGACATGAATCTAAATATTTACTGCGATTTAATGCTAATGAATAGAGTATATTTAATTATGACATATAAAAATTAAAAACAAACTGGTTTATGCGTATTTTTTTGTTTTCTTTTTGGTTTAATTTAATTTTGTTTGTCATTTGGCTTATAAACAAGGAAAATATTTCTTCTTTATCAAATTATTTTTATTTATTTAGAGACAAACAATAAAATGTTATGATTTTTTTTTTGTTTATAAAAAAAACAATAAAACGTAATCCAAATAACGGTAAATCAGTGGTGGTGTGTTGCCAATGACTAGGCTAGCATGATTCAGAAGGACATGGGATATAAGCGTACTACAAAACGAACGGCCGTGGACAGCCTTGACAATGCCGACGTCATCACTATTGATTCATCTCCTGCGAACTCATGTACACTTGTTACTCGGGAACTAAATCCTCGAGAGCTTTTATAAGTTTTGTTATCAAAGTTCTTTTTTTTAGATTTAACTCGATCGACTACTTACTGCGACATCCAAATGAACTTTATCTCGATTCTTGTCACGATTTATGATGCCTTTATAGTAGAATTTAATTATACTCATATTGTCTACACTCGGTTGTGTATTGAAGTATGAATACAATTTAAAAACATTATATTATACTATATTTAGTCTACGAAAACCTGCCAGTAGTTGATGCATCGCATTAGACTATTAAACAACTGATTGGTTGGTACCTACATTTTTTATGTCGATTCATGTTCTGGAATCACTTTGGATTCTTTTGAACGATATTCAACATTTAATTTAATATCGTGTACGTCTGTAATTGTTGGGTTATAATTAGATTTTTTGCATATAAATATGTTAATGTGCCCTATCGAAGCGCAGTCATTTTGTTTTATTTTGTTGCCGAAACAGTAAAAAATAGAATGTTCGAGATCGCGCGAGAATCTCGTGAATATTATACAAATATAATTTAGAGGGGAAACGGTTTTTTTTTCTTTTATCGTCTATTACGTAAATATCGCAACAGGATTTATGGTGTTAGATAAAATAAAATAAACTAGTGTATATCCTGAATAGCGTGATTAAATCTAAGATATGTATCAATGCTAATTATTTTAATTGTGTGTATTTTGAAATTGATGAATTAGGTAATTTAGGTCTTGCGTTATAAAATTGTAGTTTATTTGTGGTTTATTTCATTATCAGAAAACTATGATCAGTGAAAGTGAACCGTTACGTTGATATTTGCAGTGTGATTATTTCAATTGTTTACAACATTTTTTTGTATTTCTTACATTCCGCCACTAACACTCGATTTCTAATGTAATTATAAATACGACTGTCAACTACTGTAAATACTGTCAATGCTAGTGAAACTATTATACGAATTGTAACAAATAGGGCTGGCATTTAAAAGCACCAGTTAAAATCTTGTATTTGTTTCACTGCAATCATGAATACTTATATATATCGCGTCTATTCACATTCTATTATAAAAAGCGTTTTAGCAACTAAATTAACAATACTACAACTAAATTCCAAACGAATAAGTATTGTTAAAGGAACGTACTCTAATATAAGTCGTAAGACGCACAAATATTTATACAAAAACAATGCGTCATCGAAGGTTTAAAGAGATAACTCATGTTTCAATAATAACTGTTACACGGTCATGTTGTCCTGGTATGTACATATCACACATAACTAGAAAACAAGGGTAACGGATTCTTTTCACTAATTTTATTGTAGCTTTCAAGGTAGCTCTTGTGAATGTCGAAAAGGCTAATTTGACCAACGTGTTATGGCTACCAATGGTTCATTAACCGGTTAGTCTCTTTACACACCGGATATTATTAATCTATACATAATAATAAAAACGTAGTATCTGTCTTTTGTCCGGCCTAATCTGCAAAACATGAACTGTTAATCAGACCTTATTGAGATTTACCAGACGATTTTCATCTTGATCATATATCTTTATCCATACAAATCAAGTAAGTAGTAGTGATAAAATTTAACAGAGATTATTTAATATCAATAAAATGGTTAAAAAATAATGACAAAGTAACAAAAGACAAAAATAAATGTGAATAGGACGCCGGACAGATGTGAAACATCGAAATTATTTTGTATAATTAATATGTATGAAAGAATAGTTCATACGACCAGAAATAAGTATGGTATAATCAACAGTTAATAATATTTTGAAAATATTTAAGAAAAAGATTACCGTCTATTTAATAAACATTTATATTCATTGAATACGATAATTAGAAGTTCAACATCATATAGCGTGGCGACGCATGATGTGGCAACGCGTCGTCACACAACAGTCTGTCTGACCCGCCGCTATAGATATATCACACCAAAAACTACCCACAGTTCAGATTAAAAACCTGAACTCTGAAAGAAAAACACAGATAAAAAATGACCATATCAATAGAGAACGAAGACGCGATCACCAGTTTGTTTTATTTATAAAATAATAAATGATTCATTGATATTCATACGTATTAACAAAAATCTTAATCTCATAGTTTTAAGATTTTAAAATATCATAAAAAAATTGTTGATACAATAAAATAAATCCCATTTTGCACTAGTACTTATAGCTTTAACAGACTTGTACATTCCGAACTGGTTGGTGCTTACATCCGTTATAATATCACGACTTCCTTCCTCTTCCGTTCTTGTAACCGTTGTAAATAATACACATCACCTTGGGTATATTTACTATGCTTTCTCATAAAGTTCAATTTGCATTACAACGATCACATGTAACAATTGGCTAGGATAATTATCATGATATATTTACATATGGGAAGTGATTGGAAATATTGGAATCATATTAATTACTTCATACGTTTTATTCCATTAATCAGTATATATTCAATGTACGATCTTTATCATTTTAGTTTATATATAATCTATACTCATCATAATATTATAAAGAAGTAAAGTTTGTGACGTTGTGAGTTTGTGACGTTGTAGGGGATAATCTCTTGATCTACCAAACCTATTTTGAAAATTTTTTTACCAATAGAAAGCGACTTTATTTTTGAGTGTATATTTATTAATCCGAAAATTGAAAAGACTTTTTGTGGTAGTCGGATTTGCATAGTAAGTCGGAGAAATAACTGTCGAACGAAAACATATCATATGAACGGTGTCTTAACGATGAGAGATATATGATTGAGTTCTAGAGATGAGTGGTAGAGCTTGATAATGTCTACAAAAAAGTTAGCAACAGCATATGTCTAACTTCAAGATTTTTTTTTATTATTAGGGCGAGACAACGTCCGCCGTGCTCGATAGTTAATTTATGAATTTTTAAAATGTTTAATAACAAACATAATAAAGAAAACACACGATGCGACAGATTCATCAATTAAATTCGTACTGAATAAAAATTATAATCAAACCCGCCGATAACTGAACTATCTACATTACTGATGAGTAACTCTTGAATCTTTGTTATATTACAATAAATTAAAAAAAAAAACGAAATAAAGTATAATTGAAATTATTAAAATAAAGCTAAATTACCAAGAAGACAAAAAATTTAGAAGTGTAACTTTTTTGAAATTGCGATCGTTAGCCTTTTTGTGCGACGAAATATGGTGGGGGTAAACACTGTGCCGGGTATAGTGTTGAAAACACCGGTACTCATCCGATCACCGAAGTGAAGCAACGCCGGGCGCTGTCAGTACTTGGATGGGTGACCGTCTGGGAATACCGCGTAACGTTGGATGTTTGTTGTATTTTTTATAATTCCTCTGAAATACAAAAGTTTCACTTCTATCGTGTATCTTTACGACACACCCTATTTCTTTTTTTTTATAATAGATAATAAGTAATGTGTGTGTCTGTGTAATATTTTAGATTAAAAATAAGGTGCTAATAATTTTCTATCGTTGTACCTACAAATATCTACCTAGTCCTATAGTCCATAGTATATCACCGTCTAGATCCTTCGTAACGTTCGGTCTTGAAAACAACACTGAAAAATTATCAAATTACAGGAAAAACACAAGTTTCCTTGGAAAGATGGACGAATTTGTAGAAGACGAACAAGCGTTAATTGTTATGGTAGTGTATTTTAAAGTAATGGTATTTACTTAGGGAAATGATGAAATGTTCTTAATACAGACTAGCTATGCCCGCGACTCTGTCCGCGTGGAATCTAATGTAAAAAAACAGTGACTAATAATGAAACATCCGATTGTATTAAGTCCATTTACCTATCTACTTTTCTCTCGTACTTAAGTCTCGTCGTCATTAAGATTACAATAACTTTTGATAGAGAGAACCGATTTTAATAAAACCAAGACTAAATGGTATTCGAGGATATGCTTTATGGTTATGTAATCGTGAACAGTACTTCAGCAGGGATGCGTGTTCAAACAAACAGACAGACAGACGTTTCTAAAAATGATTGAAATGTATTTTATAACTTATTCCTAGACATCTGAAACACTTTTTTTTTTTCACAAAAATCAAAAAAGTACATACACGTTAGATTTACATTCTTACTATATGTATAGATTAGACAAACAGGAATGTAGCCATGTATTTAATACGATTTAAAGACAGTTTCTACTACCTTCTACCTTGAATCAAACTATATTCATATTTACTGAACAATGTTAATTATCCACATACGTTTTTAAGAATGTTATATAAGCATGAATTAACAATTTACCACCGGAGTTTTTTTTCCGCGATCTTCAGGTTTTTCCGTGCCATCATAAACCGAATTTAAAGTCGCGAAAAACTTGATTATATCATGTAAAATTCATTAGTTATTCATAATAAATTCACAGCTACAAAAAATAGAGAACAATGCAATGGCATTGTTATATATACGTGTTATTTTCCTACGGTATTCTCTCGAAGAAAATTACTCGTAACCCCTTGTATAATTTAAAAATGGTTTTTATATTCGAACTGACTACGCTATTGGCCTAGCAAATCCTTAACAGCTTCACCGGACTATGAATTTAGTAATGATTCTGAGACGTTGTAGTCCTATCTATACTAAATAACGTAAGTACAAAAAAAGAGAAAAATATTAATAAATATAATTGGTAACAACGCTTACAAATGTACAACTTAGTTTGAAAATTTATATGAAGTGGAAGAGTCCCGAAAAAAAACTATTCAGCGATTGCTTAAGAGTGGATAAGATTCATCCATAAATTATGTCACATGAATTTCATGAATTTGGTAGCCTATTGACAAGGGTATCACAGACTATTATATACATTCGTTGTTCTTCCTAATTTAAAGTCACATATTTCGTGATTTTACATTTAGAGACTATTAAATGATTTCACTACGAACATTATTTACATAGTCCTATTACAAACATTTTTTTCCATAACGCCAACAATAAATAAAAAATTTTAGATTTTTTAATTTATTAATTTTAAAATGTTAATTACATTAAATTAAAAAAAGTAAATTAAAATTATTAATTTTAAAGAGAGAAAAAAAGTTTTAAAACAGTTTTAAGTTCAACCTAATTACAACCATGACACCTAGTAATAAAGTTACAAATGTTCAAAATATTATCTAATACTTACGATAAAACGAGCAAAGCAATAAATTACTCGCGTCACTTACAAATGAAAAGAAAAACATAAACAACATTTAGTATGAATTCAACCTTAACACGCAATGAATAAAGTACTTTTTACCGTTATTGTGCGTGGTTGGCGAACCTTGGCCAAACATTTGTACCACAGGTTTAAAATCGGTAATTTGGTTCAAAATTTGATATTATTTGTTAGTATAAGTTAAAATGTAACTTATTCAACATGTATTTAGCGAAAGTAAGATACTCCGGTTGTTAAATTGCTTTTTTGGGTATTATATTTGCATCTTTTGAATACACTGCGGCATTGTGAAACGTGCTTACATTGGCTGTGTTTCAGACAAACTAAACAAAATAAAAGCTCACATTTCAAGTGAGCTGTTATTTACCGAGACGTATTTTTCGCGCCGACCCAATATCTAGTTATTGTTGATCGAAGTAGTTTAATTTATAACTTTAACTAGCGGGCCCGGCGGACGTTGTCCTGCCCTGATAATAAATAAAACCTTGACAAGTTATATCCCTAAACCTTCCTCATGAATCATTTTATCTACTGGTGAAAACCGCACGGAAATCCGTTCAATAGTGTTTGAGTTTATCGCGAACAGACAGACACGTGGCAGAGGACTTTGTTTTATAATATGTAGTGATCAAAAATAATGCATACAATCAAATTTGATTACGTTTTCATTTTTTTTTCTACTAATGCGGTCATCTAGATGATTGTTAGCTACTAGTTTAACGTGATCACGATCTTTATATAAATTTTCCGACATTTAAAAAAATCTTGTATATATGTATAAATACATTTAATAGCAAATTTTCAATGTTCCTGAACTTCTAAATGTTTTTATATATACTTGACATATTAAGGTCTGCAACAAAACCACGTCTCCGTTTCAGGTTTTGTTTACATGTCGATAATTTGCATCGAATTAAATTAAATTATGAATATTGGAAAAAATCATCGGATTGTAATATTATTCAGAACGTCCACGTGCGACATAATATTATCTATGATTTTGAAAGATTAATTTCAAAATATAATAAACACGTGACGACGGGTGTAACATAACTAACTAACAATAATTCATAACTTATTAAAATACGTATTACAATGTTTTATTTAGTTTGTATTGTTTTGTTTGCTTGTTTAGATCAAATCTCGCAAGCGGAATTAGAATTACATGGCTCCTTTAGATCTACGAGTTTGTAATTTTTTGTTTGTTCAGTCCTGATGATTATTTTTATTTTTCGCAACTTGTCTTCTAAGAGATTATTAATTACTGCCATTGTTGAGTACGTAATGATATTACGAGTTTCTTGCGATCATTTCAATATTCCAACAAGATGGTGGTCGTCTTGGTAGAACTTTCTAGTGAGTTTTTCTACCAAATCAGAATCTATGCTCCATGGTATTATATCCCGGTCCATTCCACTAATTTGTGGAAAGTCGTTCACAGTTCAGGCTGCCCAACGATGGAACGCTCTACCGGTTTCTATGAGATGGAGGCAGACGATGGGAATTTTTTAGAACTCGGTCAAAAAGTATCATTTGTCTATTTAACATTTCGCTTATGTGTATATATATGTGCTACTATACTTTGTTTTGTTTAAAATTTATATATTACTAGCGGACCGGGCGGACGTTGTCCTGCCTTGATAATAAAAAAAATCCTAAAAGTCAACTGCAGCGCCACCTACCGGGTCCAATTGTGAATCTAAACCATTCTCGGATCTCCACGAACACACACAAAAAATTTCATCAAAATCGGTCCAGTCGTTTAGGAGGAGTTCAGTCACATACACACGCACACAAGAAATATATATATTAAGATTATTACTATGTTAGCCTATATATTATTTATTTTTTATAATATGTTTTATATATATGTTACAATGTATATGCTGCTAAAATATGCGGTATTTATTAGTTTTGTTCAACTTGTACACCCTCAAAACATCCGATTCTTCTTCATGGCATATATTAGGTAGGTAGGTGATAGAGCCACGCTGAAGTTATTACTGGTTTCAGCATGTATGGGTCGACTCACCCGGGGTACTACCACCATCTCAAAGAAAACCGACGAGAAGTAACAGTGCTTGTTTCCAGGAAGTTTTTGTGACATCTAAGAATTCATCTTCCATAGCATTGTTTTCTATCCACATTACTTATGCACAGGAACCGTACTATATTATGGATAACACCACTAACATTACAAAATGTTGAGCCAAATAACGCAAGATTATGAATAAAATATAAAAACCACTGAAAGCCATCGTCGAAACCTCCGATTAAGCTTTTTAGGCCATTTATATAAAAGCTTGTTTTTAGAAATACTTCTAAATATTAATTCATTTTTACATAATACAGGTTCTTTATGCATTAATTAGTTTTAACTAATTGAAATATAAATAATCAGTGTTAGGAAAAGTTACTCTACGTTAATATGCATAAAAAGTGACTTTGAAAATGACGAAGAGAACGAAATTAAATACCTGTATCAAAATATTTTTACGTGTCTAAACTTACATCATGTTTGGGAATTATATTGCGTTTTTATTATTTCTTCGCACTGTGTTTACATAGTATGCACGAATGGAGAAATTAATCCACCAATATGCATCTAAATCAGTTACTGTCTAGACGCGGTCGCCATCAAACAGGCTGTTTTTTTTTTTAGTTTATAATACTTGCAACATATAACAAGTATTATGAATAATTGAATATCCCAATTAAAAGATTATCGCACAATCTAAAGTAGATATTTACATACGAGAGATACAGATGTCGGTAAAAATTGTAAAGGAATTTTTGGCGGGATCTTGGAAGGTCATGTTGTGGTTTTTATATATTATTCATAATCTTGTCTGATTTCCATTTTTCTTTCTTGTCTTATATCTTGTAATATTGGTCGTGTTTTACGTAATATAGTACGTTTCTTGTGCATAAGTGATGTGGATGGAAAATAATGCTATGGAACATGTATTCTTAGATGCCACAAAAACTTCCTGAAAAGTTCTAACGATACGGCCACCATATCACAAGAAACTGGTAATATATGTGTAATACTCAACAATGGCAGTAATAATCTACTAGAGGATTGGTTACCAAAAATAAAATAAAAATAATGATGTACTCTGTTTAAAACTACTTCATATTATAGAACAAAGTTCTCCGCCGTGTCTGTCTGTTCGCCTTAAACTCGAAAACAACTGAGCGGATTTTCATGCGGTCTTCATTAATAGATAGAATGCTTCAAGAGGAATGTTTAGGTTTAAATTTGTTGTAATATAAAGATAAATGCTGGAAGTGTCGGCAAAAGTCAAGCCGCGTAGGAGCTTTCGTCGAAAACGCTACCCAATGCTTTTGAGTTGATAAACGACGCCGACGAAATCGAGGGCCTTAAATCGGTAGTTTCAAATAAAAGTATGTCCATAGCGTGACCACCGTGCCTAGTATTCAAGATTTAATTATAACTGTGTTTAATACGGATACATGGTAATAATTAACCATTGTAATGCGTAGAGGCTACGTATTAGCAGTTGTGAACTGAACCGCGGAGCCAAGAACCTTGGTATTGAACTTGAACTGAAGTCGGCGGGCGACTGACCGACCGCAGCGGAGCCATTCAATGACGAAATATTACATAATGAAACTCATTTTGTAAATAAGCGCAATTATACTGAATTAGTTTGTATACGACGCGACGTGTGGTTATGTTTCCCAAAAAAATATTATGTTTTGTTGGCGGTTATTACTGCTTGCAGTTTACGATGAGTGGTTTTTATAAAATCACGCAACACTGGTGTTTATATTACATAACAGTATTACCTGTGATTAGGTATAAGGCCGTCTGTTAGCTTCGTGTTTTTTACACTGAATGCAGTAATTTGCACTTCATAATTTGTGATTTGCTTGTAATGAATTGTTTTCATTTTATTAACAACAATATCATTAAGCGCTCGGCTGATATAATATATGTTTTATTTGAAATTCTGTATTTTAAAGGAATTAAAGTTTTTAGAGAGAGGCTTAGTAGGCGGTAGAGCCACGCTGAAGGTATTGCTGGTTTCAGCATGAATGGGCCGGCTCGCCCGGGGAACTACCACCCGATCCACAGAAACACCCACGTGAAGTAACAGTGCTTGCATTGTTGCGTTTCGTTCGGTCAGTGAGAGCGTCGGAGGCCCACCTCCCTTCCTCTCTCCTCTCCACCCTCCCTGCCTTTTCCCCAAACACAGGCTAGCAATGCACTTTCGACTCCCCTGGTGTTGTTAGTGTCTATGGACGGCAGTGATCACTTAACATCAGGTGACCCACTTATTCGTTTGTAAATTATGAAATAAAAAATAAAATAATCTTTTCCGCCATGTAGAATGGATTGAGTTACCGGGGATACCAACAAAATTTGCACGTTTAGAATTTAAAAAACGTGGAAAATGTTCATCTGTTATATAACATTATTTTATATTCGTAGTGCAGTCGTGTATGAAACTATATATAGAACTTGATTCTATTTTTTTATGTTCCTTTTTTTTGTTTTTCGTTATTGGTGTCGATTACGTTTTTTGGTTAATTAATTATGGAATACTTATGTGAGGTAATAAAATTGTAACCGGGTGTACAAATTCTTGATTGTAACATTTACTTATTTAAAATATCAATTTCAATTAGAATATTCATGATTATGTCTGACGAGGAAATATCACTAATACTTGTTACTTGTTAGAGAATTCTTTGTTACTAAACATTAATTATCCATTTTGGTTCGAGTATATAGGCGGGATCAATAGTACACGCCTTCATTTGATGATTAAGATCCTGTATAATACAATAGGGATGGTGATTCGTAAAAAAATCGTTTTTAAATCGTTCCGAATCGTTGTCTGTGGAATCGAAGCGTGTAGAAATCGAGATCTAGAAGATCTATTATTCAAAAATCAATCTCTTATTTTGTTGTATGGTTTTATTTTTTATCTAAATACAGGAAATCGAATCGCAATTTTATAGTGTCAGAGATCGATTCACTGGATCGATGCGATGTTTAATATCGATTATGATAATAGAGGTTTCCATGTCTAAAAATCGATTATTCGATTAATTGATCTTAGATCACCACCCATACAATACAATTTTAACATTCAAATGATTACGTAATAATCACTACATATTATGAAACAAAGTCCTCTGCCACGTGTGTCTGTCTGTCTGTTTGCGATAAACTCAAAAACTATTGAACGGATTTTCGTGCGGTTTTCGTGAGGAAGGTTTAGGTATATAATTTGTCAATGTTTTTTTTTTTATATCAGGACGGGATAACGTCTGCCAGGCCCGCTAATTTTAGATAAAAATGACAGGCTAAACCGTACAAACAGGAGCTGACTTTAAAGCCCACTAATAGTATCTCGATGAGAGATTACAACCAGTGGATGGTTTAACTAACTATATTTTCATTAGTTGTGTATTACTATCGAATTACGAATTATAGAGATAGAACATATAGTGGAATATTAGTAGTATTACTCCGTGCAGAACATTTTATTATTTATTCTTCTATTGATTTAAAAGAAATCAATATTTACGAATTAAAATCGAGGAAATGAAAGCTATTGAAATGTCAGTTGAATCAAACAAGATACGCTGAACGATTTTAGTACAGCCGAAGGTGAATTAAGTCGTCGCGGTGTTTTATTGTGAAACCAAAGCAGTGTAGAGGCGGGCGGCGTGCGACCGTTTCAGAGTTATTCAATCGCCATAAATGAGTGTTGCAAAATCCCAATTAGGGTATAGAATTGCTTAATGTTTAATCTATTTTATTATTTTTAATGACATTCAAACGACCTTCACCTTGACCTACAGTTTAAGCGCCGTACGCTGTTTAGTATTTTTTTACTTTTCCATATTTATTTTACGTTATTATAATACTACCAGCTGACTCGGGCACGCGTTGCTGTGGCTCAGTTATTATATGTTGATTTGAATAAAACACGTGCACCATAAAATAAACTGAAGTTGGAAAAGAAATTCAAAATGAAAACAATCTATAACAGTCGGTCCTACAATTTTCTGTCAACAAACTAGTTTAAATAGCCATCTGTTCAAGACTGATGAAACTTACAACTAATAACAGTAATCAACATTGACAATAGTTTGATTTTGAAATTCAAAAATATTGAGGTCATTAATCGAAATTATCCTAATTCCCAAGTTGAACCAATTTATACATCAATGACAACTTTCATGAAGATTGGTTGAGTAGTTACAGAGTTCATCGTGGACAAACAATATGACACTGGATTTTTATATATTTAAATATTATAATATCAGCTTTAATAATTGTTTACGTATCGATTGATATTGGAATACGTGACGATTGCTCGTATTAGACAAGTCCCATCAATATACTTTTGAATAAATTATTTTAACAACATTAGGACTGACAACAAGGGTGTTTTTTAACTAACGATTTTACCTGTCCTACATATGTATGATTGGTAGGTAGCAGAGGTAATGTACTCACCATGTACATATCTCCATAGCGGCAGACCTTCCAGAAGCCCTTGATGCTGGCCAGCATGTTGCGTGTGCGACGCTCACTCCACACAGCTGAGCCAGCTCCAGACGCGGCTGCGCGGACGCTTCTCGCGCCCCTGTATAAACAATATTGTGCTATAATGACAAACTAGCCGGTAAATATCCCAACACTGGGCAAAGGCAGATTTACAAATAAATGTCTCTATTTAAAATAATTTTACACATATCCTAGCAACCACATTCAAATTCGTTCTCGTTAAATTACTGTAGTATAGAGATATGCGCCACCTAATGGTCAATTATAAAAAAGCCTTCTCTATGAAAAGCATACTTAAATGGAGCTTTTGGCGGGATATTAGTCTCTTATGTATTATATACCATACTAGCGGTCCCGCCAGACGTAATCCTGCCTTGATGATATAAAAAATCCAAAATCTCAACCGCAGCGCCACCTAGCGGGTCTAATTGTGAATCTAAACCCTTCTCGGATCCATTGGAACACGCACACAAAATTTCATCAAAATCGGTCCAGCTGTTTAAGAGGAGTTCAGTGACATACACACGTACAGAAGAAATTTATATATACACAAGATAATACATAATCCTATGTTATTTGACTTTATATTTTATAATATTGGTAGCGTTTTACGTAATATAGTTTGGTTATTGTGCATAAGTGAAGTGGATGGAAAATAATACCACGGAGTATGGATTCTGAGATGCCAGAAAAACTCCCTGGAAACTAAGAAGTTAGAAAGTAAGTAAGATAAAGACTCTTGTAATATTATTACCTACTCGACAATGGCAGTACTAATCTGGAAGATTGGCTGCCAAAAATAAAATTAATGAAAAGGACGTACTTAGGATAGATTGATTTTAGATTATTATTCAATATAATTAAAAATTTATTTCGATAATAATACAAATAATCTTTGAATTACCGCAAATTATCAAATACAAAAATTGTCATTTTGTTTATCATTTCACATATTTCATTTGCATAAAAGAAAAAGCTATTCCGCAAGAGCACAAGGTGTATGTAGAAATCGATGAATATCTGCTCTGATAAAGCAAATTCACGTGTATTCGCAACGTGGATATCTTAAAGATGTGAAAGATTGTACACACTTCAAGCCCAGTACGTTATACTTAAAACACGTGACGCCTTTTGTGATCCAACTTAGCCAGAGGACTGTCCAAAGCCATAAAGGTTTAAGCTCTATAAAAAAGAAAATAGATCTCATGAGGCACAGGTCAAAAGACTGTTGATATGCATAAGCTTAAAAAAAACCTGAATTATTAGAAAACTTTAAAAATAACAAATGATTTATTGTAAAACAATAACTTTTATGTGACATGTATTTTTAAATTATTATTTTTTTCATTTGTACGAACTTTTACTAAATCATGAAGTTTACAATTTACGACGTCGTGGAATTAGATACATGATCCGCTATTTTGAGATCTGGGTCTTAAAAATTCCAGCCGAGGGGTTAAACAATACTGTTATAAAATGTACTTCTACTGATAGCCATTATAAATTCCCTTTGTATATTAAACAATTAATGCCTTTTGTTCGTATTTAATAGTGATTAATAAAGAACAAAATTATTTTATCATTTATTCCGACCTCGTCAGCTTATATCATACATTTTTTGTTTGTGGTCAAAGTATGAAATCATTGTTATTCCACCGTCAGTAAATAACAATACACTGTGATCAATTTTCTTTCTATAATAGTGGAGGAGTAATTTAATCGACAAGTCGGTGCATATTATGCAATTTATATCATACGAACAACTTTTGAATAAACACGCGTGACGTAAACTGCGATAGAATCTTTCACAATAATAACGCACTGAGAGAAAACACTTGTATTATTCCTATCACTTTTTGAAATAAATATATAAGAAATCATATGATAGAATATTATGATCATATCGACTCACTTTTCGACCATAACAGCGGAGCTCGCGTTCGCGTCAACAAATCATTTTCAAGTAGCAACTTCTTATGTTTTATTATTGTGTTCATGTTATATTTATCTTATCCAATAGACGTCAAACATTGTTGTAGAAATATAGATAACAGACTCGTCGGTAACTTCTCAACAATAGAATCGAATTTATTATCAGTTGCTTGATGTCTTTATAAAGTTATACTTTTGTATGCACTTGAGTACACGATACAAGGCTAACCGGATGTTAAGAATGTTATAATGAAGATAATCTAACGGAAATTCTATCACACCTGATATAACAAGATGAAACAACAAATGACCTATGATTAGAAGCGATTGACTAACCAATGCAACCTTATATAATTTATTTTTATGTATAATAACGCTTATATTAGTCAATTTAGTTTTATGTAATAACTTACACAGGTTATATAAGTCTACGCTAGTACTTGCAACTGCTTACGCTAAACAACTTGCTTCAAAAATTTTTAATGATTCGCAGAGAACTTAATAAAATATATTTAATTGCTGTACTTTTTCCAACTTTTTAATTGTTTGTCGGGACCTATTTTTTGTCGAATACATCAATCACATAGTTACCCTTCTTTTATACAATAACGCTGTAAAATTACATTTACTTGTCAAAACTTACATTTTGACAATTGTACTTGATACTATTTTAAAAACTCCCTTGCGGTCCATTTCAAAACGAATGTATAACAATAAATGCAGAAAAATGTTATCGACACAGATTATGCTGATTTCAGACCAGAAGTATTTGTGCCAGTGAAATCCTTGTAAGGTTCACTTATCTGTGGTTGTCAACTGTAACAATGTCAGTTGACCAGGACATAAGGCTATGAAAGGGGTTATCAGAATATATGACGAACAAGCTACGCAGAATACTGTAGTGAATATAGCGTATCATCACGTATTTAAGCGGGTGACGTAAATAAGAGAAGTATACACGTGATTGTAATATTATAATATTTTTCTTTTTCAATGCAGAAATAAGGTCCTTTTGTATATAGTGTTACTAGAGATAAAAACAATGGTTTGTTTTAAGTTAAGTCTCGTATATCTATTGTTTCTAATTCTGATTAAATATTTGTTTTATTTTTATCAAAGTACACATGTGTTATTTAAAACAATGGATAACTATTCAAGCTGTTTATGAATCAGCGTAACATGCTGTATTGTCGCAACCTTTACGCATATATTTCTTTATAAATATAATTCTTCTGTCCATGTGTATGTGATTCAACTCCTTCTAAACGGTTGGACAAATATTGATGATTTTTTTGTGAGTGCTCAGGGGGATTCAGGAATGTTTTATATTCACAGGTCGATTCGGTAGGTGATACAGCGGTTGACTCTTAGGGTTTTTTAAATGCCAAGGCAGGACAACGTCCGCCGGGCCCGCTAGTCTCATATATTTTTAGTACTCGAGTTTATTGAATGGTTTAGGATTCGCTTGTCTACTTTCATGTATAAAAATCACGTAGATTTAAATTAATCAAAACCAGTGTTTGCTATTTACACCGCATCTTGAATTATTTCAATGTAATTTATAACATAAAGTATTAAAAGTATCCAAAAAGGTGTATATAAAACAGATCTCAGGGGGTTTGGTATACTATTATGTCCTTACCTATGAAATCGATAATTTTAATACTAGTTAGTATGAACATTGATATATTTTATTTTACTCAGAACTCCAAATTAAAATTAATTTTATTGCCAAAAACCTTTTCAAATCACCTGTTTATTTAATTTTCCCTCTGTACCATTCTTTTTTTTATGCCATAGCAGGCAAACGAACAGGTGGGTCACCTGATGTTAAGTGATCACCACCGTCCATAGACACTAACAACACCAGGGGTGTCGCAAGTGCGTTGCCAGCCTGTGTTTTGGGAAGGGCGGGAGGGGGAGAAGAGGAGGGGGGGGGGGGTTCTCTGGCGCTCTCACTGACCAAACGAAACACAACAATGCAAGCACTGTTACTTCACGTCGGTTTTCTGTGGGTCGGGTGGTACTACCCCGGGCGAGCCGACCCGTTTATGCTGAAACCAGTAATAGCTTCAGCGTGGCTCTACTACGTATTAAATTTCTTCTTTCATATCGATCCTCAGGTGACCAGGGAAGTATCAAAATTGCGCGTAGTTTTCGAATACCCAATTCGTCAGTATTTACATGACTTGTAACGCCAATAATTTGTTTGGACCAATTACCGGAAGCCAACGCACGATGCCTTTTTGCTTTGTTCGTTTCCGTTCTGTATGTTTTGTTATCAACAATGAGCAATAATAGAACGAACGACAAATGGAAAGCCGTAATGGCAATAAATTCATCCAAAATCACGTCAAAATCACCAATAGTGATTCGATTTAAATGATGAAACGGTAGCGGTTCAACAAAGTTGAATTAAAAAAAAAGCTGAGACAGTCGGTACTCTATGGACTTACTGAGCAAAGCACTCGCGCCGAAGTTTGTGATAATAAATAGACCATTTTTTGACAATAGGAGACATTCGTCACACTAATTAGCCATACGGGAGGCAGTCAAACTATGTCCTGAAAACAAGACCAGTCAAAAGAAACTGCTTGCGAGTATTCATGGACCTATGCCGGCATACTTCATTACAGCTTCACTGGCACTACAAATACTGCAGAGATGTACTGTAATGAATTGCAAATGACGATTGACAAGCTCTCTGTTGAAGAACGTAGACTTGTCAATTGTTCTAGTCCGTTCCTTTACAACAAGACTCGTTCACACAGTGTACAATGGAAAGTCTCAAAACTACGTTAGTTATAACTGGGAACTCTCCGTCGCCCACCATATATAGCAAAGCCTTGCTCCAATTGATTTCCATTTTCTTCGAAATTTAGATTTTTAATTCAAAGAAACTTTGGACATTCGATGCGTCGGTGAAAAATACCTTTGCAGAATTAATCGCTTTTCGCGACTCAACATTTTTATAGAGGAGGCATCAATGAATTTCAATAATAGTAGCTAGTATTAAAACCGAATTAAATACAATACCTTTATTTAAAAAAAACGGCTCGATATTTTAATACGATCTTATATTATATGTACTGTTGCTAATCAAATATTATACAATTTATTTTTTTAATCATCTATCGTATACACATCATAAGATATAACCACGTAAAGCTTGTTGTAATTTACGTTTGGACGCTATTGCGCTACAAATAAAAAGTTTATTAACCGAATCTCATAAAAATATCCATATAAAAATAAGTATGTAATACAATACTACATAATAGATGTTTTTGCTTCTATTTTAATTTTAAAATATAATAATAACTTTCAAATGAAAAATCGTTAACATATTCAAAAATGAGTCGCGTCGGAAATTTACCAGTGTGAATAATTTAACAAGCAAGTCTTAAATGAAACAAGAAGTTTTCAGAGATCTAGATAATTCTAAAATGTAAGCTTGTAGTTTTTTTTATTTCAATTAATCATAGCAGTAAAAACAATATCTTCACACAGTCGGACGCTTATGAATAATTATATCATTCTTCTTTAAATATATATTATTTGCAGTTCTAATGTAACAATTAACACGTCTTCCTCATTTACAAAATACACAGGATTATAATAATTTATACATATGAGTAAAATTCGAGTGTCTCTTGTTTCATTTGTAGTGATAAATTGAGGCTTTTTGGAGAGTACCATTTAAGCCACCTTCGTCATAATAATGATAGAATATAAGTTTTTTTATATAACAACTTTAGACGGGACAAAAGTTAAAGCATTAATAATATAATGAGAAAATTACGTTCGTGTAGATAATAAAACAGCCCGACAAGTCCAAATAGTGAAGTGTAGTAAATATCGATAAATTTATAAAGCATTAAAATATCATATTTATTTATTTTAGCAACCAATCTTCTAAATTATTACTGCCATTATCGAGCAGGTAGTAATATTACAAATGTTTTATGATAATTTCAATGTTCTAACAAGAGAGTGGCCCTCAGAACTTTCCAGGCAATTTTTGTGGCATTTCAGAATTCATGCTCCGTGCTATTATTTTCCATTCACTTCACTTGCGCACAATAATCGAAGCATATGAAATGCCACCAACTTTACAAAATACAGAGTCAAATAACACAAGATTATGTTTGAAAACATAAAATCCACTCTACATGATAGATTAATATCCCGCCAAAAACTCCTTTCGGATGTTATATGCATTCAGGGTTGCCATCTAGATATGTACATATATGAAAATGTATTTATAAAAATATTAACACAAGATTATGAATCTATACTTCTATACAAATATTATAAAGCTGAAGACTTTGTTTGCTGCTTATTTATCGAGGCTATATACCATCAGATAATAGCCATAGGATGTTATAAAATCGAGACTAACTTACGTATCGTTTAAAAATATTTTCACCTTCTACGTAAACACAGTCGCGAGTTAAAGTTAGCGTAAGCCCAAAGTAACTATTCCAGGCGAGTGAAGTCGCAGGCAGAAGTAAGCCAAATAAAGTATTTACATGATAGACAAAAATCCCGCTAAAAACTCTCAAATATCATATTACTATTCAAAAGATATAATTCTGGTTCATCTTTCTGCGTTTTCGAAACGTTGTTCAACCTTTGCGCTTAAGTTTCAAACGCTTTTTAGAGGTCAACAACTATTGTGATCTCGTGAAATGTCAATCTCGTTCAGGTGTCGTCGTAGATTTGTATATAACTATTATCAACATCGGGCATCTAACTCTATTAATAGATTCACTGCTCGGAGATTTCAAAATGAGATTGTTATTAACTTTAGGTTTTGAATTTAACCACTATCACAGTGTATGTGCGGAGATAATACACGGAGCCTCGAAAGAGGATTCAAATTCAACTGCTGAAACATGGCAAAATCAAAATCAAGATATTCTTTATGCAATTTAGGCCCTGAGAAGGCGCTTATGAACGTCAAAGCTACCACCGGTTCGGAAAACAACCTAGTCATCGAGAAGAACCGGCGAGAAAGCCGATCAGGTTTATCCCTTCATGGTATATATTTTTACAAAACACAAATAGTTACTACATTCGTTATTACTTGATGCACAGAGAGGGACGTCATTTCCAGACGTCACAATCGATCACATATTAATCCACCCTATAATATCCTTTAGACATTAAAACCCGCTTGATATGGTTCTTGAACTCACTGTCCGGCAAATCGGTAGTGTGTTTTGGGACTTTGTTATAAAATCTAACACTATTACCTAAAAAACTGTTTTTGGACTTAGTGAGCCTGAAGCATGGAATTACCAATTTGTTGCTGTTTCTAGTATTTCAATTATGTTAGAGATTAAAAACTTTAGAGAAATCGTGAGGGCTGGTGAAAAAAGTAACAAGATATATATATTCTGAATATCGAGAATGATCTACAGTCGAACGATAAAAAATAACCTCGTAACTCTTGAGAATAATATAAACTCGAGATGATCTATCATAAAAAAATAATAACGTGCGTTACCATCGTTTTTAGTATCTAAAACTATATTTCTTGTTTATTTTATTTAAAACACTGTATGTCAAATGTCACAGCTCAACTATAGGCTTAGAAATGAATATCCTAAAAACAAAGGTAATGACCAATCACTATAAGACATCAATCTATGTAAACAGCCTACGATTAGAGTACGTACACAAGAATACATTTACTTAGGCAAGCAAGTATCCTTCCGTAAAGAAAATATGTAATATTGAAGAACTAGACAGACGAATCGCAATTACTTGGAAAAAATTCTGGTCTTACAAACATGTTCTGAAGTCAGATGTAAACTTAAAACTAAGGAAGAAAGTAATGCATTCATGTATCTTACCTTGTCTCACGTATGGATGTCAATCGTGAATATTCGACTTAAAAATTAATAGGAAGCTTAAATCATGCCAAAGTGCATTAGAACGCAGCTCACTAAAAATAAAACTAAAAAATAGAATACGGCACAAAAAATAAGGGAGAAGACCAAAATCATAGATGCTCTATCCTTCGCTCGCAGTTTAAAATGGGAATGAGCAGGACATGTGGCTCGTATCCCTGATAACAAATGGACAAAAACCATAACTTGGTGGAACGGGCCTCACGGATATAGAAGTAAAGGTAGGCCAATAGCTCGATGGAGAGACGAACTACAATACGAGTATAGGTGTAGCTGGTAGGAGCTGGATATACATTACAAGGAGTCGCGACGCTTGGCTTTCTTTGGGGGAGGCCTTTACTTGAAGAGGGGTCTACGAAAACTAATGATAAAAAAATGGTATGTTAATAATGGAACAATGTAGATTCCACTACACCACACACAGGCATCTTATTTTTATTTATTTATTATGTCAAAGTGGAAACAGAGAAAAGAGTGGAATTATAAATTCAGGTGAGGCGGTTTTAATTTTGAAGCGAATTTGTGGAATTCAATTTAGCTTATAGATGAAAAAAAAATTACAAAATCATTTAAATTTCCAACAAAGACTCTACTCAAAACAAAGTTGTATTGTCAAATGTTCAATAATACCAAAATTATCTTATCTATACTTAATAAGTAACAAACAGTCGGTTTTTGTAACAGAGTTTGTTGACTAAAAACTTAATGTATCTAATTATAACGATATTAACGTAATTATTAAAATGTTAAAGCTATTGTTTAATTAGGATATGATGATGAATATTAATTAATGAGATGTGTTTTAATTATTGTAAATTATATTCGTTCCTTTTGGTTTATGTTCTCCTGGTATCAATAACGGAGACGTTCACCTTTGTTTCCTTAGTTTATTAATATATATCGTAATGATACTGACCCTTGGGTCATTTGTAAGAGATTCATTCTCAAGCATATGTTTTCTTGGACTGCCCGAGGATAATAAAAAATAAGACAGTAAGAAATTGTTAAGGACTAGTTAGTGGCAATCCAGTGGTCGAAATACGACCATAATTTAGTGTTCTAGTTTTATTAATATACAAGTTTTCTTGCTAAAGACTGAGTATTGTTAGATTGCTAGATCAGGATCATGAATAATGACAAATATACAATTATAATAAAGGCTTTTTTTCGATTGAACAAATAAAATAACCAATTTTTTTCTGTTTTGATAACACTAAAGCTCGTCAGTAGCTACCAAATAAAAAATATCTGTTGAAAAACAAAGGATAAAAATATAGTGAACTGATTTAACTTCACCAATTTATATATAAATGTTATAACAAACTTTTTGCATGAAACAAAACCACTGCGTACGTACGTAATATACGTTTTCTATTTTATTTACTGCTTATTCATTATACGTACTATTATTACGAGTATTTCAATCGATGATAATCAAACTTACCGCTTCCGATGCAGACTAGCCGATGACGTACCGAACCAGCAATAAAAATACAAAAAAAAATGTAAATTAGGTACGTAAACATAAAAATAAAAAATATATATATGACTCGAATCTAGAATATTCTACTGGACCTTAATATAAAATTAAATATGTGTTTTTAAACATTGAATTTATCCGAGCATTATTATTTTATTATTAAGTCGGTATACTCTTATGATCTTTGTGTACATATTTACAACTTGTAGTTTTCCTTTTTATGTATTTAGAATGTAAATCTTCTATACATATAATAAGAATGTAAATCTAACGTGTCAGTACTTTTTAGATTCTCGTGAAAAAAATTGTTGAAGGTGTCTTGGAATAAGTAATAACATATATTACAATCACTTTTAGAAATGTCTCTCTGGCTATCTGTCTTTTTTGTTTCAACACGCATCACTGCTATAGTACTACGTTCATGATAAAATCTTTTCAAAAAAATCATAAAGCATATCTTCGAGTAACATTTAGTCTTGGTTTCATTAAAATCGGTTTACTCTATCAAAAAATATTGTAATTGTAATGACGACGCGACTTAAGAACGAGAGAAAAGTAGATAAGTAGATGGACTTAATACATTCAGATTACTTTATTAGTCACTGTTTTTTTTACACTAAGTTCCACGCGGACGGAGTCGCGGGCACAGCTAGTGTATAATAATTATAGCAGGTTAATGTCCTCACTTCATCTAACTTTGGCCGTTAAAATACTGACAACACTTAACTATCGCCAGTTCGTGCCGACTTAATGTGACGCTCGGAAACGAACACTAGCACGTGTTTTTTTTACCATTTGTGCGGTGATCGTACATTATTACGAGTAATCGTGCACCGTGACCGTTTGACCACAGAATCAAATTACATATGTAATTCAGTCATATAATAATACACAATCGAATCAGATGGAACCGAAGTGCTAATGTTTACAAAACAATTTTACGCTTAGCTATTCCATACTAAACTGAATACATCTTTGTACTACTGTTTTTAACGAATAGCTAACATAAACACAAGATATATTGAGAATGTACGTGTTATATTTTGACCTTTATTTGTTATCTCACATGACAGTTGTCTTTGACTGGATCAAAACACAGCTGCACAAGCATTTACAAGACACACATATGCAGGATACACAAAGTGTGACACACCCGACATAGTGACCTATGCTTTGTAAACTTCTCGATTATCTATGCCTCATTACATCTTGATTTGCTTTGAGAATAAAAATCAAAGGTTGTTAATGTTATTTAAACACCGAAGTAAGGTCGGCACAACATGCTTTCTTTTTCCACTCATCTCAGTATTGACACTCTTTATACACACATCATTTTTCACACAATCCATCTATACTTTTTTCGGTCTTCCTCTACTCCTATAACCATCTACCATGATACTCAAAATTTTTCTAATTACATGGTTATCATCTCTTCTCATGACGTGCCCATATTATGCTAACCTATTACTTCTCTACTTCTGTCTCACTGTTGCTATTTTCAAACTTCCTCTTATATATTCAGTCTTAATCTTATCCATTCTAATTACACCACCATATACATTGTCCTTTATATTCGCATCTCTGCCATATGTAGTTTTCTCTCATCCGTCTCTTTCGTAATATTATTTATATCTTTAAAAAAAACAATAGTTCAACGTCCGCGTATTCTTGAATCCTGTCCAAATAGTCGCGCACCGTTATCCATTGAAACAAACATTTCTCACAGAAAGACGTAATTCTGTCCGCAAATGCCATTTCTACATATTAATTTTCTCCTAATTAACATGATCCTTTGTTATAAGTTATAATTATGTTTTATATAATTTGATTGTATTTTAAATATATATATCAAAACTCAGTTTTACGCACGGCTTCGTTCTCATGAACGAACGAACTCGTTTATTAGTTTATTGTAAATCTAGTATTATTTCTTAGCCCTTACGAATACATTGCAATTAAACGTAGCCTCGGTACTTATTTTACTCTGAAAAGGCACTAATCTGTCAGTAAAAGGGCAGTTGTAATCGGTACTGGAATTCCCGAGATCAGTCCTGACGAAGAACGGTCAATTCAATTTGATCTATGTATAGACAATTTGCAGTTAGTTAAAAGTATATCCGAATTTAAACACATTAATAATTATTCAACGCTTCTACATAATATATAACATAATGAGTACTCGTTTAAGGAACTGTGAAGGGTATAAATGTACTGTTTACACCAAGTTTTTTAAACCAAGGAAGTGTTTCAGGGCTAAGGGAGTACGTCAACAGCCTGAATTAGCAAATTTTCCAAACAGCAAGAGATAATTCAAAATAGAAATGCTACCGTCAGGCATAACATAGCAAGATTCCTAAACGTAAACAACTAATCGAATCACTATGACTGCATTTCATCATAAGTCCACGTGCCGATATCGCTGCCGGATTTTACGAGATTTACGCAGGACAAAATCGTTTGCAAAATAATAATATATCAATAGCATTATATATATAATATTTTAAAGCCAAACTTCTCTGGGACGGTGTGAATTGAATTTTACAAAAAGAAAATGTGTAACGAAAAAGAGATAGCCTTTTTTTCTCGGCCTGATTACCGTATTGACCTATCAAGGCCTTAACAGCTTCACCGGACTACTAAGACGAGCACTTAAGGCACTCAGCCGATTTTGTTTTGACAACTAGCTCAAGGGTGCACGGCACACCTCGGCTTGAGCTGTTCCCTAGTTCATGCAATTCGCGACTTAACTGAGCTAACCTAAGCAAAAAAGATAGATATAAACGTGTCTATAGGTTTTAGGCTGTGAGAGAATGAGATCTATTCCTAATGTACTCGAGATATATACAAAGAGAAGGAGAGAGAGAGAAACGTTGAAAACTATAGTTCTGTTGGATGGTAGTGTATTATTAATATTTTTAATACGTATTTAAAACTAGCCGTGCCCGCAACTTCGTCCGCGTGGAACCTGATGTACAAAACAGTGACTAATAAATGAATAATAGGATCCGAATGTATTAGGTCTCATTACTTTTCTCTCGTACTTAAGTCGCGTTGTCATTAAAATTACAATAACTTGTGATAGACCGAACCGGTTTTAATGAAACCAAGACTAAATGTTACTGGAAGATAAGCTTTATGGTTTTTTGGAAAAGGTTTTATCATGAACGCAATACTTTAGCAGTGATGCGTTTCATAAGCAGACATTTCTAAAAATGATTGAAATGTATTTTATTACTTATTCCAAGACACTTTCAACAATTTTTTTCACAAAAATCTAAAAAGTACAGACACGTTAGATTTACATTGTTATTATATGTATAGAAGACTACGAAGTAATACAATTCTATATAGTATATATACTAGAAGTAATATAACTCTATTATTTGTTGATGTTAAACGAAACGTTGATGTTAAGAGTGAAATCAACGAGGTGTTTATTTGAAAACTGCCTGATATAGTTTACACTTGTGTAAATTTATTGAGTTTAAAGACTATGACTTTGTATCGTGATAAACCTATAGGTATATACAGATGTGCATACATGTCACCTATGTATACGTAAAAGGGATTAATAGTCAAATGTTGTACGAAATGCGAGATTATGTTGCGAATGTATACCTTGACCTAGTGCGATGGAGTGGC
The DNA here is from genome assembly GCA_036509395.1 of Antheraea yamamai. Taxonomy (NCBI): domain Eukaryota; kingdom Metazoa; phylum Arthropoda; class Insecta; order Lepidoptera; family Saturniidae; genus Antheraea; species Antheraea yamamai. The sequence goes on along the minus strand of AP028437.1, from coordinate 15,697,675 downwards.
GAGGGCAACGCATCGCCGACGTCACGCCTACGAGACATTTTTTTTCTTTATTCTCACTTCTATACGACTATATTACGATTTAATAATATGTATATAAAAAACCTTCTTTCATACTAATTTCATGTCTCATTATATTTATATAATAAATATAAATATTAATGAAGATAAATAAAAAAATACGTGACTCCTAAAACTTGATTTTTTTTGTTATATTAATGAAGGAGTTGTTAAGTTGGATGTTTTGGACAGAAAAAAAATATTCTTCCACTATTTTATATCATTACAGACGTTATACAATTCCTATGGATACAATTCATCAAAGAGTTTTTCTCGGAGAAGGATTTATTGTTATCATTTTACAATAATTCGACTATAGATAGCGCCAGACTGTGTTACAGGAAGTTTGAAAATAGCACCAGTGACGGAAGTTGAAGAATAATAGGTTAGCATGGTACGGGCATGTTATGAGAAGAGATTAAAATAGAGACTAACTAGAAAAGTCTTGAGTATGAAGGTGGGCGGATATAGGAGTAAAGGAAAACCGAAAAAGGTTTGGATGGATTGTGTGAAATATTGATATGTGTAAAAAAGTGTGAATACCGAGATGAGAGGGAGAGGAGAGTGGAAAAGGAAAACATGTTATGCGGACACTAAATAGAAGGGATAAGGGTAATAAGAAGAAGATAGCTCTCCAGGCTTTGTTTTACTCTTATTAAGTATAATATTATAATTTAATGCACACAAAGTCGCGGGCGATTGTTAGTTTACTAGGAAGATATAAAATATAAAACTATTCGAATGTATAATAATAGTATTAAATAAATTTTAATGCAATTTTAATCCCGATACATAAATATTCTCATGATTTAAAAATCTGAAAACGTACGTACATACAGACTAGTATTAAATCTACTAATAATAACAGCTAGTTTCTAGCCAATGCATTCGAATATTATAATTATATTTTATTAATATTAAGAAAATCTAAACTATGAAACGGTTTTAGTAAAACTAGCTTATTTTGCAGATCTTTTCGAGAAAATGTTATTGTATCTTATATAGGTTAAAGTAGTCATTCCAGTGAAATACACATATTATATTAATATTGTAAATATATGATAATTTAAAACAAACTGCTCAACTTACAGACGACAAATATCGCGTGAATCAGAAAGTTATTAATTTAGAAGGTTGCATTTTGTATAAGCATATAACCTCCGACACGCCTTACTTACGAGTTGTAGTTTTCAGTTCATTTCAATTTTGACACATATCATTACATAGTATAAAACAAAGTCCCCTACCGCGTATGTCTGTCTGTCTGTTCGCGATAAACTCAAAACCCACTGAACGGATCTTCATGCGGTTTTCACCAGTGGACAAAGTAATTCATGAGGAACATTTTGGTATATCATTTGTCAAGGTTTTTTTTATTATCAGGGCGGGACATCGTCCACCGGGCCCGCTAGTATATATATATTTGGTTTATTTTAGGCAAACAATCATCTAGTAGATTATTAGTGCCATTGTCGAGTAGGTATTGATATTACAAGTTTCTTGCGATCATTTTAATGTTCTAACAAGATGGCGGCCCCCTTGTTAGAACTTTCCAAGAAGTTTTAGTGGCAAATCAATATCCATACTCAGTGGTATTATTTCCTGTCCACTTCTCTTGAGAACAATAACCATTTTATATTAAAACATCACCGATATTACAAAATATAGAGCCAAATAACACAAGATAATGAATCTATACTTAATATATAAAGCTGAAGCGTTTGTTTGTTTGTATGGTTGCACGCGCTAATCTCAGGAACTACCGGTCCGATTTGAAAAGTTCTTTCGATGTTATATAGCTCCTTTATCGAGGAAGGCTATAGGTTATACATCATCACGGTAAGACCAATAGGAGCGGAACGTAAATGAAAAATGTTTCAAAATCGGGCTTTGTTTCCTTTTAGCTGCGTGTTAACGTTAATGTTATATACATTGGCATGGTAACGTGGTAACTTTCTATCGCAAACATTTTGAAATTTTATTTTGTAGTTCTATTTAAAAAGTTTATTCGACGTTTGCTTTGTTTCCAATTTTTTATTTGTAATCTATTACGTATTATAAAAATAAATTGTGTCTATATAAAATTAAAATAACAACTCTTTGGAGAATGGATATGGCTACAAATAACAAAAGATAATTTTAAATTTTTTATCGGTATTTTTATATTACTATATTTTGTCTGTTTATTTGTTTGTTTGTTATGGGTAATATCCAAAACTGCTGGACTTATTTAACGGAAATTTTACTGGTAGATATCCGAAATTGTAGCGGGTGACATATTCTATTTTATTTGTTGAACTGTTACCCGTGCATTCGTCTGTGTGAAATTGATCAAAAATATGTTGTTTACTGTAAAAAAGCTCGTGAGACGTGTACTGAATCTAAGAATAAATATACATAATTAAAAGTCATATGTTTGTATGTAATTAAAATTATATTATCTTTTTGGTCAATTTGGCGTCCATTTTGTTATAGGTACTTACCGCGCTTTCGTCTACATAACTCAGTGATTATAGCAACGTATAAGAATAACTTAATTATATCGACAATATGGGCATATTATATCTATATAATAAAAGATTTAACACATATTGTTCGATAATGTATAGCTTAAAATTTTCATTACTTTCTTATATAGTCTAAGTGAGCACTGAGGGTGATATATAGTAAGTTAAAGTTCTGGGTATGTTGCTGATGGTAAATCCCATCCCATTCGATATACTGTTAGTATTCACATATCTAATGTACATGTTACAGTAGATGGCGAGCGTGTCGTACATACAAATGTTTTTGAAAAATCATTTCTGTAGTATAGGTACACACCTACTGACAATTTCACATTTCTTTTATACATTTTTAAAAAGAGCGTGCGGAGCCGCGGGTATCAGTTAGTTAAATATAAAATCCACTACATGACGTACCAAGATCCTATCAAAAATAAAATAAAATTATATGCTTCACTTATTTATACAGATACTAGCGGGCCCGGCAGACGTTGTCCCGCCCTGATTATAAAAAAATCCGAGACAATTATATACCAAAACGTTCCTCGTGAATCACTTTATCCACTGGTGAAAACCGCATAAAGATCCGTTCAGTAGTTTTTGAGTTTATTGCGAACAGACAGACAGACAGACGCGGTAGGGGACTTTGTTTTATACTATGTAATGAAATAAACTCAATTCAAACAAGAATTACAAAATTCTACTATAATATTTTGAAAGAGACCGCGTTTGGTATAAAAAATAAAAGTTTACTAAAGATGTTAAAAAATAACCCGAATATAACCTTCTCTTTTTCGATTCACATATGTGATACTTAAATATAATATTACAGCCGTACCACTCATACAAGACGATTTTTGTGACATCTAATACCTTAAAATCGATCAGGTCGTTTTGGTTACAAAGCGTCAAAAAAGTAGACATGTAGGTATACGCTGGGAAGCACATTACGCTCATTTTGTACAGTCGTGTAAAAAATAACTCATAAGGTGTGAGATAAATGAACGATTCTCTTACAAAAACGCTTTAAAAGTTTGAGATATTATATTTAAAATATGGCTTATAAATTATAAATGAAAATAAAACTTAATGAAAATGTTCAAAAAGTCACATCTTGAATATATAGAGCTTCAAATCCTTATTCAATAAAATTTTACGTCTCCAATAATTATTAGTAACTGTATTTCGAAGTTTTTGGCGGGATCTTAGTAGTGACATGTAGTGGCTTTTATATTTTATGCATAATCTTGTGTTATTTGATTCTATATTTTGTAATATTCGTGGCATTTTACGTAATATAGTTCGGTTATTGTGCATAAGTGAAGTGGATGGGAAATGATATCACGGAGCATATATTCTGAGACGCCACAAAAACTACCTAGAAAGTTCTAACAAGAGGGCCACCATCTTGTTAGAATATTGAAATTATTGCAAGACAGTTGTAATATTATTACATGATGGCAGTAATAATCTAGAAGATAAAAAAAATTTTTTTTTTACTTGAAATAAATACTCTTAAAACACAACTGGGGCACTAAAATGTATTTTACATTACAAATATTAATCTTAATAATTTTGGCGGGAAACCTATTGTCATTTAAATCCATTGTTTATCAAAGCTGCATAATAAATATGCGTAATAAATATTCTAATTTTTTTATTGTTCACATCAGAGAGATCGTGTCGTTTTGATTTTATTTTCTTTGTGATGAGAGGAATTCGATAACCTTATCTTTAGGAGAAGTTGACTCACATGTAACGTTAAATTTAATGCATTATTATAATTACATTTCAAAATGAGCTAAATCCAATTTGAATCGTCTATATAACATATTTTTAAGATAACCAGTTTTTATACACCGAAAACGAAGTACAAATTTTGCCATCCATAAGGTTTTTAGTTTTTTTTTATGACCTCCATATTTGACATGTACATAATTTCAAAGATCTTAAAAAATAACGTAAAATATTAGGGACGCCTAAAATTGGATTTAGGACATTTTGAAATGTAACGACTCATATGTTTGTTGTCTATGCTTTTAAAACTATAATAATAATCGAATAAAAAAACAGGCATTTTTCCGTTTTAACAGAACATAAACAATATAAAGGACCATCATACTTACTTTTATTAAAGCTCTTTGGGAATCACTCAAAATGAACAATAATAAGGTACCACTTCGAACATGTAATTAACGATAACAAATAAACAATATATTGTATACACTGGAATCAATTTTCCGGGCACAATATAAAACGCGTGGGAAAATCTCCCGAGACCCGACGCTACGGTTTAAATTTGGAACGTCTGCGCACGTGCGGCTTCCACACACGATTCCGAGTTTAAATTAAGAATTCTAGCTTCTCTATTGTTATATATTATTTTTAATGTAATTAAATGTGTATTATGTTTTTTTTTTTAATACATGTAATGTGGCCAGGTCACAACGCGATTCAACCAGACGATCGACTGTATTTAGTATAGTCGTGTACGAAAGAGTCCATATGCTCTTGACCTTGCGCTGCTCTCGATCGAACTGAACCGGCGTTTGGTTCACGTCGCGTGTTTTATAATAACGCATTATTGTTGTGATAACTTTTAAAGTGTATGTAGACTCGACGGCTAGATGCGATTACTACAGTGCGCGATGACAGAACGCATCGACGAATAGTTTCACAAATTCAAGCGCTTTATAATGTACTTATAATCGCCCGGAGTTTGTTCGCATAAGTTAGCATATAAAAATCAAATATAATATTACACAGGAATAACGCAGCATTGTTTTAGTGTAATAAAGAAATAGTATATATCTTTTGTGTATTTCATATAGTTATAGGCCTAGTGGCGCAGTGGTAGTGAGACGTACAATTGCGCCGATCGGAAAGGAAATATATATCACAAAATTTTAGATTTTTTTAAATTAGAGATTAGTTTTCATTGATGTTTTCATTTGCATGTAACAAATACCAAATGCTAGTAGACATTTCTTTTATATATATTTTTTGTAACATAATCGTAATGATAAAAGTAAAAAAATGTAACGTTACAATCCACATTTTCAATCTTAACGTAATTTTTAGGTCTACCGACTCCTCAAGTTTGATGATAAATCTACATGTAAAAATGTACATATTGTTATAAAAATGTATATTGATTCATTTTTATAAAGCTTTGTATATAAAGTACTTCTTATGGTTGATGAATCTCCAACGATCAGTCATAAGCAAGTGTTATAAATATCTAAATATATCAATTATTATTTATCATATTGTATAATCATTACTAATCATTATTATGAAGTTTTATATTTAAAGTACTTCTTATGATTGGTCAAGATACTGTCATTCTGTCGAATCTACGACGACCAATCATAAGCAAGTGAATCGGTGGGGATGAAACTATAAGAACGCGCATTCAGGGGTATATCGGGTTATTCGTTATTCAGGATTGAGTGCGGACACATGTGTTATACCATGTTTAGGCTATTTAATTTAAACAGTACTGTAATAAATCTAATACTTAGTACTACATAAAGTGTTTCTGCATTTAAGTCTCGGCTACTGGTCGATAAACTACCACGGTTTTACATCTCAGAAGTGGGATTAGCAACTTAGTGCCCACAACAAGATCGGAGATACGCATAAGTATTTAGTGAACATACGTAGAAAACGTAAGTGTTGTTTATAATTTTATTTCATTGCGTTTATCTGCCCTGATCCGTATAAAGAATGTGTTTATTTGAACTTCAATTAGAGAGTTTGCGATTAGTGAAGTAAAAGTTAGGCGTCATTTTGTTACGTATAGACCTACGATTTTAACATTTAAGTAGTAACTACAAGCATACATTTTTTTTTGTAAAGACTTAAGAGTGCCAATTAGGCCAATTAAACTGTATCATACTAATAAATAGGTGTATTTGATACAGCTTGTTGAAACTTTAGTTTCTAACATAGTGGGCTGTGTATTTAAAGCAATAATAATAAGTGGAACAGTTTATTAATTAAAGTGTTTTTCTGTTAATATACGTTGATGCCGTGAGTAAGTAGATGAACGAAACATCCCTCCTCATGGAACACTGACGCCTTCACTAAGATTTCGTGATGCATCACGAAACCGTAGCCGTGATCGTGGGCGTATGCGCTCCCCTGAAGTAAGTCATGACAGCGGCCGCAGGCTGTCGAGGGTAAGGTGATTAGTCAGTCCCGTTCCCGGTCACGCTAGTCGAGAAGGACACGATTGCGTACTTCAGGGTGGCACGAGACGTGCCGCGCGGAATCGAGGCACTCGCCTAGGCATAGGCTGCGCCTTCGCATACCGTTCCATGAAGCAACACTTAATCGTGGTCGTGAATCAAATGACAATTTGCTAATTGAGAAATCTATTGACGCTTTTAAGGGTATGCATAATACAAGCGATTCTGATAGGTTTCCGGTTTATGTAAAGATCAAACAGTTGATACGTGGCTTCACAAAGTTGAATCTGCACATATCTATGATGGAGCGATAAACTGATAGTTCATTACGCCTTATCAAAATTAACAGGGGTAGCTAAAACTTTGTATCGGGTTTTACTCTCACTTTAATTTTCTTAGTCAGATAATTCTACGCCTTACCAAAATCAACAGGGGTGAGTAGCTAAAACTTTGTATCAGGTTTTACTCTCACCGGAAATGCTCAATAAAAAGGTATAGAAGATCGTATAGAAGTCTTCGTATAGAAGATCGAACGAGCAGCTGAAGGTTAAGAACAGAGATAGGCGCTCACAAAATAACACGTACACTAGTAACAAGCGTCTGGTTGATTTGGGAAACTAGGGCACTTTGGTCCAACTCCGTGAAGCTCGACATTTAGTATTGGACTGGAAGGTAAGAGAGGGGCCTTTATTAAGAGGAATAGGTAACGTACCATATAGCCCGCTTGGTAATGCTAACGCCACGATTGATGTGCAGAGTGTAGTAGATCACGTGGAGATATTGGTAGTAAAGTAGTAGATAACTATTTGATACTATTTAATCAATTATCCGGTACTACTAGGCCACTTTCACAGAAAGGTATTTAGTCAAAATAATCGGACGCAATCAGATGTTATCCAGCGGGTTAAGTGAGGAGTGTTATGCGTGGGAACGAGCATTAGACACAGTGAATTGGGAGTGATGGCGATCCGGTTAGCTAGCGTAATCCTTTTTCGGAATATTGGCATCTGGTTATAGAGAAGGGTAGCCTTATATATAACTCTGAGCCATACTGGGCTTACAAGTTCAAAAATCAAATATTAGTTATCAGTCATCCAAAGATGAATCATCAATCGGTTGTGGTGAGAATTGAAAAAAAAATATTTTAAAAAAGTGATATTTGATATATTTATATTAATGATTTTTTATTTTGATGAAGGTTAATGATTTTTATTTTGATGAAGGTTAATGATTTTTATTTTGATGAAGGTTAATGATTTTTATTTTGATGAAGGTTAATGATTTTTATTTTGATGAAGGTTAATAATTTTATTTTTATTTTGATGAAGGTTAATAATTTTATTTTTATTTTGATGAAGGTTAATAATTTTTATTTTGATGAAGGTTAATAATTTTTATTTTGATGAAGGTTAATAATTTTTATTTTGATGAAGGTTAATAATTTTTATTTTGATGAAGGTTAATAATTTTTATTTTGATGAAGATTTAATTAATCTTGTTTTCGAGTGGGTTAAAGGATCTTGGTACACCGGAAACTGAGATGTTGATTCAACGAACTGACCCTGGTCCTATCATATGTCGGACAGCGGCATCATAAGGAAGCTAATGGTCCTTACGCGAGCCCTATATAACAAACTATAAAACAAAAGAAAAAAAAAGCACCAACCAGCTAGACTTATTATCAGAGACTTCTCTTTTCGTTATTCTTGACTTGGCGTCTGGGAACTATCCGATCCCCATAGTGGAAGACTCTCGAGAAGACTACTTTTGTTACCTCTAGGGGTCAACTTGGGTATAATAGGATGCCGTTCGGTCTAGTTAACGTATCAGTATCAGTGTTCCAGCGTACAATGGATAAATCCTTCACAATTCTTGTGCTTCGCCTTACGCATTGGTATATATCGGCGCCTACCCACATTATTGCGTCATTTACTCGACTTGTTTCGGTATAAAAGGAGCGGATCGACCGTTGTTGAGTCACGTAGTCCGGTGAAGCTGTTAAGACCTTGCAAGGTCAATAGCGTAGTCAGTTCAAGAAAAAAAAAAAAAAAAAAAAAAAAAGTTGTTGAGTCAGTCTTGGCTCTGGCGGCGCGCGGTACACTCGTACTGTGCGAGTCGCTTATTTGAGACTCTGAATGATTAATTTATGCAAACGAATTAGTTATGATTTGTAACCAATTCATTGGTTACTACTATAATGGGGTGTTAGTGAGTTCATTCTAGCGATATTATTATGATGGATGGTTTAGTGAGTTAATTATCATTTTATGTTGAGATATGACGATATTATTATTATGGGTGGTTTAGTGAGTTACAAACAAGTTGGGGCACATTGTGGGGTGATGTTGTGGAGAAGGAAATAATATTTTAGTTCTCATTGGTATCATTTTTGTAATGGATCATGGGGAGAGTGTATTCTGGCGCGCGCACGTGTGCCGCCATATACATGGACGATATTTTAATTCCTGCCCATTCATTCGATGAGGGGATGGCCCGCCTCGAGGAGGTGATGCGGTTGCTGGCACAAAGTGGTCTAACGCTCGACACGAGCAAATGTTTCCTGCCCCAACAAACGTTCATGAAGTTGGGAGATTGATTATTGGCCTTGAGCTTCTTCAGGAGATCTGTTGCCCAGATTCGCTTTAATAGCGCGTCCTTTGGCAAGTCTTGGGAGGTGTGGTAGTGAGGAAATTCCTAGGACTTTTATGACCCTAGTCCACAAACTCAATTCTACACCGACGCGAGCTAGTATGGGGTAGCTGGCTTCTTGGGTAACAGAACGTCTGGGGCGCCAGCTGGTATCTTGGCAACAGGACACGTCTGGGATGCCAAAACCTATAGAATATTATAGTTCAAGCACTATTTACTAGGCATTGGATTCATTACAGTGAAGGACTGTAATGCCTTGCGTACCACTCTGAGTAATCGCGACTTAGTCCCGCGAATTGCTCGCTGGTGATTGCAGTTCTAGTTCTTAGTCTAGGACCGTTCAATAGAATATCGCTCTGACGGCAAAATGGAGCACGTTGACGCCTTGAGGTGCTATAGTGGTGGGTGAGCCAGACGTCGGTCACGTTTCAGATGTTCTTTCAGTCGGTACTGGCGATTGGCTTGCAATCATTGGCGCGAGATGGCAAGTATTGAAAGTCAGCCATGACGACGTGGGACACTTGGGGTTTGACAAAATTTTAGTATGCTTACATGCTACGTGTGGTTCTCAAAGATGAGACGGTTCGTAAAGAAATGTTTCAGCTTTCCTTAGGTGCGCGCATCACAAACTACCGAATGGTGTCAAGTCCGGTGAACTTGCACTCCATTATCAATACTATCGTGCCATGTTATAGCATACGGTTTACTAAATTTTAGTTACTTTGACGCACCTGCTTAGTTAAACATGTAAAACGTTTACTCAATCATGTGGTGTTAAGCACGAGCTTAACGCTGTCGCCACATCCCAAGCGAATGGCCCAGGGGAACTATACAACCGGACCATTTTGGCGGTCCTTGGGGTAATGACGCAGTTGGGTATGAATTCCACGGTACCACTGCGGAGCTTCTTTTGGTCGCAACTTAACCAATCCATCTCAAGGTTTGCTAAATCACGTAATAAACGAAGTTACGCCCGAAGTCGGGGAGAGTCCAGGCAATATTGGAGCTAGCGATGGGGGCCTTGTTAGAGAAGGGCAAAACTGTATGATAGGAAAAAAAAAATGGGAATGAGCTACAAGAAAGGCGATTTGGTTAGGGTTGTAAGAGCTACGACAGGTCAGTCACAAAAGAACTCTATCCATGTTCTTAGGTAGTGTCGTGGTCGAGAAAACTCGTAAGTACGAGGCTATAGCAGCCATTCTGTGTAGTTCTGTTATGTGTTTAACGAACCCGTATCAATCGATTGTGAATCTGAACTTAACGATAGCGAATTTGATTGTGGTTATTTATATAATTGACGTATAACTAAATCTATTAACACAACTGAATATGGATATTGTTCACTGCTGGAAATACGCAGGTTTATTAGAGGTTACTGTAGTTAAGTATCGTTGATCACAAGCTGTTTGGAGGTTACTGTTAAAGTAACGTTAATCACAAACTGTTTGTGGTTGATTACATTTCTAATATATGTGCTTAAACTAAAATGATATAACAGAAATGTTAACGTGATTATAGGTACCGATGATTAGTATCGTGTTTAGTATCGTGTATCATTGTGATATCATGTAACAAGTTGATGACTGAAATATCTGCTGGTCAAAGTCATGAACCGGCAAATACCGATTCGTTGGTTAGAATCATGTGCTGGCGTGAGGTACCAGGTAACTGGTGCCTCGCATTTTAACAATTAGTATAAAAAAAAAGTTTATGGCTGAAATATTTGCTGGTCAACGTCATGGACCGGTAGGCTGAAATATTTGCTGGTCAACGTCATGGACCGGTAGACTGAAATATTTGCTGGTCAACGTCATGGACCGGTAGGCTGAAATATAGTGGTCAACGTCATGGACCGGTAAATACAGATTCATCGGTTAGGGTCATGTACTGATGAATTAAATACAGATTCATCGGTTAGGGTCATGTACTGATGAATCGGTGTGAGGTGCCAGGTAACGTCTACCTCGCAATTAGTGTAAGAGCGTTTATGGGGTTGAAATACTTGCTGGTTCGAGCTGTAAATACTGATTCATGGGTTAAGGTGTATTGATGAGTCGTTGTGAGATGCCAAGTAACTGGTGCCTCGCATTATAGCATCATATTAGCAATTGGTGCAACAGTTTATCCACTGGTAAAACAAATATACATTCTATATAAAGGTAATCGACACCCTTAAAAGTTATAAAGATTTGCTGATTTAAGACCATGAATCATTATGTCATGTAAAGCAATTGTCTTGAGTATTAAGTAGACTAATTGTAATGTGCCACTAAGACTAGGCTAGCGATGTCAGGTAACCGACGCCCTTAAGTTATAAAGATTTACTGATTTAAGATCATGGATCATTATGTAATGTAAAGGACTAATTGTAATGTGCCACTAAGACTAGGCTAGGAATGTGTAGGTAACAGACACCCTTAAAAGTTATAAAAATTTATTGATTCAAACTATGGATCATTATGTAATATAAAGCAATTGTCTTTGAGCTTTAAATGATGTAACACTAAGCCGATAAGTTATAATAATGCGTGGTTAGTTTGATTTCCTTCTGAAATTAAATACCTAAAGATTATTAACAACGAGGGACTCGTTGAAAAACGGATGGCCGAGCTGTTATAAAAATGTATATTGATTCATTTTTATAAAGCTTTGTATATAAAGTACTTCTTATGGTTGATGAATCTCCAACGATCAGTCATAAGCAAGTGTTATAAATATCTAAATATATCAATTATTATTTATCATATTGTATAATCATTACTAATCATTATTATGAAGTTTTATATTTAAAGTACTTCTTATGATTGGTCAAGATACTGTCATTCTGTCGAATCTACGACGACCAATCATAAGCAAGTGAATCGGTGGGGATGAAACTATAAGAACGCGCATTCAGGGGTATATCGGGTTATTCGTTATTCAGGATTGAGTGCGGACACATGTGTTATACCATGTTTAGGCTATTTAATTTAAACAGTACTGTAATAAATCTAATACTTAGTACTACATAAAGTGTTTCTGCATTTAAGTCTCGGCTACTGGTCGATAAACTACCACGGTTTTACAATATAGTTTGATATTCGTCAGCCGTGATATAGCAGAAATGTAATATTTATTTTCCCTATTATTTATTATATAACGATGAATACAAATGAAGTGATTCATTAAAATAATTAAAATCATTAATAATTTATGAGTCTCAAGTTAATAGGCATGTGGTAGAAACATAAAGACGTAGAATATTTACATTAAAATACAAATATTAATAAAATTTTAAAGCCATTTTATATATGTGTCAAATAAATGAAATTTGGTTGTTTTTTAAATTTATTTTGGCAACCAATCTTCTAGTAGATTACTTATACTTTATTACTGTTGAGTAGGTAATGACATTACATATTTCCTGTGATCATTTCAATGTTGTAACAAGATGGTGGCTGCCATATTGGAACTTTCCAGGGAGTTTTTGTTTCAGAATCCACGCCCCGTGGTATTTTTTTCCATCCATTTCACTAGTGCACAATAACCAAACTATATTACGTAAAACACCATATTACAAAATATCGTGTTAGATAACACAATATTATGGATAACATATAGAATCTACTACATGACATTACAAGATCCCGCCAAAAACTCGATGGTAAGATTAACAGCGATAATAATAAATATTAGTTAAAAAATATAGGTGGCAAGGTCAAGGGCGCTACTAGGCCCGTTATACCATGATGTCTGATTGAAAGAAACGTAATACTGTCCATTCTTATCTATCGAATGCTCATACAACGGTTCAGCTTTTTCTATGCTCGCTTGGTTGGCTACCACCCTCAAGTTGAGACGCTGTCACCAAGCATCTATAAGTGTGTTTCGGCAGATGCACTTGAAAGCCAAGTCCCATTTGAGTTTAGCTTGTTTACCATCTTAAAATACGTCGGCGTTGTTGTTGTTGACTCGTTACATTTCAAAATGAGCTAAATAAAATTGTGGCTGTTCCGTAATTTTTTTTAATTATTTTTCAACAACTTCAAATATTGTACATGGAAAATATGAAGATCATAAGAAAACAACATTAAACACCTTATGAACGTTAAAATTTGATCTTCATTCTCAGTATATAAAAATTAAATATGTTATATGAACGATACAAAATTAGATTAAACCTGGGAAGGCGTATCAAACCAATAGCGTAATCTTTAAAAAAAAACATCGTCATTTAACATCAGATGAGATCGAAAGCTGAAACGTACAAGTTATATTGAATTATTTAATACAAACTGAATTTCAGTAGAACGTACCACTGTTGCAAATGTATTTATGGTATTTTCCTTATAAATTAGAATATATCTTGAAATAATTGAAGGTATGAGACAGTCATGTGCTTTGTAATGGATGTGCAAGTCATCGAAGCATTGTCATTCTAGTCGCGATTTTATTAAAAGTAGCGACTGGGGATCATCTTATAAGTTGGTCCGTATAATAACAGATTAATATGCCAGTTGAACACAAATGTAAAATGTAGTAGGTTAATTTGAATCTTAAGAAAAAAAAAATGTGTGCGTGTACTAGTGTACACACGTAAGAAGTGAAACTTGTTTAAGGCCTTATTTTTCGCAAAATGATCTATATGCAACTTAACAAAAAAAAAAAAAAAAAAAAAAAAAAAAAAAAAAAACCCTTTCTTTCTTTATGGCAAACAATTTCATTAATATATTAAAAAATAAAGTTAAATTAGATAAAGTTTAAACAAAAGGATTTTATTATCATAGACATGAATACAAAAAAGATGGCGCGTAACCGAAAAATGTGACGGTAAATTTTTTCCAACGCCGATAAAGAAGTTTCACTTCAAAAAGGTGAAGCAGTCGTGAGGACTGCCGATAGAAGTGTAAAATGGAAATAATAGAATTTAACAATTTTCAAGAAACGAGCCTACTCCTTTGTCAAGGGCCGGCAACGCAGCTTTGATTCCTCTCGTTTTGCAGATGCCCATGGGCGGCGATTATCACGATGATCGCGATGGCCACCAATGGTATATTTAATAAAAATTAGATATAAACTGTGTTGAATTTTTGAATTAATTATAGTGTGAATTATCTAAATTTTTTAATTTATAAATTGAAATGATATCATTAATCTGGGTTTTACATCTATTGGCACTCCGAATAAAGTAAAAAGAGCTCATTTACTTCACTAACAAGAACCACCTACATCTAGCCGTGTTAAAAGCGATTGACACAATGCGCCACATTCGCAACACGCAGCGGCTGAACATCAAGACACGCAACATGATATTTTAACTTTTAGCTTGTAGAACAAGCTGTATTAAACTGAGCAGACCAGTCATATTATAACTAAAAAGCTGTAGATATGTCATAAGCGCTTAGACAGTGCCTTGAAAGAACTTGGCTAACTAGGTAACTGTGGAACGATCTCCCGACCAGTGTGTTTCAACCTTCCTATAACATGGGATCCTTCAAGCGTAACGTGAAGGGGTATTTACGCAGGCCGGCATGAAAGCGACGACCGGCGAAGGCGTATCTCTTGGTGGTCGTCGTTGTTTTTGAAATGTACTGTGCTTAACATCAGACATAGTGCAAGCACATTGCCGTGCTACGATAAAAACAGACACATTCTTAGCACGAGTCAATTTTCTAACATAAATAAATAAATATATTTTTTTTAATATTTGCCTATTTCTCTGCTGATTTTTTTTCAATTGACAATATATTGTTTATGAGTTCATCATACATATTGTTAGCTTAAATGTAGAGCAAATGAAGTGATTTAAATTACAACTTACATTTCAAAGAATCGATTAAACCGACAATTGATTTTATTCAGTTATTAATAATAGATCCAGCATTTGTATAGTGATATCGCTTGTTTGCATTATATGATAAATAAGTTATTGTCAGTGGCTGACACACTTGTGTAGAATTCAATTACTGTTGTTATTTCGTGGAGAAAGTGTCGTATCTTCTTTGTCCGTGTACAATGGATCCTTGTCTGGTAACGGTCGTGTTAGGAGATAGTCTGTCATATACCAGTTAATAAATTGATTCCGAAGGATAATCGTCTTAAAATTAAGCTTTTCTGGGTAAAAGAAACAGGATCTTGCCAGGATATTATAAAAAATAAAATTTTATTTGACCATATAAATAAATCTAAATATATAAAAATCCAGTGTTTTGATGTTTGTCGACGAATAACCCCGAAACTACTCAACCGATCTTCATGAAAGTTGGCATTTATGTATAATTTGGTCCAACTTGAGAGATAGGATAATTTATATTTCAATTAATAGCCTCAATATTTTTTTATTACTAATTAAATGATTGGCAATGTTGATTATCGTTATTACTTGTAAGTTTCGTCGGTTTCAAACAGATGGCGCTTTAAATTAGTTTGTTGACAGAAAACCTATAGGATTGACTGCTATAGATATCTCATAGATGGCGCTACGTTTTAAATTTGAATTTCTTTTTCAACTCCAGTTTATTTTATAGTGAACGTTTTCAGTTAACCTATAAAATGCTCTATTATAATTTGAATTCAACATGTAATAACTGAGCTACAGCAGCGTGTAGCCGAGTCAGCTACTGTACTATAAACACTCATCTGAAAATCTACTACTACGCGGAACGTTTTTTGCTAGAATTTGAATTAAGAGTCATTTTTTAATAAAAAAAAGGAGAAAAGTAGTAGTGTAATCTGTTTTGTGGGTACTAGGCAATCATACGATTGATGAAAGAATACCTGTTGTAGGTTAAAAAAGATTATTATAGAAACAATTCTTAGATTTCCATAAACTTTATTTACGTTTTATTGTTGATCACTTGTGACTTTTGGTTTTATACAAATGACAAATTGTATTAAATTCTAGTACGTACGATGAATAGGACGTCGCCTTTAATGGCAAACGTAATAATTCTATCGGTAAATAGATATTTAAGGTATTATAATTTTGATGCGTCATATTTATGTCTACATTGTACTTGCTTCTTTTGTCATCCTTTAAAGGTAATTATTACTAATAACGCGGCTCTTTCCATTTGGATGGCTTCTTTACTTATATAATTTAGATTGAATTTTTGGGTTTTCAAAAACATTTTCGGCCCTGTCAGCTTTTATTCCTCATAATTTCTATTAGAAACGGCAATAAAACGGCAGTCAAGTAGGTACTTTGTAAAAGTTAATGTAGGGAATTAAATTTATTCTTTAGTGATTTAAAAATCATTAATTTAACTCCATTTTTAATACTTGTCCAGGTAGGTTAATCAAGAAGGCAAAAATTTGATTGAAGAAAACGTTACTTTGCGTAAATCCATCATTTAGTATTATAGTAGACATTACTTTGCACATCCTTCTGGAATTGTTTGGCCGCTACTACGTAAGCACTGCAATAAGAAAACGTTTGATTTTATTTTCGCGAAGTGTACCTGACAAGCTTAAATCTGAAACTAGTAATAGGAGGACCGAAGTATTAATAACTACAACAATAAAAAGTCGTCAGTTGACACTATGCACATCCTTTCAGAAAATAGCTTTAGCTAGCCTACGACGAACTAATAGATCTACTCTTAGGGATGACAACCCAGTGGTAGTAAATACGCTTAAACACCGCGTCGATTGATTCCGATTTCATAATAGAACAACTGTATAATTTTTCTTGGCTTAAATAGCCAGTAATTGACAAGCAATCTGTTTCAGCACCAACACTCGAGATCTCTGGTCCATTATGTAAACTTAGTACACTATCATCTTTTAGAACAAAGGCATTCCGGTAAGTGACACTGTAATAAAAAGCGATTAGTTTTTAATCATCGTGTAAATGGCAGTTATTTTAAATGAAGCTTTTAAATGTAGGCACAATTCGAAATGTGCTGTTCGAAATAAAGAGGACATCCTTTGGACATTTATTTGTTTTGATAGTTACTACTGCTTCTTTTCATTATTACCTGGTAGATGTCCCGTCTTGGCAGGAATTGTTTGGTGCTAACAGAAATTAGGTCTTTACCTATGAAATTGCCGTTTTGTATGAAAAAATTTAAACGAATTTTTTTCATGTATTTTTTATTTGTATTAATCGAAGTAATCACCCATGCAATCAATGCATCTTTGCCAACGCAGTGGCAGTTTATTGATGCCCTTCTTAAAGAAATCAGCTGGACGGGAGGCAACAAATTCTTCAAAGGAATTTTGTACTGCCTCTCGGGTATTGAATTTTTTTCCCGCCAAGGAGTTATCCAAACTCTGGAAAAAGTAGTAGTCTGTAGGCGCAAGGTCTGGTGAGTAGGGCGGATGACGGAGAACTTCGAACACCAGTTCTTGCAACTTGGAGATCGTCTGCTATGCAGTATGAGGTCGCGCGTTGTCGTGCAGGAGCAGCGGAGATGATCGATTGACCAATGCTGGTTGGAGATTGCCAGCTTCTCCATCATTGTGTCCAGTTCTTCACTGCAGTAATGCTCATCCCGTTTGGTAAGAAGCTGTGATGAATCACACCGGCGATAGACCACCAAACAGTGACCATCACTTTTCTAGGGGTAAGTTTTCGTTTAGGGCATTGTTTAGGTGCTGAACCAGGATCTAACCAACTTGCTGAGCGCTTGCGGTTATCAAACAGAATCCATTTTTCATCGTAGGTAACAATGCGATTCAAAATTCCTTCATTTGTGTGCCTGTTGAGCAGTGCAAGGCACGTCTCGACGCGTACTTCGCGCTGGCGATCATTGAGTTCGTGGGGCACCCATATGTCAAGCTTTTTTACCTTGCCAATTTGACGCAAATGGACCAACATAGTTTTGACGCTAACGTCGAAAGCTGCTGCTAATTCAGCCGTAGATTGTGTATCATCAGCTTCCACAATCGCCTTTAATTCGTCATTGTCGACCAAAGTCTTCGGACGACCGCGAGGTTTATTTTTCAGGTCGAAATTCCCAGAACCGAAGCGAGCAAACCAATAACAGGTGGTGCGTTGGTTTGTAGTGTTAGCTCCGTAAACGTCGTTGATGTTGCGTGCCGCTTGTGCCGCGTTGCTGACACGACGGTACTCATATTCCATAATTACTCGAATTTTTAACGTATCCATGATGACAAAAAAGATTGAAATGCGATGAAACTGTACACTAATCAATAAACAAATGACCACTTTTGGAAAAAGAATTCCATGTTTTTAAAATAAAATTAATCTGAAATTAGAATTCTTAGCCAAACAAAAATTATTTTGATTTGAAATGGCCAGTACTGCAGAACGGCAATTTCATAGGTAAAGACCTATTATTTATGATTCCTCACTAAACGTTACTTTAATTAAAGTTTGTAAATGTAGCTATAATTCGAAATAAAGAGGCTACCAATTGAACATTTCTTTGCTCTAATAGTTACTGTTTTTTTTTTTTTTTTTTTTTTTTTTTTTTTTTTTTTTTTTTTTTTTTTTTTTTTTTTTTTTTTTTTTTTTTTTTTTTTTTTTTTTTTTTTTTTTTTTTTTTTTTTTTTTTTTTTTTTTTTTTTTTTATTTTTTTTCCCTTTTTTTTTTATTTTTTTTTTTTTTTTTTAATTCCCCTCTCTCTTTTTTATTTTTTTTTTTTTTCCCTTTCCCTCCCATTTTTTTTTTTTCCATTTTTTTTTTTTTTTTTTTTTTATTTTTTTTTTTATTTTTTTTTTTTTTTTTTATATTATATAAATTTTAAATTTTTTTTAATTATATTTTTTTTAATTCTAATTTTTTTTTTTTTTTTTTTTTCCTTTTTTTTTTTTTTTCATTTTTTTTTTTTAATTTTTTTTTAATTTAATTTTTATTTTTTTGATGATTTTTTGTATACTTCTTTCATAATTTTATTTTTTTATTTTTTTATTATCATTAAAAGGTCCCTTTTTTTTACTCCTTCTTTTCATTAACTCCTATAGATGTCTCGTCTTGGCAGGAATTGTTTGGTGCTACCAGAAATATTTATGATTCCTCACTAAACGTTACTTTAATTGAAGTTTGTAAATGTAGCTACAATTCGTAATAAAAAGACCACCGATTGGACATTTCTTTGCTCTGATAATTACTACTCCTTCTTTTCATTAATTCCTGGTAGATGTCCCGTCTTGGCAGGAATTGATTTGAGCTACCGTAAATATTCGTCTCTCTTTCCTGTAGAAAATATATTATTCGAGGTTGTCGTAACTCTTTAACACGTAGTTATAATGGATAATTCATTACAAGGTGACTTGATGATGGATTCATTTATACGGTCTGTAAAAAGGCCATTTATTTGTTGGTTAATTTCTCCGAACCGCAAATAAATACTTGCTTCCTGTTATAAATATAATAAATAAGTGATATTCGTTTAATCGCTCGGAGGGTCGAGAGGTTAAAGAACATACCAAGGAAGCGGAGTTCAACTATCTACTTCGTGAAACTCTTTATGTAAAATACAAGGCGGTCGACACTCCACCGTCGACCTTTGTAGGGCGTTAACTTGAGTAAAAAACAATTAAATGTATTTATATAGTTTCCGTTTCTGGAAGAGCCTGTTCTATTGACTGATTTATAATATCAATTGATCTTATAACTATTTTCCAGCAATTCCGTATCTAGTGCATTGTTGTTACGGCATAAAAACATAAAAAATAGAAATATATTTAGATTCCAAATTTTTTTTAGTCTGTAGTGTTTTTTATAATTGTAGTTTCTTTTTATACTTTATAGCGTCTGAGCACAATCTCATCTGACGTTAGGTGACGATGTGCTCTAAGATGGTAAACCTAGAGAGGAATGGCTCTTAAGTACAGCTGCCGGAACGCACCAACAAGCGCTTGGCAACAGATTTTCAACTTGAGGGTGGTAGTTAACCAGGCAGACTTAGAAAAAGCCCTTCCAAAATGCTATGGTTTCATCCTAACGTTTTCCTTCCCAGATAGTTCCGATTCAATTTAGGATTCGAACTTTAATAGCTTTATATTCAATAAAGATATACATGAGGATAAAATATTATTTATTTTTATATAAGTATTAAGTGTCTAAGCTACAAGAAAAAATGATCGAGATCAATCGAGTATTTTATGCGTGATGTCAGAAGATAAAAAATGGCTTTTTATTGTCCTGACATTTTTGTCCATAGCGGTTGCGATAATATTCATGTAACTTCAACTTTTGACTATAATCATGTGAATGTTTCCGATTTTATTACTATGGAAAATATATTCAACATGCGGACAATAAACAATCAGGTTCATACAATTATAAAAAAAAAACATAAGCGGAAATCGGAAGCGGACGGACTGAACCGCCGCGAGCACTATGTAGACCAAATAACCGTATAGAAATGTTTTTAACCGACTTCAAAAAAAGGAGGAGGTTCTCAATTCGACTGTATTTTTTTTTTAATTTAATTTAATTTTTAATTTAATTTTTTGTTACCTCATAACTTTGGAATGGGAGAACCGATTTTGATTATTCTTTTTAATTATGTTGTGTTATACATTATGCTATTTATATGTTTAGGGATTCAATGCATACATCTAGATTTACTCGAGTCAGTTTTTTAATTTTTGTGTTGAAATTATAGGGCAGTCGGTACGACTAAATACGTAAAAAAGCAAGTAACAATGACTTCTGTATGTAGTGTTTTACGATCAACTCTCTCTTATCTCTCACACCAACACACAGTCAACTGCACTTTATAAGAATTGCGTCTCGTAGATACACTAATATAAGTATACTAATTATAGGTAGTGTTATTTTTTTATATAATTTAGTTTTCCAGATTGGGCCAATGAAATACGCAAAGCCAAACACAACACTTACATACACAACACTCTATCACTGTCCTACTGTAATAATTGTTATTCTTTTATTAATAGAAAAGGAGGGTTTTGATATAATAAATAAAAAAAACATTGCCGCTATTCAAAAAATTCGTCGATTATAAATTATATACATTTTAACGCGACTTGAATGTTCAAATCCTAAAAATATAATCAACACTTCTACCAATCTTTAAATGGTCATTATATTTACCATTATATACAGTGATTATAATTAATCAAGGAAAAAGATAACATGAGTAAATTGCACATAAATGACGTACAATTAAGTACATAAAATAATTAGGTTACAGTTACTAAGGTATTTTGCAGTTGGGTTTTCCCAGCTTTATGATTTAAATTCAAGTAATCATGCATTACTACGAACTAGTAAGGGCATCATACCGCATGATAATTCTTTATGAATCAGTAACCCTTCGCGTCGGCTCTATCACGTATAACAATGTAAATAAAACTTTGTTTGTCTGGGAATTCAGATTTCACGTATTTTTGTATGTTTACTTATAACGCATACGCGCGGTGACCACCGACAGTTTTGTCTGTCCGATTTTAATATATCAACGGCTGAACGTACTCCGATAAAATTTGATTATAAAATTACAAGCAACGCGCTCCGGCTTTGCTTGGGCTTAATTTATGAAAAGATAAACTAGATCGAGTTTCTTACTTGAGATGATTGGGTTGCTTGTCCGAGCCGGTTGACGTAGATAAGCGCCTTCTCAGGGCCTAAATTGAATAAAATGTTTTAGGTTTAATACTATCGCGGATGTTTTGTATGTATTTTTAAGATGTAAATTTCCGTAGTACCTTGTTTTTCTTTTGTATTTCATAAGGTTTTGTCAGCGTTACCAATATATATGCCTGAAAAATCCTTCTTACTACTTCATTAAAATACATCGACACTTCTCTACTTTATATAAAGGTAATATTAATGTGTATATATATATATAAATCTTCCGGAAGAAATGCTCTGAATTACAGTGGCAACCGTATCAAAATTCATTCCGTATTTTAGAAGATTCGAGGTAACACACAGACAGACGTAGACAGATATAGATACACGCGTGATAACGGTTTTCATATTCCTTGGAAACTATTTCTCTTGTATTGTAAGTATTATTTTGACATTGCTAGCCAACCGAGCCTAAAATAATCTTTTACCGGTTTTAAGATACCTATGTTAAATTTTGAAATTATTGCTTAGCATAAATTAAAGATCATAATGATACATCCATCTACAAGTTCTCTAACTGCCAGTAAAATCTCGTCAAAATCGGTCCAGCCGTTTCGAAAATCAACCAGGACAAACATCAAACACTTAAATTTTATTTATATGTACATCTTAAACATATAAAAATCCAGTATCATGATGTTTGTCCACAACGAACTCCTAAACAACTCAAGAGATTTTGATGAAAGTTGGCATTTATGTATAATTTGGTCCAACTTGAGAGATAGAATAGTTTATATTTTGATTAATGACCTCAATATTTTTTAATTACAAAATTATTGTCAATGTTAATTATTGTTATTAATTGTAAGTTTCATCAGCCTCGGACAGATGGCGCTTTAATTTAGTTTGTTGGCAGACAGTTGTAGGACCGACTGTTATAGATATCTCACAGATGGCACCTTTTTCAATTTTGAACTTTCAATTTATTTTATGTCGCACGTATTCTGTTAACCCCATAACACCAAACCCTTTATCATAATCATAATTCAATATGTAATAACTGAGCCACAGCAACGCGTGGCTGGTCAGCTTGTATTTATATGTATTTTACGTGTTTTCTTCACTTTGTTTACAATAAAAAGGTAACAGAGTTAAAACTTAAAAACTATGTTTCGACTATTTTAACTTTGAAATGTTTCATTTGAAACTGTGAACCGAAGTCGCGTGCCGGCATTAGTATGTCAGAAACGCTTTATAAAGCATCAGTTTGCGGTTTATGCGGTAGATTTTGTCAATAAGAATATTTTAACATGGAACATACGACAACGATAACTACGCAACTACAGATTTTTTACAAATCCGAACAAAATTATGTATGTACACAATTTTTATTAGATTTACAGAATATTAACATATTTTGTTGGGAAATCTAACCACGACCGTCGTGTTAATTATTTGAGTATATTTAGTAGTCATAGTAAACAGGATAATTAGTAGTCCGGTGAAGCTGTAAAAGATTGTCATGTCAATAGCGTAGTCAGTTCGAAAGAAAAACAGGACAATTATATGTGTGTTAAAACAGGAATCGCCTAACATGCAACAGTTATTGTGTTAAACAAAAAAATAATTATTATATTTAAAAATAAACATGGTAAGTTTCCAATTTAGGAACTAAATTTGTCTTCTATTTAATAGTGTATTAGCTTTTATATTGTGTAATATGTAATTAGAATATAGAATAGTAGCGGGCACGGCGGATATTGTTCTGCCTTTATAATGAAAAAAATCCTAATATTCAACCGCAGCATCACCTACCAGGTTCAGTTGTGAATAAAAACCATTTCTGAATCCTCCTGAATACTCACAAAAATTTCATCAATATCTGTCCGTCCAGCCGTTTAGGAGTTCAGACATACACACGGACAGAAAAATGATATATATCAAAAATATTTTTTTTATTAATTACTAGCCGAGTAGATATACTAAAAACAAGTCAATGTGGTGTATTTTTCGCCACATATGCTATAGTCGGGACACAGTAAGACCCGACTACGCGTGCTACCAAAGACTGGCAAACAGAACGCGCGTCAAGGCGTATTAGCGTCGCGTACTAACATCGCGTTAGAACACCGCTAGCTTAAACCCTTCAAACAGAGTGCTCGCGCTAGAAGTACGCGATGCTAGTAAGCCTTGACGCGCGTTAAGAACGCCTACTGTTTGGCGTAGCTTTTAGACTAGTCACGCTACAGTTGGGCATGATTACAAAGTTCGTCGTAAATTTCTTTGCAGTTTGCAGTAGAACAGGCGTTCCCAAACTTTTTCAGTCCGTGGCGTAGTCTCAAGTTTATTATTTTGTCACGGCGCCCTAACCTGACTATTTGAAAAGATACAGTTGATAAAAATACGTACAACTAGATAGATTGGCACAAATATTAGAACATCCATAACACGGATCTGTGGGTACTGGGAATTTAATAGATTACCATATACACGCTAATAACTAAGTAAAGCTACCACGGTGCCCCTATTTACTTTGTACGGAGCACCAGAACGCCGCAACGCACACTTTGGAAACCTCTGCAGTAGGACAACTATCGAAATGGCGCGATCATAAGACGCTCATAAATTAAGACTTCATTAACTTTTGCTCGCGGATTCGTTCGCCTTAAATGTGACCTATCCCTAACAGTACTTTTGTTCTGGATGGAAGGTACCCTACATGTTATTGTACATCCACATAAGCTGTACCGTTTCAACAAACTTCGTTTAGTATTTTGTCCATGTAATGGTAACAAACAACCATCCATCTATACAAACTTTCTCGTTTATAATGTGACTAGTTTTTGTTCGCAGCTTTGCTCGCGTAAATGGAGATTAGACGTATTCCATGGGAGTAGTATTTTTTTCTGGATAAAATGTACTCTATGTACTTTTCTGTACCCCTTACAACGTGTAAGCAAACGTTTCATGAAAACCAGTTAAATAGTTAAAACGTGAGAGCGTAACAAACAAATAAACAAACTCTCACATTCGCATTTTTGGTATTAGTAAGGATTTGAATAGATTATTTGTTTTAAATAAACAACTATTCAACGAGTCTATTTTAAAATAGCTTGTCAATTAACGAAATATGTCATTTGTAGCCGGAAAACGTATCTTAATAACGTATTAAGTAACGAACCTGTTTGCCGAAACAGAAAACATATACGTATTTGTTATAAAAAAGCGCACTTATTTATGTTTATGACTGGATGCGGTACCTATCTGTATCTTTGTAAATTAAATAATTCTAGAAGGTTCCATTGCACGAGGATAACCGAAAAAATGCAACTAATAATTACAAATGTGACTCAAGTATAGAAATAAAGCTAGATAATAAGTGTGAGTCACTATTCTATATAGACGTGTATAGCTTAGCTAGTTTAGCTCAGACAGGTTTGCGCTGTCACATCCAAGGCAATAGGCCAAGCCCAGGTTCGACCACTTTGGCACCATTGAGCTTGTTGCCATGCGGCTGAGTGCACTAAGCACTTATCTTAGTAGACTGGAGAATCTATAAAGGCATGTCAGGCCAAAATATATATATATATATATATACATATATATAAATATATATATATATACATTATAAATATATATATATATATATATATATATATATATATATATATATATATATATATATATTTATAATGTTTTAGAATTATCACACAAGTAAATGATCATGTGTAAGACTTATCAAGAAATATTTACTTTTATAATACGCGGATATTTTTGACTTGCTCAGATAAATAACAAAATTGAAAAGATATATCAGTTTAAGGATAGACATTATAAAAAATTGAATGTGCTGTTCGTATTTACTCGAACTGACTATGGTATATATATATATATATATAGATATATATATATATATATATAGATACCTAATATATATTCGTTCACGTTAAATTGCAATATAAAATACAATAACAATGAAATACATTATAGCGCGGCCAACCACTAGATAGGCACTACTAATTACTGATTTAGGTTTCCCAATTTTCGTGATGATTTGTCAAAAATAATGTTGGAATTCATATGACTATGCCAACACCATCATTTACGAACAATTATGCGAACCCGCACTATATGCAGTCTACAAAGTTATATTGCCGTAAAAAAATATTCATACAAATGGCAAAGTCTAGCGGTGTTCACACACGACTGTAAGCTAATTCAATGCCAAAGTTGAGCATGAGTGACGCACGCCTCGCACTCGAGCCGTCTATATATAATCAGAATGTGACGTGCACCCAGACATACGACTTGCATTTCGAAAGTAAGACACTACACGAATATTGTGCGCAGAAAACATTCACTATCGGAGCCAACACTACGTTGTCCTGGCACATAATAAATCATGAATTTAAAAAATTTAGAGGTTTTCAGACGATGGAAAATATTGGTTGGAATATGAATTTTAATAAATTGAATCTCGACAAAAATACCGCCTACCTGGCACTACTACAGCTAAGAACCATCCCAAGAATTAAGTAAAAGTACAACAGAAATCATCATAACCGTTCAAGCCCTTTAGGAGCAGAAGAATTACATGTACACACCGGTACGTTATATAATAATATAACGATTCACAAAAGAAACTTCAATAATATACTACTACGAGATTAAAATTGTTTGATTTAACTGATTCCTATTATGCTGCCGTGCAATTTATAAACGCAGTAAAGAACATGTTAACGGTTTCGAGAAAACGCGGTATAACTTGAAATTTTATTTGTGGTTACTTGCAATTCGATACGCAAACATTAGTATAATATATTATGGTATATAGTATAAAATTTCAAATTTGACCGCATTTTTCTCGAAACCGTTAACATGTTCTTTACTGCGTTTATAAATTGCGCAGCAGTATATGTGACTACAGTGTGCACAAAATAAGAGGAAGTATTAAAAATACAATGGAAAATGAAACCTAAGAACAGTATAAATATTGCAATATAACTTTGTCTTACTTGAGACAAAGTTACAAAAGTTTATGTTGGGGCGAAGAAAAGTATAATAAATGGTTAGCCGATACAGAAATGCAACAACGAATATAGTTACGACGAATTATTCGTAGATGTCTAACCCAACTATCTGAGCGAGGATACCAGTGTCTCCTCATTGTTTACTTTTTAAGGCATTCAGCTAAATCTGACACCCAATCAATTTGCAGGACAGTCGATACCTTCAACCAATAGTGTTTCATAACGGGGTAAATAGTAGCCAGCAATTAGTGACTCGCTTTAATTAGTGACTCGATATAGTCAGTAGTACGGACGTAGGTCAATAGTAACTCCCAGAAAATAGTCAATAGCACGGACGCAGTTCAATAGTAACTCCCCCGCATAAATAAATTATTCTTAACATGTATATTGTTACAAGAATAATGCAACGATATTATTTATATATATAGTTATACAAACCAGAGATAGAATTTGAAAGACGACCCATATATTATTAGTAAAACACCTTATAGTAAAAACAATATTTTATCAGTGGAAAAAAAAGTAAAATACTCATGACTTACGTTTTATGTCACATTTCAAATAACTTACCAGCTAGTTCTAACAAACATCCATGAGTTTTTTGAGTTAATTAGTCGCCGACAAAAAAATCGCAGGACTCGATCGCGTTCTAGTCGCAGGTGTGTTCCGCCCAAGCTTTCAAACTTCCGGTCGTCGAGACAAATAGGTGCTTTTCGATAGGAAGTGAGTTATTTCCTCGTGCACATATATGTGCGTTTTAAAATTATCGAGTTAACACGTTTTATAATTTAAATCGTACCTTTATAGAGACACTATATCGTAAAACTCCCACAAGATTAATTATTATAAGTCGATAATTTATGTCTTATTAATGCGAATATATTTATAATATTCTATGCATGTTTTGTTTCGAGATAACCTTACAAATGTCGCGTTTGTTTTAGTTATAAAAAAATGTTTATCACAGGTGTTCCTTGCTTAATCTTTACTAATATTATAATTACGAATACGAGTTTGTTTGTTTGTTACGCTTTAACAACTTAACTACCTAACCAATCGGTATGAATTTTTGCATACATTTTGTTAGCAGTACGGAAAACGATGTAACGTACCTTTCACCAAGAAAAAATATTACTTTTAAGGGATAGTGATAGGGATCAAATCTAAAAATAGACAAAAGTCAGTTTACAGTAGATACGAGTGACGGAATAGAAGAAAATCTCCTTTACTATGACTTGTGAATTCAAACTCACGAGGTCTATATGCGCAATTCTTCTACAAGCCATTGGATTTTACCTGATAAAAACTTTTTATTATGGGAGAATGACCGTTACGAATAAGATTGGTCGTAAATAAATAAAAAAAAAATTCGAACAAATGCATTTGATTATATAACAACATATGAACTGTAACAAATCTGCGATCATACTTTACTCTTCATCGTGGTTAGTGCTTTTAAATAAAGTAACATTTACGTAACACGATTCTTTTTTTTTTTCGATAACATTCGGATTTCACTCTCAACGATTGAACTCATGCAATTTATCCATCTGTACGAATTATTATTATACGGCACCTGTTTGCCGTTTGAAAATATTACAGATATTGTAATACGATTTTGTTTTATTTTACCTACATATGTGTCTACATCGAGCATGTAGTTATTTTATAAGATTAAGAATCTAAGATGTTTTTTTTTTAAAGTACTGTATTTAATTTAGAGTCTGAGAAGGTGCTTTTATGACTCGATCCGGCTTATCTTTAGATTTTTGTATATTCTTTATTATAAAATACAAATCGGTAGCGTGTCAAGTCAAGTTCAAGCTATGGTGAGCGCGCGCTACCGTGTGTAATATTAATGCTCCAAATTTTATAAACACACATCAAACAGTAATTTAAATATTAACGTCCAAAAATCGTTATTATTATCACTGATTGACCTATAGACCTAAATTCTAAGCTAGTTCCAGATGACCTAGAAAGTTCAAATTTGGCACCTAGATAATAGGTAGTTGGGTGAATACAAAGGAATAAATCAGAAACTAGTATTTTTTTATCATTTTTCAATTATTTAATTCTATTAGGATTATTAGGAACTTATAGCGCCTGTAATGAAATAATAGCAATCAAAATTGATGACAGTCGGTCTTTAATATGTAGATTTTAAGGTCTTCATGTGAAGTGTACATCGAAAACATAACGAGTGCAATACCACCCTTAATTTTTTTTATCCAAATATATCAGCCTTAGCACTTACAACTACTTATAAATAACGTATAGTTCCAGGTAAGAGTATGGTTCAAGCTTATATAAATATATAGGTCGAGTTTCGTAGTTATTCCGTTATTAACTGGGATTTAGTATTGGAGATTACCAAAAACCATTTGGTATTAATTTTAATATGAATAAGTAAATACAAATAATTTCTGTATAAAAAGTAATGATATCCCATCAAAAACATAAATGTGAAATGAGAGCCAAGTTCAATATTATGCTATATACCTTGGTTATTGACTTCAATAACAAAAGAAGTGAGACCTAAATGAGTGCCAAGTTCAATGGTCAGCTCTGAAATTTATTTATAACAACATACAATATGTTATAACAACTTAAAATATCATTTCTGCTTATAACTTGGCATAATATTGTAGCCTAAGGTTTAACTAGCCTAAACTAGCCATCGAACATAGGGCTCTTCCATGATCGTTTTAGTAAGTATTATAATTTGTATGTTCGAACTAGCTAAGTCAGACCTTCGGCTACAATATTATTTCAATGTAAAAGCAGAAATGATATTCTATGCTGTTATAACATATTTTATGTTGTTATAAATAAATTTCATGATTGACCATTGAACTTGGCACCCTTTTAGATCTCACTTCTTTTGTCATTGAAGTTAACAACCAAGGCATATATCATAATATTGAACTTGGCTCTCATTTCACATTTATGTTTTTGATGGGATAAAAAAATACTTGATATATTTGAACTTACTGACCGGCAGGTCGGTAGCGTACATCGGGACCTTATTTTAAAATCTAATACTATTACCTACATATATGTAAAGAATAATCACATCGCCTTAATAATAAGAAAAACAATAATCACCTGCCTTAACACAACAGGTATATGGAGTTACAAAGAAATTATGAATCACCTTTTAGCCACAACATGACACCGTAAAACAAATGTTTGATACGAGTTCACTATATTTCAATAGTTCTCACTGAAGAACAGCTGTTCATCCAACCCGATAATTATGTATTGTGTCCGAGTCATTTGTAGGTTGACTGACTTTTTTTTTTTCAATGTTTCCCTGTAATACGAACTTTTCGCTTCTATCGTGTGTCTGTACGACAGACCCTGTTTTTTATGGTATTTTATGAGAACTTTCCAATACATTAGTAACAATTTTAAAGGATTTAAATATGATTCCGATAAAAATAATACATGCTTCTATTATCTATACTATCTATACTATCTATACTAATATACTAATATATAAAGCTGAAGAGTTTGTTTGTTTGTTTGTTTGGTTGAACGCTATGATCTCAGGAACTACTGGTCCGATTTGAATAATTCTTGTTTTTTTTTGAGAGCTTCTGCTGTGTGTCAGCGTTAGCCCAACGTAGTAACTATTACTGCGCGGGCGAAGTCGCGGGCAGCGGTTATAATCTATATACTAATATTATAAAGAGGTAAAGTTTGTGAGTTTGTGACGTTGTAGGGGGTAATCTCCAGAACTACTAAACCGATTTTGAAAATTCTTTTACTAATAGAAAGCCACGTTATTTGTGAGTGTCATAGGCTATATATCATTACGCTAAGGCCAACAGGAGCGGAGCCACAATGAAAAATGATTTAAAATCGGGGCTTTTTTCCTTTTGAGAGCTTCCGCTGCGTCTTAGCCCAAAATAACTATTCCACGCGTACGAAGTCGCGGGCAGAAGCTATTAACTAATTATATTACCTATAATAATATTATAAAAAGGTAAAGTTTCTGAGGTTGTAGGGAGCAATATCTGAGGAGTCGGAGAAAAAATGGTCGAACGAAAACGTTTCTTACGAACGCTGCCTTAACTATGAGAGATATATGATTGAGTTCTAGAGAAAAGTTGTAGCTTGATAATGCCTATTACCGCCCAACGAAGTGGGCACGGGTCGGCCAGTAATTTATGTAACGAGAGACCTTATGTATAAATTTATTTATTATTATTATAATTTTACTATAAATACTACTTACTGTGTAAATACTATTGTATAATATAATACTCGATATTGACCTCCTTTAAAACCCACCCATAACACACTACCAACGATACGTTCTCTTTTTAAATAATCCGGGAAAAAAAATAGGAAACCATTCCACGACTT
This sequence comes from Antheraea yamamai, assembly GCA_036509395.1. Lineage (NCBI taxonomy): Eukaryota > Metazoa > Arthropoda > Insecta > Lepidoptera > Saturniidae > Antheraea > Antheraea yamamai. The sequence goes on along the minus strand of AP028437.1, from coordinate 15,666,378 downwards.
AGGAGTATCTGCATAATATTCTATTATCTTGCAACGTTAGGCATCATATCATACTTACACATGTAAGTGGAAGGATTTTATTTTTTTTCCCTTATCAAACTGAAATAGTTTAGAAAATTATCCGAAACGAAATATATATAAGAGTTATATGTATATATATGTTTCAACAACTCATATATGTAAGAATAGTTAGCTTAGCTCAGCTCAGATAGGTCGCGAATTGCATGTGTCAGGCAACAGCCCAAGCCGAGGTGTGCCGTGCACCCTTGAGCTAGTTGACAAATAAAATCGGCTGTCTTAAGCGCTCACCTTAGTAGTCCGGCGAAGCTGTTAAAACCTTGCTAGGTCAATAGCGTAGTCAGTTCGAAAAAAGAAAAAAAACCATCATATCATTGGCATAATAGGGATCAAAAGAGATAATCTATTCGTTTTAACATCTGGACTGTTCAAAAAACCATAGCGGTGTTATTACAAAAAAGTTAAATACATACTGAATACTTGTTTTAAAAAGGTTTCGAAGGTCGCCCGAGGCAAGTTCGCGTTATTCTATTTCGCAAGTCTAACCTAATGTAACCAAAGCGAGACAAAGGGCAAGATGGCGAACATTCAACGACCGCGGTGCATTTAATTCGAAACCTTTTTAAAGCAAGTATTCTATACGTATTTAACTTTTTTGTAATAACACCGTATACATAGGTATAAGCTCCATTCAAACGAAGGTAGACTCATGAGGCACAGGTCAACAAACTATTGACAGCGTAAGCTTAGAAAATATACTTGTATTTTTACAAAACTTTGAAAAATAACAAATTATATATTGTAAAATCTTAATTGTTAAGTAAAATGTATTTTTAAATTATTTTTTCATTTGTACAAACATTTATTTATATGAAATTTACAATTTACGATGTCGTTCCGCCATTTTGAGATCTGGTTCTTAGAAAATCAGCCGAGCGGTTAATTATTTAAAAAAATGATATTATTTTCGATACGTTTTATACGTATTGTCATTAATTATATAATCATATTTATTTATATATACGCACGAGTGTGAGAAATAATAACAAACGAAAAAAAAAATGTATTGCGACGCAGTTCCTGAATTAATAATTGTCTATTTACGAGATAAGGTATCGTGACCTCCGAGATTTCGCTTCCGGTACGGGGATTTGTCGTTTTATCGGATGTAAGAAAATCACACGCCCACTTTTGAAACAGATTCTATAATAACGTTTTGTATCAAAATAATGATTGTTTAAGGTCAAACAGGTTAATATTTTGTCGAAATAGTGACTTGTATTAGAAGCGTTCTTTTTCCATATAAAACACTCGTCACGATATAATAGTTACTTTCAAATGTTCGCTGGAACGAATGTTAATAAAACTAATGAAAATGATTGGGGTACAGAAATAAAAAAAAAAGTTAAAATATTAACAAAGCAAAGAAACCAACTAGAAAACCCTAGAACTTTAAGTTATATTCATATACGAAATGTTCGGTTCATCATCATCATCAGGCTGTAAAAAACCCACTGCAGGGCCATAGGCCTCTTCCCGAAGGAAGGTATGGTCATAATCACCACGCCAGCTTAGGACTATTGGCCATTTCAAACTCTGAGAAATCCATAGTTCTATGTTTTCCCACATATAGTAGTACTACAAGAACATTTCTCAGGTTCAGGTTTCCTCACGATGTTTTCCTTCAGCGTCAGCCGATAGTGTTACCAATTAAAATTAGTAACTGTACGGGAATTTCGTAAAATTCGTTGGTTCACGCCGGGATTCAAATCTGCGGACATCGAAATGATACTCCACCGGTTACACCACTAGACCACCACGACTTTTTCGTTTGAATATAGTCAAATCAAAGACGCTTCTTCCTTCCTCTTATCGTTTTGATTCATTAACCTTATATTGAAATAACCTATTGCTCCAACAATTAATACGAAGTTTATGATATTTGATATATTAAAAGCCATACAACTTTTAAAGATACAGATCGAGTGAAAAAAAAACATAATATATACACATTCAGAAAAAAGAATTAATCGTACTTGGGTGGGGCTCAAAGTGCAGGAGGTGTCTCACTATACTCGAATTCGAATTAAAACCATTCGATATATGAAGAGGGGCATGTAAAATAGGAAGACAATTGATCCTTTGTATAATAGACATCGTTTTTATAAAAGTACAGTCAATCGATTCGAATTTATGATAGATTATTTATGTATAAAGGTTACTATCCTAATGATGAATTTCCGCAAAGTAACACCTTCTTCGATCATAGGTTATTATGTAAAAACTGGAGCATATTTAGTTTGTCCGAAAAGTACGTCAAGATACGTAAGCCATGTCCAAATTAGAAGATGGAGTTCATCAAAGTAAAATTTTACAAGCTATTCTGAAAACTATACATCTGATGTGAACTACACGAAAATTAAATGGGTGTATTATTTTATATTTTGTTTTAATGGTCTGTGAAAACCAAGCAAAAACAACAGAACCCAATTTTAGACATTTTACTACTTTGGTGCTTTATTGATAAAACTATGCAAGTTTTTTTTTAGGTTTTAGCGCTTTAACTACAATCTCGTCTGATGTTAAATGACGGTGATGTCTAATATGGTAAACACGTTACACCTAGAGGGGGACTGGCGACTTAATTGCAACTGTTGGAACACACCAACGGGTGCTTAGCAACAGATTTTTGACTTCATATCAAACCAAAATACTCTTTATTCAATTTAGACCCTGAGAAGGCACTTATGAACGTCAGAACTACCACCCAGCGATCGTGAATTACCGGCAATAAACTCGATGGGGTTTTTCTTTTTAACATATATATATACATAATATTTTACACATCAGAATCATTTTTAGTGGATGCACAGAGACGAATTAATTCCAGACATCACCATCGTTCACATATTGATCAACTCTATAATAGATTTATTCCATCAGAACACGCTTCATATGGCGCTTAAATTCACTATCCGGCAAATCGTTAATATGCTTTGGGACTTTGTTGTAAAACCTAACACTATTCCCTAAAAAACTATTTCTGGTTTTAGTCTGAAACATGGGACGACAAGTTTTTAACTGTTTCTAGAATTTAGTTCGTGCTGGCCTTTTACGAAATCCAATCGTCTACTCAGTTACAAGGATTCGAACCAACGTCCATCGACGACGCCGTGTCCGAAAACGCTAGCGACGAAGCCACATCGCTTCAAAGCTTTTTGCTTACCAAAACGATATGCGTGTACAGAGTCGTATGATATGATATCACCGCGATCGGAAAGCGCCGCCCCGTTGAGTGTCGCGGGGCAACAACCGCGTGGCTTTGACGACCCTGACCTACATTATTAGGCCATTGTTTTTATTTACGTTTCGCTGTTTTACCAACAGCCTATGATAGCGGCACGTTATGATGGCCGTTTCGAAACATTACAATAGTTATGTGAAGTGTCAATTTATTTTCGAAAAAAATATAATCATATGATGCTTTGGAGTTTTTGGCACGGTGTTACTCTGTCGTGTAGTGGCTTTAATATTTTATTCATAATCTTGTGTTATTTGATTGGATGTGTCTTAATATTGGTGGCATTTTATGTAGTATTATTCGGGTATTGTGCATAAGTGATAAGAGATGCCACAAAAGCCCCTGGAAAGTCCTAAAAAGGGGCCATCATCTTGTTAGAACATGGAAATTATCGCAATACACTTGTAATATTATTACCTACTCGACAATGGCAATAATATTCAGGAAGATAGGTAGCCAAAAAAAAAGTATTGCTTTGTTTTAGATTGAACATAGACGCGAGTTTGCCAGCGGTGGTTGGTGTGCTTGTCAGCGATCCTATGTATATAATCATATATATCATATAGATGTACAATTCAGAATTTTGAAAAAATATAAACGCACAGTTGTAAATGAGTTCATTATTAATTACATTACATTAAGGAATCTGTCAAACCGCGATGTTTTTATAAACATGAAAAAATTTGGACAATATTACATACGTAGTTAGATACAGTAGTAGAGTCAGGTAAACATTTATTATAGTATATAGTTATACATATATATAACTAGCGGGCCCGGCAGATGTTGTCCCGCCCTGATTATAAAAAAATCCTGGACAAATTATATACCAAAACGTTCCTCGTGAATCACTTTATACACTGGTGAAAACCGCATAAAGATCCGTTCAGTAGTTTTTGAGTTTATCACGAACAGGCAGACAGACGCGGTAGGGGACTTTGTTTTATACTATGTAATGATTTTGAAAAAATGTACTAAATTAATTTTGTGTCCTATAATAATACATTTTAGGATTAACTGCACAACGCTATTGATAATAAAGAACAGCACTTGATACGAAATTTCATGACAAAAGTCAAGACGGCCATTATAACGTGTCGCTACAATAAGAAGAATGAGTGACTGATGGAATTGGGATCATTTCTTTGTACGTTATAATTTACATGCCGTACACTTCATGTTTCAGATCGATGTATCCCATCACCTCTTTCTCGGCTAACACAAACTCCATTAAAATCAAGTAGCCATAATCTCTTGCAAATAAATTAAAAAAAAAAAGGTTAACTGCGTTAAGTTACACTTCAATATGAACTAGTCACATTTGCACAGAAACGGCTTGATGGACTTTATTATTACATGGTCTAAAATAATCCCTTATATTTCGCAAAATTGATATTACACATGTGTTTATTCATACAACGTTTTCAAGATCATGAACACCCAGATACCAATGCGTTTCGGAGCCTTTAGAATGTTCAGCTGTTTGAATTTACAACCATTCACTCCTCGCAGTCGACTATCAAACAATTTTATGAATTGTCAGTGTTTGCGTAACATTTTCATTTGGGCATTATAAAATAGTTCTGCGGAATGCAGAAAGTTTCTACATTGTGCAGTTTTGTAGGTCGGTAAAAGCTATAATTTTACTAATGGAGGCATTGCGATTTATATGAAGTTTATTGTAGTTATTTTGTAAATAAATTTGAGTTATTATTCTAAATGTTATATCTTTGGTACAGGTCTCACTTGTTATTATGACCACAAAATGGTGGTTATAAAATACTAATCGTTTGTAAGAGGGGTCCAGAAACAAATTTTATTTGTACTAGGCGAACAGAATCTTAAAGTACGTGTGGTTCCGTTCGATGGTCCCATGTTGCTTGTGCAGCGGATTGCAAAAATGTAACGTTCTGATGGTGTGACCTTGGGTCTGTGAAAATTAATGATATTACCAAATTATAATACATTCACTGCTGTTATAGCGATAAAAAGTTCATATTTCACAAACTGTATTGTCGGTTGAAGGAAGGTTAAATCTTTCGAGTGTATTTCCTTGATATATTCTGTTGCTTGTTGGATGTTTTGATGGATTGTAACATATGAGATGTTACTAGATTCGTCGTAACTATGGGATTTATACGGGTTATAATTAAAACGGAGAACGATTGAAGTGGTATTATTTTTCTTTATTATTAATTCCACATGTATACGCCATATATAAAGACCAGGTTCTTTTCAAATGATAAAGATTCGTATTCGTTCGTAAAGTGTACACTTAGAGAATTACGATATCCATTCGACTCTATTTAAGAAAAATGACCAGCTTATCACAGGTTTATTCTATGACACAAATCGTTCCTATTTAGGTTTTGACGCACAACATTTTACACACCTTTTGGACTTATTACCCGTCTACTCGATCCGTCTACAATCGGCAACATCTCAGAAACTGTAATCGCAACATGAGTCGTATATAATGAGAAGCAGATAATTAGTCCCGAACTGTAATTTAGCAATCGACCCGGACGATTTAACATATTTAATAACATTACATATTTGACAATTCCACATATTTATCTCAGTTTTTACAACTTCCCTAATTCATCTAACACTTTTACATATTTTATACGTGTCATATATCCTTGAAGTATGATTTCTCGAATATTCTTACCTATCGCTACCTGCGCTGTATAATTAATTCCTAAGCGAAAATTTCACGCTTCTTGACCCACAAGTTTTTAAGCTGCGCGTCACTCGATGTTAAGAGTTTTGTTGAATAGACTAACTTGTGCCCACAACTTCAATTTCTTGACATTAATTGAAGACTCTTTTGTTTTTAAAATTATCATGATACCTACTTTTCATGCAGGTATTTATGGCGAAAATCAAAGAAAACACCAACTAGGCCGAGAGATTTATTACCGGCCAGAGGTATTCTCTACCTACCCCTTTATACAGGGCGGGCGAGGATACTGTGATGAGGTGTGTTGCCACCTTCAGTGACTTTTCCAGCGCGGCCCGTTAGTACGCGCCGGTCATTGGTTCGCACGTTTATGTGCTTATGCTGGTGATTTGACGGGCCACGTGCATGGCAACGTGCACTTCAATTTTATTCATGTACTAGCGGGCCCGGCGGACGTCGTCCTGCCCTGATAATAAAAAAAACATAGACAAATTATATACTAAAATCTTACTAGTGAATCACTCTATCAAGTGGTGAAAACGGCATGATAATCCGTTCTGTAGTTTTTAAGTTTATCGCGAACAGACAGACAGACGTGGCAGAGAACTTTGTTTTATACTATGTAATGATATGGATTGTTGTCAAAAGGAGAGTTTTTAGCGGGATCTTGGAATGTCATGTAGTGGATTTTATATTATATTCATAATCTTGTTTATTTAACTCTATATTCTGTAATATTGGTGGTGTTTTACGTAACATAGTCTGGTTATTGTGCACGAGTGAATCGGATGAGAAATAATACCACGAGACATGTATTCTGTGATGCCACAAAAACTCCCTAGAAAGTTCTAAGAAGGGCGCCACCATCTTGTTAGAACATTGAAATTATCACAAGTCACTTGTAATATTATTACCTACTTGACGAGGGCAATAATAATGTACAAAATTGGTTGTCAAAAATATAATTAAAAAAAAAGAGAAAAGGAAACCCACAATCCTTTATAATGTAGAATTATATACATCAAAAACAACACGAAAACATGTGTGGGGTCGTATAAATGATGCTAGCATTAAATTATTTGTTATCGATTCCAAGATACCTGTGCAAAGACACGATTATGAAGTGAATACGAAATGTGCAGGTATAAATAAGAACACAAGCGCCCTCTATATGTATGTAAACTCATTTATGATTAAAAGGTTTCGCTCGAAGGTTAGACGAGGGCATCGAACCAAAACAAACAAAAGGTCTCTCGTATGTGTTAAAATATTATAGGTGCCTAACTGTACCCGTGACTCGACGCGTCTTTTTTTCTATTTTTTGTTGTGATGAACAGTTTTATTACAACAAATATTGATATTGTGTTAGTATCTCCGTTTTCAAATGTTTATTGTTGATATGATATATGCTAGTGGCGAGTTATAATGAATCGGATTGCATAAAAACGTTTTCTGTGGATGTGTCTAGTTTCGTGGGAATCGATCCAATGATATTGAAATTCAGTTCAAAAACCATATATACACACGCAACACTCATTTTTATGTATATACACAGATTAACAAGATTGTTCTAGAAACTTAATTTCGTGGTAAACAACTTAATATTCAAAAAATGTAACTACATAACAATACTTAAACCCAACGACCGCGACAGAGAATCCCATAATAAGACGTGTGTACTTTTTAATAAAACATTAAACAAAAAATTGGTAAAAACAAAATAACACGGAGACGTGTTGTTATCTCAACATAAATCCACTCTTGTAACTCTGATAATATTTTAACTTCAAGTCGGCTACTTGAATATGTTTAGTTTACTTAATTATTGAAATAACTTACAACTTGTATGATTAGAAACAAACACATTATATTATAGTGAATAAATGTTACATAATTTTCCTAAAAAGAAGTAAAGTAATAAATAAAGAAATAAAGTATTAATTTAATATTGAAGGTATTTTTTTATTATATTTCAGCCATCAGTATGTATGATCCCTTGTAATGCAATTTCTTTTAAATTTATACATACATGCTAGTATTTCCTCAGGACTTTATCGGTCTTTGTATCTTTACTTATAACTCCACATATATTATTTTCGTGTATCTGTAACGATTTGAACAATACACGCCGAGACAGTTTTTCAAATTTATTTTGACATTTTGGTCGATCTAAACAATAAATGCCTTATTCTGATTTATAACCACGCGTTGCTGTTATTGAAAAATAAATTCAAAATTAAAACGTGACGCCATCTATGACATATGTGTAACGTCCTACGCATGCTGTCAACAAACTATTTTAAAGCGCCATCTGTTTGAAACTGATGAAACTTACAATTAATAACAGTAGTCAACATTGACAATCATTTAATTTGTAATTGAGGAATAGGTCTTTGAGGTCTTTGAGAAGAATAGGGTAATTGAGGTCATTAAACGAAATATACATTGTGCTATCACTGAAGTAGGACCTAATTATACATAAATGCCAACTTTCATGAAGGTCGGTTGTGTAATTTCGGAGTTTACACACTGGATTATTATATATTAAGATGTTCCTTTAATATTTTATCAAAATTCATTTATTTCGTTTATGCGTGAAAGAATAACAGCAAAACTATTGCAAAATTTGTGTTAAGACTCCTTGAAATAATAAAGAAATTGTTTTATCAGCCTTCTAATACATTTTTATGCGAAATATTAAGATACAGAGGTTTGTTTATATACGATTACTTTCATTTATACAGAGACTCAAAATAGAGATATAAAATTTAGTATTTAGGTTATCAGTTAAAAACTGGGGCACATACATTGGTATGATATTCAAATATCAACTCATAAGGCTTGATGAAAAATTGAAAGATGAAGTTGCCGGCGGTTGCCAATATGTATTTATATATAAATTTCTTCTGTATGTGTGTATGTCACTGAACTCCTCCTAGACGGCTGGACCGATTTTGTTGAAATTTTGTGTGCGTATTCGAGTGGATCCTAGAATAGTTTAGATTCACAATTGGACCCGGTAGGTGGCGCTGCGGTTGAATTTTAGATTTTTTTTATTAACAAGGCAGGACAACGTCCGCCCGGCCCGCTGGTACTATAATAAAACTATGCCAAATCTGTACATTAAATATTTTTTGAAAATTTTGGTCGGGGTAGACTTTGTTATCGATATAGAAGCCAAAAATAATCCTTTTACAATTTTTGTCTGTCTGTCTGTCCCTGTGAACACGTATCACTCTGAAAGCACTAATATTACAAGCATAACGAAAGACAAAAAATGGTAGTTAATGTAACTAGACTTTTTTGCTACACCATAGTACAAGAGCCAGCAACGTTGGAAGAACGAGAATTTTAGAAAAGCTAGTTCTTTAATATGAAGATATAATAGGTCTTTACCTATGAAATTGCCGTTCTGCAGTACTGGCCATTTCAAATCAAAATAATTTTTGTTTGGCTAAGAATTCTAATTTCAAATTAATTTTATTTTAAAAACATGGAATTCTTTTTCCAAAAGTAGTCAATTGTTTATTGATTATTGTTACATTTTCATCGCATTTCAATCTTTTTTGTCATCATGGATACGTTAAAAATTCGAGTAATTACGGAATATGAGTACCGTCGTGGCAGCAACGCGGCACAAGCGGCACGCAACATCAACGACATTTACGGAGCTAACACTACAAACCAACGCACCACCTATTATTGGTTTGCTCGCTTCCGTTCTGGGAATTTCGACCTGAAAAATGAACCTCGCGGTCATCCGAAGACTTTGGTCGACAATGACGAATTAAAGGCGATTGTGGAAGCTGATGATACACAATCTACGGCTGAAATAGCAGCCGCTTTCGACGTTAGCGTCAAAACAATATTGGTCCATTTGCGTCAAATTGGCAAGGTAAAAAAGCTTGACAAATGGGTGCCCCACGAACTCAATGATCGCCAGCGCGAAGTACGCGTCGAGACGTGCCTTGCACTGCTCAACAGACACACAAATGAAGGAATTTTGAACCGCTTTGTTACCTGTGATGAAAAATGGATTCTGTTTGATAACCGCAAGCGCTCAGCAAGTTGGTTGGATCCTGGTTAAGCACCTAAACAATGCCCTAAACGAAAACTTAGCCCTAGAAAAGTGATGGTCACTGTTTGGTGGTCTAGCGCCGGTGTGATTCATCACAGCTTCTTACCAAACGGGGTGATTATTACTGCAGATGTGTACTATGAAGAACTGAACACAATGATAGAAAAGCTGGCACATCTCCAACCAGCATTGGTCAATCGCTCGTCTCCGCTGCTCCTGCACGACAACGCGCGACCTCATACTGCACAGCAGACGGTCTCCAAGTTGCAAGAACTAGGGTTGGAATTTCTCCGTCATCCGCCCTACTCACTAGACCTTGCGCCTACAGACTACTACTTTTCCCAGAATTTGAATAACTCCTTGGCGGGAAAAAAAATTCAATACCCGAGAGGCAGTACAAAATGCCCTTGAAGAATTTGTTGCCTCCCGTCCAGATGATTTCTTTAAGAAGGGCATCAATAAACTGCTACTGCGTTGGCAAAGCTACATTGATTGCATGGGTGATTACTTCGATTAATACAAATAAAAAATACATGAAAAAAATTCGTTTAAATTTTTTCATACAAAACGGCAATTTCATAGGCAAAGACCTAATATTATGATGCCCTTCCAAACAGGATTCAGGATACCTGGTAGCCGATTAACGTTGTGTTTTTTAATGCGCATCACACCTTTACAGGTCAAAATTTTGAGTTATAAATAATATATCAGGAACATTTTTTTTCAGTAACTTTTAAACGCTATTAAAAACATGAATTTATCACTGCCAGACAATTTTGTTATTGACAATAATGTACCCGATAATATTCTTTATAAATAAAATAATTCATTTCATACCATTTTATTTTTTCCATTGCAAAGAACATATTTCATTTTATTAACCATTATGATTTCACCGTAAACAATGAAAAATAACGATAAACCTAGACATATAACTTGGGACTGACGCTATCTTGTATACGTGCGTCTATAACAGGCGCTCCCACAATTATCGCTATCTTTATCATACAGCCAGTGTTGCGCTAAACTATAGCTATAGCTAAGTTATTCTATATACATTATTTTTAATTTACCCTCTTTTATGTCTAAATAAAATAATATTAAAATTACAGCTATCTTAACATGGTTTGAACATACTTTTTTTATTTACAAAAAATGGCATCGGGCACAATATTGTTAATAACAAAAATATCTGGCAATAATAATTTCATGTTTTAGTAGCGTTTCAAAGTTAGTGAATACAATCTTCTTCAATACTTCTTCAACAAAACTTCTTCTTCAATACAATGGAGTGTGAAAAAGTTTTCATACAAGTTGAAAATAGTTATGATGTCATTCACTGTTTCATTTATCATTATTTATTTTATGAATATATTTTATCGTTTCATTTACAATTTAACTCTATCAACTTGATATTTTATAATGTAAACTATACTGATTGTATAGTAAACGTCTACAAAAAAGGGAAAGGAACTTCGTTCCAACTGGGGGTCCATAAACTCTCAAGCTTTTTTTACATTACCGCCAATATATGTAGATTAGTTTTTATTTTAATTGAACCCGGTAAATGAGGCTGCGAACGGGTTGTAGGCTTATTTTAAAAGATTTCTCACATACCATCTGGGTATATGTTTGAGTGAGTCCCTTGATAGTTTGGATTTACAATTGGAAACGGTAGGTGTCGCTGCAATTGGGGTTTAAGTTTATTACAATTTTTCGCGTTTAAAAATATAATTAAAACCAGTAATAACCGATTTGATGCAGACGAAGTTGCACGGGTCAGCTAGTCTATAATAAAATTATAAAACTCTGGTGTTTAACTGAATACGCTAATCTTTGAAAGTACCAGCCATATTAATAAAAAATGCATTTTATAGCCTAAAACAGTTGTAGGCTAACACGGTAATACTCTCAGGAGTGGAACAGTTACAGTAAACAAATTTAATTCTTATATGTATGAATAGCTTAGCTATAGTTAGTAAGCTTAGTTCAGCTTAGACAGATTCGCTGTGTTGCATCCAAGGCAATAGATCAAGCCGAGGTTCGACCACTCTGCCATCCTTCAGCTTGTCACCAAGCGGCGGAGTGCCTTAAGCGCTCGACTTAGTAGTTCGGTGAAGCTGTGAAGGCCCATCAGGCCAATAGCGTAGTCAGTTCCAAAAAAAAATCAACAAAGAACAACTGGTAATATATATCTTTGTTACAGACGCGCGTCAATGATGTCTCCACGTCAGCTGATGCGCAATTCGAACATGACGCAGAAGTGGCAACGACGGGAGATATCCAACTTCGAATACTTGATGTTCCTCAACACGATTGCAGGTAAGTTTTATTGTGGCGATCAATCCTCATTATTAAAGTCATTATTATACATCAGCATCAAGGAGAATGTATTTATTTTTAAAAAATTCAAACGTTATCGCATGAATAACACGGTAACCCACAAAGCGAGAGTTCGCTGTTTACACACATAATATTTGGCACCTCCTACATGTCACATAACGAGTTATATAAACGACTGAATAATTTACTGTAGAGTTGCTTCGATAAATGTTGTTAACACTTTGCTGTGTCATCAAAACGTTTATACTAATCGTTTGAACTGTATAGCTACAGTAATAACTCATCAACTAGTGTAGTACTAGCTTGTAAACACAACAATACTAACTACTAGTTAACTTTTTTACTCCGTTCTCGTAATAATGATTTTGTAAACGTAATGACAGATACAGTACGTTAAATTTAGTAGCTAAACATCTATACATATAATAAGAATGTCAATCTAACGTGTCTGTACTTTTTAGATTTTTGTAAAAAAATGTTGCAAGTTTCTAGGAATAAGTAATAAATATACATTTCAATCATTTTTATAAATCTCTGTATGTCTATCTGTTTGTTTGGACACGCATCACTGCTAAAGTACTGCGTTCGTGATAAAACCTTTTCTAGAAAATCATAAAGCATATCTTCGCTATTTAGTCTTTGTTTCATTAAAACCAGTTCGGTCTTTATCAAAATTTATTGTAATTTTTCGGACGACGCGACTTGAGTACGAGAGAGAAGTAGACAGTAATTAGACTTAATACATTCAGACGACACTACTAATCACTGTTTTGTACATCAGGATCCACACGGACGAAGTTGTCAGATCATTTGATCCATAGCTTCCAAGTCGAGTACATACTACGATTTCTTTTTATCTTCATTTTTGCTTTTATGAAATGTAACGTTACGATTCGATTCTAAGTGAGCTATAACTTCACTGGATTTGGCGCTATTGAATCATTATCCTTTTCGGTATCATTGTCAATCGGTACTCCAGTAATTTTACTGTTTAACTCAGCTTTAATATTGGAATGAGATTTCCACATTAGCTTGTTTAGTACTAGAATTAATTTGAAGCAATAATAGTTCAATGGAAATATTTCAAACCCAATCGACGTATATTTGAATTCCACGACATGCTTGACTTTTAAGTGAAAAAAAAACATCGTCATACTACTGGAGTATGTTAGTTGGGCTTTATATAACGTTTGCTTGGCTAGCTACCTACTATCAACAAGCTGAAAATGTGTCCATAAATACGTAAGTGTGTTCCGACTGCTATACTTGGGTACCAGACTTTAAATCCTATAAAATATAAAGAATATACTAACAATGAAATTATAAATAAAAGCTGTGTGTAGTCAGTAAACGTGAAACCTTCAAAAAGAAAGCGAGAAAAGTGTACGCGTCACCGTTCTCCAATACCCGAAGGCCAGCGAGACACTGCTCCTACTCTACCTGACACAGTGTTTACCCCCACCACATTTCGTCACGCAAAAAGGTTGTCGATCAGGATTTCAAAGTCCTCCCATAAGAAGTTTCACTTCGAAAAGACGCTCATGTTTTCCAAATGCATTGTACTCGGTAATCATTTCACACAAGCTGAGTAGATCACATACGTCATTCTATTCGAACTATCGGATTCCGTTTCGTAAAATCTTTATTACCTCTAGACGCTCTTTGCAATGTTTATTTGCAGTTCCGTCGTAATTTATTATGTAACTCTAACGCGACGTTGAATATAATCTATGGTTCTGCTTCCCTGAAGCGTAACTTTGCCGGTGTTTGCAACATTTGAAATTTTACAACGAATATCTAATATGCTAAATTGTTTTTTACTAGCTGTGCCCGCGATTCCGTCCACGTGGAACCTAATCAAAAACAAACAGTGTGACTAATAAAATCATTCGAATGTATTACGTCCATTTACTTATCTACTTTTCTCTCGTACTTAAGTCACGTCGTCATTAAATGTACAATAACTTTTGTTAGAGTGAACTGATTTTAATGAAACCAGGTATTAATGTTATTCAAGGATATGCTTTATGATTTTCTCGGTGAGCGTTTCTCGTGAACGCAGTACGCTTTAGCAGTAATGTGTGTTCATACAAACAGGCAGACAGACATTTCTAAAATTGATTGAAATGTATTTTCTTAGATATTTCTAGAAACCTCTTGCACCTCAACTTCTTTTTACAAAAATCTAAAAAGTACTGACTCGTTAGATTTACATTCTTATTATATTATTTAAAATCTTGTCAGGTACATTGTATCGATAATTTGTAAAATTATCATGTTCGAATGCTCTATAACTCACGTTATAAACTATAAAAGTACTAGCGGGCCCGGCAGACGTTGTCCCGCCCTGACTATAAATAAATCCTTGGCAAATTATATACTAAAACCTTCCTCATTAATCACTCTATCTACTGGTGAAAACCGCAAGAAAATCCGTCCAGTAGTTTTTGAGTTTATCGCGAACAGACAGACAGACAGACGCGGTAGGGGACTTTGTTTTATACTATGTAATGATAGATAATCGAGTCAATACGATCTGGTAATGGTACTACGTTTCTGTAAAAAAGGCCCAAAATATGAAAATGGTATGAGAATTGGTATTGAAAGCGATGACAGCTTAGTCGATAGCTTGTTCGGTCACCGCGTCGATGGACGTAGGTTCGAATCCTAGCAACTGAGTCTTAGCTTATGGCGTAGAGCCATGGCTTTTTCTAAGTGTACGGCGAGAGTGGACGCGCAAATCGAGCGTCGAGCATGGCGGGACGTGCGGCGTTCGTTTCAAACAGACATAGGTATCCTGAGAGGCGCACGAGCGGTGCTTTTGGACGTAGCACGCCCCGCCGAACGCAGATTCACTCAGGCCCTACACTAAGTCTGCTTGGCTAGCTACCACCCTCAAGTCTGAAATCTATCACCAAGCATCTGTTGGTATGTTCCGGCTGTTGCATTTGAGAGCCAGTTCCCCGTAGGTTTAGCGTGTTTACCATTTTGGACCATATCGTCATTTAACATCAGATGAGGTTATGGGCAAACGATAATACCTATAAAGTAAATTTAGCGACTGTTTTGATAGCCATTGTTTGCTATTTTGCTATTCTGAATCTCGTTATCTATTATTTCTATGTCTTACGAAGGGAAAACATTAATTAATACCGCTCTTATCTAGTCGAACTATGTAGAAAATGGATTTCAATTATAAATCTTGTACATTTTCGTTTTCTTTACGACGAGCCGAAACTATGACCTCGATATTATAAACAAGTACCTTTATCACATCAACGAGACGGTACAATTTTACCTGTACGTCAATTTTCCTCATTAGAGACAATTACTTTGTTTGTCTTGTGCATTTGCGAGTTTGCAAAAATTGCTCCATTGTACACACGCTCGCCGTATGCGATGTTTTGTTTGAACAACGTTACATAACTGATTCGATGTTGACAGCAATAATTTCAGTAGCAGTTTTCCGGAACCGTTATTTCCATTGTTGAGATCACGAGGGATTTTAATGTTACTGTGTATTATATAATTTGCTAGTTTTTATTAAAAAGATAATCCCGATCGAGTTGCTTGCTGGTTCTTCTCAATGACTGGGTTGTTTTCCGAAGCAGTGTTAGTTCTGATGTTTTAAACGCCTCATTAGGGCCTAAGTTGAATAAAGTATTTTAGATTTGACGTTTTACTATGGTCTGTCAAATTGTTTTTCAGATTATAGATTTCAGGTATACCAACCTCTCTTAAATATACTCGTATAGAAGACAAGGCCCGGCAGACGTTGTCCCATCCTGATTATAAAAAAATCTGTGACAAATTATATACCAAAACATTCCTCATGAATCACTTTATCCACTGGTGAAAACCGCTTGAAAATCCGTTCAATAGTTTTTGAGTTTATCGCGAACAGACAGACAGACACGGTAGGGAACTTTATTTTATACTATGTAATGATTACTAGTCCACTATATGTTCTACGGTTTATTAAAAATAAAAATAAATCTATATCTTTATGCAAGTCGTAGGTTACCTCTGTACTACATTTCATAGCGATACATTAAGGGGCTTGATCAGGATAGCTAAGAACCGGAAAGAACTACTGTCAATCAGCGGATTTAATTTCGGTAGGTATTTAAATTTTGTAATTATTTTAATTTACATAATTATTGCTTGTGAAATTTTTCTTAATCTATTTGATTGAAAAGTGGACAGATTCCGGCCAAGCATTTTCCACAGATTGCTAAACTAGAATTCAAATTCGATCCCGATAGTTTTCAAATCAACAGTGATAACACAACAAAAGAATAAGCCAAAGACCTCGGACAAAGCTTGTGTAACAAGTTTATTAGATAACGACAGCTGCAATGAGAGAATTATTCAATTTAGTGTCACATGCGCTACTGAATCACCGGTGTTCGGGTATCCCTCGGGCGCGCTACGCTCGCTGAGCGTCGACTTGGCCTGATTTCATGTCTCCACGACCTAGGCTCGAAGGTCCAACCAATGTCATTGTTTTCTAGAATGTATGCAGAATTTTATAAACCGTTTGAATTTTTATGTCAGCCACGACGTTGTTAGGCATTCTCATCACAACTTGAAATGAATTAATTCGGAAAGGAGATACGTCTTTAATTGTAAACTATGTAGGTACATGTACATTTTAATTACGTGCGCTCTTCTAGGATCTTCTAGTCGTGAGATTATTGTAACGTCCGAGATAGCTATCGCTTTTTCACGAAATAATATTGTATTGTAAAAAGGTGTTTCCAATCGTAAAACCGATTAAAGTGTTAGCGCGCGTATATCAGTTAACTCTTAAAGAATTATCAGGAAAAAGTTACCAGTAGATATTCTTGGATAATTCTTTAAAAGTAACAGTTCGTTAAACATCCTTTTTCGTTTATGATTAGCCAGAGTTCATATCGCAGACGGAGTTTACAATTCTTTGGCAAAAAAATGTATCAAGTAAAGTTATTTGCTATAGTATAATACCACTGCCACTTTTAGCATAGAATATACTGTAGGTGATTTATAAATATAATTGTGATCCGATTTCGTTGTACTTTTGCGTAACATACTAATAAAGGAACAAACAAACACTTATTGTGACTTAACAACTTGGAACATAACAAGAAACCGAACAAAAACAATAAGAGGAATGATTTCCTTTAAAAATATAGATTAGACGTCCTTGCAAAAACCATTTACTATGCAAATCGTCAACATATAGCTAGACACCTATTCTCTGATTTTTAGCATTGAAGTAATACATTCAACTAAGTCGAGGTAAGAGGGGACGAGGCGTAAATTGAGATAGTGTAATCGGGCGCATGAGAAAGAACATTTGAAAGAAAATACGTGAGAGCCTGTCGGAGGTTTAACTATTGTAATATCACCACTACGCAACTATACTTCTATACTAATATTATGAAGATGAAGATTTTTTGCTTGAACGCGATGATTTCAGAATCTACTGGTCTGATTTGAAAAAATGTTTCAGTGTTAGATAGCTCATTTACGAGAAAGGCTATGGGTATATATCATAAGATCAATAGGAGCGGATCACCAATGAAGAATGTTTCAAAATCGATTTTTATCCTTTTGAGAGCTGCCGCTGCGCGTTAAAGTTAGTCCAAATTAACTATCACATGCGGACGAAGTCGCGGGCAGAAGCTAGTAATAAAATAAAATAAGCCTTAATTGCTATATGTAAATTGCTTAAGAACTAAATAAAAATATGTTTATGTATTTATATTGTCGGCGTTCGGTTGTTTCTGTTACTGCTTGTCCTGCGACAAAGGCCGCTCTAAAGTTTTCCATATTTCCCTATTTCTTGCTATTTGGATTCATGCTGGACCAGCTACTTCTTTTATATCGTCCTCCAATGTTTTTTCCTGTCTACCTCGGCTTCTTTTATTCTCTCTGGAGTACCATTCTGTTTACTCCATTTCTCTATTTCATATCTTATCATATGTCCTGTCCATCTCCATTTTAATTATTGATATACTATTTAATTTTTTTTATATACAGTTATAATATTTTTAAATTCTGTTACACGTATACCTTCACAAAACATTGAATAAAACGTATTAACCGTCTAAATGATATGTCGTCGTTGTTATTACACGAACTTACGTAATGGTGAATATATTATCATAATTTGTCTACGTATTAAGACTTTATTTGTAAAAGCGAATAGTCTGTACTATTTCTTTCTCATTAACAATAATTATTCATATAACTCCTTTTTCCTCCTCTTTCAACTTCGGCAACCAATCCCATTTATTGTAAACTAGCCCTTGCTCGCAGCTTCGCTTGCATTAATGCAGATTTAACATATACCTCGACAAAAGTATCTTTTTCTGGATGAAAGAAACCCTTTATCTTTTTCTGTACCCCTGACAAAGTGTATACAACATTTCAGAACGCTAGGTCGGGTAGTTAAGGCATGACAATATAACAAACGAATAAACAAATTCGCGTTCGCATTTACAATATTACTAGTTTCTGCCCGCGGCTTATCTCACATTAATTTAAATTTGACCTACAAACACACATTCGTCTTTATAGGTAATATTAGTTAGGATGATTATTAATGCCATTATCAAGGTTCTTATTACGAAGTGTATTGCATATCTTTTACATGTTATCTAAACATATAAAAATCCATTGTCATAATGTTTGTCCACGATGAACTCCGAAACTACTCTACCGATCTTCACGATGTATAATTTGGTCCAACTTGAGAGATAGGATAATTTATATTTCGATTAATGGTCTCAATATTTTTTAATTACAAATTAAACGATTGTCAATGCCATTGTTGATTATTGTTGTTAATTGTAAGTTTCATCACTATAGAAAAGATGGCGCTGTAAATTACTTCGTTGACAAAAAATTGTAGGACAGACTATTATAGATATGTCACAGATGGCGTCACGTTTTAATTATTTATTACTTTTTGAAAACTGAGCTATAGCAACGCATGACCGGGTCAGCTAGTATTTTATATGTTTTTGTTTACAAATTCCTATGTAGTCGACAACCTATACACTCGCATCTACACATAATCACCATACAATAGGCGAATTGACCACTTTACTGAGCAATTTGCTTCGTAAACAGGAATTCCTAATTTCGAGTCGTCATCGTGGCACGAGACGCTCATTACCGAATCAACAAAAACCATCACGTCATTGTTTAATGTCTTTCTATGATTAATGAATTAATTATTATCATATACTAGCGGGCCCGGCAGACGTTGTCCCGCCCTGATTATAAAAAAAATCCTTGACAAATTATATATCAAAACGTTCCTCATGAATTGCTTTATCCACTGGTGAAAACCGCTTGAAAATCCGTTCAGTAGTTTTTGGGTTTATCGCGAACAGACAAACAGACAGACGCGATAGGGGACTTTGTTTTATACTATGTAATGATATGTTTGATAAAGTGATAACACAATATAATCTAGAGAAATAATCTTTAATTATTTTTTAATAACAGTTTCCGAAATGTTAGTCTTTACGTATTTTTTTTCACATGATATTTTTTTCACAACAAATGTCATTGACCTTTTGTTTTTAATAAAGCTACTGAATCCATCCTTCACTGTACAGGATCAAAAGTAAAAAGAAATATGTATTTTATCTTATGAAATATTTTTATGATAAGTTTATTCATTCCCACATATACATTTACTAGTAACCGACCGCGAGTTCATCCGCATTAAATCCTGAGGAGCCATTCAAGTATTAGATTAGCACTGAAGGCGGCACGGCGGGAGGCCTTTGATTTGGTAATTTTTGATGACATAAGGCATAGGGGAGTTTTGGGGTGGTGATTACGTCAGCTATATTATTTTTTTAAATCAGAACAGACTTAAAACCGCTTATATAAATGTAAATACGTAAGCTTAGGGGGGGGGGGGTATAACCACTGTTTACTTGTACGGTCACCAACCAGGGGGAGGGGATGGTCTGAAATTACGAAAAATATGCTTAAGTAATTGAACTGACCCTAATATTAAAAATACGAAAGTGAGTTTGCCTGTGTGTGTGTGTCAACAAACCATCATGAAACTTTGCCTTTTATTAAAAAGGGATGTATTGTTCCCGAAGGATAGAGCAAGTAATCTACATTAACGTGAGCGAAGCCGCGAACAAAAGCTAGTTTTGATATAAAACATAATAGTTACCTTTACACGACACGCTCTTTGTAAACGCTTTCGCGCAGGAAAGATGGCGCGTGTAAAAGTAAACAATAACAACGATTCGTGAATTCGCATACACGCTTTCTCGTGTTCAATCCTGCAGAACCAATGACGCGTTAAAGGACATGTCGTGTAAAGGCAGCTAATAGCAAATATATTCTATCGCCACATACTGACGAGTTACAGTCAATTGAATAGCCCAAAATTCATCATACCAGGTTTTTATTTGTAGTGAATTTTATTTTGGGACAGTGTGAATTACATTTTATGAAACGAAAATATATAAAGAAAAAGATATAGTTATATATGTAGTATTGTAGATGGTAGAGCCACTCCGAAGCTATTACTGGTTTCAGCATGAATGGGTCGGCTCGCCCGGGGTAGTACCACCCTCTCATAGAAAACCGACGTGAAGTAACAGTATTTGCATTATTGCGTTTCGTTCGGTCAGTGAGAGCGCCGGATACGCAACTCCCCTCCTATCTCATTCTTTCAAAAATTAATCAGAATTCTAAGTTTCACTTCGACTATGTGCGAAGTCGCACTTATTTTTTTAAATATTGTAACCTTAATATTCGATTGTTCTCCTTTCAACACGGATACTTGAACATACGCAATATCGAAACGCAATTAAATTTACGTAACGGCAACACAAAGAGGCGTAAACATATCTGAGTAGTAACGAATGGTCATTCAATACTTTATGAGTATCGATTTCTGAACACATACAGATATAGGATTAAAGCGAGTATGAAAAAGATTAAAAACACGTTCGCTTCTATATTACGAAAGTCTGTTACGAAAGAGACTTACTACAGGGTCCATAGGCCTCTTCCCGAAGGAAAGTATTACAATAATCACCACGCCAGCCCACGACGTATCGGCGATTTCAAACTCCGACAAATCCACAGTTCTATGTTTTACGGTGGTACTACAAGAACGTTTCTCAGGTTCAGTTTTCCTCACGATGTTTTCCTTCACCCGATCCGATCAGCCGATAGTGTTACCAATTTAAATGACCAAAACTTCGTTAGTACATGATACTAATAACTCGAGCACCACGACTGTTTTTTTTAAACATAACCGAGATAAAATATTGAATATTTGAATGCTTAATTTAATGTCATTTATTTTAAATTCTTAGAATTGACAGTTAAAAAAAAAAACAAATTAAGACACGCATGTAGACATGAGCGAAGGTCATATGTGTTTCCGCATATAGTATAACTTTCTGCATATAGTAAATGTAAGTAAAGCAGTGTTCAATAGAACTGTGTTCCAACATCATGCAACGTCACGCTCGTATCTGTGACGCACGGAATCGTGCACACTCTGCTCCAGTCGTCATCAATCACATTTAGATACCTGACCTTTCGAATGATTGCGTATTTATTTTTAAAATTATCATAATTAAATAATATTGTAATACTATTTTTTGTTCGCGTGTTTGCTCGCGTTTAAGTGAAATTTAGTTACCGGACAGTACTTTTTTTTATCGGTATCCAATGACAATCCAATCCAAACAAACAATTTCATGTCCGAGCGAAGTCGCGGGCATGAGGTTGTAGAATATTTTTCACAAACCTGTTTTGCAGGCTCGACTCGTTTACATTACACTTTATCTAACATATTTGAAAACAGTTTTGTGCAGTAATTTGTCGTTTTAGATTGTAGAACTTGTTTTTAAAGGGGTATCTGGCTTAAATGCCAACGATAACGATATCGAAGCTTTTAATTCTTGATACATCGTAAAACCAGAAACTGATTAGTTATTCAATCTATATTTCAATTAATTAATTAGTTATACATAATATGTCATTGATAAGAAATTGACAGAGTTATCTGTTTCTCATATACATGTGTAACTTTGCTGTCCAGCGATAAAAATTATTCGAATATTATTTAAACATATTAGGTAAAAACAATTCCGTGATATTTAGCACGTGCCCAGTTGATATTAAATTTATCTAAAGATACAAACAAATTAAAATTTAAATGTCAGTTTGTAATGTCACATGTCAGTTTTAATAGTAACAAAATCGATATAAAAGCATAGACGATACTTATACGAAAAACAAAACATTTTAAACTTTTGTTTGTCTGTCGGTTTGTTTGTTTTTCCAGCCAATCTCCGAAATGGTTGGACCGATTTTGACTGATGTTATAAGGAGTATTTTAGATAAGTAGTGAACTGCGAGCTTCCCATGCAACGGTTTAGACAAAGGAATAAGAGTTTTTTGTAAATGCCACGCGGTCAAAGTTACGGGTAACAGCTAGTGATAGGTTTTTATAAATAGCGCGTGAATATGGATTTCTTGTTTTATGGCATTTTATTTTTGGCAATTAATCTTCTAGTTGATTATTATTGTCATTGTCGAGTAGATAATGATATTACAAGTTTCCTGCTATCATTTTAACGAACTAACAAGATGGTGGCCGTCGTGTTTTAGAACTTTCCAGGGACTTTTGTGGCAAGTGAAAATCCATCCTCCGTGGTACTATTTTCCATCCACTTCACTTGTGCACAATACCCGAACTATATTACGTAAAACACCAGCAATACTTCAAAAATAGTGCCAAATAACAAAAGTTTATGAATAAAATCCCACTACATGCATACCAAAAACCGTTTTATGGTAATTAAGTCGCTTTAATCGTAAACGCAGTACTCTAGCAGTGATCTGTGTTCATACAAACAGACAGACATTCTTAAATATGATTGAAATGTATTTTAATACTTATTCCAAGATACCTGAAACAATTTTTTTACAAAAATCTTAAAACTACAGACACGTTAGATTTACAATCGTGAATAACCCAACAGTCAACAGTCTGATGAATAATATAATAACAATAATAAGAAGAAGCATACTAGACTGAAAACCTACAACGCCTTATCAGATTTATACAACTTACGCTATAATATTGAAAAATCTTCTCCAAACCACCGCGCCCTGTAGCGGGGACAATATTGAACTAAAGATTTCCCCGCTTTTTCTTCAACAGTAGCATACTTACAGGCCGGTATCATTATTATAACAATGATAAGCGAAACTGTACCGACTATAAAAATAATACTAGACTGAAAACCTACAACGCCTTATCAGATTTATACAACTTACGCTATAATATTGAAAAATGTTCTCCAAACCACCGCGCCGTGTAGCGGGGACAATATTGAACTAAAGATTTCCCCGCTTTTTCTTCAACAGTAGCATACTTACAGGCCGGTATCATTATTATAACAATGATAAGCGAAACTGTACCGACTATAAAAATAATACTAGACTGAAAACCTACAACGCCTTATCAGATTTATACAACTTACGCTATTAATAATATTGAAAAATGTTCTCCAAACCACCGCGCCGTGTAGCGGGGACAATATTGAACTAAAGATTTCCCCGCTTTTTCTTCAACAGTAGCATACTTACAGGCTGGTATCATTATTATAACAATGATAAGCGAAACTGTACCGACTATAAAAATAATACTAGACTGAAAACCTACAACGCCTTATCAGATTTATACAACTTACGCTATAATATTGAAAAATGTTCTCCAAACCACCGCGCCGTGTAGCGGGGACAATATTGAACTAAAGATTTCCCCGCTTTTTCTTCAACAGTAGCATACTTACAGGCCGGTATCATTATTATAACAATGATAAGCGAAACTGTACCGACTATAAAAATAATACTAGACTGAAAACCTACAACGCCTTATCAGATTTATACAACTTACGCTATAATATTGAAAAATGTTCTCCAAACCACCGCGCCGTGTAGCGGGGACAATATTGAACTAAAGATTTCCCCGCTTTTTCTTCAACAGTAGCATACTTACAGGCCGGTATCATTATTATAACAATGATAAGCGAAACTGTACCGACTATAAAAATAATACTAGACTGAAAACCTACAACGCCTTATCAGATTTATACAACTTACGCTATTAATAATATTGAAAAATGTTCTCCAAACCACCGCGCCGTGTAGCGGGGACAATATTGAACTAAAGATTTCCCCGCTTTTTCTTCAACAGTAGCATACTTACAGGCCGGTATCATTATTATAACAATGATAAGCGAAACTGTACCGACTATAAAAATAAATGCTTATTTTAATAAGTACCGTGTTACACGCTACGACGGTACGACACGTCGAATTGATATACGCTGCTGAGTTCCATTACCGAAAGACTTTCCACAAATTCTAATTCCATCCATACCATCTTGATGGTTTGAAATCGTCTACTGAGCGATTTTCACGTGTTTTTTTCAACGTACTACGTCAGATTGTACGATAGATTGTAACGTGCAATGTATTTTAAATTATATGCTAATAAAATAAACCCGATCGAGTTTCTTGACGGTTCTTCTCGATGACTGGGTGGTTTGTCCGGACCGGTGGTAGTTTTGACGTTCATAAACACCTTCTTAGGGCCCAAATGTATAAAGCAGTCACGTTTCCGGACCAATATAACTTACAAACCTTCAAGAAATAAGCCTAATTCTTTCTAAAGCGCCGGGAACGCATCTGTGATTCTCCTCGTGTAGCAGGTGTGCATGAGCTTCGGTGATCACTTGACTCGGGTGACACGCATGTTCGATCGCCTCCTGTCGCAATAAAACACACACACACACGACGATATTTCGAAATAATCGAACTGAAAAAACTGTCAAGTCGCGGTAACATTCACTTTAACTGTCTGAGAACTATTTGAGTCGGTTCGTTGCCCGTAAATTTACTATTAATAATTGTTATCGTACTGTCTAATTTACTAGTAACATTTTAATTAATACCTACTCATTAAAAAATCTCAATTGCTTTCGTTTCATTGGATTACATATACACCTCTGTTATCGCCTCATGTTTCAGTATTGGGTCATTCAAGTATTACGTAAGCATTAAGGGGGGTATGGAGGTCCTTGATTTGCTTATTTTTGATGATATTGGGGATGAGGGGTCTGAATGGTGATTACGTCAGCAATATCTATTTATTTAACCAGAACAAATTTAAAAATACTTATATAAATGTTTACGAAAGCATGAGCGGGGGTTAACAACATTGCTTACTTTTGCTGAAAAGGGGGGAGGGTGCGATTAGAAATTACAAAATTTCTGCTTACGACGACACTTGAACGGCCCATATTTGCAAGAATGTAACAATTCACGTCAATTTTTAAATAATGATATTTGATCATCCAAACTTAATCCATACTAATAATACATATGGGAATGTGGGTTTGTTTGTTTGTTACGTTTTCACACCTTAAGTTCTCAAACAATAATCATGAGATCTTGAATACACGTTTATTATATAGCTATAGAAAACGGTATACGATACTTTTCATTAAAAAAAATACTGTCCTCGAGTTTTAGGTCATATAATTTTGCATACACTTTGTCAGGAGTACAGAATAGTAATAGAGGAGTACATGGGGCACATTTTATATAGAAATAATGTACTATTCCTAAAATATAAATAAATATATTTTAGGCAGTCATTATGACTGATATATGACATGAAATGATACCTGGAGTACAGACAAAGGGACCAGTGGTATCCCAAAAAAAATGGAATTTACTGATAAGATCTGTATTAACAAAAGCGAAGCCGCAAGTAAAAAAAGCTAGTCGTTACCACATCAGCGTTTAACAGGCCCACCGTAGTGCCATAGACCTCTTCCCGAAGGAAGGTATGGGCATAATCACATCACGCCATCCCACGACATATTGGCTATTTTAAACTTCGAGAAAACCACAGTTCTATATTTTCCCAAATACGGCGGTACCACAAGAACTTCTCAGGTTCAGGTTTCCTCACGATGTTTTCCTTCACCGTCAATCGATAGGTTTACGAAGATTACGAGAAATTCGTTCTTACATGCCGAGGTTCGAACCGGCGGATATCGAATTGACACTCTACCGCTTAAACCTCCCCACCACCATGATAGCTAGTACTAATCTACGAGTATTATATGAAAACAGAGCGATGACTTGGATATTTATAATTTTCTTCTAATTAGTTTGGTAAGGCTATAAGGGTTCACATATCAATATCAAAAATACTTTAATCAATTTTGCCCCGAGAAGGCGCTTAAGATCGTAAAAGCTACCACCAGTTCGAAAAACAACCCATTCATCGAGAGGAACCGGCAAGAAACTCAATATGGTTTATCTCCTCTTCATACAAATACTTACAAACATAGATAGTTATACGGGTGCACAGAAAGGGGCGTCATTTCCAGACGTCACCATCGTTCACATATTCATCCACCCTATAATAAGCCTTTAGACATTAAAACCCGCTTGATATGATGCTTGAACTCACTACCCGGACGTCTGTCTAATAACAAATCGTGGTTTCCTTCAATTTATTTGACAAAAGATAGCAGATACCATCATCACCAGATGTTGTACCATCGAATGAGTTCACAGGCCCTAACTCTAAAAGAGAGTAAGCTACCAGTTATATTTCCGTATTCGCTCAATGACTGTCTCATTTAACGCTCCAATTCCTCATTTGAATAATTCAAACAGAAGGTGTCTTAATGGATGTCTTGAAGAGTCTTAAATAAGTTTAAAAATAGTTGCGCAGAACACATATACCTGTATAAATACGTATTCATATTATTTATATGAAATCGAGACAACTTAAGGATAACTAAAGGTCAGTTTTAGATTCCTATAATAATACTAGCAGACACGCGGACGTAGTCTTGCCTTGATATTTAAAAAAAAACTAAAATTCAACCGCAGTGCCACCTACCGGGTCCAATTCTGAATCTAAACCATCTTGAAGCCATCTGAACACACATACAAAAATGTCATCAAAATCTGTCTAGCTGTTTTGGAGGAGTTCAGGTTACATACACACGAACAGAACAATTATATATATAAAGATTTAGGTTATATCATGCCCGAACTTACGCCAATATTCAAAGCGGCCTATATGATTCAGGATTGTACCACTAGTAGCGAATCAAGACTTCATAATGGAATGTTGCCGGAATTGACTGACAATTGATTGACGGAATTGATAAATATACCATAGTAGTGTTTTCTCTAATGAATGTCTGGCTAACTATCGCTCTCAAATGGAAGATCTGTCGCCAAGCAGCTATAGGTGTTTTCCGTCAGCTGCATCTGGGAGGTAGTCTCATCTAGCTTTAATGTGTCACCATGTACCAAAAAGTTCAAATCTTTGGTCAATATTTATAGAGATTATTGACATAATGATTTTAAATGTCTAATCAGTTAATAGTTAGTTATAGTTTTTTTCTCGCTTTATTTGTAATGCACAACATATCGAGATTACTTTCTCAAAACTTCAAGTAAATCCGATTAAAACTACTGAAGATACAAGAGCGTTTTAAGTAACTGCTCCTGATGCTAGTTTTTATATACATGCCTGACAATTGCAAGACGCCCTTACTTGGAATTTGCTTAAAGTGTTACAACAGTAATTTTTATTGTCAACTACAGTTAGTTGCCGGAGACTCCATCCGCATGGAACTTAATGTAAAAAAACAGTGACTTAATTTACTTATCTGCTTTTCTCTCATACTTAAGTCGCATCGTCTTTAAAATTACTGTAACTTTTGATAGAGTGAACCGATTTTAATAAAACCAAGAGTAAATATTACTCGTGGATATGCTTTATAATTTTCTTGGGGGTTTATCCTGAACGCAGTACTTTAGCAGTGATGCGTGTTCATGCAAACAGACAGTCAGACATTTCTAAAAATGATTGAAATGTATTTTATTACTTATTCCAAGACACCTGCAACAATTTTACTCACAAAAATCTAAAAAGTACAGACACGTTAGATTTACATTCTTATTATATATATAGAAGATGAAAGACTATTTTAAATCATTTTAAAGTAAACACTGTTACGGCACCACGGCTCATTAACATTCACTAAGATTCAAAGCGAGTTAGTTATATATTGTGTACATTATTCATTACTATCATTTGTTCCGTCACTAACCTTTTCAACAGCTCCATTGCCTTTGTCTTCAGCATGTTCGAGATAAAAATAAGTCTTGATATATATAATAATTACTAAAAATGTAATTTTATTCTCGCAAACACTTTCCGAATCGTTTGTTTATTTTTATTTATTCACTTCCTCGAAATTACGTACAATTTCACTTTCGTTACGAAGTCGTAACAGTTTATTATACCTTTTATAAAAAACAATATACAGTTTCGTTCTTAGCTAGACTTTGTTGTAAAACGTTTTTTGCAGGTCTCACGTTACGCGCGTGTCTGTCGACAGGGAAACGCGAAATTTAATCTTATAATAAAATTATTCTGACACGGTATCGATTGATTTTCTCACACACACAGTAAGCATCTCGACTTGTTTATAAAAGAATTCTAGTTTTTCTCGACAACACGGAACGTGAGTGATTTACTAGCTTTATCGGGTCGTTGTTTTATTTTTGTTTTTTCATAATTTTTAAATACCGTTTCTTAGATACCGTATACTGTTTAAACACTGGTTTATGTATGTATATATTAACGGTCACGTATCGCGTATTACCGTACCTCGTTTGGATTTCGTAAACACAAGTTAAATTTATCTGTATCACTGTTGAACGTTTTATTTATTTTTGTTATTATCAATTCAAGTCCAAACCACCGTTCGATCGGTAAGTTTATTTCGTGAACCGCTGTCGATTTTATTATTTGATTGTTTACTTTTTCGGTCGCCGATGCGGTGAGCGCAAAAGTCGGTTAACGTTTGACGAATGTTAGCCAGGTCCCCACAGGCGGGAAAAAGAAATGATTACAATAGGGAGGCGCCACAGCGTAATGGTATGACGGTAAGTGAACTGTCAATAGGAGGCGTACCTACGGTTCACTGCAGCACCGATGACTTTAAAGCAGGATTCGGTAAATCCACCATTTTCCAACGTCTATTAATATCTATAGAGACAACACAGTTAGGTTAATTTTCCTCCTGTCTTTCTTAAGTAATTGTCATTTTTTGAAGTGAAACTTCTTTATCGGCGTTGGAAAAAATTTACCGTCACATTTTTCCGTTACGCGCCATCTTTTTTGTATTCATGTCTATGATAATAAAATCCTTTTGTTTAAACTTTATCTAATTTAACTTTATTTTTTAATATATTAATGAAATTGTTTGCCATAAAGAAAGAAAGGGTTTTTTTTTTTTTTTTAAGTTGCATATAGATCATTTTGCGAAAAATAAGGCCTTAAACAAGTTTCACTTCTTACGTGTGTACACTAGTACACGCACACATTTTTTTTTCTTTGTTTAGTAGATATTGAGGAGTTTAGTGTGGTCAAGACAAAAAAAAATTGTACATCCTATTACGGAACTTTCACTGGCAGAAAGCTGACTTTATAAGAAGTAATTTTTAACTATGTTATTCTAAACTAGCTATTACCGGTGATTTCGTCCGCAGTGGAAACTTCAAAAGTGTTGGTACGATTTTCACGGGACCATAATTGGCAAATAGCTAACCTTATAAAGAGTAACTTAGGCTATTTTATTTTAGACTAGCTGATGTCCGTGATTCCGTACGTGATTTTGTGAATTTTATAAAGTAAATGTAAAATTGTGTGTGTAATGTAAATTACATGCACGCCATCTATTCTAACATGTAACGTGTACATTAAATATGCAAAAACGAATAGTGTGCCGAATGAGATTTACCGTCAGTAACATATTTAGAATTTTAACTCACTAAATAAGTACCTCAGTTCTCACTTACACTGTATAAGGAACTAATTAAACGATCTTAAGAATATTATTATATACATATAATATGCCCATATATTATCAATATAATTAAGTTTTTGCGACAATACAAAGTACTTGCTTGCCTGTTCTGCAAATAATTATATTATGGAACTCGTAAAGCAGGTAATATGTTTGTGATTTAATAATATCTTATTAGAAAGACCTCTTCTATTTTCCAAATTATTATTAATTTTAATGTTGAATTGTAAACAAAGAATTCATAATTAATTTTTTACTTAAAATTACAGAAATAGTTAAAGTATATACGTATATACTTTTATTTATATTATTTATACGTATACGAGTATATAACATGAATTATGTAGATTTTTGGTCAATTTGGCGACCATTTTGTTTTATTTACCGCGTTTGTGTCTACATAACTAAGTAACCATCGCAACGCATGAGATTATTGCATCAACTTCAATGCACTATTTGAATTACTAAAAATTAAAAATTGCTTACAGATAAATTTATATGTATACTAGACTCTGGCCGCGACTTCATCTGCGTGGAATAATTACCGTTTACGCAGCACGCGCAGGGGAAACACTCAAAAGGAAAAAAAACATTCTTCATTGGTGCTCCGCTCCTATCGTCCTTAGCACGATGATATATAGTATATAGCTTTTCTCAATAAATGAGCTATTTAACAATGAAATAATTTTTCAAATCGGACCAGTTGTTCCTGAGAATAGTGCATTCAACCAAACAAATACACAAACCCTTCAGCTTTATAATAGTAACGAGCGGGCCCGGCAGACGTTGTCCTGCCCTGATTATGAAAAAATCCTTGAACTATATATGATGTACTAAAACGTTCCTCATGAATCGCTCTATCCACAGGTAAAAACCGCATGAAAATCCGTCCAGTAGTTTTTGAGTTTATTGCGAACAAACAGACAGACAGACGCGGTAGGGGACTTTGTTTTATACTATGTAATGTATAGATTACTACTCTTCTCTCGTACTTAACTCGAGCCGTCATTTAAATTACAATAACTTTTGATAGAGTGGATCGATTTCAATGAAACATAGACTAAGTTACTCTCGAAGATATGCTTTTTGATTTTTGTTTATCATCTTAGACCACATAGTCATTTAAAATCAGTAGAGTTTGTGGTCAAACGCTAAAAACTATAAAAATAAAAAATGTGAGTGACATAAGCTATATTCTAAGCTTCATTACAATTAAGTTTTAATATAATCAGTTTTTACTCGCAGCTTCGCTCGCCTTTATGTAGATTTACCCTATCCCCGGGAGCAGTACTTTTAACCTCGATGGAAAGTACCCTATATCCTTTTCTGTACTCCTCACAATGTGTATGCAAAGTTTTCTGATGAATAGTTGTGTAAAATCCACTTTTATGTTATTAGTACGAACGAACTAACTAGTGGTTGTTGGGTGTAAAGAGAAGAATAATTCTGTAGAATTAATTTAAGTAAATATTAAAGTTGACTTTTTTAAAGAAATAAAATTTTCGTTTACATTATGCGTCACTAAACCAGCGCTGCAGAACTGATTATGCAGCTTTTTTTGGTCGGTTATTATGTACAGTGGTAACACAACTACCGAGTCGAAGGTCGCACGTGCGATTGTAATAGAAAACACACTCTTCGGTTATTAAACACGATTGTTAGTTTTCTCCATGTTTTTCTCTACGTAATTATAAATTGCTTAATTAAACGTCACTACATAAATGACGAATAATTATTTTTTAGTTACCAAGAGATGTAGACGACAAATTTCCGATATCCAGTGCTTCATGAAAGGACTACATAGCGTACATGTCTATCATTGTTCTCATTATCTTATTGGGACTATCGCGAAATCTACCCAAGATGGATACTATTCTCTTACGGACGATAGCATAACAATCTATTATGAAGTGCTGTCACTTTTATTTACTGTCTTGTTTTATATTACACTGATTAATTATGTTACTGTTTTAATAAAGATACAACAAAGAACTTATAATAAGACATTAGATCATAGCATTTGTCCGTACAATTCAGACGGAACTCTTCTAAGGACATCTCATATGGTAAAATTCATTAAGCCGTTTGTGCTGCAGTGCGTGTTTGAGAAATAAAACGATTTATTTCTACATTAGCTGTGCCCGCGACTCCGTCCGCGTGGGATCTAATGTAAAAAAACAGTGACTAATAAAGTCATCTGAATGTATTAAGCCCATTATTACCTTATCTACTTTTCTCTCATACTTAAGTCGCATCGTCATTAAAATCACAATAACTTTTGATAGAGTGAACCGAATTGAATGAAACTAAGACTAAATGTTACTCGAGGATATGCTTTATGATTTTGATTATCGTGAGCGCAGTACTTTAACAATGATGCGTGTTCGAACAAACAGACAGATAGACAGACATTTCGAATATGACTGAAATGTATTTTATTACTGATCCCAAGACATCTGCAATAATTGATTTTCATAGAAATCTAAAAAGTACAGGCACGTAAGATATACATACTTATTATATATATAGATAAACACTCTCGAAAAACATTATTGTCCTTCAACGCAGTCAGATGAGAAATCCAATGGTTTCTCTTTGAAATCTCTGACTGTCAACCACACTGGAACATTATTCAATTGAACGTTGCATAGGCTCTTTTGAAGGTTTTTTTTTAACATTTACTTTTGTAAATGGAAAACTGAAATAATTTCAAGTTGCAATTTTAATAGCTTCTAGATATCGTAAAAGAGACTGTGGTTACCTCATTTTTATGGTCGCTGTATATCTATTGCTTGCGAAAATATTAGCGAACACATTATTTGATAGTTGTTTTCTGTTCCATTTACATTGTGTTGCAGACCAACGGTTACAATGAGTTTCAACTGTTACAACAATATGGGAAATTGCGTATATACTTCTCACATTTATCGTGGTTCCACTATGAAATACAGAATGTTTATTTTTGTCTGTTTTTTTAAGTGTAAACTTCATTATCCGAGTTGAGTGGTTTTGTAGGTAAAATTTATTTAGTAGGGGAAAACTAATGGATTCCTGTCACCGATGACCTCGACATGCTCCTGACGTATTGCGCTTCTCTCAAACTAGCGACGCGTTACTATAGCGGCCTCTGTACATGTAATATTGATATTTTGTATTGAGCTCGTGCCACCCATCATGTGTTTGATTAATTAGACTGTATAAAAATGTATATAATTATTACTCCAAGTGCCAATAGATATGAAAACCACACTAATATTAATAATTATGAGGATTAAATAATTCATACTATAATTTATTTAAATATTCAAAAAATTACACAGTTATTCCATTGTTTTGAGTTATCACTTCTGTCGGCAGTCCTTATGACTGCCTCGACTTTTTTTTCTACATCCCACTATCGAACGTTCACCTTTTTCCACGTATGTAAATGAAACTGAAGTGTCTTTTCTGTGTATCTCCTCTGATCTCGGAAATATCTGAACCGATTTTAACGAATATTTACTGACCACATAGCATAATTTATTTAAATAGGAGCTTTTACCGCTTAGGTAATAATAAATTTTAACTGAGTTAACCTAAAATTACAACGACAACATGATAGTCATCTCGCAATAAATGTACTGGTAATGAAAAGGTACCTACTGTTCTCAATTTAAAGTTCTCGCGAAGAATTAAAGCACTTTCATTAGAACAAGACGGCGAGCACTATATAAATAAAAATTAACTGCCGAATGTATCATCATCAACCTGTAAGAAACTCACTGAAGAGTCACAAGCCTGTTCCCGAAGGAAGGTATGGGCATAATCACCACGCCAGCCCACGACGTATTGGCGATTTCAAACTCTGAGAAAATCCACAGTTCCTATATTTATCCCACACTAGTGGGCCCGGCAGACGCTGTCCCGCCCTGACTATAAAAAAAACCTTGACAAATTATACACTAAAATCTTCCCCATGAATTACTGTATCCACTGGTGAAAACCGCATGAAAATCCATTCAGTAGTTTTTGAGTTTATCGCGAACAGACAGACGCAGTGGAGGACTTTGTTTTATACTATGTAATGATATAGTAGTACTACAAGAACATTTCTCAGGTTCAGGTTTCCTCACGATGTTTTCCTTCACCCTCAGCCGATACTGTTACCAATTTAAATTAGTAAATGTACGCGAATTCCGAAAAATTCGTTGGTACATGCCGGGTTTCGGACATGCGGACATCGGATTGGTATTCCATCGGTCAAACCACAAGATCACCACGACTTCAATGTATGTTAGTTCATAACTTCAGACACTAATGGGTTTTATTTTGTGTTAGCAGTTGTCAGGGCAAGGTTTATATGAAATAGATTTTTTTAAATCGTACGAAAATATGAAACATTTCGTCTCATTAGAAAATGAGACGTATTTTAAACGTAAAAACGTTAGTATTCAAATAAAAAGTATAGTAATTTATATGTGTATGTTAAACGATAATTGATTTCTTCGAAACGTCTCTGCTTACTCTATTATGTAATAACCGTGAACAGACTTTAACAACACTGACCCTGTTAGTCAATGACGGGAAACTTGACCTAGTATTAGAGTAACTAACGAGAATTATAGAAAGTGCTTCGTTGTGTAAACCTATTGTGACAAATTGTTTTTTTATTTTATTTTGCGAACAATTTTGTGATGTTAATGAATGAGCACGGAACACGTAAACTCTCAAATTAGCATTTTTCGGTTAATTATTTAGAGGCAAGAGAACTGTGACGAAACAGAGAGTCATCACCACCCGAACCGTGATTGAGTTGCTGTCGCAAGAACCGATATTATTGCAGAAGGAAAACACCGTGATGAACCTATGGCATGGTATAGTCTAATATACTTTTGGCTAACTACCACCCTCTGGTTTTTTATATCAATGGTAGACAAGCACCTACCTATACGGATGTTCCGACAGCTGTACTGGCCACTCCTCCTATAGGTGTTGCGAGTTCACGTCTTAGACCACATAGTCATTAAATATCAGCAGTTTAGATACCCTATAAAATGTAAAGACTAAACTAAGTGACTACATGCAAGTGTAGACACTAAACTTTGCGACTTGAAACCGCGCAACCGCAAATTGGATACCATTCAAGACAATCAACTGACAAGAAAGACTGCAGAGATTATTACTGTTTAACCTGCAATTTTTATAATTGTGAGTCAATCGCAGAAATGTTTTTATACAAGTTTTACTTTTTTTAAATGTAAAACTACAAAAATGGATGTTGATATATTGGTAGGTCTGAGATTGATAAAGAGCAACACCATTTGACAGTCAATTCTGAAAGTTAATACAACTGTTTATTTTTTAGGGTAAATGTTTTTATTCTATTCATTATATTATAACTCATCAAAACCTAGCGAAAAGCTATATTAAGTTTTACATTATAATTTAACGTGGACAAAGTTGTGGACAGTTGCAAGTTAATGTAGTTAGGGAGGTCGCCTGCGTGGACATCGACGGGAGGATGTCTGGGCCTTTCCTTAGGGCCACTCCTGTGAAACATGGGCTACGACTGGGTGCTCCGCGGCGCGCTCCTTATAAGAGCGTGCCCAGGGCTGTAGCTAGAGTCGAATTTGAGGTAGGGCAGCATTGGTTACAGGTAGGGTGGAAGTAAAAAAAATATCATTATTTGGTCTGCCCTCGAACGTCGCACACTGTGGTATGTTCGAAAAAGTCTAGATACCTATAGCTACAATTTTTTAAAATCTCAAACTATGAACAAACAATTAAATTATATTAATTTATCTTAGTTTTTGGTATTTTTAAGGTTTGTGATTTCAAGGTAGCTCCACAATGCCCCCCTAGCTATGTCCTTGAGCGTGCCTAATATGTTACATACGACACTCGACGACAGTCGTAGCCCGGAAGAGGGAATGGGAAACCTTGATGCGCCTGGCCACGGCGGCCACAACCCTTGTGGTCGGGCGCATCCGGCAATTGGGTCTCAGGGTGGCCCTTGAAAGAACTAAGGCCTTAATACTCCATGGGAGTCGGCGAGGGCCACCACCTGGGGCCCATTTAATTGTAGATGGCGCCTGTATCAGAGTGGGGACGCAGATGAAGTATCTGGGCATCACCCTGGACGGGCGTTGGAGGTTAGAGCTCCATTTCGCGGGGTCCGGTTGTGGCGGTAGGATCCTCTGAACGGCCCTCTCAGGCGCCGATTTAGGAGAGGAGGCGGCGATTTACTCGCATCCTCCCGCCACCGTAGTCGCACCTAAGGGTATGGACCGGGTGCCCATATTCTCATTGCACAGGTCCGGCTGACAAGGGGAAACAGCTGGTGTGTACCCAGTCTGTCTACCTATAAGGACGGAGCCCGGCGGTTACCTTCCGCCGGGCGGACCGTGGGACGGCTGTGATTAGCGTAGTTCAATCCCTTGCAGCCTCAACAAACGGTCGGTCGGTACACCGTGGTGTTTTAGTCTGTGCGAGTCGGACATAACCCACTCACTCCCCCGAGAGGGTGAGTATCCATAATGGATATGCCCACGTTAATAAAAAAATGACTTGCGAAATAAAGAAATTTAAAAATCGAATTAGTTGGTTTCCCGGTGATTACTTCCTACAAAGATATTCACAAATTTTATCAGTTTATAATACCCGTACCAGTTAATTATAGCATATAACAAGTATTTTTTTCTTCAACAGGTCGTACATACAACGATTTGAACCAGTACCCGGTATTCCCGTGGATCCTCACTAACTACGAGAGCGAAGAATTGGATCTGAGTCAACCTTCCAACTTTAGGGACTTATCAAAGGTATGGATGGATCGTTAATATTTTAACATCTAAATCAATTTTATTGTCATTAACATTCTCCGCCAGCGTCAATTTGCAATGTTATTTTTCTGTCTGTTAACAGCCTATCGGCGCTTTAAACCCCAGTCGTAGGGCTTACTTCGAGGAGAGATATAACACATGGGAGCATGAATCGACACCGCCTTTCCACTATGGAACGCATTACTCCACCGCGGCTTTCGTCCTTAACTGGCTCGTTCGCATTGTGAGTATTCCCTCTCATATTGCTCATATGTCAAGACAATATAAGAATGGCATTTTTAAGTGTTCCACAGTACCAGTTGTTCTTCTTTTTCACTTTATTTGTCGCAACCAATATACTAGATTATTACTGCCATTGTCGTGTAGGTAATATTATAAGGGTCTTGTGATGTTTTCAATATTCCAACAAGATGATGACCCCCTTGTTACAACGTTCCAGGAAGTTTTTGTGGTATCTCAGAATTTACACTCCGTGGTATCATTTTCCATCCACTTCAGTTGTGCACAATAACCGAACGATATTACGTAAAATACCACCCATATTACGAAATATTGAGTCAAATAACACAAGATTATGAATAAAATATAAAAACTACTACATGGCATACTAAGATCTCGTCAAAGTCTCTCTAGCCATTATTTACAATAACCATTAATGGTTACGACAGCTTCTAATAGGAACGCTTGGGTGACAGCTGATTGCATAGACTGAAGACAAAACGCCTTGCAACAACCTGCCTCTGCGATTTATTCCTAATTTCACTAATCGTTAACTTGAATAATATACGACATGAGATATTCTCTGCGCAGAATAAATACAAACAGTTATATAAAACGAATCATCAAAGGGACGATCTCTGCTCCTATCATTGCAAATTACGGATTACATTAAGAGAGGAAGCTTTTATCGAGGGTGTGTCAAAACAATTGCATGTCAGAGAAGCGATACGTGTTTACAGTTGCGCATCGTATCGACGTAATACAGTGCGACTTGTAAGGCGCAAAGAGTTTTGACGGCGACCATCGACGCAAATAGTCGAAATATTCCTTTACAGTTGGTTAAATTATTGTTTTTGTTATTCAACCACTGGCATCTGCCAGTATTAATAGCCGTTTGGAGGCTCGTCTTCTTTTTATAACTTTATATGACTCTGCTCTCGTAATATGTTCTTGATAATTTAATGTATGTCTGCAAAAACTTAGATAAATTGGAAGTAGTATAATACCAACATAATTTAAATATTAGACAATAACAAATTAGTCATTCACTAAGACCAATAACTGTTTTTAGGCAATAGTGTTAGGTTTTATAACAAAGTCCCAAAGCGCATTACCAGATAATGAGTTCAAGCACCATGTCAAGCTGGTTTTAACGTCTAAAGGCTATTGCAGGGTTTATCAATATATGAACGTTGGTGACGTCTGAAACTGACGATCCTCTCTGTGCATCCACTAAAAACGATTGTAAAGTGTAGTGTATTTTAAACATATAAGGGGCATTCCACGCCAAATCGGATAGTTTGAAAGATTTTTTTTTTCTTTTCCTCAATTTTGTGATATGTTGTAGTACCCCTTAAAATAACCCTCGTGGTAAATTTTGATATGTATTTTATTACATGTTCAAAAGAATTTTTTTTTAGTTTTTTGGACATACCTATTTTAAAAATGGTCCAAATTTGATCATTTTTTTGTAATTGCATGGCCTTTATGGAAAAAAAATCAATAATGTAATCTATTTTTTTTTAAACTCTAAATCGCGTTTTCAGTAATGAATGCACCCTTAGATTTTTTAAATTCTAAACTTCTATTCATTCCTCAACTTTTACGCCCGAACTGATAATAGGGTTCGTCCAATTACTATTTATTTTTGATTCGAAAATAAATTGTATTTCTCTTAAACCACCTGATTTGGCATGGAATATATGTTAAAAAAATAAACCCGATCAGGTTTCTTGCCGGTTCTTCTCGATGAGTGGGTTTTAATTTTGATTTGATTTCTCGTCTACTTCCAGGAACCGATGACGACAATGTTTCTGGCGCTTCAAGGCGGCAAATTCGATCACCCCAATAGGCTATTCTCGTCCATCGCGTTATCGTGGAAGAACTGCCAGCGTGACACGTCCGACGTCAAGGTTTGATATTTATTTGTTCACAGAATCTTATTTGTCGTGCACTTTTTTTGCTATTTTAAATTATGTCCTTTAATTTGGTGGTGCATGAGACTTTATCACGGAAATGGTTTTATTTTTTTTGTGAGTTACACATATGTCCAGAGAAGCCAAACCAAACAGAAGAACATCCTCAGAAATAACACATATAATCAAGAGACTCAAGCATAATAGTTAAGTAAAATAATAATAATAGTTGATCACTGTATAAGGTGCACAACATTTAAAACGATTTCCGATTTGATTTATAGGATAAACGAAAGCAGAAAAAGTGCGGATCAAGAGCCTGCAGAAGTAAAAAAACATCATTCGTGTTTGAAACTAAAGAAATGCTGACCGGATTAGTTAACTCTTTCTGTTTTATATTAACGTGTTTGAATGAGTTATCTATTTTGAATTTCGATAATTCCCTCGTAGGAATTGATACCCGAGCTCTTCTTCCTGCCGGAGATGCTGATCAACAGTTCAGGGTACAAACTCGGCATACCGGAATCTCCATCGGGCGACGTGATTCTCCCGCCGTGGGCCTCATCAGCTGAGGAGTTCGTCAGGATCAACCGGATGGCGCTCGAGTCAGAATTCGTTAGCTGCCAACTTCACCAATGGATCGATCTCATATTTGGATATAAGCAGAGAGGTCTGTATTCACTGTGTTTTGAAGAGTTTTATAAATGATATGGGCGCGGAAAGGAATTTTCGTATTCCTTTTAATCTTGTTTTAGTTTTATATTTGACAACCAAACTTCTAGTAGATTAGTACTGCCATCGTCGAGTAGGTAATATTACACGTTTCCTGCGATCATTTTAATGTTCTAACACAGTGGCGGGCAAACCGCGACTTTTTCTCTCTTTCACCGTTGCTCTTCCAAAAAATTTTTGGTACTGACCGGGAATATTATTTATTAACTTGCCTTGTAAGAGAAAAGTTGTTTTTGAAACGCAAGCAAACCTACAAAAAGGCACATTTATAAGCAACAATAGTACGGCTAGTACCTCGTAAAAATACACATTTAGCAACGGCAAGCTTGAGAGTGTACTTTTAACCCTAATTCATTCCATAAAAATGTCTCTACTAAACAAAAGCTTAAGTTTTAAAAAAGGCCCTTTGGATAAACTTCACTTTTGTCTTGTTTATATTTGGTTCTTTCGGATGACGAGTTTACCAAGCACTGGTCTAGGGGTTAAGCAACCACTAGTCTAGCGGTTAGGTGCCGTTCAAGTATTATTTAAGCAGGGTTTTTGTAATTTTGGACCGCTCCCCCTCCTTGCCCAACAGAAGTAAGCAATATATCTTATTCCTCACCTGCCATGCGTACGTAAATATTTATATCAGTATTTTTAAATCTATTCTGGTTAAATAAATAAACATTGCTGACCTAATC
The DNA here is from genome assembly GCA_036509395.1 of Antheraea yamamai. Classification (NCBI taxonomy): domain Eukaryota; kingdom Metazoa; phylum Arthropoda; class Insecta; order Lepidoptera; family Saturniidae; genus Antheraea; species Antheraea yamamai. Next base: position 15,625,615 of record AP028437.1, on the reverse strand, counting down.
AATCACGAACCAGATCTCCTCATCCCGTATGTCATCAAAAATAAGTAAATAAAAGTACCTGCCCCCTGTCTCCCATTGGTGGTTACGTAGTACTTGAATGGCTCCTTAAGCATCCACTAGTATAGAGGTTTTGCTTGGTTCGATACTGTGGTTTATTTTGGGCTGGGGCTTTACAGATAAGGGTTTAGACAGGTTCGCGAGGTTGCATCGAATGCAACAGCCCAAGTTGAGGTTCGGCCACTAGGGCACCTTTGAGCTTGCTGGCAAGTGGTGAAGTACCTTAAGCGCTCACGTTAGCCAGGTGAAGCTGTGAAAGCCCATCAGGCCAATATATACTTTTTATATCATAGGATGCAAACGAACTGGTGGGTTGCCTGATGTTAAGTGATCACAACCGTCCATAGACACTTGCAACACCAGGGGCGTCGTAAGGGCGTTACCAGCCTATGTTGGGGGGGAACGATTGTGACGTCTGGAAATGAGGCCCCTCTCTGTGCATCCACTAATAACGAACGTAAATATTTATGTTTTGTAAAAATATATAACACGAAGAGATAAACCAAATCCAGTTTGTTGCCGGTGCTTCTCGCTGACCGGGTTGTTTGTCCGATCCGGTGGTAGTTTTGAGGTTTACTAAAGTATATTTCGGTTTCGATACGTCGGCGTAGGTCCGGAAGCGGTGCGCGCGACGAACGTGTTCTACTACCTGACGTACGAGGGCGGGGTGCGGCTGGAGCAGGTGGCGGAGGGCGTGACGCGCGCGGCCGCGGAGGACCAGATCCGCAGCTTCGGGCAGACGCCGGCGCAGCTGCTGAGCGAGCCGCACGCGCCGCGCGCCTCCGCGCTGCACCTCGCGCCGCTGATGTTCGCGGCGGCGCCGGACGACGTGTGCCTGCGCCTCAAGCTGCCCTCCAACGCGCCCGTCGTGCACGTCTCCGCCAACACGTACCCGCAGCTGCCGATGCCGGCCGTCGTCTCGGTCAGTCGCACCCGCTACGTCCCCACTCTAACAATCATTCCCTCACAACACCACAAATCGACATTAAACTACTGACACAGATCAATGCCAAAGTGACACCAAAATTTGAACAGAAACAACTGCTTCCAAATTTACATCAAACTGTTGTTATAAACGGATGTCATACTGACGTCAAAAGTTTAACAATGACAACGAATACGACAATATGGCATTCAAGTTCAAGGCTTAAATATATAGAGGTGTAACGTATTACTATATTGTTGGCACTCTCTGTACTACTATTGACTAATCACGGGTGTTACTAATGACCTGACACGCCATTGGTCGAAAGTTATCGGCCGGTCGCAACTTGACTGAATGCTATAAAAGGCGAGTCGGTCGAGTCATTGGGAACCATTGCGATATACACGTACGTATTTGTGAATCATGCAATCTCGACTGTATGATTCACAAATGAATGTATGTATGAATAGCTAGAATAGTTTAGCTAGGTCAGACGCGAATTTCTCAGGTAACAGCCCAAGCCGAGGTGTGCCGTGCACCCTTGTGTATGTTACCTAAAAACCAAATCGGCTGAGTGCCTTAAGCGCTCGCCTTAGTAGTCCGGTGAAGCTGTAAAGACCTTGCCAGGTCAATAGCATAGTCAATTCGAAAAAAAAAAAAAAAAGTCATTGGGAACATTCTTGCTCGATCGTCTTTCTGGAAGGTATCGCGTGATTGTCGTTGTATTGCATGAGTTCTTTTCAATTGACATTGTTATTTGTTATTGTTGTTATGTTACTTGAGTTATTTAATCGTTGATATGAATCTCCGTGTTGAGATATGTAATTGTGTTTTTTATATAAATCCATGTCTGGTATCTAATATCAGAAGTGGGATTTATTTTTTAATTTAATTTACTTCTGGTATTTCTAATAATATTATTAAAATTTCAAAATGTATATGCGATAAATATTTTTTTCTAGCTTTTAATTATATTTTATGATTTCTTTTCTCTTATCAAAGAGTATAGTTAAAAAAAACGGTTTAAATTGTTGTAAATATCATTGGAAAAAAATAAATGAAAAGGTTACTCTCCGTCTATTGGATATTAATTTGGCATTTATACACATGCAGATAACTATCATCTTTCAGTGAAGTTTACCATAAAATTAATAACAAAGTTCAAAATTGTAAGCTTTGCAGTTATGTATAGTGGAATAAATTAAAGTAAATTTACATTACTTATCAAAGTCGTAGTCCATTGAAGCTGTTAAGGTCTTGCTTGGCCAAAAGCGTAGTTAGGTCGAAAAAAAAACTTGTCAAAGTTTCTTATAACATTCTAGACTTTATTTCAACGTTATTTGGGCCTTCGGTGTACATACCTTATGATTTCGATTATAGTTGGGTTCCTATACTAGTGAGTGCTACGACGCGGTTAGTAAGTAGGTTCATCCATCGGACCATGGACGCTCCGGAGCGGGATATTGTGGATTACAACCTAAAGATGGCCAAGATCAAAATGCAACAGCTATGAAAACAATAACGTAATTAAACCTAAATTTAATAGTTAGATAAATGAATATACAAAAATTAAAAAAAAAACGTTGCTCACGGGTATGATTTTTGACGTATACAACACATTACATGAAAGCAAAAAAGGTGCAGACCAAGAAGTCTGCAGAATAGAAGAAAATTAAATAAAATAAAAAATAGATTAATAATAATTTCTAAACAATAAAGACCAGCTGGTAAAACTTTGAAAAGGTTTTTACAGGTGAATCAATTACGTGAACGACATAAGAGAAGTGATGTTTGGAAGAATCGTCATTCTATACATGCGCTAAAAATAATAATAAATGTTTTAATAAGTCTTGCTGGAAGTACCATTCTTGGTTATTGAACATGGTGTTGTTAAGAGGCTTCGCTACTTCCTCAAGAATGGTATTTTGATACACTTGAGGTTTTGATACCTTTCTCACAAAAGTAGGGCTCAGTCACTCCTTCATAGCTAATACCCCACCAAACTATCACTGAAGGCGGATAGTGCCCATCTTGCACTCTGTCGATAAATTGGAAAGCTTTCTTAGAGCTTTGAGCATAAATACGGTTATTTTGTTTGATAAAATGTCGCTCAATTGTAAAAATTTTCTCATCCGTAAACAAATTTTTTCTGTGACCTCCCTTCTTCAGTAGTTGTTTCGATTTTACCACCCTGTTCTTTTTTAAATTATCAGTTAAGAAATGACCAGTACGCCTCTTATAGGCTGCAAGTCCTAAGTCATCTTTTAGAATACGCGACATCGTTATGGGTGCTGTCGTCTTCAACTTCCGAGATAAAATCTTTTGCTTTCGGACAGGATTTCTTCGAATTCTTTCCCTTACTGCTTTGACTACCTTTTTCGTACGAATACTACGTGGACGGCCAGATCTTTTTCTGTCATAAACAGAGGTCTCATTGTACCTATTAATAGTCCGGTACACAAACATTTTACTAATACCAAGCGTATGGAGAGTTTTAAATATTGCATTTGGCTCCATACCTACTTTGTATAATGCAATCACAGCGATTCGGTTCTCTTTATCGCCCCACTCCATTTCAATATCGCAAAATATTGTACAATGTATTGGCGCCAAAATGAGAATACTCAATGAATAATCATATAAAAATAACAGATTCCAAATTCAAATGTCATATTTTGTTTATTTTTAATTGTAACAGTATTTATGGCCAGACTAAGTTCGTTGCCATGGTAACGTGGTAGCTTTCTTTCGCAAACATTTTTAAAGTTTATTTTGTGTTTCTATTCAAAATGTTTATTCTACGTTTGTTTTGTTTCCAATTTTTTATTTGTAATCTATTACGTATTATAAAAATAAAGTCTGCGTATGTAAAATTAAAATACACTGTTCGATTCGATACACTGTTATTATTCACAGATGTAATGTACACGTTATATGTTAGAGTAGATGGTGTGTATGTCGTACTTACAAATGTTTTTGAAAAAGCATTTCATACGTACTCATAATTTTACATTTAAAAAAAGCGCGTGCTAGTAGTATATAAACGTGTGTTGTGGTTGTAGGTGAGCGCGGCGCGTGCGTTCGCGGCGCACCGGTGGTCGGGCGGCGCGTGCGCTCACAGTGCTCACAGTGCGCACAGCGCTCACAGCGCGCGGCACGGCGCCGACCCCGCGCACCACGCGCACGCGCACGCGCACCCCGTGCTCATGGACCCCGTATGGGGTAAGTATTTCGCACACTTTTTACATTAAATACTTTCTAATTTGATACTTGATACCCATGTATTTCTTACTCTACTTATACACACGTGTATTATTTGTTTATAATTATTTTCATGGTACAGATATGGTAGTGTTTTAATGTGTTTAAGGGTTCCCGTAAATCGTTGATCCAATCCGTTAAAACTTTGTGTTTTACCAAAAAAAAAGTGTGTTGTGTACTTATGTACACGCGTTAGAAGTTATACTTCTTTGGCGTAACAAGATAAAAATCTTTTCAAAAATTTTATCTTTCGCCTTATTCTACGTTTGTAGAAAAAACGACACTAACAATAGAAAAAAGGTGTTTAATACATTGAAAGTTTTAATACAAAGAAATACAAAGAAACAAAATGTTGACTATAGCTAACTTCAGAGTGCCGGTTTGCAGACAGCTTCATACTGTTAATTTTGTGTCACAGATGCGCGCGCATCTTAAAATTTCACTCTCATCATTTTTTCATAACGCGCCTAAAGAAGTATAACTTCAAAAACACCAGAGTTTCTCCATTTTTTTTTAAATTATTTTTATCATGGTATTTATATCGCAGAAAATTACACCTTACGATAGAAAATACTTTTATTAATTATTATCGTAGCAACTATCGTAATTCAAATAGATATGAAGTAGTCATCCTAACATTTTTAATTTAAGAATTATCTTCCTAAAAGACTATAAAATATTTTTAGATTAATAATCTAGACTTTCTGAACACATTAATTAATCGTTGCACATTAAGTTTACAGCGGAATAGAACAAATACCTACTTGAACGATGGTGAGATTTCTTCTTATGTATACTTCTATTGCAAAATATTGACTAAACCAATCAAATCTCATGCTGGTGCTTCCCGAGATAGCCAGTTTGTAGTACCTTTTGAATAAAGTATTTCCGTATAAATTTTGCTGAACAGTCAAAAACGCATCGCTATTTACCCTTCGCATTATACCGATGTTTTAGGTATCGTCTTTGATTTAGTGGAATATCATAATGTTAAAGTTAATTTTAATAAAAGTTTATAAGAACATCGATGTTTTAGTAGTTATTAATCGATAGTGGAGGTATCGATAGGATCGGTTATCGACGTTTGAGGAAGTGAGGGTAGCGGTAAGTAGTGACGGGGTGGTGGCGTGGTTGTGCAGCGGCGGGCGGCGCGCAGGCGCTGTCGCGGCGCCAGCTGGGCGACAACTTCAGCCAGCGCGTGCGCGCGCGCACCAACTGCTTCGTCACCACCGTCGACTCGCGCTTCCTCATCGCGGCCGGCTTCTGGGACAACAGCTTCCGCGTCTTCTCCACCGACACCGGTACGCGACAAAACGACACTTTCAAACAGATACTTAGAAAGAAAGAAAGAAAGAAATACTTTATTGTTGGAACAACCATACAATTAAATTAGATTACACACTAATTAGACAGAAAAAAAAAATACATTTTAAAAATGAAAAATAGATGTCCAACAATTGGCGAACCCATTTAGCAAAAATCTGCAATACAGTAAGTAGTACTGTAGCGCTGATTTTCAATGGGAGCCTATATATGATGATAAACAGACGTTAATGTCAATACAGAATTAGAAACGAACAAACAAATAAAACAAAGTCCCCTACCGCATCTGTCTGTCTGTTCGCGATAAACTCAAAAACTACCGAACGAATTTTCATCCGGTTTTCACCGGTGGATAGAGTGATCGATGAGGAACGTTTTAGTATATAATTTGTCAAGGATTTTTTCATAATCAGGGCGGGACAACGTGTGCCGGGCCCGCTAGTCTGATATAAATGTCCAAAGGGTTCTACTTTACGAAACTCAATAAAACGCAACCGACCTGCGTATTATCGGAAAGACTTATGACCGGTGTCCGAGGTACTTTAACTGTAGTTTATCTGTTCAATAGCGTTATCGAATCGATAATTTGACAAATTGCGTTTCTGAACACATACGACAAATGTCAGTAAAACTCATAGGCCATTTGACAATTAAACTTATGGATAATTTTGTTGAGTCAATAACTATCGGTGGTTTCATCGAATATCTCAGAAACCGGACATTAAAGATGACGACTTAAAACTACTTACATATGGACCGTTTATTTTGAAAGTGGTGTAAGTCCATTTTTGAGAAAAATGAGCTATCACGTAATTCATGCTTAATTTAATGTAATTTTTTTATATATAACTAGTCCATGTTTAATTTCTCAAAAAAATCCCATGTTTTGTACAACTTAAAATCGGTCGGTAAATGAAATTGCATAATCATCGATTATGAAAGTGGTGTAAGTCCAATTGACAGAGGTAGGTGGCATAGCACATGGATACCGATCAGTGTTTTGTTATTTTTCATTTATTTTATACTAGCTGTGTCCCGCGGTTTCACCCGCGGACGATTTGCATTGTTTCCCCTCCGTGTTTCCACTACTCGTAAGTTAAAAGATAGATATAAAAAAAATAGAGAAATGTATTAGAAAATGTACAGCGCATAACCTGTGAGAAGAAAATAAATACGACAAGGCTGTATGACTCCGTATCTTTGCCCGTATTTTGGCGAATTAAAAAAACAACAAAAACAACAGTAGTAAAATTACCAATTTATTACCTCTACGTCCTGGAAGACCGTTAAAATTTGAAAAAATCGCCCTGGAGCCTTTGTACCAAATTGCCAGACCTATTACGTACGAAAAATATAAAGACGTGAAGCAGCTACTACCCTATATACCTCCAGTGCATCATGCATATTTTGAAACAGTACCACATGCAGAGAATAAGTAAATTCTTGTAATCAGTATCTTGTAATGACAATGTAATTGCCGTCTAAAATAAAATTTTATGTGTTGTTATGCGTATTTGTAAACAAAATTATATTAAAATGAAGTATATTTTAAGCGATATTTGATTTTTCAAAATTGAAATTAAACGATTTTTACAATTGTCTAATTTTGAAAGTGGTGTAAGTCCATTTACAGCACATAAATATGTGTTATCGTAATCTAATTAGCCAAAAACAAATTTATATAAACAAATTAAATGTTGATAAAACAATAGAAACAATGCCAGACCTCATATGATTTGCCTGTATTTTTAAATCAACAAATATAGTAACCTTTAATTTTCTCGAAACAAAAGAAAATGGACTTACACCACTTTCAAAATAAACGGTCCATATGTTAATATTATCGTCAATGATACTACGTATGGTACCTTACTGTTGCGAATTTTTATCATGCCAAAAGGGAGAAAACAGGCAGACGGCCCACCTAATGGTAAATGGTTACCGACACCTATGGACAAGTGCATTACTGTTGTGTTGCCGACGAATATAAAATGTTTTCACTGTATTTATAAGTAAGCACAAAACTATCTAGAAACAACGGTGACCACTAAGAGACTACCACAAACCATCACAGACCATCACCAGAGTTGCCGCGGTCATGCCGCCCTGCAAAACTTTTATCAGCTAATTAATCTCGAAACACTCCAAACCAAAAAGCACCACTGTGGCGATTAATCGACCGATAGTAATCCTACCGAGTACAGACACTGTCCCACTCCGCTTTGTTAATGTATTCAAACAAACTGATTGATTTCATTATAACTGGTGTAGCAACTTAGTTTATGGTGGACACAATTGCCATGTACTATGCTGTTAAGGCCTTACTAGGACAAAGGCGTAGTCATTTCGAAAAAAAAAAGCGGTCCAGTGAAGCTGTTAAGGCCTTGTTAGGCCAATAGTGTAGTCAGTTCGAGAAAACCATGTGCTATAGACTACCATCATGAATTAATTTCATTAAATACACAACAGACCAATTTTCTGGTCCATTACATTTACAATATTCTAACAAATTAGCCAATCGTATAAGATGTTGTTAAATTAATTATTGTGTGTTTGTCTGCGTGTACAGCGAAAATAGTGCAGATAATATTCGGTCACTACGGCGTGGTGACGTGCGTGTGCCGCTCCGAGTGCAACATCACCTCCGACTGCTACATCGCGTCCGGCTCCGAGGACTGCACAGTCTTACTCTGGCACTGGTAACTATACCTCCTGCATTATACTCATACCCTAGTACACGTAGCCACTAATGACTTATTAGTCTCTCCCCCCTTTATATATTTTCCCCTTTTACAATATTTCCCTTTTAATATATTCCCCCTTTAGTATATTTCAATATATCTCCCTCTTTAATATTTGTAATATATATCCTCCTTTAAGATATTCCCTTGGTTTACCAAAGCGGACACCCTATTATAGGGCTGGGGATACAAGTTGAGATGTAAGGTATACGTTTCCCCGCAGGTCCGCCCGGCACGGCGGCATCGTGGGGGAGGGCGAGGCGCCGAGCCCGCGCGTGTCGCTGACGGGTCACGACGCGCCCATCAACGGAGTGCTCGTCTCCGCGGAGCTCGGCCTCGTCGTCTCATCGTCTGTCAGTCTGTATCATCTTCAATGTATTTATTTATATAAGCTTAGCTGTACGGTTAGGTACATTGCATGTCGTGCTTCTTATTATATACGCATCAACTCGTATAAATTAAAATTATACTCATTAGTATAAGTATTATATGATACTTGGATCATCAGTCGCGTTCAAGCACTCAGTTAGGTTGCATAAGAACACCATTGTAGCACATTAAATTAAATAATTGTGACCGAACAAACAACCTTATTTTCACAATCGGCACTGTAATCATATGTAAAACAAGGACTTGTTCCCTACCCTTACATTTTGGTCCTTCGAGCCGAATGTGCCTTGCGATGATAATGCTACCTCCTGCCAATGCTGCCTCTCACCCTTTAATTTAAACACTAGCTGTAATTTAAATTTGATCAATACCTTGAACACCATACACAATTATTTACCCTTTTACTCTGTATCCTTTTTTGTACAGAAGGTGTGTATACAAAATGTCATTATGGCAACTGGAGTAGTTAGGACGTCAAAGCGTTAAGAACAAATAAGAAAATTAACATTTATATGTATACTATTAGTAAATATTTAGTTTTTTGTGTAATATTCCCCTTCCTTCACTTTTTTTTCTTTATATTGTTTTTTTTTGTTGTATTGTTGATTGGTTTAAATGTACGATTGAGATTCTCGTATAATATAACAGTTGAGTAATATGGTTTGGTAAAACTACCACCTTTCCACGGATCAATATGATCTACAATAAGGCACCTGTGCTGGCCCTCGCGGCACTCGTCATCGTATCTGTGTGGTGTCGTGTCGCAGACGGGCCCGTGCTGATCCACACGACGTTCGGCGAGGTGCTGCGCGCGCTGCCCGCGGCGGAGGGCGTGGCGGCGCCGCAGCAGCTGGCGCTGTCGCGGGAGGGCGTGCTGGTGGTCGCGTACGCGCGCGGGCACCTCGCCGCCTTCACGCTCAACGGGCGCCGCCTCCGCCACGAGACGCACAACGACAACTTCCAGTGCCTCGCGCTCTCCCGCTGCGGCGAGTACCTCGTGTGCGGCGGCGACGCGGGCGTGGTCGAGGTGTGGCGCGCCTTCACCCTCGCGCCGCTCTACGCCTTCCCGCCCGCCGGCGCGCCCGTCTGCTCCCTCGCGCTCTCGCACGACCAGAAGTCAGTACCCGCCGCCCGCTGTACCCCCTGTCCCCCCTGTCCCCCCTATACCCACGCATACACACGTGGCCGAGGTGTGGCGCGCCTTCACCCTCGCGCCGCTCTACGCCTTCCCGCCCGCCGGCGCGCCCGTCTGCTCCCTCGCGCTCTCGCACGACCAGAAGTCAGTACCCGCCGCCCGCTGTACCCCCTGTCCCCCCTATACCCACGCATACACACCCGCCATACCCACCTATACTCATATATACATACCTGCTCGTACCCACATATATATAATTGCCATATCCACATATATACCTACATATATTGTACATAGCCCCCATACTCACAAATGTACATATATCCACATTACACATAAATAGCCAAAGATAACCTTATAAACTTGTACATACCCACGCGTACATATCCATACATACATACGTACGCATACCCAATTACATATAAACAATTTTCATTACATTTTTATACGTGTTTATAGTCGCGAATGATGGTGTCAAAAACCCTTGTCCCTTATCCCCCTTATCCCTTTTCGACCCTTAACCTACATATCGCTCATTTACGATATAAAAGGTTTTTTTTTAAACTGAAAATCTTGATTGTCTGAAATTAAATTTCAAAACTGGCATATTGACCCTTTTCAAAAAGTCGTTCGAAATGAGAACAACACATTTAAATTTGAAATCTTTGTAATCAGAATTATCTCATTTTTAATTACGTCAACCCTGTAACATATTTTATTTTCTACTAGCTGTACCCGCAGCTCCGCACGCGTTTTTTAAAATTGTATTATAGAAATATACAATTGTGAGAGCGTGTACAATTATAGCAATGCTCTTTGAAACAACTGTAAGTACGACAGGCACGCCACCTACAGTGACGTGTAACGGATACATTAGATATATAAATACTAACAGTGTATCAAATGAGGTTTATCATCAGCAACATATTTAGAACCTTAACCCACCATGTAACTACCTCAGTGCTCACTTACACTGTATAAGGAACTAATGAAACAATGACTTAAAGATGTTATTATGATGATATAATATGCATATTGTCAATAAGTAATACGTTTATGGTCTTTTTATCTTATCTTTTTAAAAAGACCCCTTCTATCTTCAAATTTCCTATTAATAATTATAATGTTGAATTGTATACAATAAATAAGCTGACGTCTTGAAATCTTGCATAAATATAAATCAAGATATAAAACTTTATATATGACTAAACAGTTTTTAATATTCGACAATTTAAATATGTTACTATCATTGCTATGTTATGTAGATAAAAGCGCGGTAAATAAAGCAAAATGACCGAAAAGACAATATAATTCAAATTACATACATACATACAGATATATGAATTTCAATGATATTTATTCTTGAAGTCCAGTACAACACACACCTTATGCACATGTTTACAGTGAACAACATATTTTTGATAAATTTCATGAAGAAGTCGCGGGTAATAGCTAGTATAAATGAAAATTACTTTTTATAAGGTCAGCTATCTGTCAGTGAAAGTCTCGTGATGATCGGTCAAACCGTTTTGGAGATAGCACTGCGGGCGAAGCCACGGTTAACAGCTAGTATAAACTAAAATTGCTGGAATTACTTTTTATAAGGTCAGCTATCTGTCGGTAAAAGTTTTGTGAAGATCACTCCAACCGTTTTGGAGATAGTACTGCGGGCAGAGCCACGGTTAACAGCTAGTGTAAATTAAAATCGCTTAAATTATTTTTTATATGGTTAGCTATCTGCCAGTGAAAGTCCCGTGAAAATCGGTTCAACTGTTTTGGAGACGCGCTGCAGACGAAACCACTATTTACAGCTAGTCTAAATTAGAGTAGCCTAAGTAACCTGCTGTAATTTTAGCTATCTCCCAGTGAAATTCCCGTTAAAATTGGTCCAGCCGTTTCGGAGATTACCCGGAACCAACAGACAGACAGACAGACCTAGAAACATTTTAAAAATTGCATTTTTATAATCAGTATCGTGTAAACTTCCATACCCAAACAGTAAAGAAAAAATATTTTGATATTACATACATACACTTCATTTTTATTATATGTATAGATTTAAAAGACAGAAATTGTACTAAAGACTGTCACGATAAGACTTTCAGATATTGATAGAAATTGCCACTGCTAGGTTGGACTACTTCGTTTACTTTCATAGCTTAATGTCTTATGGTATTTTGTTGTGGGGGACAACAGCTGAGGTTGACACCATATTCCTAGTACAAAAACGGGCAGTTCGAGCAATTTATAATATGGGGACTCGCGGATCGTTAAAGACTAAGTTTCAAGAATTCGGTATTTTAACTCTGCCCTTTTCAAATACTTAGATAATCTGGATTTAGTAAAAGACCGACATAATCTAAATACTAGAAACAATAACGAACTGGTCACTCCATTTTTCAGGCTCACTAAGACCAGTAACAGTTTTTTTTTAGGTAATAGTGTTAGATTTTATAACAAAGTCCCAAAACACATTACCGATTTGCCAGATAGTAGGTTCAAGTATTATGTCAAGCGAATTTTAATACATAAAGGCTATTAGAGGGTGGATCAATGACGCCTCTCTCTGTGCATCCACCTAAACCGAACGTAACTGTATATATCTATAAAAATATGTTGTGCTATGTTATGTATTATGAAAAGATAAGCCAGATCGAGTTTCTTGCCGGTTCTTCTCGATGACTGGGTTGTTTTCCGAACCGGTGGTAGCTTTGACGTTCATAAGCGCCTTCTCAGGGCCTAAAATGAATAAAGAGTATTTTGAGTTGATTTGATTTGATTCCAATTTTTAGTTCCGACTTTAGATTGTTTGCACTCTAATTGTACCATTTTTGAGTTATCTCAACCGCAATGCAAACGAACGATGATTTAAAATAAGCGTGGGTTTGCTTCACATAAGTAAGATATATCTGTAAATAGATTATATTAAATATCTGTGATTAATCGACAGATTCCTGTTGGCGGGTCTCGAGAACGGTTCGCTGGTCGTCTTCCACATAGACTTCAACAGATGGCACCACGAGTACCAGCAGAGATACTGAGAGTTGCGATACCAATAATTCATAATTAATAAATTGAAAAAAAAAACTAATTCAATTAAAAAAATCGTTTATAGTTACTACGTCGTATCGTATTGCGATGGATTGAAATCCTATCGATACCTGTATTCATGGTTTTGTTAAATATTAAAAAACAACTGTGTATTATAATTTTTTGCGAATAGAAAGAGTTTCTGAATCGATTATTGTAAACTTAAATTTTAATCGATGTCGATGTCAGTAGAGAGAATCCGTTATCGATGTATGATATATTAATATAAAAGCTAAATTCGGAAATAAGAGTTTATTATGCTACGATATTTTTCTATTTTCATCATCGACCGTCGTTGTTGGTTTTTTCAAGTAAAATCATCATCGATATTTAGCTTATTATTATCAATAATTTGTAGGGAATTCAAATTCCTTGCAATTGTTTTTGTATATTTTTTTATGAAGTTTTGAAATTGACATCAAATTATATGCAATCATAGTAGTGTAATCATTCGTTACTTAATAATTAATAGGTGATCAAGTACTTAATAATCGTGATTTGTTACAAGACATTCCAATTAGTAATTTATGTAACTATCGTTTGGTAACACTGCCGTCCGTTGTCTGAAAGTTGGCATACCATAGGAATACTAATCTGTCAGGGATTCTATAGTATCTCAGTTGCCGACAGTAAGTCACAGTATCTCTAAACCAAACAATCGCAATCCTCCAAGCCTTCGATTAAATCAAGTTGACTCGATTTTTGATTATTGCAAATCGACTAAATGATCCACGACTCTGAAAGTTAATCGAATAAAAATATATTACCAGATATGCTCCGTTGCCAATTTTAAAGTAAAGTAACAGCCACCCGCGACTTTGTCTGCGTTTTTATCTCTATCGTTCGTACATCTTTAACGATTAGGTAGACTCTCTACTTTTTAATCTTTTTCAAAGTTAACAAATATTTCGGTCATTATAAATTATAACTTATTATGGTGTGTTAGCTATATTACTGTTAAAGTTTCATCAAAATTCGTTTAGGAATTTATGCGTATAATAACAAAATTCCATCCACTAAAACTTTTCTGTTTATAATTCTAATGTGATTGACAATTACTACTGTCAAAAGGGAAAACAATGTTGCCACATCCATTTTTAAAACCTCGTCCATCTGTTTTATTTTATAATTTTCTATTATTAGAGTTCATACAATTTTAAATATTGAATTAAGTAAGTAAGTTAACGATTCCTATTTTTCTAAATCAATTTAATTTGCAGAATCCATTGCAATTGGCAACACACGAATTGTCATTTTCTCTTAAGGTATGAAAAACGAACTAAAACGAAATCCAAGAAGCTATCTTTGCAACGGACGGCAGAAATAAAATAATTTTCTTTAGTTCTATCTAAAACGTATAATTGAAAAATCTATAAAGAGCCAAAAATGAGCAGCTTTAAAGTAGAAGATCAGCAATTAAAAAATGGCCCTTCGTCTATTATTGACTGAAAGAGCGTCAACGTTTTATTTCTTATCAGAAAATAACTTATAAGTAATATTTATTATAATAATGTATTTTTACATATTATGGTAGTGCCATAGGGAAAAAAATATTGACTGCAATGAATTCTATAATAATGTTTTTTAGTATTCCTAGTTTTAAGTTCTTTTAACCGATTGACGTCCATTATATTTCTTATTTTATTGAGATTCGTATTAATTTAACTAGTTTATATTCGCGTGCAATATTTTTTTTATTTATGTATTTATATTATAAAGGATTTTTTTTAATGTTTTATTTGGCCTATGTCTTATGAATTCCATCCAATTTTTCAAGTATTATTTATCAATACATTCCTATTTTATTCCTTTTACTGTGGTGGTGGTTAAACAAGTACTTAATTTTTATTAATAGATTAATCGATGTTGTTGTAATCTTATGGTTTTATTAAATGGTTATTCGAAGTTTTGGTTAATTTTATTTTCCTTTCTTTTAGTTGTTTAATGTTATTTTTTTTTACCATGAGACTTATTCGATACCTTTTACCAAGGTTTTTATGGTCTATTAATTTAGTTATTAAGACGAGTTTTGCAATTTTAAAGATATATGTGTAATGTATGTAATAGATATAATCTTAAATTATCAGTTTTTGGCGGGATCTTGGAATGTCATGTTGTGGATTTATATTTTATTCATAATCTTGTGTTATTTGACTCTATATTTTGTAATGTTGGTGGTGTTTTACGTAATATAGTTTGGGTATTGTGCACAGGTGAAGTGGGTAGGAAATAATATCACGGAGCATGGATTCTGACTTGCCACAAAAACTCCCTGAAAAGTTCGAACAAGACGGCCCTCGACCCTCTTTGAACCCGAACATTAAAATGATCGCAAGAAACTTGTACTATCATTTACCTACTAGTCAATGACGTAATAATCTACTAGATAATTGGTCACTAAAAATAAAATTTAAAAAAAATCTTAAATTATCGCTTCTATAAAATACCATAGATACAGAAAAATCGTTTTCAAACCAGTATCGTGCATTAATTGAAATTTGATATTTTAAACTTATTTCTGTCTTACCTAATGCCGTTTTAATATTAATTAATCAGAATTCGCATGAGTGTCGGTTAATAATATTTTTGCTATTAGTAATAAAAATATGTCAATAAATTAGATATTTAGTCAATAGGTACCTACATTTACTATAATATTAATGTGCTAACGTTGAATGACGTCACAGAATCGTTATGTATATGTAATGAAAAAAAAATAGTTTTATACGCATCGAATTTGGATACTATATATTTTTGCAACACAACGCCCGCACGCATCCTTCCGTCATGTGATTTAGGCTTAATGCACACTTAGATATAATTTCCACTCATCCTATACTGTGCCAAAAATAACAGGAACGAAAGACAAATCAGTGATTATAACTTATATTAGACTAAATCAACGTTATAATAATATAGTCGCATTATTATCATCAACTATGAAACTCCCTTAAAATGTTTAAGACTACTTTATTAACTCTTCTCTTGATCGAAGTTAATGTAAAGTTGCTGTCGTTTATTAGATAGTTTGACTTCTAGATAAATCTATAACTAGTTGAAATTTATTCTTCGTAGCTATGTCTAATAGTTGTTATTGTACAAATGACTCTTGATCCCTTATTCTCACGTCCCACTTGTAGTTTATACTATACCATTTACTCTTAGCTCTTCGAATATATTATATAAACTAGTTGCTTCTTAGAAAATTAGTAGCGTTTACATTTTTAATGATTCGTTTAATGTTAAAACTTCACCTGATTCAATATACTGCATTTTTCAGTAACGTTGGTAGTTTTTCATAGTGATACCTCATATTCTTCACAAAAATATACTCGATTGTTCCTATTTCGTTCTTTACTTTCGTATTAAAGTCTGGTATTTGTGAGCATGCTCATTACTTGCTCAGCAGCCTGGACGGCTCATATGCTCGTTCGCCTGAGTGACGCTCGTTTGCCTATACGCATGCTCCCAGATATACGAAGCCCAATCTGGTAAAAATATTCAAAAAGTTTTATATAAATATGTATAAATAGTATACATATTCAACTACACATAACACGCTTGTAATAATAATGTAAAAAATAAATTAAAAACTTAAATCCCTCAGCAAACCACGCATTTTGCTAAACACCTCTAAATCATCACGCTACACGCAATTCTGTCCATTACTTATTAAGGTTTATTTAAGATAGTAACTAGGTCATTGATGTTGTATTAGATTACAAAATAATGTTTACAACTAGTAACATAATTAATAAGGTAGGTACACCTTGTATAAATTAATCACTGTCCATGTAATTTTAAGCAAAATTCAATTGTAAGCGTTTTAGTGGCAATATAGGGATAAAATAGATTAGTTTTACTTATCGCCTACGTCATGATAGGATATATTCATATATTTTCTCAAGAATTCAATATAAAATACAGCTAAACTGCATTAAATTGTATAAACTGCTTTTGCCCCAATATTAACGCCTCGCCCATTCCCAATGATTCGATACTAAAGTTGCTATACGTACATGTTGTTACATGTATGACATAAATCCTAAAATATATTGTGTAGAATGTAGACGGAGTAGAAATTAGAATGAATGGGGACATAACCCACTTTACCATTTTTTTATTTTTTACAAATTTATTTTTTAATTCCTTGTTTATCCTATAAAAATTATATCAGCGCATCGAAATACACTGCATTTTAATATTATTTTATTTCATAAATTAAACTGTGTTAGGTACGTTTTTGGAGTATTTAGTACAAGATAACTTTTCGTCGTAGCATAGTTTTAACATTTGTAACACCACTTTACCCTCTTTTATTAGGGTTACTACAGGCAAAAGCTATAGAAAATTTATAATACTTTCTCTTTATTCATTTCAAGTGGAAAATAAGTTTAGTATCTAATCAGAAATTTCACTGAAAATATCAGCAAACGATGTTGTGTATGTATACATTTTAAATTTTGTTTTATTATTTAATTGTATGCTGGTGACTTCAAAATTAGACACAGTAGCAGTAGCACCTTACCTATCGGTCATAATACGAACTTATCTTACTAAAAATTAAATTATCTCCCTTTGAACCTATTTATAAATATATATTCATTGCTTGTTTAAAATTAGACTAGGACATCATAAAATTTATTTTGCATAAGAATGAATTTCAGTTATCCTTGTTGAGCTGTAATCTCGTAATTAAATATGTTGTTATGCTAAGTATATTGTGTGTTTGTATGTTATGAAAATATCTTGAGTAATAATTAAATTGCATTGAATAAAATTAAATTGTATTCATTAATTTTTTTTATCTGTTGTAAACTTGGTTTTGGCGAATATAGATACAGAGATTGCGGCCTCTTGAGATTGCCTTCAATAGTGTTTAAATAGACGTCCAAGATGTATGTCAAAGATAGCCTATTCTCATGGATATCTGGATATTTGCAAGTTTTATAGGCATTATCAGAGTGTAATTCGACCACAAAACAAAGTATTTACTGTTCGTTATTGTTTAATCATGGCTTCCACAATATCACAATAACTAAAGCAATAACTAGCTCACTATCTATATCTTAATACGTTAATCAGACAATTATATTCGAGCAGCGGGTTCGCGGCACCTTTCGGACTTCAAATAACAACATTCGTTATGGTCCACCTCAACCAAATAACTCTGAAGGAACAATCCGTAGGAATAACTAACTCCAAAAACACATTTATCGCTACTTCTTAGCGAAAGACTCACAGACTACTAATAGGATACTACGTATAAAGCCCAGAATACACATGCTTGTTATTCGCACAAAAGCATGCCAGTTATTGCTATTGGCATGTGTATCGAGATTCTACCTGTAGCTCGCAGATCGCTTGATGTTTTCTCTTCGCGGGGAAATGGGCAGAGAAACACTAGATTATAGAAGCTTGATTCTAGAAACTGGTATGTGTATTTGGGGCTTAAAGGACTCTAAAACCCAAATGCATCTGGCGAACGTGTAGATGATGCATCAACACCACTCGAGGCAAGTTTCCTATGCTCTGATTGGTCATTTGATTTACATGCGATACAATATTATATCTTTAAATAATTTCACTGAATATAAACTCCTAATAAGACAATTTAGATTTTAATAAAACGCATATTGGGTCCGGGAGCCCTATTCGAAGCCTCATATATATATTTTGAGATAGCAGACCCCGTGACTCAGCCCACAACGATCGTACTATCCTACACAACGGTCGAATCTCGTCGCCTGACATCGTATGATGTCGGTAGTTTACTATGTTAGCTTTTTTGATACCATGTCGCT
The DNA here is from genome assembly GCA_036509395.1 of Antheraea yamamai. NCBI lineage: Eukaryota > Metazoa > Arthropoda > Insecta > Lepidoptera > Saturniidae > Antheraea > Antheraea yamamai. The sequence goes on along the minus strand of AP028437.1, from coordinate 15,606,889 downwards.
ATAAATATCGACACGCCGCCTCATCTGGCTCATTGAAGTCTCAAAATTTTTTGGCTGAATAACTAGACTTTAACTTTTGTTACCTGGTAGAATTAAAAAATGAGGCTTCGAATAAGACTCCCTCCCGAACACAATATGTGTTTTATTGGTAGGTAATACGCTCATATTGTGCCCTATCGCCATTATTCGAAGCCTCATATATAATAATAATAATATATTTATTAAAACAAAGCAAATGACAAAGATAGTTATTTAATTTAGGGCAAAAAATACACAATCTATTATCTCTGTATTTAAGTACACTAGCTTATCATCGTACCAGTAGTAATTATCGTTGACATCTGTATTAGTGTTCAACTGTATCACAGATGTCAACGCCCACCGTATGAATTAAATGCACACATACTACAATTTAATATAATTTAATACAAAATACTTGTGCGATAGTTGTGTGTGTGTGTGTGTGTGTGGGTGGGTGTGTGTGTGTGTGTGTGTGCGCGAGCGCGGGTGTGTGTGTGTGTGTGTGTGTGTGTGAGAGTGTGTGTGTGTGTGTGTGTGTGTGTGTGTGAGAGAGTGTGCGCGCGCGTTTGTATATGTGTGTGTAAGTATATGTGTAGGGTGCATGTATGTGTAATGGTGTGTGCATGCATGCATGGGTGTGTAAGTGTATCTGTGTGTGTTTCAATGTACCTAAGGACTATCATGCTGCATTTTATGGCTTAAGGAGATTTTCAACTTCTGTGTACTTTAACTCGTAGAGCCACGTACTAATAAAAAATTTTCCAGTGTACTTCGGACGACCAAAAATATGAATAAGGTTGTTAATCTTATTATAGATTCGGGAACTTAGGATACAAAAATGCCGTGCTGCAAGAGCAGTCCGGCGAGGTTCTATTTTACAAACACGGTCACGTCCCGATTTACATTTAAGGTTGAGGAGAAGGATAACGGAGCATGCTTAAATATAGCGGTATGGAGCACAAATAAACCTCTTACGGATAAAACTTTAGACTCAGAATATAATGTAGTGGTAGGGTATAGAAAAGGCTTTTTATACACAACCTTTAAGATAGTTCTTTGAGCAAAATTGTTGTTCTTTGTTCTAATTGTAGCAAAATTGCCTTACATGCACCTCCCCAGGCGGATATGCAATAGGACATAATTGATTGAGCTAGAGAATAATAGACCATCCGGACCGCTGTTGTATGTGCAACAGACCTTAATTTATTAAAGATGTATATAAGTATTCTGGTACGAATGAGTAAACTCGAAATATGTATTTTCCAAGTAAGTGTGCTGTCTATTTGAATACTTAAATATTTAGTGCAATCTAGTCGTGTTAATGGAACACAATTACATAAGTCCATATGAGATGTTTTGTTGCAGTCGTGTACAGTTATTTTGAAGCTGTCATGTTTGGTTTGAACTAACTTACTAGCGGAGAACGTAATAAAATTTGTCTTTTCTACATTTAGCTTAAGCACATTTGCTGATAACAATTTAACTACCATATTTAAGGCATTTTCCGCATTCTTTTGTACATCTTCCCACGTGCGTGCATCAGTGATCATTGCAGTGTCATCTGCATAAGAATATATGGAACAAGATGGAATATTCATTGAAAATAAATCGTTTACATAAATTAAAAATAGGGTTGGTCCTAAAATGCTTCCTTGCGGGATGCCTACAGTTACAGGCTCACTGACACTAATTAGGTCTTTTATTTTAACACATTGGCGTCGATTCGTGAGATAGTCTCTAAAAATATCACTTACATGTCCACTTATACCGAGACCTGCCATCTTATCGAGTAGAATTGAGATCGATACAGTGTCGAAGGCTTTTTTCAGATCTAAGAAGATTCCGACGGTATAAATCTTAGAGTCTAAGTTGTTAACAATCTTATTTGTAAGATCAAGAACTGCATGTTCTGTAGATAGTCCTGATCTAAACCCATATTGATTAGGTGAGAAGATATTATTAAGCGTTAAGAAACGTACTAGCCGATTATTTAAAATTTTCTCTAGGATCATTGACAATGCATGAAGAATAGAAATTGGTCTATAATTATTAATATTGTATCTATCTCCAGCTTTAAAAACAGGATGCACTAGGGCACGCTTAAATGAATTTGGGAAAATACCAGTGGTTAGACAAAGATTAAAAAGGAATGTTAGTGGCTCGATAATAACAGGACTTTAGCTTTAAGAATTGTATATATATATCATTACATAGTATAAAACAAAGTCCCCAGCCGCGTCTGTCTGTCTGTCTGTCTGTCTGTTCGCGATAAACTCAAAAACTACTGAACGGATTTTTATGCGGTTTTCACCTGTGGATAAAGTGGTTCATGAGGAACGTTTTGATATGTAATTTGTCACGGATTTTTTTTATAATCATGGTAGGACAACGTCTGCCGGGCCCGCTAGTATATAAATATAATATACTAGCGGACCTGGCGGACTTTGTCCTGCCTTGATAATAAAAAAAATCCTAAATGTCAACCGCAGCGCCACTCTACCGGTTCGCAATAAACTGTGAAACTATAACCGATTCTTATGCGGATCTCACCTTCGAACACGTGGTTCACAAAAAAGTTTTCATCAAGAATCGGTCCAGGATCTTTTTAGGAGGATGTTCAGTCACATACACACGCACACAAGAAATATATATATTAAGATATTCTAATTACTACGTAGGTTGAGTAATATAGTTTCAACTTCTTTACAGTCAGTACTTAACAAAACCATAGACTGTGAACTAGAATGGACAATAGGAACACTGGCAGTTTGTGAACAAAATTGTCAGCTAATTTTTTACCAATGTTTGCAAAGTAATAATTGACTTCATCGATCGAGGACTGAGGATTACAAGAAATAGTTATTAATTCTTTAGCTGACGATGAGCTGTCATGTAAATTAACAATCTTTTTTATGGTGTCCCAGGTAGTTTTAGCGTTACCCTTTGCATTTATAAGTTGATTGCTTTCATAAGTACATTTTAACTTATGTAGCAAATTGTTACAGAAGGTACGATATCTATTATACGTAACTTTAGGAATGTGGTTGGCTGGGGATTTTTATTATATATATTTTAAGACTATGTTTGTTATCGCCTGGTGACCAGGACGCCAACGGACCACTTATATAGTGATAATTCTATTATTATTATTATTATATAATATGGGATAAACATAGAAATCAATCCTAAATGCTAATATGTAACAACTTTTATGTAAAATCAGACTGGGATAAATTTGTCCCTCAATAAATTATCTTGTAAATACCTGTTATTGATACAAACCACCTTATTATAGTATTTTTGAAACGTTCTACTAGACTTCCAATAAGCTCTGGACATGATCTTATCGATGGGCTCATTACCTAGCCAGCTCCTAGAATTGATCTAACCCAATTACATATAGTTGTTTTAGAAACCGCTAGTGATACACCACAAGCTGTAAATATACAGACTGTCTGAAGACGAGATAGCTCGAGATAGGATCGATGAGTCACAAATGTTAACAATGATTTGATTAAATTCATCGGATCTAGAGATGGATTCTCTGTATTAGGTAACAACCTCCAACCTGATTGTTGGTGCTTATCGGAATCAGTCTTGAAGCCAAAAATTGGCCAGAAAGTAATATGATCATTTCTATTTTACGTGTAAATCAGCTAAAAACTTGGCAAGGTCACCAGCAGATGGATTACAGAAATCCATATTTGTTTGAGAACACGATACTACCCAACGCCTAGCGCCTCCAAGCGGGTTTGTAAGTAGCTAATGTGGCCTGCCTCCAACTTGCTTGCAGTAATAACTTCTGTTCAGATGTCCAGGATACTAACGCGCTCACCCACCCCCACATTTCCAAATCTCCAGGACCCGATCCGCTACTCCCGATGGTGGGCAGCCCGTGGATGTGTCTATTAGCACGTTCTGCAGTCTCTGGATCGTGAATGGAGGCACCAGGGCTCAAGACTTCAGATCCGGCCGCCAAAATACTTGGTTCTGCCTGGGGGCAACTATTACAAAAACACCCTCCGTCTGGTTTAAATACATTAGTACCCTGAGCATGAGATTCGGGGGAGGAAACACTCAGGCTAACCGAAACTTCCATTGGATCGCGAAAGCATTGTGGCTCCATGCTTCTCGATCGCGCTTACATATCTGTTACATATGCAGTGTTACATATCTGGGTACAACGTGAGCGTTTCGAGACGCGAAGAGAAGTCGATCTCTGGAACTCCCCATTTCCTGAAAACTAATTCTGTTAGTGTAGGCAGAAGATGTCATTCTGTTAACACACTGTCGCGACAATCTGTCTGCTACGGCATTGTATCTTCCTGGAATATAGTGTAGAACTTACTACCGTGAAGAATTTGAAATATCTAATACGTTAAATTCATTAGAGCCTCCGATTTCATACCGCCTTCGTTCTTGAGGTTTGCTACCACAAATCTGTTATCACTCTGTAATAATAGAGTTGCGTGACTGAGATAGGGAGCGTATCCTGCTATTCACTTTAGAACTGTAAGCATCTCTTTGTGGTTGCTTTGCTTTTCTCTGTTCCGGCAATTTTGATACCACCACTTGAGCTCGATTATTACCTTCGCTGGTAACTGGTGACGGCTTTACAGGTAACTTTGAATTGCAAAACATCAATAAATGACGAAAGTTCAATCGGCCCAGAGGTAGCACCAATCGAGAAAAATTCAGATGCCATATAACACTTTGGATCTCCCAAGGACTTGCTTTCTTTTGAAACAGAAGTTGAGACATCATATTCCTCAAGGCCTGTACCTTCTTCTTGGGAAGGTACTTTTGATTCTACCAGGAATCCCAAATTAAGTCGAAATATTCTATCAACCGCTAAAACGGACTTCTCTTTGTTAACTTTCATCTTAGCAGATGCAAGGTCTGAAGGGCCAATTCTATCTGTTCTTTCAATTGTGTCCTTTTCTGGGCTACCAACAGATAGTCATCTAGATAGACGATAGAGTGGATCCCCTTCTCGCGTAGTTTTTCTGCCGTCCAGTTTGACAGGGCCGCAAAAGTACTGGTTGCTGTAGCAAGGCCGAACGGCAAACACGTAATTTGTAAAACTTTTCCCCGATATCCCAACCGGAGAAACCGCCGATGTCTCGGATGTAGCAATACGTGATTGTACGGTTGTGTCAGATCAATCTTGGTCACCCAGTCCAGTTTCTGCAAAAAAATCTGTCACGCTTTTCACTGAAATTATTCGAAACTTCTTTAACTTGAGAAAAGCGTGGAGCCATTACAAATTGAATATCGTAGAGACTCGTTCTTGGGTACGAAAAACAGATTCGACGTACCCAAACTTTTTTGAAGCAAGTATTCAATACGTATTTAACTTTTTTGTAATAACACCCAGCTAGTTTAAGACGAAAACAAACAATAGTTTAAAACAACGGAGGTTTTACTTATCTTAATAATAGGTATTTACCTATGAAATTGCCGTTCTGCAGTACTGGCCTTTTCAAATCAAAATAATTTTTGTTTGGCTAAGAATTCTAATTTCAAATTAATTTTATTTTAAAAACATGGAATTCCTTTTCCAAAAGTAGTCATTTGTTTATTGATTAGTGTTACATTTTCATCGCATTTCAATCTTTTTTGTCATCATTCGTTAAAAAAACGTTAAAACACGTTAAAAATTCGAGTAATTATGGAATATGAGTACCGTCGTGGCAGCAACGCGGCACAATCGGCACGCAACATCAACGACGTTTACGAAGCTAACACTACAAACCAACGCACTGCCTGTTATTGGTTTGCTCGCTTCCGTTTTGGGAATTTCGACCTGAAAAATGAACCTTGCGGTCATCCGAAGACTTTGGTCGACAATGACGAATTAAAGGCGATTGTGGAAGCTGATGATACACAATCTACGGCTGAATTAGCAGCAGCTTTTGATGTTAGCGTCAAAATAATATTGGTCCATTTGCGTCAAATTGGCAAGGTAAAAAAGCTTGACAAATGGGTGCCCCACGAACTCAATGATCGCCAGCGCGAAGTACGCGTCGAGACGTGCCTTGCACTGCGATGAAAAATGGATTCTGTTTGATAACCGCAAGCGCTCAGCAAGTTGGTTTGGACCCTGGTTCAGCACCTAAACAATACCCTAAACGAAAACTTACCCCTAGAAAAGTAATGGTCACTGTTTGGTGGTCTAGCGCCGGTTGATTCATCACAGCTTCTTACCAAACGGGGTGAGCATTACTGCAGATGTGTACTGTGAAGAACTGAACACAATGATGGAGAAGCTGGCACATCTCCAACCAGCATTGGTCAATCGCTCGTCTCCGCTGCTCCTGCACGACAACGCGCGACCTCATACTGCACAGCAGACGGTCTCCAAGTTGCAAGAACTGGGGTTGGAAGTTCTCCGTCATCCGCCCTACTCACCAGACCTTGCGCCTACAGACTACTACTTTTTCCAGAATTTGGATAACTCCTTGGCGGGAAAAAAACAATACCCGAAAGGCAGTACAAAATGCCTTTGAAGAATTTGTTGCCTCCCGTCCAGCTGATTTCTTTAAGAAGGGCATCAATAAACTGCCACTGCTTTGCAAAGATGCATTGATTGCATGGGTGATTTACTTCGATTAATACAAATAAAAAATAAAGACCTAATATATTTTGTGTAATAGAGTGTGTTAATTAAAATAATACCAATTTTATGTTGCCTCAAATCCCTTAAAGATTCTAGCTAGATTATCACCATTTTTCTAGATAGTTATTTAAATATTTATGAAATATCCAAACAACATTGGCGGAGTTGTATATGAATACACGTTGTAATAAAAAAAGATAATGTAAGGATGATTTCTGAACGTATTTTGATACGTAATTGCGAAACCTATGTACATTCAACATTTATTTTGACCACAAAAACATTACTACTAAATTTTAATTTCACTCAATAATTTTTATAAAATTATATTGAAAATATAAATTATAATAAATTATAATAAAATTATATTTATAAATTATTATTGAAAATATTAAGAAATCTATTAATATACCTTCGCACAGGTTATAAAACTAACACTGTTTCAGAACGTATCTCTAGTTGACAGTGACGTTTTACCGCTCCGTTCTTTTCTCCGCTCCCTTTGTAATCATGGCGACGAACATTTCCAAAAAGCGAAAAGTACGTTGTTTTAATATGTAGTATAATTACATAAATATACAAACAGAATTATTTTTTAGTATTCTGTATTCCTACATATCCTAAAAATGTTGCTATTATCCTTGTGAAAGTTGTGATGTTAGTGGATGTTTTGAACAGTACGATGTACAGTCAAAATGTTTTGCTGTTTATATGTGCAAGAATTACCTAAATATCACATTTCTAATAGACAGTGACGAAATTGCCAGTGTTTTCATTTGTTACAAGTGTTATTTTGGTAAGAAGTATGAGTTTCTGAAACATAACCTCTCGGTGCTCTTTCAGTTCGTTGGTGACGGAGTTTTCAAGGCGGAACTCAATGAGTTCCTCACGAGGGAGCTGGCCGAGGACGGCTACTCTGGTGTGGAGGTGCGAGTCACACCCACGCGTTCAGAAATCATTATTATGGCCACAAGGACTCAGAGCGTGCTCGGAGAGAAGGGTCGCAGAATCCGTGAACTGACATCCGTTGTGCAGAAGAGGTTTAACATCCCCGAGCAGTCAGTAGAGCTTTACGCAGAGAAAGTAGCCACCCGCGGTCTCTGCGCCATCGCTCAGGCTGAATCTCTCAGATACAAATTGATTGGAGGTAAAGATTTATTTGTTTTCTTCAATTAATATCATAGTGTACATACTTTTAACATAAGTTATTGAAAGGATATATTATAAAGTACCATAAAAATTATTACAACATTAAATGATGTAGTGATTGTTACAACATTATAATAAATAGTAAAGCAGCTAAAGCCACAATAAACCAGCAAACGGCAAGGAATATATTTGAAATACATTAGTTTGACATACAAATTTTTTTTCCAAGATAATTTTTGACATTTGATTTCACATGTGACATTCTCATAGAGCCTTTTTTAACTTAAACTGTCCTTTTTTTATAATAATTTGGTTTAAAAGTACACTCTCTAGCTTACTTTTGCTCAATATGCCTTTTTTTGCGAACAACTGGCCATAACCTACTGTACAGCCTACTATAAAAAAAGATTACACTATATACTCAAATAGAAATAACAATAATCCTATTTTGTGCACAGAGAAAATTTATAAACAGGTAACTCTTATTCCTCTGTAACTAATTAGTACTTTAAATGCACACCATTTTAGTAATGAATCAATGTTTTTTTTTCATAAAAAATGATTCAAGTATATATTTAATGCGATTTCAATATGTAACTTCATAAATAAACAGAATAGTTTACTATACTGTAAATACAAATATGAATAAATGAATTACGTATGGCACATCTGCGAGATATAAAAATTGCGCTTTTAATATAAACGGTTTGAATATTAAAAGATTACAATTTAACTTATATTAAATCTAAAACTAAAAGGTGTCTATTCCTTGTATTCCTTGTGCTGTGAGTGGCCAATGTTTATATGGTTATACGGAAAGGTCGAATTATATCGCAATACTTGGCTGTTTCAGTGTAGTGTGATGCTGTCATACATTAATAAATAATGATTGAACATTTAATATTTATTACAATATCTTACCAAAATGATTACTACTAAATAATTGTGTAAAAAATTATATTGTATCCTTGTGATCAGACAGCTGTACTTAAGAGTTTAGGTGTCTTGCCTTTAAGTACATCATCACTTGCAGTCTATAGTTTTTGTCGGACAACATAATGGTAACTTTCTGCAAAATTCTGCACTTATAAAATTTAACCTGAATGATTTTATAGTATACTAATGTATATCTAACTTTTGTAAGTATTACTGTAACAGTCATTACAATCTATGAAGTAAAAGTATAGAAATTACATTTTTTGTTGTTTCAATAAAATCACTTGGAACTTGAATTAGTGTTGAAAAGTTAACTAAGGACATAACTGCACTTATCAGACAAAGTGGCCAATTCGGAGCATTATTATCAGAAGTTCAAACTAGTCAACTTTTATGTCTAGCAGTATTAATCAACTTTATTTGATGCAGAAATAGTGTATTTTCATTATGACTTATCTTTTTTTTTCACTCTTGGCCGATGTTAATTATAATAAAAATATTACAACTTTCATAATAACAACAGTAGTTAATTATCCTTTACAATACAACCAAAACCCTGAATCTACCCTTATTATCTCAACAAATTAGATGCCTAATTAAAGAATGAAATAATAATAAAATGAAAAAATGGTATCATAGTAATAATATATTGCCTTGCTCACTTTAATATTGTATATAAAGTACACTAGAGTTAAAATAATTTAAAAAAAAAGTATGGACCAAGAGTCTACAACAAAAAAAAAATATTTATCCATGTAATTCTTTAACTTTCAGGTCTGGCAGTCCGTCGGGCGTGCTACGGTGTCCTCCGTTTCATTATGGAGTCTGGAGCGCGCGGTTGTGAAGTTGTTGTATCGGGCAAGCTAAGAGGTCAAAGAGCCAAGTCCATGAAGTTTGTCGACGGACTCATGATCCACTCTGGTGACCCGTGCAATGACTATGTCAACACAGCTACTAGGCACGTACTGTTGAGACAAGGAGTGCTCGGAATCAAGGTGGGTTTTATATATTTATTCATGTAGAAGTAGACATTTTGAACAACACAAAAGGAATTATTTTTTCTAGAAACAGGAGAATCCAGTTATTTATGACATACAAAAATACTTACTTATATTTTTTGAGTCTCTTACAAAAATATGTTAGTTTATCAAGTTTTAAGTGCAACCTTCAAAGAACAGCTCAAATTTCCGAAATTGTTAAGATCGTTTTTTTTTTTTAATTTTTGTTTATTTCACTATTTTCTACTATTAAAATCAAGTACAATTTTATAAGTAAATAAGAACATAGTATAGTTGTGCATGTGGCTCTGCACACAGTGATACTTGTATATATACTACCAAATTACGGCATAAAGAGCTTCTCCACTTGGATGTAACATTTTTCAGTAATTGATTAAATGGTTGTCGAAGTTATTGATCAGATACATAACAACTACAAATATCAATTACATTATATATTATTATATATATCAGGGTTTCCAGCATCCTTGCAAATAGTAAGAAGCCCTAAAGTGTGTTTGCAATACATACCTTATTTAAATTATTATTCTAAACTGTGCAGGAAACACAAAATTTCATCAAATTTTCTCGAGGCATTTAGGAGGAGTCTAGTGACAAACACACATACATAAAATAAGATAAAATTGACTAGTTACTGAAATAGTCTAGGTTGATAAGAAAGGTCTTAACATCCACTGAATCAGGGATTGCAAATCTAAAATGATTTGTGATCTAATTTCATGTGGAATATTAAACTGACTTGTTTATTGGAGGGTCCGTCTTATACGGGTTCTTGTACGGTGCAGGTCTAACAAACAAAATGAAGTTTCTAATTATATAAATTTCAAATAATTGGTGCCGAAATAATCATATAATATGTAATTAACAAAATTAATATGAATTGATAATTTGATTGAAATTATGTTTTGTAGATTTTCTTTTTAATTTTATTGACGTGATATCGTCTTTAAATTTGCTACCATACAGGGGCAATTAAAAAAACCTAATAATAACAAAATCATGGGATACAGTTTGGCAATGTAGTTTCGAACCTATTCTCTACATCCAAAACTAAATTATACCACTGTATAGCTAAAAGGATCAAAGAATTTTTTACGCTAAGTCAGGACAGTAACACATCGCATGCAGCGGGGGAATAAGCGTTACCATTTCTAGGTCATTCTGCTGCTTTTTGAGATTTCCATTTAGTATAACTTTCAACTCGGTGAAGCTACGACATTTGTTTAAGTTTCAATCTAAAGCTTTTGTCAAAAAACACATCGCATGCAGCGGGGGAATAAGCGTTACCATTTCTAGGTCATTCTGCTGCTTTTTGAGATTTCCATTTAGTATAACTTTCAACTTGGTGAAGCTACGACATTTGTTTAAGTTTCAATCTAAAGCTTTTGTCAAAAAACATCAGTGTATAATCGTTACTCTGTATATAATAAAGTATTACAATAAAAAAAATACCAAAAAAATATATAATGTCGGCCTTTACGCGTCGAAAAGCCAAATCGAAATACAGAAACCCCCTATAGGGTCGGGAAGAGCATCTCAAAACCAATCGAATGGTACCAATAAAACACTGTATGATTGAGTCGAGCAGTATAGGCAACGTAAAAAATGAATACGGCCGAGCGGATCACACAGACCTATAATAAATAAAGTTATAACACAGTAATTATTTGTTTAGTTGATTTATTTCCTGAACCCATTAAATGAAACAGTTGCCATCATAAACAAAACATGGACACCCAGAGGACTTCTTATGGTTGTGACATACAAAAATAATAATAATGTATATAGAAAATATCGCTCGTTTAAAGACGTATTCACTACAACAAACGGCTGTGTCTATGACACAGCCACACTCCTTTTTTTTATGAAATGAAATATAATAAATATATTTTGAAATTTTAGTAGTAACATACATTTTTGTTATAATTTTAGTATAGTATATTTGGATTTAATTAGTTATATACATGGATAGTATATTAGAAACTCCGGTTGCCATATACATAATAGAAAAAAAAATATGATCACCACAAAAATGTTATAATTATTTATACTCGTCTGATATGTAACTCCCGTATCAAAAAAATTACCAGAAACTACAAATTTATAATTTTCATTGTTCTCAGGTGAAAATCATGCTTCCATGGGACCAACAGGGTAAGAATGGACCCAAGAAGCCTCAGCCAGATCACATTTTGGTGACGGAGCCCAAGGACGAACCCGTGCCCCTGGAGCCCACTAGCGACGTGCGCTCGCTCGCGCCCGCTCCGCTACCGCCGCCGGTCGCCGCTGTCGCTTAGATGTTAAGATATTAATAAAAAAAACAATGAAAACTAACGACTTTTGATTATAACCAACTCCTTTGACAAATATACAGTACCTCGTAATGTTTTTTTATACTGTGTTCCTTTAGCCAGGTTCACGCAGAATTAAAATAGTTTCCTTTATCCTGAAAGTTTAAAATCTAAAGTACTTATAGATTTTTGTTTATTTTATTTTTGGTAACTAATGTAACAGATTATTAAACAACTAGATATAGGTGTAGTCCGGTGAAGCTATTAAGGCCTTTCTAAGCCAATAGCGTAGTCGGTTCGAGAAAAAAAAAGTAGATATAGGTGGAATTAGACACATTATTAGACACTTCTTCGCAAAATAATCGAGCTGGATCTGTGGAATCGATTTATGAAAAATCCGAGGTCTACAGGATCGATTACACTGGTCAACAAATTTATAATTTTTTTTTGTCACATGAAAACATCAAATTTTGATTATACTAGCGCCGCCAAACAATAGTATATCAAAGAAAAAAAATGAGCACATCAGGTTTTGTTGTGACATAAAAACATATATTTTTGTAAAAAATCAGCCACACTTACAGAATTATTTCCTAATATCTAATAAATATTTATGATTTTCTTGAATATTTGGCTTTTGGTAGCTCCCTTTTAAGTCTCCAACAATAGTCTGCTGGCATTCTTGGACTCCATATCCCTTGGTAGCGCTTCTCCATTACGGAAATGTCCTGATGGAACCTCTCACCTTGTTCGTCACTCACAGCACCCAAATTTACCAGAAAGGAATCCAGATGAGAGTCCAGCATATGTATTTTTAAGGACATATTATACCTCATAGCTTTATATGATATAAAGATTAGTTTTATATTTATATGTCATATAAATATAAAACTAATTCCGGACTAGAATAATCACTCTTTGATCGATTTGGAGGCACAGGCAGTTCGGCACTATGTAGGATGGGTCTCTTAGCTGAAGACAAGTTTGGATACTGAATAGTGTGTTTGGATTTGGTAGTAATGCTTTTTGTTTGAGTGAAACAAAAATAACAATCACTTACATGATCCTTTGGTTCCATCCAAATCATTGGTATAGCAAATGACAAATGTCTAGGTTCTTGTTTCGCCCAACCTAATAGAAGCCTCACACATGTTACATAACATTTATGTGGAACCCAGGGTTTGTCTTGATTCCTCAAAGGAAAACTAAAATAGTCTAAATAGCACTGTTCAATTAGTGACGTGAAATTTCGACGCTGAGACGTAAAAGTTAATTCTCCACACACATAACAGCAACTGTCCGGGTTGTTCCAACATTCTCGTGGCATATTTACGATCTAACTAACGTAAATAAAATTGAATTTAGCAAACACAATGGTTACGCAGTCAACTAAATGCAGTTATTTAAACAAAGAAACGTATATGAGGTTAGAAATGAATATGTAGCTGTCACAAGAAAACTAGATGTGATAGAAACAAAACTGTTATGTATTTTTAATGAGAGTACACCAACATAAACAAAAATCATGACAAAGTTCGTGTGACGAAGACAGTGTTTACCAGTGTGTTACCCCCTCTTTATTTCCCCCCGTGGGTTATTTTATATAAAAGATTCCCTTTCCATTCCGTGTTATACAATTTCCAAGAATTTTGAGAAATTTTGGCCCCCCCCCCCCCTCCCCCCCTTTTTTTTATTATATTTTTTGGAAAAAAAAGTTATATTATTCAGCATTTTTTTTTTATTTTTTTTTTTTTTTGTTTTTTGTGAGAGTTAGCCTACATCTCGACACTCTCCAATGTAGGTTTAGTGTGAGAGTAAGCCTAACATCGGCGATAATCTCTAGTTTTAGATTCATTTTTGTAATTTTTATGTTTAATAAATTAATTTATAGTAATTTGGTTTTTTTTGGATCCTCCGGCTCTGACCTTCGTAACTAGTGTGTTACCTACTATCCTACCTACCTAACGTACTCTACTACCTAGAACCAGGTAACGCGGACTCAAATTACAGTGCAAGTTCCCATGTGCATTATCGGAAATCGCTGACCATGTGAAATGAACACTTCGTGGGACAATGAAACGATGACAAAAGGACAATCTCGCTCTATCGCTTGAGCTTGGAGGTTCACACCTTAGTTTAAGTTATATATTGTAATCAATTAGTTTTATTATAAGTTTTTGTAAAGGACTAAAAATTGCCTTTCTTTTAAAAACCTCCTACGGACGGTCAATTCTGTAAGTATACTACATTTATTTCTTCCTGTGCAAATTCAAGTGCTTTTTCTAATGTCTCCGGACGCATGCATCTTACGCGCGATCCAATCGGTTCGTGCAAACCTCGCGTAAAGGTTTGTATATCGCTAATTTATTATAAAGTTTTCGCTTAGCTTCTACTGTGGTTGTAACTGAATCGTGTAACTGAATGTATATCATAATAGTACTAAGCGTGTTCTGTACGCGTTCATAAAATACGTTGGGCGTATCGATACCTTGGGTCAATTGAGGTAAATCTGTATATAATGAACATTCGTCTCTGTGATCCGAGAAACTATTAACTAAGGTATTTCGAATTCCTTGCCAGTTATCCGGGATACCGTTGGTAGCTAAAGTTCTGGCGGCTGAACTAGTAATTTTATTAATTATTTCGTTCAGTAAAGCTGCCGTAACTAATTGATTTTCTGGGCGAACATACTCTAAAACTAAGTTGTCACATATGTTTAAAAATCTAACTAAGACGAGAATTTCCGTCAAACTCCGGTACTAATCTAAGGGCTTTCCAAATTTTGTCAATGACAAAGTACGTGGGAGTGCCGTTGAACTAATGTCTATCCCGCAAAAGTTGCCATCAATTCTTGAAAATCGATCGCCGCATTATAATTTTACGACAACTGATTTGGATAAACTGCACAACATTCAGCATCAGGTTCAGATAGAAAATTATTCAAGCCTGAACACCATGGATTTTTCTAGCATACATCATACTATAATATACGGAATTGTCATATTGGGTGCAATTGTACTGTTATTCTTGTACATTATGCGTCGCCGCCGATGCCGTTTATTGTTGAAGAACAAATCATCTCTACAACCTGAAATAGAAATACCTACCATAATGCATCCTGAAACTGAAACTTCATCTTCAGGAAATGTTCAGGAAACTAACCTGCAGAATCGCCAAGCCGCAATATTTGCATTAAAAATGTGCAAATAATTGCTCATCCAAGAGAGGAGGTGTTACCTACTGCCCTACCTACCTAACGTACTCTACAACCTAGAACCAGGTAACGCGGACTCAAATTACAGTGCAAGTTCCCATGTGTATTATCGGAAATCGCTGACCATGTGAAATGAACACTTCGTGGGACAATGAAACGATGACAAAAGGACAATCTCGGTCTATCGCTTGAGCTTGGATGTTCACACCTTAGTTTAAGTTATATATTGTAATCAATTAGTTTTATTATAAGTTTTTGTAAAGGACTAAAAATTGCCTTTCTTTTAAAAACCTCCTACGGACGGTCAACTACGTAATTAGTGTTATTTAAAAAATCGATCACTTACATTTTTTGTTTAATTATAAGATTATTGTAATGTTTTATTTAAATAGAAAAAATCTAATAACTACTTGCAAATTTCAGAGATCGGATCGATGTTTAATATCAATTAAAATAATAGATTTTTCCGTATAAAAATCGATTAATCTATTCCAGTTCGCCATCCCTAGGTGGGATAAAACTGATAAAATTAGCTTTAATAACTGATTAAAGTAAACGCGCTCCCTTACATATTTATGGCAACGTGTAATGATGTCCATCGCACTGAACAAATATTTACCGCTAGAAGCAATAGGATCGTCAATTTTTTGAAATAAAACTTCTTTAGGCGCGACTAGGTGACTGGACAACAATGCAACGGAAGTCCTTTACGGTAATATGGCGTCACGTTTCTGTACTATCTGGTTTTTAAATATTTTTGATTTTGTCAATAAATAAACGAAAATTTTAAAAACTAAATTGAATAATAATAAAAATCATACCATAGAATTGGTTATGTATAAATGGTCGCGCAACCGTGCTGCCATCTGGTTTCAATGTGAGTAACAAATTAATTCAGAGCTTCATAATCTGTAGTGCCATCTATCAGCTAAATGGGAACTTAAAAATGAAATTATTGTTTAAAAATGTATAGTGGTCGACGATAATAAATGTATATATTACTAGTGTTACACCATTAATAAATGCCTTTTGAAATTCTCATATTATGATGTATTTATTTTTAACTTAATAGCCATCTCTTATAACGCCAAAGAAGTTTTACTTCAATCGCGTGTTACGGTTACACGCACTCATTTTTTTTTTGTTAAAAACTTAATGTAATTTGATTTAAACCATAAAAGTCTAAATAACACTTTCGCAAATTAAAATCAGTTCGGTCTAGCAAAAGTTATAATACTTTAGATGACGACGCGACTTAAGTACGAGAGAAAAGTAGATAATGGACTTAATTACATTCACATGACTTTATTAATCGCTTTTTAGATAAGATTTAGCCTAGGTCAACAATAAAAAGGTTGGAAATAAAACAAGCTAATTTTATTAACATTTTATTTAAAATCCTGACTAAAGTCACCCCAAACCAAGTGCATTAAAATTACTTATGAATAATTTAAAAAAAACCTGTGACATTACAGAATAAATTTCCTAACTTTTATATAATATAATTGAAGGAGTTACAAAAGCTATAAGGAAAAACAACAGCATAATTGTGACTGAATTGGAAATCTAAGAGTAGTGATATGTTTTAAAATTATAAAGTCTCGCTGCGTACTCAAAAACAGATATTTTAGTAATGAGTTGGGTCTTTAAATCGCGAGGAGAAAGTTGTCCCATTTGAGACCACTTTTATGTAAGTATACGCGTGAAATTGACACAAATGGGCACATTTCACAATTTATTGCGAGCAATAATAATAAACTTTCGTATATAAATATAACAATTTTAAAGTATAAATAAATTTAGATAAGGTCATTCAACCCGACGTCAGAATTTTATTTTGCAATTGTTAAGAGCAATGGACAATCGTCCTTTAAGCATACTTTCAACCTAATTTTGTAATCTTGCAACATCGTTTCTAAATATTGGTGGCTCATTTCGTATGTGGATCGCAAACTCAAAATGCGTTTCTAGTTATTATTTACGATCTTTTATTGGTAGCGTTTCACCGTACTGTGTTTTTTAAGACAATAGCATGCCACCAATATTGCATATGGTCAAATGATCACAAATAAAAAAATGGCGCATAAAATTATGTGTGCCTGAGTGTTTTTTGCCACAGATAAACGAAAAGCACGTTTTAGCGCACAAAAAACACTAAAGTAATTCAGTTTACACGCCGGATACTTTGCTTCAATGCATTCCAGACCTATAATACTCGCTTATCAGTCAACTTAAACTAATTTCCATAATCGTCTTATATTAAATTGTTCCGTTATTTGTGTCTACAAAAATATATTAAAGATTGGAATTAAATACAACCGCAAAGATTTACAACAAGAATACTCAAATAACTTATAAAGAAGAAAAATATAAATGTAACTGGTTTTAAATATTTAATATGTAATTATATATTTTTTTCTTACTTAAGAAAAAATAGTAAATAATTATTATGATTAAACATAATTAAAATGCATAAATCACAGATATTATTATTTTTATTCTTATATAATGTTACCATTTCCTTTTATACTATTTTAATATTAAAATACATTTACAGGCTCGTGGCGCGGTGACACTAATCTCTAAGATGAACTGAGAGGTCGCGGGTTCGATTCTAGAACAGGACGGATATTTATATCATTATTGGATGAGTGTCTGGATCTTTTTTTAAATTTTCGGAACGGATACTCGTCGAAGAATCCTTAGAAAAATGTTGGTATTTCATAACACATATTTGGTTATAATATTTTTCTGAACAGAAGGTCAATTAATTGTTATATATGTCTGTAGTATAATAACTTACATATAATAAATATATGTTATATCTGACCGACGATAAAATAACTTGAAAGCCCATAAGCGTAAGTTTCAAATTAATTAATACTATAGATTATGTATTAGAACACATATCAATAAAATATAAAGCATAGACATTTGTCTGATTCAGAAAATTCAAATAAAGCTTCAAAATGTGTACTTTTAAGAAATATATGTAACTTGATTTAGAGTCTGACGTGCAGCTGAAGTTGTCCGAGCCAGAACAATAATTGTGAATGGAACACAATGTACGGGCTATTTCGTTCTTATGTAAACGTACATTACATTTCAGAACGTTATCTGTAAAAAATCATAGACATAAATTACACTTTCAATGAATATATATATATATATAAAAACAAGAATCAAACACTTTTAACAACAACTGAGATCTGACATTCAAAAACATTGAAAAGTTAATAAGTTGTATTTCTACTTGTTTGTTAGAGATTTACCTACATACTTTGATTAATCTATTGAATATCTCTAAAAGGGCATTAAAATTTCACATTATAAATTTCTGTGGGAAAACGTTAGCCGCCATGCTGCTTTAATACGTGACGTCACTACACAGTAAACAATTGCCAACTTTAAAAAACATTAATTTTCAAACGAAATCATTTAAGCAGTTGCCAGTTATTATGTAATGATGTCATTATAGCGGCTACTGTTTTGTGTATTCATAGAACATGCAATATTTTTGAATCTTTTCAGTAAAATATAACAATTATTTTGTATGAATTAATTTAACATATTTCGAGACATAAGTATCTTATATATGTATTTTTCGATGAATATATTAAGTGGCGTGTAACAGTTATTTCGTATTTTTTATTAATCAAATTTAACACATTTCGATTGTTTATATCCACATGTATCTTATATAATATGTATTTTTCGATTTTTTTTGCATGTTTTTAAGGCAAGAAACATTTACTCATGCTACTATTACACTGCAACTATACAAGTAATATTAGAAATTAATCAGTTTGTAGAGTGTAATGGTGACAGTTCACTAGTAAAATAGGTGTACGCAGTATTAATTTAAAAAAATCCCTATGATACTGTTGAATTATCTTCTATACATATAATAAGAATGTAAATCTAACATGACAGTACTTGATAGGTTTTGTAAAAAAAATGTTGTAGGTGTCTAGGAATATGTAATATAACACATTTCAATCTATTTTATAAATGTCTGCCTGTCTATCTGTTTGTTTGAACACGCATTACTGCTAAAATACTGCGTTCACGATAAAACTTCGCCAAAGGTATCATAAAGCATATCCTCGAGTAACATTTCGTCTTAGTTCCATTAAAATCGGTTCACTCTATCAAAAGTTACTGTAAATTTAATGACGACGCGACGTAAGTACCAGAGAAAAGTAGATAAGTAAATGGAATTATTACATTGTAATGATTTTGTTAGTCACTGTTTTTTTACATCAAATGACACGCGGACGAAGTGGCGGGTATATAGTCTGTTATAATCAATTAGGTTAACTTAAGTTTTTATTAATTAGTTATGTTTAACCGCCTGTTGTTATAGAACTCATTATAAGGAATTGTGATATCTGCGATACGGTTTGTAACCAGTACATTTACCAATATGACTGTGAATTATGTACACATTGATCTCGAACATTAAAATATATTATTATTATGGGTGAATGGTTGGTCACTGGCAATATTGATAGAGGGTACTTGTATTCGATTCTCGTTTTAAATCAATAAAAAAATAGGTGCTTAATATTTGACCTAATTATCTACAGAAATATAAAACTTATATTCAACCCCATACGCGCTTTTGTTTATACTGACGATCGGCGGGACAGTGTCAGTGACCGACGGGACCTGTTCAGTGAAATATAATTGTACTCACTGTTGTGGTGTCGCCTCTAGAGGAGGTGCCATGCGGCAGACGAACTGCACGGCTGAATGTATCGCTGAGGAGATTGGCTGCGGGATGCCAGGTTTACTGGCGAATGTTTCAGCGAGGACGCGGAGCTCGCGGAACGTGTTGCGGGTGTAGGGGTTGCGGCGCGACGCGTAACGCCACATCACGAAGTAGTAGTACACGAACGGGGACATCAGGCCGCAGTAACCGCTACACAGACAACAATTCTTCTTAATACTGTTTAGCGAACTGCGGCAGCCATGTTGCAACTTTCAGAAGGTATGAGACAAATAAAATATCTGACTCCAAATGTGTAGACTAGTAAATACTTTAGCAGCTAGTTTACCAATCCTCTGTTTATCGGTTGGCCAGGCAGGCATATTTCAATGTGTTAAAACAGAAAATGTGCAATTACAAACAATATCAGGTTACTAAAATAGAAGTAGTTATCAGGAATTAAGAGTATTGCCTTCTTCTGCACATAAAATAAGAATGTAAATCTAATATGTCTGTAAAATTTTCGTGAAAGAAATTGTTACAGGTATCTTGGAACAAAGAATAAAATGCATTTCAATTATTTCTAGAAATGTCTGTCTGTCTACCTGTTTGTAATTTTAATAACGACCTGACTTACGTAGAAAAGACAAATAGATAAGTAAATGGACTTAATACAATCAGATGATTTTATTAGCCACTGTTACATTAAATTCCACAGGGACGGAGTCGCGGGCACAGCTAGTATCTAAATATAGCACCAAAATAAAAAATATTTTTATATATATACTTTTGATATAAATAGGTTGACCCATTTTAATAAAAAAAATAATTGAAACTTTTGTTCTGCGTCCTGTAAACTTTTAATCATGTCAGTTAGAAGATATTGGTACTTCACGGCAGACTCGCACTATTGATATGAGCTTTGTAACGTTATGATACTCACAATAACGCCATGAACACGATGAGGGGAAACAGCACTATCTCGGCGAGTGCTGCAGCGCGCAGGATGTTGCGCGACTGGAACTCCACCAGCGAGATCAATAGTCGCGCAACCCACATCGAATTCTGACCGAGTGTCTGCAAATATACAATATAATCACCTCTAAATACAGTGGATTTCGGTTATAACGACCATTTTAATATCCGGAACTCGCTATATCCAAAAGTTGCTATATATGGAAGTCGCTATATCCGGAAGTTGCTAAATCCAATATGTCATGTCAAGTCATGTTTTCTTTATTAGAAAATGCACGTCTAGGATCCATATTCACAAGTTTACGAAACACTGTTCACAGACTGTAAATTTCAACTGATTCATAAGTTCAACTTTGTACACGTGCTCAGTAGTCCTACCTACAAACAAAGCGAGCATATCTAGTCATCTGCAAATGTAAACAAAGGATAAGAAAGTTTTATGAGTCTTCGTGCCTTTGCAGACTCTGTCGCAACATGCGCATGGGATTTCAAGGAATCTGTCACAAATGGTCCATAGCAACAAATCGCTATACCCTAAATTGACGCTATATTCGCAGTTACTATTGCCGAAAGTATGTTTCAAATTCAAGGGACACAAGTTTCGCTATAACCGAAAAGTCGTTACAATTCACTGTATATATACAGAAAAAAACTATATTCGCAGTTACTATTGCCAAAATTTTCCTCTTCCCCCTAATTTTTTTCAATTTTTTTTTTCAAATTTTTTTTTTTCTTTTCTCAACTCACTGAAAGTATGATCATTTCCAAAAATTTTATTCTAGGGACGGTTTTGGTTTTTTTTTAAATTAAAACAATGTCCAAAAATAGAATTCACTAAAAGAGGTACCATTTCCCCTTAAAATTTTTTTTTTCAACCGAAATTTTAGTCGTATAGAAAAGAGGGCGCTCAAGTGTTGAGTATTTTTTTTTTTTTTTTTATTTTTTTTTTTTTTTTTATATTTTTTTTTTTCCCCCCCGATTAAAAAAAAAAAAATTTTTTTTTCACTGTACTATATACAGTCAAAACCGTTTATGGCGACATCGTTTAGAACAACATACCGGTTATATTGAACCAGAACAAAGGTCCCGACTGAAGCCGTATCTCGAAAACATCACCGGTTGTTACGACTATCGGTTTTTACTACTAAGTATGAGTAGTCCCTTCGACTTCGTTGTCGTTATAACAGATTTTGACTGTGTATGTATATATATATATATATATATATATATATACGTGTATGTATGTATATGTGGGGTGTCCATTATTTACCAAGATAGCTTTTTTGACTTGAATATCTGTTAGTTTATAGCCTAAAAACAAAGAATAAAAATCTGATGCCGTTTCACCGCGCTTAAATGACAATACATTTAAAATAGGGTTTTTTTCACTTTTTACAAATTAATTTTTATATTGCTTGTTTTATTGAATTACTTACCAAATATTATTGATTCTCCATCAGCTATGACGCCTTGTGATGGAGAAATTTAATTTGTATATTTTGATAAGGTCAAAATTTATTGTCATCGCTTTTTCCTAATACAAATTATCGCGATTTACACAAAGTTAAACGGCATAGGAGATTTTGCTTTTTTAACTTAAATGTTTTTAGGTTATTGACTAACGATTTGATCGATAACCAATACAAAAAAGCCAACTCGGTAATTAACGTATACCCTAATATACAGGTAGAAGATAGGTATCTATGTATTCATCATCAGTCTGTGATAGATCCGGTGCAAGGCCATAGGTCTCTTCCGGAAGGAAGGTATGGGCATAGTCACCGCGCCAGCACACCACGTATTGGTGATTTTAAACTCTGAAAATTCCCCAGTTCTATATTTTCCCACATACGACGATACTACAAGAACATCCGATACTGTTACCAATTTAAATGAATTCATGTACGCTAATTCCGAAAACTCCGTTAGTGCATACCGGGGTTTGAACCTGCAGACATCTGAATGATATGCCGCCGGTCAAACCACTAGACCACCACGACTTTTTTTATATACTATCCCGATTAAAACATCTGTTACAGATTCAATAAAATGTAAGTTAATTTTTTTTTATAAATCACAGCGCAGTGATTTTTATATGAATTAAATTGATATTATTTTGTCTGAAAATTCTGAAATTTTGTCACAATTCAGAATTTAGATTGGAAGGTCATACTGAGTAATTAATATTATAATTAATTCACAATTGTAATTTTAACGTTACAAAAAGGCATTTTATTATGTTCCCGCGGTAAATTGTCTCCGCTTTAAGAATGATTAATTTCAAGGTAATTCAAACTTAATACTATTATGAATTTCTATAAAAACACTATACAACAACATGTATATAACAAAATAGGTGACAATGTAAAGATGCTGAAAAGGAAAGACGATACCAATTCACGTGTGTTAGAAAGGGACAGCATTAACTAAGGTTCACAGTAAAATTATATGCACTTATGATTCAATTGATTAGAAGATTTTGCAATAATGTGAAAAAATGGTGCGGACCGAGAGTGTGCAGAAAAAAAAAGGAAAAATAAACATTTATTTAACAAAAACGGCTATTAAACAAAACGAAAATCTGTTGAAAAACAGAGGAGGAAAAGATACTGAACCATTTTATCTTTGCCCATTTTTAAATACATTAGTAAAAAATTGTACACGTGATTAAAAGTGGTACATACATACATACAGACATGATGTATAATTGTCTATCTATATACATATAATCAGAATGTAAATCTAACGTGCCTGTACTTTTTAGATTTTTGTGGAAAAAAATTGTCGCAGGTGTCTTGGAATAAGTAATAAAATACATTTTAATCATTTTTAGAAACGTCTGTCTGTCTGTTTGGACACGTATCACTGCTAAAGTACTGCGTTCACGATAAAACTTCACAGAAGAAAATTATAAAGCACATCTTCGTGTGTTGTTTCAATGCCTACCAAATGTCATTGTAATTTTAATAACGAAGCGTCTTAAGTACGAGAGAAAAGTAGATAAGTAAATGGACTAAATACATTCAGATAACTTATTAGTCACTGTTTCTTTTCCATAAGGCTCCACGCGGACGAAGTCGCGGGCACCGCTAGTGCTATATATTATTATCAATTATTAATATACTTACATCGAGTATGGTGAGAGAG
The DNA here is from genome assembly GCA_036509395.1 of Antheraea yamamai. NCBI lineage: Eukaryota > Metazoa > Arthropoda > Insecta > Lepidoptera > Saturniidae > Antheraea > Antheraea yamamai. Next base: position 15,582,807 of record AP028437.1, on the reverse strand, counting down.
TAGGAAGCCGCGTGTAGAAGCGCGAACAGGAATATTGGCGTCAGAATCACTGAACTCCAGTTAAGGAAAATATCAATACTCCAATTTATGTAAATAAAATAACTTAAACACACAATTTATTTTTTTTAAATACCACGATAGCTTCATGTATACTTTAAGGTTTATTCAACGCACATCAATATAACCCACAATCAGCAGGATTACTGGGATTGGATTACAGGATTACTACTTGACAATTTTTTTAAATTATTTTGGCCGATTTAAATAATGCCTTAATTAATTACTGACTATGTGTTATACTAATGAATACGTTATATTATTGTAAAGTTTTATTGAAGTATTATTGTAAAGTAATTTTAGATTCACGTTAAGTGGGTTCATAACAACGAAGTGAACTTTTTCTGTGTTAACAAAGTCGCAAGAACATGAACTCTGGAGTCCAGAGTAATAACTTTATACCGATGTAAACAGCAGTCGGTTCTTAAGCAGAGGTTCACCTTGGATCGTTCGGTTTTACGTAAGGTCACCAGAGTAACGTTAGACATACGAGTACAAAATAAATACAGTTTTATATATTAAAATTGAAATTAATGCACTCAACGGAGGAAAAACACAAAATCTCTGTGATGTTTTCAGGAAATAACTATAAGGATTATAAATTTTATTCATTCATTTACCTTAATAATGTACACATAATTTTCTTTTTGTGGTTGTCTAATGTCAGAATTTTTTTTTTTTTTTTTTTTTTTTTTTTCTCTCCCTCCCTTGGGTGGTTGGATGATTTTTCTGGGGATTTTCCCCCATGGATTTCCTCCTTTTTTTTTTTTTCCCTTTTCCCCCCCCCCCTCCCTTTTCCCTTTCGCGTCTCCCCGGCTTTTTTCCCCCCCCCTTGTGGTTTTTTATTTTTTTTTTTTTTTTTTTTTTTCCTTCTTTTCTTCCTTTCTTTTTTCTTGTTCTTAATTTTTCTTCCTTTTTTTTTACCGGAGCTTGCTTTTTCTTTGGATATATTTTTTTTCCTTTTTTTTTTTTTTTTTGATTCCCACTCCCCCACTAATCCCCTAGTCCGATTGTTTTTTAACCCTTTAGATTAAGAGCTTTTTCAGTGACAGCTTTGAGTTTCTTCCAGAAGCCAGTCAGGCCCTTGTATTTGAGATTGACCTCTTTACGTTTTGTTTCTATATGTTTCTGCCATGTCTATATGTTTCTGCCATGTTAATCTTTTGTTTATAACATTTTTTTATGAAAAATGTAAAGTTTATCATTATTTTCCTATCCCTATCTCATCTAAATAGGATCAACACATCATGTTTGTTTTTCTTCACACGCCTTTATCAGCTGTCAAATAAATATTCATTCCTTTTATAGACATATAATTCTTAACATGTCCATACTATGCAAAACTATTACTCCCTAACATCTTAGGTTTTGGAATTTCGGATTTAGGCATTCCTACAAGGTTAAAGAATTTGATGACTAATTTTAATTAAGTCATTTAGTGTTTTGAAAGCATAATATTAACACCTGTTATTAATTGAAATACATATGCTTCTCATTTATGATAATTGTCTGCCCCTAATAAGGTTAAATCTATACATATAATAAGAATGTAAATCTAACATGTCTGTACTTTTAGATTTTTGTGAAAAAAATTGTAGCAAGTGTCTTGAATAAGTAATACAATATATAACATCTATAGAAATGTTTGTAGTCTGTTTGTTTGAACACGCATCACTGCTAAAGTACTGCGTTAACGATAAAACCTCACCAAGAAAATCAGACAACATATCCTCGAGTAACATTTAGTTTTGATTTCATTAAAATCAGTTCACTCTATCAAAAGTTATTGTGTTTTTAATGAAGACGCGACTTAAGTACGAGAGAAAAGTAGATAAGTAAATGGACTTAATATATTCAGATGATTTTATTAGTCTCCGTTTTTATTTTTACATAAGGTTCCACGCGGACGGAGTCGCGAGCACAACTAGTTGTAAATATTTCTCAAACAACCTTTTATGTACAGTATTATGTGTTTGCGAGTATGAAACATTACCATACATTTTATAGTAGAATCAAACAATATTCATCTCTAATAAAATATTTTACCTTGAACAAAGGTTATATGACTCGATACTAAATCAACATAATCATTTAAAGAGATCTATTAACACATATTCTCAGAACATGAGTAAAATTGAAATGCATATGACTTGTTCCTTCTCAAGAGTAAAAAATATTTAAAAAAGGATACATAAATTCGGTGCCACGTTCATGAAGATCAGCGAGTAGAACAGATAATGTGCGCTGTCTTCCAAGAAGAATCTTGCAAGAAATTCCCTGGAGAGTGAAATATCCCGGGCGGGGATTCGCTGGTGTAGCCTCAGTGCTGATGTAGCCGCGTTTGCGAGAAGCGCCTTGTAGAAGGCCGATACAGGGCTGTATGAAAACAAGACCCATATACCAATGATATTATGACAAAAAAAGTGTAGATACTTTACCTACATGATATTTTGACAAAAGATACTGCACACATACATAAAGTTTTATTGTACCACAGCCTTAGAAGCCTGTGGAAGTAAGATGGCATAATCTCAATATTGGTGGTGAAAAAGAGATAGTTATATGTTGCTTAGATAGGGCCGATTGACGGGGCTGCCGTCAAAAATAAGCTAGCTAACCAATAGGGCCGATTGACGGGGCTGCCGTCAAAAATAAGCTAGCTAACCAAGTTTTAACAAGGCGGTGTCGACGCGCTTATGACGTTTCTATAGCTTTTTAGTTATAATATCATTGCCATATACCTCATAATCTCCTGGTATTTTAAAACATGAACCTTTCAATACAGTAATTTTGTAATTAGAGTTTTCTACATCAGGATAAATAATTATAGCTTCTAATTAGTTGTTATTGCAAGTAAAATCTTCACACAAGTCTCAAAAGAACAATAACAGTGCTTGGCAACGATATAATGAATTCCGAAAGTTCCAAATTGTATAACACATTAACTCACTTGAAAGCGAAAGCAAACCCAAAAAGAAAGACAGTGACATTGCAACGTATATAATTATATTCTCTATAATGATCAAGAATTTCAACCACAATGAATTTGTCTACGTACTGAAAACAGTTTCAAAATCGTGATCACTTAATTTCTGTAACAAAATCTTTAATGGAATATGTAAATCCGTACTAGGTAAACACAAAAAGGCAAACAATAATGATAAACTAAAATTAATATTTTCTACTTTTAGCGTATACTCAAAACTCTAAATATCCTGAGGATTCAGTTCAAGAGTGAAACAAAATTACTTCATTCAGGTTATTACTTGTTGCATCAGCTATATTTCTTATCCTTGAAGAAAGATTGCCAATTTAACTCAACTGGAGAAATTATAAACAGACTGTCCAAAAATATTTGAATGACAATTATACAAGATAGAATAGACAGTTTATTACAATAAACATGTGAGAGGTATTGTAAAGTATAGTTTACTCCAGTGGTGCTCAAACGTCAATCGCGAATGCTTTTTGAGTCGATCTCGATAAAAATTTGCCAATATAGAACAATTTTAAGAATTTTTTTTAAAGCATGTAGGTAACTAAAACAAAATGTAATGAATAAACAACTAAAATTTATTTGATCCACCATTAAGCCAGAGTAATTCTGTCATCATTTTCTTTTATCATTTTTAATGGGAGTTACCTACACCTACCTAAAGGACAATCCCACATCACACATACTTGCAGCCTTTTAGCGTCAATCGATCGTAGTCTAACAATATTGAGGTGAATGGCCGGCAGATTAAGTTTGAGCACCCCAACACTATCAAAAATCTGAATAATATATTCCAGCTTGAATAACTTTGGCTGTCAACTCTATAAGCTAATTAAGCAATTTTACGGAATTGAATAACTTACTTGTTAAAAATAGGTATAACATATCCTATAGTGAAAAGAACAGTTAGCACTCTGATTGCCCAGAGTGCCACATCAATTTTGTTAGCGATGACGTGAGCCTTCAGTGCTGGCATGCCCTTTGGCGGGCCCGTGTCTCCGGCTTGAGGGTTTTGGTCTGCCATATTCTAGGGAAAAGGGGAATTTAAAAGTCATACACATTTATACAAGAAGCATTATATTTTCTCCAGGGTTTAGATATCATGGTGACATCATCACATCACCATAAGCCTGTAAGAAACCCACTGCAGGGCCATAAGGAATTAATGAAGATGTGGGCATAATCACCTGGACAGCCCACAACATATTGGAAATTTCAAACTCTGAGTAAACTGTCTATCAAATTGTTGGTTCTATATTTACTCACAAACAGTGGTATGATAATAACATTTCTCAGATTCAGGTATCCTCACTATGTTTTCCTCCACCATCAGCTGATAGTGTTACCAACTGAAATTAGTAAATGTATGAGAATTTTGAAAAATTTGTTGGTATATGCAGAGGTTCCAACATGAGGATATTGAATTAACATTCCACAGGTCAAGCCATTCGACCTCTTCGATTATCATGGTATTTAACTAAAAAATGTATAATAAAACTGGTGATAATTGCCAAAGACTAGCTAATAAATTAACCTCTTGCATATCTTACTCTAGTCCTGGGTTATATGCGAGTCCTTACATTTCAAAATGAGCTAAATCCAATTTCCATTTGTCTTATACATCTTATACGTTGTTTGAATTATTAATTAAATGAAAATTAAATAATGCCATATTATCATTTATGAGCTTTCAATTATTTGCTTCCTTTAAAAAAAAATTAATGCACATAATATGTTTAAACAATAACTAGCTTTTGCTCACACCTTTGCTCGCGTGAACATACATTTAACCTATCCTTCAGAAGCAGTACTTTGTTTCTGGGCGAAAGGTACCCCATGTCCTTTTCTGTACCCCAGCCAATGTAGGGGAGTACTGACACAAGAAATCAAGGTATGAAAGTGTAATAAACAAACAAATAACACATACTCACAACAACAACACAGTAACTCGAATTCACATTTATAATATTAGTAAGAACATCACCTTAAGTAAGAGATATATTATGACTTAAGAAAAAATATGCTATTATAAATGAGATTTACTTTCAAAGCTAATTTGCAGTACTCAATATCCCAGCATTTAACTTAGAGTTGAGCAATAGAAAATATGCCATATTTTCTACATTATTGTTTAGCTAAAAAAGCTATAGTAAAAGAATTATGATGGACTGTGGTATGGAATAGAAGAACTTGATTTTTTAGACTGAGTTCGATCTGAAAATCTAATAGCATTCTGGTTGCAAATATTACAAATATATAGATCCAAGCAAGGGTGCATTTCTTCTACAAAACGAGGAGCAACAAAACTATTAACATGCCAAACAGAAATTTTGCAAAAGGCAAAGTCTAAATCACCAGATGACTTTGTTAAGCTTCATGAAACATTCTACATCAAAATACCTGCTGTTTATGATTTTAATAATATATTTTGCTTTACATATCTAACTTTGCTAAATGTTTTCTTCTAAATTATTATTTTCAGTAGTCTCCATGCCCAATAATTAACTTAAAATATATAAAATTTAAAAAATTAAAAAATAATTTGTATTTATTTATTTAGTACTGAGTATTTATGATTAGGAAAAATATGTAAAATGCTGAGTTAATTTACTAAAATAAATGACCTGGCAACATGTTTTGCATAGGAACTACATATATTATTTCATTAAAAAGAAGCTATATTACACCAATTTTCTCACTCAAGTGAAGATGCCAATAGAAATATTTATTTTCACTAAATTGTTAATCTTTACAAGGCTATGAAAGAAAGATGACATGTTAACAATGTATGCTCCTGCAACATCATCTAAATAATATGGAAATAAAGTTTATCAATTATTTGCTAGCATAAATGTTTATTTGACAACACTTCCAAAAGCATCATGCTTACCAAACAACATGTCTTGAAACTGACTCAAAGGAAAGAAAATATCTTTAAAAAATAAAACAATTTATGATAAAATGGCCACAACATATTGCTGCTGGCAATGAGGTTACAGTGTAGTGCTATTTTTCCACCTGGTCTCCAATTCCAAATCAATCATTTTACTTTTACATAAAGCAAAGAATATAACTATTGTCAGAGAGGTCATCAATGGATTATCAAGTCTCTAACTTCAAAACTTTCATATCATATTTACATATTCAGGCCCTTAGCATATCTCTATGTCAGAATATACCTACACTTCAAAATTTTTGTTTTAATTTTCTAACTTTAATCATTTCCACACTGCATCAATATTTTCTTACTTACTTCTCACTTACTTTTTATTATTTCATAACCTATTGCTTAACACAACCAATTGAAAGATTAAATTATTACTTATCTGATAATAAAACTGATAAATAAATCAAACACAATTGTTATAGTAAAGAACATTAACTATAAATAAATAAATTAACTTAGAGTAGATTACTAGAAAGTGTCAAGAGAAGTTTTTAAGAGTAAAAGTAGATTAGTAGGCCATGATTTTTTTGTACAAAATATATTTCTTTCATTAATAATAAGTAGGTGAAATAACCTAATTTCAGAATAAATTTATATTATGATATATACACTTGAAACCATGTTCAAGGACGAAATCTAGCGAAGAACCTGTTTTTACACAATTACGGGCAAATTCCAATAACATATCTAAAATAACGTAAAAACTTATCATTATTGTATTGAATACGTTTATAACAAAGCTATAAAGATACTTACGTGTATATGTAATTTAAAATATAATTGTGAAATAAACTTTAATTGCACATCAATCACTACTATGCATAGATTATCGCAATGAATAAAACTCCATATGCATGATACGCCAAAGGCTAAAAGACTTTTTGACAGTACATATCAACCAATCTGAATAGTTTGCCAGCTTCTGGCTTCCACTTCCAAATCCTGAGTTACCAGTAATGGTTTTTTTTCGTTGTCTACAGAACAAATAAAAAGTTAAGTAATAAGTACATGGCGTTTGAACGGTCCAGACAGGTGGCCAAAATCACACAAACAGAATTAACAACTGCTAATGAAACACCCATCATGTTTCAAAAGTAATATTGATATAAAACAAATTAAGTTGACTCATATTGGCATCTAAATTGAGCTCCCTTGATTCTACATAAAACTTAATTTTTATTTTATCGAACAATCAGTGACTTTATTTACTCAAGGCTTGAATAGTATAGATTTCGATCATATTTTTTAACCTACATCAAAATAGGTGTTTATTATATTTGACCACGGAACAAAGAAATAAGTAAAAGTATTATATTACGAATCAACGTACCGGACCAATGCAATATCGCCAAAATGTACAACTACTAATGAAACACATATCAGGTTCACGTTACCAATCAAAAGTAATATTAATCTAAAACAAATTAAATTAAATGAAGACTTCATTTTACTTTTCGTGAAATTTGTATTAGAAGTTTTTTATTCAAGACTTGATAAATATTCGAATACACAACAAACGACGCTATTTGAATTATGAATATGTCGCGATACAACTTACAAAACACTGTAGATTGAGTTTCGTTATCACGGTTGTTATTAGCATAACCACTTGGTTATGAGAACGATGCTACTCAAACAAGGATGGAGTAATTTTCTGTTATTAAAATTAATTATTTATAAATAAATTATTTTGTTCATAATATCAATTTTGTTGTCACAATTAGCTCCCAAAATGTATTAAAAACGGTTACGGGTACGTTAAGAAATTCAATTTTTAAAAAACACTTCGCTGTCTAAAATTATTTTACGAAATGAATTTCAGGGGTTATTGACACAGTATTTGCCAATCTATTTGACTGCTCCGAATTTAAATGCGGAGAGCAAAGATTTAAGTATAAATACGTAACATATTATAAGTATAACATTGAAACAACTAGAATATAAATGTAGATATACCACTTTGAGATTCCTATAACAATATTTTAACATGGTTTTATATTAAACTTTCCACTGTATTATGAGCAAGCGCAAACTTAAGGCTGTACGCAGAGCAGCCAAAAACATGTTTTTTTTTTTAACAGGACGTAAAACTCTACGACTTACGGGATTCTATGTGGGACAATTCGGAGGAGACGTTTCTTCTCGAGAGTGTAGGCGAAGGAAGTTACGTCTTTGATGGTTGGCATCTTCACCTGAACATCCATGGGGGTATTGACGGCGGAAGTATTGGATATTTTTCTCGAGTCTCAATTCAAAGAAATAGTGACCCAAGACGATCTAATTCCTAAATGCTATATAATGTTAGGAAAAAACCAGACTAGTATAAAATAAAAACTATTGCTTACAGAATAGTAATGTCACAAAACAGTGGAGGATGCTAACAATTGAAATTTTGGATTGATTTTACTTTTTATTTTGTTATTCATTCCTTTACAAAAAAGATATAAAAATTGTGATGACTTAAATGCTTAAATGCTCACTACATAGTATAAAACAAAGTCGCTTTCTCTGTCCCTATATCCCTTGTATCCCTATGTATGCTAAAATCTAAATGAGGAAGGTTTATATGTATAATAACATTCATTAAATAGTGGAGAAATACTGTTATTTTTGAGGTTTCTAATGTGATGTCGTAAATAATTACATTTTTTCCGCTTACATTGCAACAAATGCAGGCTGAACCACAGACTATTAGTCGTACAAGTAGTGCAGACGAAGTTGCACGGGTCAGCTAGTGTTTATATAAAACTGTAAAATAGTGTGCATTGACTGTAAATATGTGATATTGACAATTAACAGCTGATGATTTGAATATAACCTAAAAACATATAAATTTCCTACATTTATTATTATATTATATTAGAACTATGTGGTTTACATATAAATTCTCTAAAAAACTAAGAAACTGTCTCGCTATTAAAGATATTAGTAGAAAATACAGCGCAATTGCAGGTGTTTTACAAAAAGCTAATGTCGGCGAAAATACCGAAGTGAAGGTAAGTAAACGATCCTTGTAACCTACGAAAGTCTGTTGAGTTATTCTTTAAAATAGTTTATTACGCATTTTCAGGGTTGGGTGAAAAGTTTACGTGCACAAAAAGATCACATTTTTGTTGATGTGAGCGACGGTTCATGTGGAGAAAGATTACAGATCGTAATACCAAAAAATTTAAATACTGATTCGTTAACGTATGGAGCCTCAGTCCACGTAATTGGCAGATTATCGAAAAGTCCTCGAGGTCAATTGGAACTCATTGCTGATAATATTACCGTTATAGGACCTTGTGTAGTTTTAAATGGATACCCGTTTAATCCCAGGACAGTTCACCCTCCCGAGTACACACGTCAATACTTGCATCTTCGTTCACGTACAAATTATGTATCAGCAATATTAAGAACACGAAATGCGGTAACAAAACATATACATGACTATTTCACATCTAATAATTATCTAAATATTCACACTCCGATACTCACATCAAATGATTGTGAGGGGGCTGGAGAAGTATTTAAAATACAACCTGAAAATGAAAGCACTCTTAAGGCTATGATGCAAGATGGTAAAGACAACGATACAGTATATTTTGGTTCAAAAACATTCTTGACGGTATCAGGCCAGCTACATTTAGAAGCTATTTGCCGGGGAATGGGTAATGTGTATACTTTCGGTCCAACATTTCGTGCTGAGAACTCAAGGTCGAGATTACATTTATCAGAATTTTATATGGTCGAAGCAGAGATAGCTTTCTGTGATAAATTACAAAAACTCCAATCTGTGATAGAGGATTTATTAAAATATGTGTTTTATGAAACCAGAAGAACTAGTGATGCTGATTTACACGTAATTGATAAAGAAAATAAAACACCACCATGGTTGAATAAAGAGTTTGTTACATTGACTTACAGAGAAGCAAGGAATATATTGAGTAAAAAAGGTTTAACAGTTACAGATGATATAAATAAGGAACAGGAGTTAGTTTTGGTGGACTTTTGTGGAGCACCGGTTTTTGTGACAAAGTGGCCAAAACAAATGAAATCATTTTACATGAAAGAGTCTTTAGAAGATTGTAATGTGGTGAGTATCATATATATTAATATGTGAAGCCAAAACTTTGTATCCCTTTTTAAAAGAATTGCGTGAATGGATGAACGTGAAATTTGGCATAGTTAAAGTTTATATGGAGGAGAAGTGCAGAAAGCTATTTATTTTATATAAAATGCATTAGAAGTATATTAAATTAATTAAAATATGCATTACTCACACTACTGCTTCAATTTTACACAACATATACACACATGTAAATAAAAAAGACATTTTGACATCCGTCAATAAGGGACTTCAAAAAAGGTTGCGAAGGAGGTTACTATGCTCGACTGTATGTATTTTTTAACCGACTTCGAAAAAGGAGGAGATTACTATGTTTGGTTGTATGTTTTTTTTTTATGTATGTTAATCGATATCTCCGCAAATTATGAACCGATTTTAATGATTCTTTTTTTATTTGAATTAGTTATATTCAGCGGTGGTCCCATATAAATTTGAAAAAAATATTCAACCCCTAAGAGGGTTAAATATCATTTATTTGATGTTCACCTACTTCGTCTTACGTATTTTCGTGAAATTGGAACCGATTTATTATATCCATTACAAACCATATATATTTATGAACACTAAAAATGGGGAAATAAATTTTTTTACAAAAAAAAATAAACCGCCTTCGATGTGAAAAACTAATAAGGCACTAAAAAGCGAAAAATAACTTAATTATTAAATTAACCGGATTAAATAAAAAATATTGATATTTGAACTACCTAATTATATATTTGAAGCCGATGCCATTGATAAAAGAACCCTAATAAAGTTCAAACTTTAAAATACAATGAACTATGGTCGAATATCGACCACTGGGCGCCCAGTAGTCTTTTATAAATAGTAAAAGATAGGTCAAACTTGGAATCTAAACAAAAACTAACTTTATCTAACTACTTCTTTTTTACTTTATTTTTGGCAACCAATCTTTTAGATTATTACTGCCATTATTCAGTAGTTAATAGTATTACAAGTTCTTCTTCCATTCCATTTTTAGCAACCAGTCTTCTAGTAGACTATTACTGCCATTGTCAAGTGAGTAACAATATTACAAGTTTCTTGATATAATTTCAATGAACTAACAAGATGGTGGCCATCTTATTAGAACTTTCTATGGAGTTTTTGTGGCATCTCAGAATTCATGGTCCATGGTATTATTTTCCATTCACTTCACTTATGCACAATAAACAAACTACATTACATAAAACACCACCAATTTTACACAATATAGAGTCAAGTAATACAAGATTATGAATAAAATCCACTACATGACAGACCAAAATCCCGCCAAATACTTCATCTAACTACTTATACAGGGTTATTGGTAATTCGATGTATTCCCGTTAGGAAGTGATAGTGGTGACTTTTTTGTGAAAATTTTTACTTTTATATTTGTGAGTACTTTAGTTTGAGAATGAATCTCCACCTCCTTTGTGATCTTTGTTTTTTTTTCAGGTTCTTTGAAATAAGTTTCTAGATGTTATGCATTGTTGGAGAGCTAAGAAAATGGTTGTTTTTAAAATAATTTGCTAGCCAGGTTTCATAACGTGTTTAAGGCATTTTAGTCGAAAAATATATCAAAAGAAAAAATATCTTTTTTATCTCGTTTTTTATTTGTATTGATAATTGATGTTTTAATATTTATAAATAACCGCATTTAATCATTTTTATAAATCAGAAGGAAGAATGAGATTTAAATTAATACTTTTTTTTTAAATAAGTTTTTGATATTGCATTTTTGACTTATTTTGAAAAAAGCTAAAAAACATAATAACTCAAAAATGGTTCACTTTTGCATAATGCACATGAGGGTTAAAATTATCTTAAATAGTCGCCCCTATCACCTCCTAATGAGAATACGTAGAATTACCAATAACCCTGTATATATCAACTGTCATTAAGTAAAATCGACTCAGTGCCTTAAGCGCTCGCTTTAGTAGTCCGGTGAAGCTAGTAAGACCTTGCTAGGTCAATAGCGTAGTCGGTTCGAATAAAAAAAAACTGGCATTACGCAAATATAAAACAATAGAATATGTTTTTTTAATTATTAAATACTAGTCTATTATATGTTAATAAGTAATTAAATTTCAACTTTATTGTAAAAAAAACTGTACATCAAACATGTATTATATCTTACATATGTGCAGGAGCGAAGTAAATCCATTCTGGTGTTTCTCAGTTTACCAGCACCTGGTACGCCATTTACAGGCATGTGTATTCTGGACCATTTGTTAGTCATTCCGCCTGCCACATATTTTGTGTAACTTTTATAATTACAGGTTGACGCCTTAGATCTGCTAATGCCGATCACAGGTGAAGTTGTTGGTGGTAGTCTCCGTGAAGATGATTACGAAAAATTGAAGTTGAAATTACCCTCAGACAGACTTAACTGGTACTTAGAACTGAGAAAATTTGGCAACATACCCACCGCAGGCTTTGGATTAGGTTTGGAGCGACTTCTCCAAGTTCTGTGTGGAATCAGTAATATAAAGGACACTGTGCCGTTTCCTAGGTGGCCACATAATTGCGATATGTAAAATCTAGACAAGAATATGAAATTCTGAATGATATTTTCTGATTTCTCTAATCTAGATATATTATATTATTTTCGACCACTTAAGAATGTAGATATGATATGTATCTAACGGAAAAGAATTTCAAATGTAAATATTTATTTTAGAATGTAAGTAAAAATTTGAAGAAGTCAGTATATATTTTTATTTCACTTTATAATTATATATTTAATGGTTGGTTGAATAAAAACCTCAAAGATTAATAGGCATTCCCTAAAATACCTGTACAGAGTGCATTTTATTAATTTGCAAGGCAATGAGGAAACCAAAATTACCTATAAGTAAAATGCATAGAGGCAACTGTGTACGGAGTCTGACGTTGTGGGGTGGAGTGGTTTCCCCAGTGGTACGAACCCCAGCGCGTACCAACGAATTTATCGGAATTCGCCTAAATATACTAATTAACATTGTAATACTATCAGCCGACGCGACGGTGAAGGAAACATCGTGATGAAACCTAGATCTGAGAAATGTTCTTGTAGTGCTACTGTATGTGGAAAAACATAGAACTCTGAATTCTCGACAGTAGTGGAGCATAGGAAATACAACTTACTTTACTTTACAATACAATTTACTTTACATGTGTTTTTTTAACATTTTAATTAATTTAACTTAGCTCTAACCTGGTTACGAGCGTGGTTTATTAAATTCTCTGTGAAATGATAATTCACTGGGGTCTTTTATTTGAGTATATTATTTGGCAGAAGTATTATTTATTATTTCATTAGTATTTGTTATTATTAGATCATCTACTTCAATAAATTATATTTCTATTGAAGTTGTTATCCCACTATAAATAAATGTTTATTACAAATTTATTTGTTTACTATGAATGTATTTCATTTATATATAATACTAGCTGCACCCGCAGCTCCGCAAGCGTTTTTTTAAATTGTATTAAAGAAATATAAAATTGTGAGACCATCTACAATTATAGAAAAACTCTTTAAAAACAATAATTGCTTTGTAAGTACGACACGCTGGCCACTTACAGTAACACGTAACGTATACATCATTACATAGTATAAAACAAAGTCCCCTACCGTGTCTGTCTGTCTGTCTGTTCGCGTTAAACTCAAAAACTACTGAACGGATTTTCATGCGGTTTTCACCGGTGGATAGAGTGATTGACGAGGAACGTTGTAGTATATAATTTGTCAAGGATTTTTTCATAATCAGGGCGGGACAACGTCTGCCGGGCCCGCTAGTAAGATATATAAATACTAACAGTATGTCAAACGAGGTTTATCATAAGCAACATATTTGGAACCTTAACCCACCATATAACTATCTCAGTGCTCACTTACACTGTATAAAGAACTAATGAAACAATGACTTAAAGATGTTATTATAATGATATAATATCCCCATATTGTCAATAAGTAATACGTTTATGGTCTAATATCTTATTAGAAAAACCCCTTCTATCTTTAAAATTACTATTAATAATTATAATGTTCAATTGTAAACAATGAATGAGCTGACGTCCTGAAATCTTGCATAAATATAAATCAAGATATAAAACGTTATATCATCTAAGCAATTTTTAATATTTGACTTTTTAAATAAAATAAAATGGCTAAAAAGACAATATAATAAGAATACATACATAAAGATATATGAATTTCAATTATATTTATTTTTGGTGACCAGTAGAACACACACCTTACGCACATGTTTACAGTAAACAACATATTTTTGCTAAATTACATGCGAAGTCGCGGGTAACAGCTAATCTAAAATAGAATAACCTATATTACTTTTTATACGGTCAGCTATCTGCCAGTGAAAGTCCCGTAAAAATAGGTCGAACCGTTTTCGAGATAGCACTGTGGGCAGAGCCACGGTTAACAGCTAGTCTAAATTAAAATAGAGTAAATTACTTTTTATAATGTCCGCTATCTGCCAGTGAAAGTCCCGTGAAAACTGGTCTAACCGTTTTGGACATAGCATTACACACGAAGCCGCGGTTAACAGCTAGTGTAATTTAAAGAAGCCTAAATAACCCGCTGTAATTTTTCCTATCTGCCAGTGAAATTCCTGTCAAAATCGGTCCAACCGTTTCGGAGATTACCCGGAACAAACGGACAGACCGACAAAAATTTTAAAAATCGCATTTTTGTTATCAGTTGAGTGTATACTTTCATATCCAATCAGTAAAAAAATGATATTTTGATATTACATACAGGCACTTCATTTTTATTATATGTATAGAATAGATTACATACAGACACTTCATTGTTATTATGTGTATAGATGAATATGAAAACTATAAAAACAACGTTAAAAAGAGATTCGAGTTTGCAATGTTATGAGCAGAAATCTGCCATTCTTAATATAATATTGTGAATATGTAAATAATTAAGGTTTTCCTAAAACCATATTAAAATCAATAGCACTCTTTCATTTCGCTGGAATTGTATTATTGTTCAAATAAAACAAAATGTAATCATTCTTAAATTTATTTACAAAAATCAAACACACCTTGTGATACAGATAAGATAAAATTAAATTAAATGCTAAATTTACTTGTTATTTAAACAAATATTACATTATTAGTGATCGTCTTTTTTTATACATTTTTTTTATAAACTTAAAATTAAATTCATAAAATAAACTTACTTACAATATCACCAGAAATACGAAGAGTAAGTTTAAAGTAAATTAATTCATACAGCATACACACAAACCATAGCCAATCAATAAATTTAAAAACTAATTTTCAATAAAGGAGATTCGACCTATACATTATAATAAAAAACAGATATACATACAAATTACTTTGTACCATAGATAATTATATGTATTTACACTACATAAAATAGTCTTAAAAATACGTTAACTTTTACAAATGTACAAAACAGTCCATGAGCAATATAATAAACGTGCGTTCCTATAAACTTAATTTTAATATCACATTTTTTTTATCTTAACTATTCCACTAAAAGACGAATTTTAACCACCGAGTAGCAAAAATTAATGTTAGAAGAAATTAAAAGAAGTCATTTATAGAGGTTTTGAATTAGGCCCAACACACACTTGCGATTTTAGCCGCGAATGTCT
Source organism: Antheraea yamamai (assembly GCA_036509395.1). NCBI lineage: Eukaryota > Metazoa > Arthropoda > Insecta > Lepidoptera > Saturniidae > Antheraea > Antheraea yamamai. The sequence goes on along the minus strand of AP028437.1, from coordinate 15,567,082 downwards.
AAAGGTAAAACCGCTACTGCCTTTTTGCTGGGCTTTATCATAATATGTCGAACACATTGTATATCATATTTAAAAAAAACCGTAATTTGCTTAGTTCCTAACCAAAATTTACATTTATTTGCCGAGAACCAATTTAAAAAAGGATTATTTAAGTTTTAACCTTATAGTTATTTTTCATGCAATATTTTGCTACTGTTACTAGCAGTTTAAATTCCTCTACTCAATTTGCTATTTCTTATTAGGGGCCGTTCAAGTATCACGTAAGCAGAATTTTTGTAATTGACCGCGTTCTCCCCCTGGTCAGCAAAAGTAAGCAATGCTCTTACCCCCTCCCATGCTTACGTAAACATTTATCTAAATCTGTTCCACTTTAATAAATAAATATCGCTGACATTATCACTACCCGGAACCCCATCCCCTACGTCATCAAAAATAAACAAATCAAGGACCCCCCACCCCTTATCAGTGATTACGTAATACTTGAATGCCCCCTTAGCTTAGTTGAATTTTTCCCTTGTCTACATGCTATTGCTATTAGCAGTACCAATTACCATCTATTACTATTAGGATATGCATTCCCAACTTCTCATCTTTCTATTACTGTTAGCAATACCATTTCCCCTTTTTAAGTTTGCATTGCTATTGGCACTTGCAGTTCCCCATTCGTTTATAATCTGGACTAACAATATATTTGTACAAATTACTTTAATTTCATTTGATTATAATAATTTGGTACATTTGAAGGCAGTCATAATCATTTATACAGTTCTGGAATAGTATTTATGGTTGTATTATAAGAATTTAACAATTCAAAATGCCTTTATATGAAATAAAAGTGTGACAATTTCGACAAACATATTGTACAGTCATGCTATATATGCGAGTATGATTAAAATCATAGTTACCAATGATAAAATTAAATATAGGGAAACTTTTTATAAACAACTATGAATATTTTGAATACCAATTTCGTTGTTAATTATGAGGAAGGTTTATCGGATCATTATTATTTACTTTTAATCTCTATATATTTATATTTCACCATCTCCGAAGAATAAGATAGTAATAGTAAAAATTCAAATTCGTATACAATTGGAAGTTTGTCTGCTAAGTCGCAGATATAGATAGAAGTGAAATAGTTCAAATTAAAATCATTAATTTTTGGTAAATTATACGTGAGAAAGAAAGAAGTTCAAAATTTGTAGTTCATAAGGTTTTTAGTTTTTTTATGATTTTCATATTTTACATGTAGAAAATTTTAAGATCTTGAAAAATAACCTAAAATATTAGGTTAGGCTAAAATTATATTTAGCTGATTAAAAAATATAATGATACGAGTATGATTTTGAAACTGAATATAGGTAAATAAATAATTAAAAATTAATCACATTTTAAAGTAATATTGTACACATTATTGTTTTATTCTCTGAATAATTAGCTCTCAAAAGAATGAGGATAATAAATCTGTTTTGTTGCAGTAAATTATGATTTTTTTTTAATTCCATATTTTTTACTTTTTAAAATACTCTCTATATTCTATCAGAAGATGGTTTTGACTATCAAGATGACAATAGAACGTTATTTATATATCGGTATGCATCTTTTCCCGAAAACACTTATTAATGTTGATTCTGTACCTGCTTTTAAACGAAAAGTCTATTATATCACTTTTATCAATGATTCATTTATTTATGTAATAGTGTACACATTACATTGGTTTATTTTTGAAATAACATAACAAAAATTGAAATGGAAAATCGGATCTCACAGGTCTTAAGTAAGACAATTATAAAAGTATGATGAATATAATTATCATTTTATTCTTCGGAAGTGGTGAGGAATTTTAGACATTATATATTTTATACTTACAAAAATAGGTTATGTCAATTATAACAAATTTTAAATATTTTCCATTACATTTGAACATACAATATATATATACACGAGTCTATAATATATAGTACACTATTTGATTAACTAAGTAATTTTCGGAACTGGACTATAATAGCGAAAACCAGTGTAAATGTAACTATGGAAGCCTTGTTTGATTATTTTTATTTATATAGAAATTACATCTATGTGAGTATGTAATAGAAATGACTTTCTCTAATATTATATATATTATTAGAAAATCAAACTAAAATATTTCGGTTCTCGGACTATCCCAAACAAATAAGTGTTAATAAAATAAATGTAAATAAATACTATTATTAATATATCTTCTAAAACTTGTTCAAAATAAGTTAATTAGTACCGCGTTACTTGATTATCGTATAATCAATTTTCAATGAATTCAAAATTAACCCTCAACTGTTTCCAAAGTTAATTTTATTTCCCCCATATCCGAGTAGTATCCTTACTACTTGCGAAGATGAACTTAATTCAAGGACAATTTAACATTTCCAATAGTCAATTTACAAGAATAGTCATCACTATTAGGACTCTGCATGAGTTAATGAGTAAATTACGTCACACATATCTTATTATTAGTCTTCGTCAAACGCACTCCCATACTTGTTTGACGTTATACATTTTGCAATCCTAAATTTAGAAATATCTTCTTCTTATTATAATAAATTCTAAAGTTATTAATTATATTTTTTTTTAACCCTTTGTAAGTAAAATTATAAAGAAATCAAAACCATTTTACATAATACATAAATCAAATGAAATTTATAAAATCGAATCATCTCATGTCCTTGGACTTTAACTGAACTTTCTCATATGACGTAATTTACGGAAAGTCCCTTACAATGTTATAATCATCTATATATATACGAGTCGTTAATTTGAAAACAAGCCAAATCCAATTTTAACCGTTACTAATATTTTACGTTATTTTTTGAGATCTTCTACAAACTTTCTAAATGTCAAAATATGAAGATCATAAAAAAAAATGAACGTTTCAAACTTTGGAACTTCGTTCTCGATGTATAGAAACTGGAAATCTTAAAAAAATTAACCATGACATATCAACGGCTAAAATTATATGTAGCTCACTTGAAATATAACAAACGACTCGTACAACTAATACCTGTATTTACATAATCGAGCACAGACCTGAGAGTTCCTTGTCTTTCATCAGCGGCGGCTGCCTGCTGAACTGAACACCTTCCAAGGTTGGTTTTAAATTGTACTGGAGCTCCGGTTCCTCGCCAGGAGGGAGAGGTTCCTCATCAGCGCTTATATCATCCAGTATCCTGTCATCGTTGAGGGTAGTGGAAGGGATCGCTTTGGAGATGTTGATCCGGATGCCACCGAGCGGTAGTGCATGGGCAGGAGCAGTGGTGGATTCCAGCTGAGTGTTGCCATCGATGGAGGAAAGCACAGTCGTGTGCATCATGTCTGCACCGGTTATTATATTCTCCTCTTCGGCTGTTATTATTGGCTCATCGTCTGTATGACGACAACAAAATCGTTATATATATCTCATACTAAATTAACTAACTCATATTGTGTAACTTATATTTTAGTGAAATGTTTTAATTCAAAGTGATATGTCTTTGTAATAATATTGAGTTTCATTTTATTTCCTACTAACTTCGGTCCGAGACTTCGTCAACGTGGAATAGTTACTTTGGGCTAACGTTAATAAAAACCTTGAATTTTAATCATTCTTCATTGGTGTTCCATTCCTGTTGGTATTATATATCGTGATGATTACTCGATGATTACTAAATGAGCTATCTAACACTAAATGACTTTTTCAAATTGGACAAGTAGTTCCTGAGATTAGCACGTTCAAGCAATTAATTGCATTGCTATCTTTCCTCATTAAATAATTTTACCTATATATATGAAAGAAAGCTATAATATGTGTGGTTGTATTATGCGAATTATCTTAGGGTTTAGGGAATAAGCTTAGAAACCCTAAGCCAAATGTTATAAACTAGTATTGGTTAAAGTATTATCAATTATCTTGATCAATTTATTTCTTGCATCAATATAACAATATCTAGATAATTTTTGAAATTGAAATGTGAATAGGACACAATGGCAGCTGTAAATGTCAATCACGGTCTGCATTATGGCAACATAGTATGTAGATGAGTACGTGTGAGTATTTATGCGGGTAGAAGTGAGTATGCAGATGGGTAAATGTGAGTATTTATGCGGATAGAAGTGAGTATGCAGATGGGTAAATGTGAGTATTTATGCGGATAGAAGTGAGTATGCAGATGGGTAAATGTATGTAGGTAGGTAAATATGAGCATGTAGGTGGGTAAATTTGAGTATATCAGTGGGTAGATGTGAGTATGTAGGTGGGTAGATGTGAGTATGTAGGTGGGTAGGTGTGTGTGTGTTCGCACCTGGATCGATGGGTTCCTGCTTGACTCGTACGTTGGAGAAGTCGTAGAGGGCGCGTCGGTCGCGGTCGGCTCGCTCGGCGGCCGTCTCATCGTCGGTGTCGGCGTCGTCCTGCACCACCACCTGCTCGATGGGCTCCGCCTTCAGCACCACGTCGTCCTCCTCGCCTTCCTCCTCTCCCTCGCACGCGCCTTCAGCCTCTCCCGCGCCCGCAGCCTCCACCTCGCACTCATCCTCAGAGCCCTCGTCGATCTGAACGAAATCATAATGTCACATGTTTTGCAAATAAACTCCACGCTTCACTCCACTAGGTCCATCTTCTTAAACTAGCTGATATCAGTGACTTTATTAATGTTGTTTATAATTGTATGGTTACGTACATTACACGTTGCGCTACTTACAGTACAGTTTAATTAAAATTATATTTATTGATAATCGAATTGGTAGTCACATTCAAGCACTCAATTAGGTTACATAACAACACCACTGTAACATATTAAATAAAATAATTGTAATGTAACAAGCAACTTTGCCACAAACGGGCATCCAAGAACATATGTAAGGCAAGGACTTGCTCCACACCCCTACAATAATCTTAAAAATATATATTTGTAAGCACACAAAGTGTTTTATTACACTGTGAGAAGCTTGTTGTAGTGGCCAGTCAGTCATAGTAACACTCGGTTAGTAAACGCACACATGGAATAAACTCCCATAGTTGTATGTCGTCTATCATTCAATTCCCGAGATATACTCATTCGACGAACACACAATACAGAAACATAAAGTAATACAATATAGACTTTATATATAGAAGATAAAACATAAGCACTACACAGTTTTTTTTTTCGGACTGACAACGCTATCAACCCAGCAAGGTCTTAACAGCTTCACCGGACCACTGCTTGCTCCACTTCTCTACTGCAAGAAATCACATATTGCTGAAGAGATAATGCTTATAGAGATCGTAGATAAAACTTTATACTAAATAAGTAAGTAGTTAGCCACGCTTTTTGCTTATATGACTATCACATAATCCACATTGTCCTATAAATGTATGAGAATGCTCATAAACTACATACTATACTAAGTCTCTTAGTATAAATACATACTATATTCATTTTGGTATATTGCTAGACTCAGATAGACACTTATACATAATAACACATAAACACAAATACGTAAGTACCTTACGTTTAATACGTAATGAAATTTTCCCCTACCGTGCCATAAGAAAATTCACTTAAAAAAATGTTATAACGGACATTATATATGGTTGGATATCCATAATAAAACCGAGTATTACAGATGCAAAATCAAAATTAATAACTCACTTCTACGGGCTCGAGTAACTCCACGTCATTAGGTTCAACGACCTCAACGACGGACTCGTTGTCCGACTGGTCGATGGATTCGTCCACATCCTTTATCTCTATAGCTTCTTGTAGCTTTATATCAGGCAGTGTTTCTTCCACTTTAGGCTCTTCTTTAGTGAGTGACGCCTGGAAAACGAATATTTTTATATATTCTATTTAACTTATTGAAGTTAACTTCATCTGATGTCTATACAACTTGGAAATATTTAACTGTAGAATATTCTATAGGATACTGGGACCAGTACTAATTTCCTCTCACTATTCCTTAGACAATCAAACTTTGATAAGTCAGACAAGACATTTCACTATATTGTGACTCCAATACTGACTGGTGTAACTAAATTGTACTGGTATTCTATCACACAGTGACTCTTTTACCCATAAATTGTAGGTGTCTTGTGCTTATTGTTGTTTTTACTTATAGATACAAGACAATTTGCAGTAGTTTGAGGTAATACGAAACCTTTATTGGTAAATTGAGGATTATACTGGAGGTAGTAGTAGTAGAGGTAGGTGGTAGAGCCACACTGATGCTATTACTGGTTTTAGCATGAATAGATCGGTTCACCCGGAGTACTGCCACCCCTCCCACAGAAAACTGACGTGAAGTAACAGTGCTTGCATTGTTGCGTTTCATTCGGTCAGTGAGAGCGCAGTATAATGTACTCTATCTCATTCTCTCGTACCTTGTAGTCTTCGAAGCATAGCGGATGGTAGTATTTGTCGTCGTGCGTGAGGGAGTTGCGGAGATGCCACTCCTCCTTGTCCTCATTGTAGAACTGGTCGAAGCAGTCGCCACAGAGCGCGCAGTGACGCGAGTGCGGAGCTCCCGCCGCCACGCTCGGCGTCTCCGCGCTCACCTCCGCTCCCACACACCCCACGCCGACGACACCCGCGCCCGCGCCCCCGCCCTCACCCGCGCCCTCCGCACCACCGTTCTCGAACCAGTTCTTCTCTGTAATGAGATTATATCATATACTCTTCGGAACTATGCTAGTTAAGCACGCGCTCTCAAAAAAGGTTTTTCGGTAAGAATTACAACAAAACTATTGAACTTTGGTAAACATAATGACTAACCTTTAACCATGATATACATACAAATGTTTTTTTTTTTTAATTAATAGGTATCCATAAAAAAAAAACAATTCTCCGTAGTCCCCTCGCTCAAAACGGCCTGCTTTTCGGTTTGAAAATATCAGTAAATTTACATTTTTTTTTAATAAAAAAAAAACCTGCTTATGCTACATATAATCAAGTTTATCAACACGTCAATGTTGTCCATGTTAACATGTCATAATATCAAGCTATCTATACTTATTCTGAAAAAAATAATAATATTTACTTGTAAACAAAATTTCACGGTTTTATGTCATTACGTAGACCTTAACTTCTACGGAATATGGTCCAATTAATTTTTTTATTTAGATTCGATTTAAACAAAAGTATAGAAGGATTCACGTCGCGCCAGACCGCGCTCAGGCACCGTAGAGAGTGGATGTCTATGTCGCTTTGCACTCGATTAGAAAAAAAAATCATCACTGTAAAAATACATATACACTTCACAAAACGTTTTGAGCATTTCGAAAAACTAACCAATTTTTTATAGTGGTTTATATTTGTAATAGTAAGAGACTGTAATTAGGTTGAAACAAAAATTGTAAGTTTGGTTTTTATTAGGTTATTTTTACGTTTTGACTATAGATGGATCTGAGGTACTGTTATGGAACTTCTTGACGGGTAGAAATATATATGTCGTCATTGTAGTCCTTTTGTTAGTAGTGACGAGAGCTTACCACACGACTTAACAAAGTGAGCTCATGGTGGCCTCCAGAAATTGACTGACCTCTCTCGTCCAGCTCGTCGAGCTCCTCGTACTGCAGCCAGTCGGAGAGGTCGTAGTGCCAGTGGCGGGAGTGCGCGCGCCGCGCCGAGTCCCGCTCGCGCCGGTTCTGGCGGAAGTGCCAGTCGAGGTGCTGCGAGTAGCGCACGGTGTGCTCCGGCGGGAAGCGCGTGCCGCACCCGGAGCACTGCATGCCGCCATACAGTTTCGATACGATGCCGGGTTGTTTCCTGGTCATACGATAAACAATCGCTGTATCATTGGAAACCCACTGTACGGGCCAACCCTATGTATTTTAGCTGCGTTTCCGCGTCTACTCGGTCTTGTAGTATAATTGTTTAAATTCGAGGCAGTGTAACGAGAACATTTAGATCGAGAGGAATAATGTGAAATATCTACAGTGGCGGTTCAGGCCATTTGTTAGCATGGATTTTAAATTATTGTATGTAATTAATTATTGAAACGTTTATTAAATACACAATCATCTTTTCGTTCAAACATTCTTAACATTTTATTTTTGATTATGCCATATTTACTTTGCATTTGCATATTACCTGTGCAAAATAATGTTGATGTTTCATATTTATATTTATAGTCATTTCGTGACGGCTTACAATTTTTTTATGAAAAAACGTTAAAATATATTAAGATAAGAAAGAAATAGTTTGCAAAACACTAAGACTAAATAATTAATGCACCGAAGAGAATAGATAAATTACAGATAAAAAATTTTATAAAATAAATAAAAAAAAAAAATTTTAATTTTACCTTACTTTAATATATAAATTCGAATTTTTTACTCTCTCCCCTTTTGGGTCATCCTCTCTTTTTTTTTTAAACCACCCTATTAATACAATCCAGTTTAGTATTGTTATATTTATAACAATTAATTTTCCTCTTTTTTCATTCCCCCCCTTTTTTTATTAATATATATTATTTTTTCTTTTTTTTTTTTTTTTTTATATATAATCCTCTCTTTTTTGTAAATATATTTTCTATTATTATCAATATTCCTAATATTGTTAATTCCTTCCCTGGTTGTTTTTTTTGCAACTAGATTTATTAATTATAAAAACATACATTAAGTTTTTGAAACAAAAAAAAACCCTTTTTTTTTTTTTTTTTTTTATTTTTTTTTTTTTTTTTTGCGTTTGTTTTTGATTGAACTCCTCCTAACCAACTGGCCCGATTTTGTTGAATTTTTTTTTGCTTGTTGGATTGGTTCGGAGATTGGTTTAGTTTCACAATTGGAACCGGTAGGTGGCGCTGCGATCGACTTTTAGGATTTTTTTTGTTTTCAAGGCAGGACAACGTCCGCCCGGTCCGCTAGTAATATCTAAATATACAGCGCGACTGGTTAATCGCCAGAAATATTTTTACAGGATAATCATTCGTCAATTCTCGTCCTAAATCAATTAAAATAATAGGTGCTTAATATTTGACCTAATTATCTCGAGAAACGCAAAATTGATATACGCTCAACATCAAGTGATTTACGTAAAAACAAACTGGTGTAATAATTTTGATTGAAGAACGCGTTACTTTGCGGAAATCCATAATTAAATATTACAGTGTACGCTACTTTGCACTTCCACCTGAAAAGTAGAAAGTTCCGCCAAGCGGAAGTGCAAAGTGGCGGCCACTATAATATTTGTTATAATAAATACGGAAACGAATGAGTCATGCCCTGCCGCCCAATCCGGTCCGCATCCCGCACCTCGAACCGCACACCGCTTCCCATTGTTCGACCGTGCGGCATTCCCACAATAAGCAGTTACGTAATAATTAACCTTGAAAAACGCCCCTTTAAAATTGTTCATTGAATCTAGGTGTAATTTTCTTACGTTTAAAAGTATCGTTCCCATACTTTTAAAAGTTTTATAAGATTCTTTAACTAAAGTTTTCTTTGTTGTTTATTAGTATTTGTTATTATTATTTTATATGTTAAATGTGCCCATCAACTACCACAGGATTGAAAGGTGTTAAACTTTAAGCAGTCACCTGGTATAAAAAACTAGTGTCACGACGTTTGTCCATGAGAAACTCCGAAACTACTCAACCGATCTTAGTGAAAGTTGTCATTTATGTATAATTTGGACCAACCTAAGATACAGGGTAAAATATATTTCGACTAATTGCCTTAACATTTTTTAATTGCAAATTAAATTATCAATGTTGATTATTGTTATTAATTGTAAGTTTCATCAGTATCGAACAGATGGCGCTTGAAATTAGGTGGTTATCGGAAAACCGTAGGACCAACTGTCATATATATCGCATATATGGCGCCACGTTTAAATCAATTCAGCATGTCAATGCAGCCACAGCAACGCGTGACCGGGTCAGCTAGTATATATATAAAAAAATCGTGAAATAAAAGAGTAATAAGTACTTACACTCTAAACGTCTCCGTCTTGAACCAATCCACTTTATGTATGACATTCTTGTCATCTTTCAGCTTGGCCTTAACTTCCTCTACAACTGCCTCTGGTTTCTCTTCTTTCTTCTCTCCACTTGGCACATGCACTATACCACTTGCCACAAGTTTGGCAAAAAGATCCGTCACATTAATATTGCCAAGTACTGGCAGTATGGGATTGGGTTTCTCATCAGCCGGTGTCTCCAGACCTGGTATCTTGTCTGGCATCATGAATAGAGGTTCAGCAACACTGTATTCTGATGCTGAAGCTGGTGCAATACTGGACGGCATAACACTTGCCAACATTTCCAAACCTATGAGAATTTTGAACCTATTAGAAGTGAAGAATTTGTTTTCTCATAGTTATATCTGTTAAGGTGGACTAAACACCTAACAAAATACAACCGAAATTAAAGTTAGTGTATAGCTTGAAAGTTTTAAGATACAATATTATTGCACCGAAAGTTTTGTAATATATATGTAAATAACATCCTATCTATGCGTCGTTTTAAGCCAACAAGCATTAGATACTTGTTGAATAAATTTGACTCTTTGTGTAAAATAGAATAACCATAGTAGAGGCAAAGCAGAAATTATTTAAAAGGTGATTAAGCATTGAAAAAAAATGTAATGAAATTGGACACAATTTCCTAGTTTATATTTCTTAATAAAAGAGTCACAACAACATTTGAGAAAACAATTTTTTATTTTGGAATAGCAAGTGGAAAAGTTGTTTAAAAAATGTTCAAACAGCTGATAGACAAATTTTTTAGAATGCTTTTATATCAATGATGGAAACATCAACTAACCTGTGAAGACCGTCAATATTACTTTACTATATTCAGCTGTCGATATTATAAGTCTATAAATTGTATGTATACTACTGGCCAGAATTCAAGAAACACCTTAGATAAATAACAATTTACCATAACAAATTCTATAAAATATAGATATATTTTTTTCTATATATTTTTTTATTATCAAGGCAGAACAACGTCGGCCCGGACCGCTAATAACTCATATTTATTTTATTAACGAACTAGCCGACCCGTGCCCACTTCGTTGGGCGGTAATAGGCATAATTAAGCTACAACTTTTCTCTAGAACTCAATCATATATATCTCATAATTAAGACAACGTTCATAAGAAACGTTTTCGTTCGACCATTTTTCTCCGACTACCCAGATATTACCCCCTACAACCTCACAAACTTTACCTCTTTATAATATTAGTATAGATTATAGATAATATAATTAGTTAATAGCTACTAACCGCGAATTCGCACGCGTGTAATAGTTAATTTGGGCTAAGACGCAGTGGAAGCTCTCAAAAGGAAAAATACCCCGATTTTAAAACATTTTTCATTCTTGCTCCGCTCCTATTGCTCTTAGCGTGATGATATATAGCTTATGACACTCACAAATAACTTGGCTTTCTATTGGTTTATATAATTTTCAAAATCGGTTTAGTAGTTCCTGAGATTACCCCCTCCAACGTCACAAACTCACAAACTTTACCTCTTTATAATATTAGTATATAGATTATAGCCCCTGCCCGTGATTTCGTCCGCGTAGTAATAGTTACTACTCTGGACCAACGCTGACAGTAAGCAGAAGCTCTCAAAAAGAAAAAACATCTCGATTTTGAAACATTTTTCATCTGAGCTCTGCTTCTAGTGGCCTTAGCGTGATGATATGTAGCCTATAACCATTCTCGATGAATGAGCTATATAACACTGAAAGAATTATTCAAATCGGACCAGTAGTTCCTGAGATTACCCCTTACAACGCCACAACGTCACAACGTCACAAACCCACAAACTCACAAACTTTACCTCTTTATAATATTAGTATAGATAATAAAATTCTGTGCAAAATGGAAATCAATTTCTAAAAAACCAATTTCGTTACGAAAAGGTAATTTCCCGGTTATGTGGAATTTTTATATCTTTTATCCCACTTCCTCTCGCGTATAATGGCCGCTGATGCCACGAAAAATGTTCATATTATGTTTGTTCCAAGGGTCGCTCATCTTACATAAAATACTGCTGAGTAATTATCGTCCACATATCAATCACTGTATTTGAAAAGAAAAGAGAGTGATAGTTTGGTAGCAATAAAAAAATATAACATAGTATAATTACGAATTTTCACATATTCGCACATTTCACACATTTTCACATATTAGTCACAAAAGCAATAAGATTATATAGATATGATAATCATTTGAAATTTATAAAATAATTTATATTACACACATAATTGAGACACGTGATGTATCGAAAAAAGCGAGTAATCAATAATATATTTGAGTAAAAGTGTATACTTGTTATTTTCAACGGTTTCATATATTTTTTGGGAATAAGGCTTTCTTAAACAACTTTTAGAAATACATTCTAGAATAAACTAACACAATCATTTTCAGAATATAAACCGAAACTTATATTCGTGGGTCAATACTATTTGAAAACATGATATGAGAAATGTCACATTTAGCCACGTGGCAGCGCTACCGTGATTTGGCCAATAGTTGCCGCATTACTAAAAATACCTACAGGTGCTACCATATATTTTCAATGTAAATTTTCCTTAATATATAGGTCAAAATAGGAAAATATATAGGTAAAATTTTAGGGTCATGATTCTTAAAATATGTACGCCCAAAAGATTCACATTACTTTTTTGTCACATGTGATGGTATTTTCGTAAATATCTCAGGTTCACATTTTTCTTTCATGATCAGCCAATAGATCAATTTAAATTTATAATGTACTCGAATCACAAAAAAATCGTTAATACATGTTGGAGTTGAAATCTACGGACATCGAATAGATATTGAACTGGATAAACCACTTGACTGTCAAGAATAAATTTAAAAAATACTGTAGCACTGTCCTTGGAATGCCTAATAAATGCGAATGTTATATTTCATTACTTACCCTGACTTTCCGTGTTCATATCCGGGCTAGGCGTTTTGGTAGGCCTTGGGATATCTTGATCAATCTCCATCACAGCACTCTCGTTCACATCAGGAGAAGTTGTTACCGGCGCGATGGCAGGTAACGTGGTTCCCTCCATATTGGTTATCTGTGTAACCCCAGGTTTTATATTCCTGGGTAGAGCCGAAAACCTAACAAAGTACTTCTCACTTCCAACAGTTATGGGTTTGGGTAAATCCCCAAACTCTACTTTAAATGGTTGCTCGTTTATTAAAACAGTTTTCAATGAATCAACAAACCGAATTGTAAAGAATTGTCCATTTATTGCGAACTTTTGAACCTTAGCGTCTAAATACACGGGGCACATTTGCGTCGCGTTCACGATTAGATTAATTTTACCGGCAACTAAATCCGTCCGTTTCGTTTTTCCTATATCCACTTGTGGTAGAGGACCTTCTAAGTGCACAAGTCTGGGCTTCCCATCAATAATAACTCCTAGCGGTTGACCTCCAAAGAAACATTCGTACCATCTTCCATTAATGTACAACTCTCTAGTTGGAGCACCAAACTTAATGTCGAAAACTTGATCATCAATCTCCACCTGCTTGTATTCTTCGTTAAACGACAGTACCACTGAATCTTTATTATCAAATGTGACTCTTCTACATCCGGGCAAGAATTTAATTTCTCTTGGGTCGTCCCAGTCCAACATAATGATCGCAGTGTTACCGTAAAACCTAATCTCTCTGGGTATACCATCAATCTGTATCGTTTTAACTGGGTCCTGTTCAATGTATTCCAAAATCTTGAAATCCGTAGGAGGGATAGTAAAGCCTGGGGCACCTAACGGAGGTGGCGATTCGCTTCTCTCATACGGCTGTAGAGGACACTCCCCTTGGCACGTACCAATTTTGGGCGTCGGTAAAGGTAACGGTGGCCGACCATCAAAGTTAGGTCTCAGGCCGCGTTTATCAAATTTCCCTCTAAAGTATGGAGGGACGGGTCCTCTAAATCTTCGTGACATGAAGTCATCTGTCCTTGGTCGAGGTTGACCTCGCCACATCGGCTGAAAAGGTCCAAACATTGGCATCATAGGAGGACGAGGTAATAATCCTTTCTTATGACCCCCGTCAACTCCATCTACGTTATGAGTGTTCCTCATATCTGAATCCTGTAAGTAACCTTGACAGTCTGATGAATTTTCTAAGAACATGACATTATTGACTCTCTCATCAATATCTCCAAAGTTATTCCGTTCGGTGGGTGACGACTTTGGACTGGGAACTTTATTATTTTCTTCATTTATGTGGGCTTTAAGTTTTCTTTTAGACACTTCCAATGATTCTCTTTGCTTTGCCTCCTTCAGTTTTAACTTCTCATTTAATTGCAACACTTGGTACATTAGGGTGTTGTATTGATTTTTGTCTAGTTGTCCATCGCTATACTGCTCTTTAGCTTGTGACATGATGATGGATATTGTTTTCTTATTGTCTTCCGTATCGAAATCTTCACCGTTTTCATTTCTGAGGTCAGTATCCTCGGAACTTAACGTTCGGCGTCTTTCCTTTTCTATACCTGAAATTTAAAAAAAATACTGGAAGTTAGTAATTAAACGTGTAACTTCAAAGAATTATATAAAATAAACGAAATTGTTAAAAACCTTTATTCATATTATTTAAGAGTGACTTCTAATTTTGTAACTAACATTTTTAAAAGTTATTACTTACTAGGAGATTTGCTAAACAAAAGTGGTCGTCCAAGCCGATCCTTCCCTTTAGTTGCCTCTGCCAATTTGGCTCTGACCAGATCCAATTTAGATGGTGTTTTCTTTGATTCAGATTTATCATTTTTCTCTTTAACCTCATTCCAGTCCTTTTGTTTGGGGGAATCTCTAGGGGAAATAACGTCATTGACCTCTTTCATTTCTTCATCTTTGATTGGTGATTCGCTAATAGAAGGTGGTGGTGGAGCGCTGTTGAGTTCGTCCACTTGAGGTAGCTTACGGAGATCTACGTCCTCGTTGCCAAAAAGACTGTAACGTAATAACTTTTAATGTGACTTACGATCAATACTTGAGTACAACCATACTACATGACAAGTAATATTATTAGCGGAGATGCTATAAGCAGCTTGAAATAATCACTGGTTCTTAAGTCCTGTTACCGAAACCCAACGATGAGGTCTCGAGGTATTTAATTCGATGAAAGGGTAGTTGGACGAACACTAACATGTAAATAGTAAGCTTATGTTTCTTAAAAACCAGTTTTTTATTTTACGGAACACATTTCTGACGGTGAAGGAAAATCTTACACGTAAATCCAGAAGTAATTTATGACAATTGTTTCTTTTTAAGGCATAAAAGAAGTCCATGTCACCACTCTTCCCCACGCTATAAAAAGTCTCTGACCTGTATCAGAGAAAAGAAAGCAGGGGAAAAAGCTATATCTGGTGTGATTAAATGTAACATAGAAGTTAGTTTTGGTCTACTTACATATCAAGCTTATCAATCTTGGGTTTCTTGACCTTCCCTTCCAGGGTTTCAGTGGAGGATCGCTTCTGAACGACGGGTGCTGCATGGGTTTCCACCACTGGATGTAATACCCTAAGGTCAACATCTTTGTTCTCAACGATTACTTCTGGTACATCTGAAAATATGTCTCAATTTTTATGTAATCTCATGTCGTTATAAAAACCCATATATGTAGACCTTTATATTTATTCAGCAGGTAATTAGATATTCATTGTTTGCACTTTAAACATTTGTACACTTGTGGTTTAATTGTAAATATTATTTTGCAAAAACTCTTTACAGTTTTACATCACAGCTACTTGCCTGTGTTACCTGAAATTATATTTTCATATACTGTAGCAGTGAAAATCGACTTAAAAGTCCAAATGCAGAGAAAATCGAACTGACAAATATCTTCACCCAAAGAAAAATTCGTTTATACTCTCAAAGTCAGCACGAAGTGTGTAAACACTCTTAGTTACCTCATTAAAGTCTCTAGAATTCTGATGAACACCAGGTAATCTTTATATCGTTTTAGTCCAATATTTGTCTATTTCGTAAATATAAAATGTGAATATTAGAGCCAGGTGTTAATACTTGTAGGTAATTAAGTTAGCATAGAAAACACACTTAAAATTAAACCTAGAGTTTGTATATGTTAGACAAAATTCTATTTACAATTTTAACTAGAAAATTTAGCCCAATGAAAAATAATTTAAAGACAGTGTAGTAGAATTTAAAATTGTATATCAATTTATATTGTTAAATTATATGTGTGTAGCTTTGTCTGCATGTTGCGCAATTATAGCTATATTGCAGTTCAAGTAATTAAATCCAAGTACAGATCACGAAAAATATATAAAACAAATAAATAATAGCATTTTCAAAATTTTAGCTCTGATTTGAAAATTTATGCTCAGACATGTAAGTTTTATCAAATGTATTGTTACAGTTAGTATATTTTGTAATATATAATTGTTAAATTTTTATATTCATTGTTATTTTTTATTATAAGTGTACATATATCTTTTTTAGGAGAGTGTCACAAAATTTCTGCAATTCACAACACAGACACAGAAAACAGATTGACATCCCAAGTTCTTGAAAGTGTAAGTAAATGGGAATCAAGTTCAATTTATGTTAATGTGATTGGAATAACATGAAATAATTTCGTGGTTCGAAATATATATAAGAGGAAAAAAGTTACTGTCACTTTGCAGTTCAAAACATATGTGTTGTAGCATTGTAAGCTCAACTACAAAATATAATAAAATTTGTTTTTAACTAAAAATTCCAAGTATTTGCCTCGATATGAATTTCAAAAAATATAATTTTATACACACCATCATCGCCACAAATTATTACGTACATTTTTCAGACGTGAAGATTGTGCTCTAAAATTTTTTACGATTTTTTCAATGTGCTTTAACGCACGCTTTTATAAATTATAGTGTAAGCAAAATGTGGATATCAATATCTATAACATAGACCGGCGAAAATTTTCTATTGTTGAATATAAGTTTATACAATAAAGAAATGATTACACCAAGCTTAGAAATTTTTACTTCCTTGTGATACCACTACTAAATGGAACATACATTGGCAATAAGTTAAGATTAAGTCAGTTTAAGTAAAGACCGTGAATTATTACAAAGACAAAAATATACTTAGTGTAAGTAACAATTTATATTTTAATTATGAATCATGAATAATATAGAATTATAACCACTAGGATCTTATTTTTATTTATTTTTTAAAGCGATAAAAGTCAATACAATATGTATTTATTTCTTGTATGTATGTATTTATAACTTTTTTTAAAGTCTAAAATCGTTCATAACAAATCAACTGTCAAGGCCTTGTGATAAGACATTCAACTATGACTGCAACGTTTTAAAAACTCGTTGATAACTTTTCTAATTATAATCTCTCTAGACTAATTACCTATTTACTTACCTAATCCCAACTTATCCTTAGTACAAATAAAGTATAAATATCCTAAAGTACCATGTTACATAAAAAAATAAAAGCCAGATTTTTAATCGAAGCCATTTCGTGAAATTCTTTTCAAAATTCATAATTACTCATTATAACATGTTAACTCTAACAAATAATCTCCCACTTAATTTTAAATAACTTCTAACTTGTATACTCCGAATATACAAACAGAATCGTGGTATCCTTACTAATATTATAAATATGAATTGTGAGTTTGTTTGTTATTTTTTCACGCCTTAACGTGGCGTAATTATGTAGCGTATACCCTGCCAAAAAGGAAATTTAACTGTATTATGAATATAGAAGGAAAAACCAAAAGAATCTCAATCAAGTTCTATAATGCAATAAGTTATTGTAAATAGTTTACCTTAACCCCAAGACTGTCCAAAACCACAAGAGTTTAAACTCCATAAAAACCTATGTAGACCTTATGATACATAGATCAACAGACTGTTAGCAGCATAAGTTAAAAAACCGGATTTATTAAAAAAAATCAAAACTTGAACAATAATAAATGATGCAAATTATAATTTTAAATAATTGGTTAGAATATACATTGAATTATATAATGAATCAACTTTTTGTAAGGTGTATTATTTGAATATAGAATTAATAACAAGAATCGCGGCCATAGTCTATAATGAATCAATTTTTTGTAAGATGTATTATTTGAATATAGAATCAACAACAAGAATCGCGGTCATAGTCTATAATTAATCAACTTTTTGTAAGATGTATTATTTGAATATAGAATCAATAACAAGAATAGCGACCATAGTCTATAATGAATCAACTTTTTGTAAGGTGTATTATTTGAATATAGAATTAATAACAAGAATCGCGACCATAGTCTATAATGAATCACCTTTTTGTAAGATATATTATTTGAATATAGAATCAACAACAAGAATCGCGACCATAGTCTATAATGAATCAACTTTTTGTAAGATGTATTATTTGAATATAGAATTAATAACAAGAATCGCGACCATAGTCTATAATTAATCAAGTTTTTGTAAGATGTATTATTTGAATATAGAAACAACAACAAGAATCGCGGCTAGAGTCTATAATGAATCAACTTTTTGTTAGATGTATTATTTGCATATAGACAAAAACAACAAGAATCGTGGTCATAGTATAAGAAAGAAACCTTTTAAGATAATAAATATACTTCGAATATGCCAACACAAGAATCCCGGTCATGGTCTATATTAACATGAAAAGTGATAATCATTTAAAGTAATTATTTTAAAGGCAGTAAATAAGGCAATAAATTTCACTTTCATTTAATAATATTGTATTTTACATTTCAGTGAAATTGGGTTTTAATTTTTTTAAAGATTTATCGTAAGACATGTTAGTTTACCATATTTAGTCAATATTAGAACTATTACTAGCTTTACACTTCGACCAGGTAAACCTAAAACGTGAAAGAGTATTATTTCTGTGTAGCTTATTAAGTAAACTACATTAAAGCGATTGATTTGTTTAAGTTCACTGAAAAGGACAATAACAAAAGTTAAATTACTAAGTTAATCGTACGTTAATTATATCGTAGGATTAATCCCCCTATGGCTTATGAATATTATAGCAATTATCACATATATGTCCTATTTTAATATAAGAATGATCGTTAGATTGTACAATAAAGACTCTCTATTTACTACGCATTGCAATTCGTGAAATTTCCCCAGAAAGTAGCAAAATCATCCATAAAAAAAAGAACGAAAGTATCTGTAGTTTCTCTTTTATAAAGGAGTTTAGTGTAACACTAAAATTGTATTTTTTTTTGTAATTTTCTGTATCCAGGGCAAGTCAATAAACCCCATAAACTACTTTAGCGCGAAATCCTGTCTAAATTACTATTTACTTTGACTGGCTGATTACAATATTAGAGCAATATAAGGAAGTGTAAATTTTGATAGAAGGTAGTTTGAAATTTTTTAATTTAAATATGACCTAAGGACCACTAAAAAGATATGATGTATATAATAAAAAAATATGATAACGTATTGTCGTTTGAAATATAATAATAATAAATAATAATGAAAAAAAAAATTAATGTTGTTTTCACTAAACCGTAGTTTCTAGATATCTTAAGTGACTTTTGTGAATTGATTAGAAACATTATCAGGTATATAGTAAAATTGACAAAAGATGGAAATTGTTTATGAAACTTCATTACAGAATGTATACCAGTGTCCCATGAACATTTTATGTGTCACTTTGATTAGATACTGCAATTTACCATATCATCTAGGTATGGCTATTTCAAATAAAAATCACATTAACTGTTATAAGAATCGTCAGTAAGTAGTTACAGAAGTCCAGTAGGATGAGCGTAGAAAGCATCATTATGTGCGATCCGGAAGATCATCATAGCGATGATTTATAACTGTAATTGAACACGCTGAAAGCCTCGAAGTAATGTTGCGCGTTGAATTGAAGAGTCCAAATTTTACACAACCGTTTCTTGACATATCACAGTAGCAGATTTTTCTGCTTTTTCGTAATATTGTTTAACACAATTCATATACATTTAATTAAAAAAACTAAGTCAAGAGTAAAGAACCCAAAAAATATTGACCATGTGCATTAAAACTGTGTTTGCAAAAAACTTACATTTTTAAAATGTGCAGTATTGTTAAGAGAATAATTTAAATTAATTCAAGATTATATTAACAGATGACGAATAAAGGGTAGAAACACGAGCGATAAAACACGTCAATATGAATACTCCAAAACTTCATAAAAAATTTATTTCCACACAACATGTGTTATATTTGTCGAACCCTCTTATAATCTAGTATCACAGATGTAAGACTAGGTTTCGTTTGTTTTTCAATACTATATAATCTAACCCCTGATTCGGCTAACATTTACAGTGATCTTACTTGATGTATCAGTATCCGGGGGCTGTCTGTCTGCAGCGGTGTGTTCGGGGGCTCTGTCCGGGCTCTCCGACTTTTCCTTGTTACGTCGCATATAACGCTCCTTATTATAATTCTTTAGCTCTTTAAATTGAACAAGCTCACTTTCCGCAGTTTCCTCTACATCGGGTTCCACTCGCGGCTCCCGCTTTTTCCTATTCTCCCGGCTCTTCCGCTTTTCGGGCGAAGATCCGACCGAGTCCTCTTTAACGGGTTCATTTTTTTTCTTCCTGTTACGTGTCACTACTTCTTTTCGTCGTTTAGGAGGAGCGGGAACGTCGCGTTCGTCCCGATTGATTTTAGGGATCGGCGGCAGTTTGTTGATCCTGCGGGGATCAGCGAGTTGAAGCTTTTCTATGTACGTGTCGACCTCACGATCGGGTTCCGTCGTGGCGGGAGCGGGTACCGGAGCCCGGTCGGCAATGTCGCGGCGTCGCGCGCGGACTCGTTCCCGGCGGATTTGAGGGTTTTCCCGTTGCGGTCGAGGGTTTTCTCGTTGCGGGTGGAGATTATCCCGTTGCAAGCGAGAGTTTTCCCGTTGCGGGCGAGGGTTAACCGGGTCCCGCGTCTCGCGTGTCTCCCGCGGTGGATGTCTAACTTCAGTAACGTCAGTGCGCACATCGATTGTAATCACATTCTTCCGCTTGGTGACGGCGCGTTCGAGAGGTTTGATGTCGAACACGTTCGGCGCTATCGGAGCGGGCGCGAGGGGTGCGACCGCCGAGGTGGGGAGCAGGGCGGGGTCCGACGTAGAGACCGTCACTGGAGGCGGGTGCCGCCTCGCGAGTCGCGGGTCGCGACGAGCAGAGACTAACGACGCACTTACGGGACCGATGCGTCCGCCAGTTTTGTTGACTGGCTGTAAGAAAATAAATCATAAGTGTTAAAGCATACCACTTCAATGTAATAAGTACAAGAAGCAGAATTAGTTGACGTAATGCAACACATGCAACTTACTGGGCCGAGTCTCTGTCTGATCGGAGTGGCTACTACCTCCGGAGCAACTGCCATGACCGGTGGGACCACGGGATTGACGAGAGCTATAGGCATCGATGGCGACGATTCTCCAATTGGAATATTTGTTGTAATCTACAAAAAATATATCTATGTCATACTGATATGTGAAAAATAGTATCATTACTACAACAACTTTCACAGTAATGGCCATCCAGAAAAAGTTTACGTCATGTACAGTTTATATCTAAACGAGCTACACTCAACATGCGGCCCATCGCACAGTGGAAGGAAATTGGAGTTTGCATTTCATAGGATTTTTGAAAAATGAAATGTATTATTTGATAGTTTTAAGTATACTGTTTTGTCAAACGGTCATATCATTGAATTACTTAGCAATTTTAAGTTTTATTCTTCCCTTTTTCACCATATAATATGGACTTGCAATGCAATGCAATGTAACTATAATGTAGGTTTATGTTTTAGGAAAAAATCTTTTCACCTTTGTTTAGCAATAATTTCTTATACAATAAAATAAATGTAACAACATATAAGTGCCAGTTTCGTTTACACGTATTTTACATGTGGTTGATAATTACGCATAGAAATGTAATGCAGCCGTAGCTCAGTTATAACGTACTGGGCATTATATAGTTCGATGGAGTCGACGGTCGGGAACACGGCGATCATTTTCTTTTGGTATTCATTTTAAAGTAGCTTAGGGAAATATAGCTTAAATTTTTAGCTAATCTGTCTGCTATATATAGAATGCCATGCGTTTTATGAGAGAAAAAGTATCCTAGATGTAATCTTGTAATATTAGTTATCACGGTGTCAAGTTTCGTCAAAATCGGTTCAGTACTTTCAGAGTGATGCGTGTTCACAGGGACAGACAAACAGACAGGCAGACAGAAAGACAGACATAGAGACAAAATTTTTAAAAGGGTTATTTTTGGCTTCTATATCGATAACAGAGTCTACCCCGATTATAATTTTCAAAAAATATTTAATGTACAGATTTGGCCTTGTTACAGCATTATTGTAGTATAGAATTGGTGACAATATGTTAAAGTTTAAAATTTACAATTGAAAATTATGAAGTAAAAAAACATTTTTATATATTTGGAATTAAAATCTATATTTACACCATTTATTTAAAGATACTAATGAAATCGATAAGTTATAATGGATATAAAATAGTGTAGTATTTACGCTGCTTTCATTTACAATCCTAATCTAGCCCCAGGAATTACTGTTTAATCTTTCATAACAAACATCAACTTCGATAAAAAGGAAAACATATAAACAGTTTACCCTAATTAGCTAAATCAAAACATTTTGATACAGATGTGAAACAAAAACGATAATTTTTGATCATTGGTGATAATTTAAATATATAGTGCAAAATTATAGATAATGTCGTACATTATTACGACTTATAATATAGAAGTTTCAAAAAGAATACTGAATCGACTGAATCGTATTCAAAAGGTATCCTAAAGGTTCCTACTTAAATGGAAATGAAACGCAATAGTAGAGGAAAACAGGGGTAAACATAATTTTATATCATCTTTTGTTTTATCGATATCTGTAGCATTAAAGTCTAATATAAACCTACAGATTGATGATTCCACATCAATACAATGTCATCTAAGTATGAAATTTTCATAAACAAATATCTTTTCAACGGGGACGCCCGGGGTCAAGGTCAAGGTCCCTAAGGCTTCGTTGGCACCCAAGTAGTGATACGTATACGTTTCAACTTTACAACTTAAAACACAAAAAAAGTTATGACGAAAAGAAATCCATTTTCGTAGATTTTAAATTTACAAGTCCATATAATACGTTGTAAAAGATAAAAATAAAACTTGAAATTGCTAAATTATTCCATAATATGACCATTTTGATAAAACTGTATACTTAAAACATCAAATAATACATTTCATTTTTCAAAAATCCTATGAAAAGGATGCTCCGAATACCTTCCACTTCCACGGGTCTTCGTAATTAACCCACACGATTATACTTCATTTTCAATTATTTGAAATTTCCTGCCTATCAGAAAAACTATGAGCACGTTGAGTAAATTTAATAGATCCCAGATTACACGACCGCAATGCATTCCTTATGATATAAGGGTTATTACAAACTTGTTTTATTGGACAACCATTTTTCACTACATGAATACGTTGTTAATTTGAAATTACGTTTTTTAATTTAATACCTAAATATTTGTAGTGGCAACCCGCGATACCATGAAACGTGTTTGTGGCCAGTGTAAAAAAAAAAAGTTTGAGTTCACTGATCTAAACCATGGACACTTTTCATGTAATTCATATCAAATTCTTAAATTATTAAAAATATTTAAATGTTTGCTTGCGATGATTCGAATAAATTCTATTTATTTGGTTACCTACATAAAAATACTGCAATACTTTCAAATAGACATTCATAATAACCTTAAAAAGACTACATTTGAATAAGCAGCTTAGTGTACCTTTTTTTTTCGAACTGACTACACTATTGACCTAGCAAGGTTTATCTTAAGAGCTTCACCAGACTACACTCAGTGTACCAATACTACTTATCTATGTAAAGTATTTTAAAGATTCATATAATCGTGTATAATCGTTTGTAAAAACAAAACAATAACTAGGTTTCTTTTATGGATTTTTAAATCAATTATAGTCTGAAATATTTAAATTTCATTATGTTGTAAAGTGAAATTATTAACTTTAGTCTGGCTTTTACATATATTGGCTCTCTGAGCAAAAATTATATACAAGCACATGTATACATACAGGCCGTTACAGTACGCGTGGCCAATCAGGAGCAAGCGCAATGTCACGAGCATATCGAGGTCATCGGTGATGTGGTGACCATAAGATTTTCCCCAACCAAAAAAATTGCTCAACACGATTAAAGAAGTTTTCACATTAAGGAAATTGAAGACATTTTTTTTTAAATAGACAACAAACAGAAATAAAGATTATTGATGAGTTAAAAAATTTAAACAATTCATTACATTGTGCTTAACTGTAATAAACTAAAATAGAATAATTATAAGTACAAGTAAGAAAATCAATCTTGTGGCACAATGCATTTGACACAGTACACACGATTATTGTTATAATAATTTAAATTTGAAAGAGCTCAGAAAGCGGTATTAAAAGTTAAGACTTCGAACCCTATTCTTTATCCTACTCAGGAACATTATTCAATTTGCAAACTACTATTTGTCCGTAAACTGTTTATTCTTCATATTACCCTTGGGAAGCATACTTACATGATCTATGATTATAATTACATTCCACAATGCGTAGATATGATCAGGTATATCCAGATGAGCCCAAAAGAAAAGAACTAGCTAGTCGCCATTACCATTACTTAAGCCCTACGTTTTATAATAAAATCAACAAAACCCTCAATATTTACGTATTTATCAAAATCAAGTGTTAAAACACATAATTTAAATTAGGTTTTGGACTTAAGGCATGATGAAACCGAAGAACTGCTGTCTTTAACACAGTTAGTTTAGGCAAAATTTTGTAGAATGATTATTAGAAGTATTATTAATCTACACTTGAACCCACACAACATATAAATACGATCATACCTGCTCAGCAGCATTTAGTTTTGTACTATCTTCAATTATATTATACACTAGCTGACCCGTGCAACTTCGTCTGCACCAAATCGATTATTACAGGTTTCAATTGTATTTTAAACGCAAATAATCTTAAAAAACCTAAAACCTGATTGCAGGGACATTTAACGCTTCCAACTGTGAATCCAAACTATCCCTATATGAACTCACTCGAACATATACCCAGTTGGTATGTGAGAAATCTTTTAAAATAAACCTAGAACCTGTTCGCAGCATTACCTAAAGTGTCCAATGAAGATCAAAACTAACTTTCATATATTGCCGATAAATGTTTTCCCAGTACCCCTTGCAACTTCATCACTTAACATACTGTAAAAATTAAACTTTGTCTACATTAAATTTCCATTTTGTTTTAGTTGTTTGTTTTATAAGAATTTGTAAAGTATACGTGAAATCTGCATTCAATTTTAATTTGGTCACATTTATTTTACTTTTGACATATAAACCACCTTTTTTACTGAGATACTTAACTTGGGATAATATACCTTTCTAACAGTGAAAGAATTTTTGAAATAGGATCAGTAATACCAAGCATTCCTCGAAAACAAAACTTTACCACTCTTTATGATATTAGTATAAATACAACATAGTATGGTAACTGCAAACACCTCAACTGATTATTGTAATCGTAGATTCACAAACCTGAACCCCGCTACTTCAAGACTCAACAATATTTAGAAAACTAATTTTATCAAATATCGAAACAACACACGTACTGATAGAACTCTAATTGAGATTCATTTTCTACAATGCAATGTAACTATTATCTAGGTTTATGTTTTAAGAAAAAATCTTGTCACCTTTGTTTATACAAACATTTTTTATACAATAAAATAAATGTAACAATATATGAGTGACAGTTTCGTTTACACATATTTTTCATATGTGGTTGATAATTACGCATAGAAATGTAATTTTCCGATACGAAATACACATAAGAGTTGTTGAGATATGTATGCTTGGTACACATATATGTTTCAACAACTCATATATGTATGAATAGTTTAGCTTAACTTAGGTTAGCTCAGATAGGTCGCGAATTGCATGAATCAGGCAACAGCCAAGCCGAGGTGTGCCGTGCACCCTTGAGTTAGTTGCCCAAACAAAAATCGGCTGAGTGCCTTAAGCGCTCGCCTTAGTAGTCCGGTGAAGCTGTTAAGACCTTGCTAGGTCAATAGCGTAGTCAGTTCGAGAAAAAAAAATAGCATAGAAATGTCATGTAGCCGTAGCTCAGTTATAACGTACTGGGCATTATATGGTCCGACGGGGTCTACGGTTCTGAACCCAGCGATAATTTTCTTTTGGATTTTTTTTTAAATTAACTTAATTTTTTAACTAATCTGTCTGCTATATACAGCATAAAGAAAATTTACCAAAATCCGTCAAGAATATCGTCAACTACAAATTTTTGACTTTCGTCCGTAATCCTGGAGAATCTCTTGCGTTTTATGAGACAAAAAGTATCCTAGATGTAATCTTGTAATATTAGTTATCACTGTGTTAAGTTTGATCAAAATCGGTTCAGTACTTTCAGAGTGATGCGTGTTCACAGGGACAGACAGACAGGCAGACAGACAGACAGACAGACAGAGAGACAAAAATTTTAAAAGGGTTATTTTTGGCTTCTATATCGATAACAAAGTCTATCCCGATTATAATTTTCAAAAAATATTTAATGTACAGATTTGGCCTTGTTACAGTTTTATTATAGTATAGATTAGGACAATAAGTTTTTTTACTGTTATGTTTATATGTTTAAAGGGCATTACTATTGTTTAAAACGTTTCCGGTAGTGAACATAAGATGCTGCAACACTGTAGTTAACTACTACTATTTATTTAATGATAAAGTCACTGAATAAAATTCAAATCCATCCTTTTTTATATATACGTATATTTACATTTATGTTTATATTTTTTGTCAAATTTTAATTGTATGTAATCCACTATTTTATATCTAATAATAATAACAAAATTATAAAAAAGAAAACAGAAAATAAAGTGAACAACATATTATTTAGTTGCGACATAACTTAAACATCATACTTTATGATTATTCTTTATTTCATTATGTTAGTTGTTATATTCATTTATTAGGATTATCAGGTGTTATGATTTCCTATAACTGAGATAGCACATGAATTTACAGAAGCTAAAATAAATGACATCGATTTTCATGCACCAAGTGTCATAGATATGATATCGTGGTTTCCCAGTCTCATTTCATTACTTAGTAAAAAAATAGTATCAAGATTATATAACAAAAGTTATAAAAAAATCACATTTATAATAAATTTTATGGATAACGATCTCATCACTTACTAAGAGGTCACGCTTTTTTATCATTTCTGTTAATATAATATTATAATTAATTCCAACTAATATAACAAACACAATATAAGGCATCCACAAAACGATTATTTGTATTTTGATTGTTTTATAACGTTATTCAAAAGGAAAAATATGTGGCGATTTATATACTCCGGTGAATTCGAACAGTAACACAAGTTCTGAAACATGTTCGGATCTTCAATCTCCAACAGCTTCGCTCGTGTTAATGTATTTTTAACCTATCGATCGAATTTTCTATTCAGCTATTATTTTTTGCATTACATTAGTCTACAATTCGATATATTATTTATTCGTAATCACAATAACAGATATATTCGTTGGAGTTTTTCCCGGTGAAGTAGCGATGTCAATGTCAGCAGCGATAACGTTTACTCTGCAAATGGATATTACGTGAGACGCACTAAAAATTTCCGGAATAAGAAAAAATATTATGAATGGTAAAATTGAATTCATTGTCTCTCAAAATATGCTACCTTGGCGTCAATGCATTTTTTTAATAGGAATAAACCAAGTTTGAAAATATACCAGATGAGAGTCGCTTACAGTATTGTAGGATATGACACTTCATGGTCTCATTTAGTTTTAAAGAAAAAATAAATGTATTTCAATATTTGCTATCGTTTCATTATGATTAACTTTAGCAATAATACAACATTAGGGCATCATATCATACTTTGGTATTTTTGTTCGACTTTTTAATGCTCTAAATCAGTGTTTTTCAAAGTGTGGGTCGCTACCCCCAAAGCCTCTTTAGGTGAGTCGCGAAGCTTCTATAGTGGAGTTGCAAAAAGTTGGGAAAGCTGCTGCAGCCAAAAAACAATACATTTTTAAAAGATTTATTAAGAAAAATGTTAGCTAATGGATATAATTATTTGTATTAAATAAATAAAATATAAAAAAAAAGCTTAGGAGAACTCTTATGTATTTATCCGAACCCTAATTATGAAAATAACTAAATATGTTAAATTGAATATTTGTCACAAAATAAAATACATGAAAGAAAAGTAACGGGTAGGGGGGTCGCGAAATATTTCTTCATACTAAAGGGGCCGTGTCAAGAAAAAGTTTGAAAAACATTGCTCTAAATGGTTAATAATACTTTGTATGGAAAGATAAGTAGCAAGTGTTGTACCATTTTGGAATCTTGATTAAATAGGCCAATTTTTTAAATAACTTGCCTAAGGTAGTATAGTAAATTTTTTTTAAAGATGTGTCAAAGTTATCTGGCATAACGTTTTTTAACATGTATCAATAAAACTTTTTTTTTTGTTACAAAACTGACCGTACGAATTATCGGATTTGAGACTGCAATCAATTGCACAGTTATTTAGGATTACATATAAAACAAAAACACTACAAAATTGGGAAATTTGTGATCACAGTACCTAAATATGCGATCTAGGGTGTCGATTTTCCATATTTTCAAAATTATTTCTATTATCAGTTAAGCAGGTAAGATAGAATTTATTTTTTATTTTTGCCTGAACCAGTATAACCTAGTCTATCGCCCCGTGCCCGCTTGACTTTGAGTTTCGGGACAACCTGTATATTATAAAGGCTAGTGATCATGAATAAAAAGGTTGAAAAATGTTGTCTGTATGTCTCGATTATTCTCAAAAACGGATTTACCGATTTTTTTTTATATTTAACTAATTTAGAGCACATAGAAAATATAATAAAATACAAAGCATAAGTATTTTTAATACAATTTTCAGATTTCGTAAAAGGAGGTAAACGAACAGGTGGATCACCTGATGTTAAGTTATCACCACCGTCCAGAGACATTTGCAAAACCAGAAGAGTTGCAAGTGCTTTGTCACCCTGTGTTTGGGGAAGAGAAGTGGGGAAGGGAGGTGGGGAGGGGAGGTGGGCTACTGGGTGGGTGGTTAATGTAATACCAAAACTGACAGCATATTAAAATTATCAGTAGTGTATTTAGGAAACATAAAATACACACATATTGTAAAAGAGTAAAAAATATATATTTTGCATTAATTGCTGCAATAAAAACGCGTGCGTAACCGCGGGTAGTTACAAAAATAAAACTCACCTTTTTTGCATTTTTTTCAGCCAACTCCAGTTGTTTCCTGGTTTGCTCCAACTCCATTTCAATTTTCTTCTTTTGCAGCATCAGTAATTCTTGCTCCTTCTTCGCGATTATGTTGCGTTCTTCTTCGGAAAGCACGGGCTGTGCTGCGCTCGTAGTTGGCGCAGTCTGTGGAACAAATCAGAATATCACTATTTAATAGAGGTGCATGAAATTTGCTTTTAAAATTTTCTGTTACTAAAGTCATTAGTTTATTTATGAATACAGAAAATCGCAGATGACCCATTGAAAATTTCCGATTAACCAGTGTTCTAAACATATATTCTTCGGTTTCACTTTACAGCAGCCTTTAGAGGCAGTTTTCGATATAATGCTAGTAAGTGCTGGAACAACATACCACCGCCTATAAGATCTGCTACTGCTACTATCTGAACTAGTTTCATTCTATTTAAAAATAAACTAAGAATGTTTTTACTCGACTCCCAGATGTGTTTCGAAAATTATAATCTGGATGTCGCGGCGATATAATCACATTACCTTTTTTATTCTTTTACCTATTCATTAATTTATATAACTCACCTATTTAATACTTTGTTTATTATATGAATATCTACTTATATACATACATTTATACATTATATACTTCACATTTATAGTGCTATTGTGATCATATCTTATTATTATTATGTTATTATTATATATTTAAACCCCCTTGGCCACAATAGAAAATCAGCGCTAGGGTCACTTGTAAAGGTGGTAGCCAGCATGTGCTGAATTGTGCGCCTTTGCAGTAAAATCGCGGCATAATTTTAATAGATTTTAACGTTCAATTACTTTATTTTTTTTTATTTTACATCTTTGTTATTCTATTTTTCTAATATCATATTGCCCATGTATTTGCTGCAATAAACATATTTTCTTTCTTTCAGTTTCCTTCTTTCTGTATTCTGTATATGACTATGGAATTTAAATTTGAGCTAAGTTATTAGTAGTCAAGATTTACAGTACAAGAGTTCTAAATGAAATGCTAAACTAAGTTTTAAGCGAAGAAATAATAATGGTAAGGTCATAGTGGATATAAGGCTCAAGAATGGAGTACAAAACATTCTATTTTGTTGGGAGTTTTAAGAAACATAGAAACTTTAGCATAAAGTTTAAAGCAATATGAAGAATATACGATAACTACATATTCTTCAAGACTTCTATAGCATCATCCAAAAATAATAAGTTAAAACAACAAAAAAAATTACATTATATGATACATTAAGGCACAAAAATGTCTTTGCATATAATTATGATTTTAATTCTCTACGACAAGCAATACTGATAAACCTGCTTAAAATTTGTAATAGTTCATTCTAGGCAAACTACATTGCATTTAAAGTATGTGATTTTTTTTTCGAACTGACTAATAGCTATTTATTGGCCTGATGGAGAGATTCACTAAGTCACTTGGCAACAAGCTCAAAGGTTCCAAAGTGGTCATACCTCGGCTTGGGATTTTGCCTTAGCTTACCATATATATGAATTAGCAAGGTACACTTCTGTACCAGCATGTGTGCCTACGGACTCAAATATATATTTAGTATGTGTCAACTCGGCTGAACTAAGTTCGAAGTCAAAAACCTACTATATTTGTACATAAGTATATATCACATTTGCAATACGAATGAGGTCTCATGCAGAGAAGCTGTTAATTATTATAAAATATATATAGCTTGTCTATAATAATAAAAGCCTGTAGTGTACAGTACAACTTACACATGTGCACGAGCCACTGTTAACGACTAAATCATACATCATCAAAATAATAATCAACTAAAAAACACCTTTTTCAGAAAATTTGGATTTACATGGATGTTTGACTGCTGCGGCTGCGCCTGGATGGGCCACGCCGGGTCTATGAGGTTCACTTTCACGTCCAGTTGGTATAGCTTCGTCGCAGGGAAGACATCGTGCCACGTCTCGCGAAGTTTGAACATTTGCGATCGAATCTTCTCATCGACCTGCAAACCCATACCACTTAGCCGTTTATACAACAGTTACATACCAATCAAATTGAGTCGTTACATTTCAAAATGAGTTGAATCCAATTTAAAACGTTCATATAACACTAGTAGGACCGGCGGACGTTTATAACTTTGACAAATTATATACCTAAACCTTCCCCATGAATCACTTTATCTATTGGTGAAAACTGCATAAGAATCCATAGAGTAATTTTTGAGTTTATCACGAACAGATAAAAGACGCGGTAGAGGACTTTGTTTTATACTATGTTGAATGTTGTTTATTTTTTTAAGATTTCCAGTTTTTAGTTCTTTTTTATAATGTTCATATTTTACATGTAATAATTTTAAAGATCTTGATTAATTATGGCATATTATAAAAGTCGTCTGCCACGTATCTATTCGCATTAAATTAAAAAAAACTACTAACCAGATTTTTATGCAGTTTTCACGAGTAGATAGTAGTGATTCATGAGGAAGATTTAGTAATTTGTCAAGTTGTTTATAAGGGCGACACATCGCCCGGCGGTACCGCTAGTAACATAATATTAGTGAGAAATAAAATTGGAATTAATTCATGTTGAAATGTAATGACAAAATTAAAAAAGAATACAACTAAGTTTATTTCATGCCAAAGGACTATTACTTATAATAAAGAGATGGGAAAACAATATTTACCTGTTTAAATGTCCTCGTAAACATGTTGACAATGCTCTGTGAGAATTTCTGTGTGTAAGCCCCTCCAACATTCTTGATAATAGAGTCAACTAAATACAGTACCGGCAGCTTGATCTCCGGGTGAACCTGTATAGAGGAAAAATGATTTCTAATCCCCGAGGTTGATCCTCTCCAGTGTATAAAACGATCAACCGTAAATAGTCCATGAGCTTGTTTTCCAATCACATTTGGTAATGGGAAAGAATAAGACAAGTTTTTGTTTTTATCATTTTAATATTTTACTTGTTAAAATAAATAAGAACTCAAGTTTTTAAATGTTTTATTGTAAACAATATATACCTTCTTATACACAACTGAAATAAAGATTTCTTTTTTAATTACATACCAATTGTTGGTAAGCTCTGAAATGAAACAACGAGGCAGGTATCTTCAAGAATTTAGTATATGAACAGATTTAATTACTAATCAAGTTATAATATCTACATTTTGCATCAATCGTGATTAAATAATCAGTATTTCAAATTAAATCAGCCTCAGCACTATTAGTATTTTTTTTAAATATCCAATTACAGTCAGATAACTAGACAATTAAATCAAAAATTTAATGCAAGTAAATATGAAATAAAAGGATCTCTTAATTTGGTAAAACAAAAACAATGGGTAACACTATTTTATAATTCTGTATTCTATTAAATATATTTCACAATAACTTAGCAACTTAAGATTTTAATATTTTTAAATTAAATTTGCCATTCTATCACACCCTATAAACCTCTGTAAAGTCCTCCTTAAGTTGTACCAGGTTTCTATTAATAAAACAGAAATCATATTTTCTTATGAAATGGATAGACTTTATACTGTAATCCCTTTGTGTATAAAGCTGGTATGTTTAGTTAGAATGAATACATATTTTTTCTTGTATTTTTTTTAATTTGCTTTGAGAGATTACATGGAGGAAATAATTTTTATGTAAATCCTTAGTCATTATATTATAATGAAGCTTTGTATTCAGTTAGTATGTCCCTATTCATTTTAAGTGAAAACTAAACACCTAGAAAAGACATAGATATTTTTGTTTTATTACTCAGTTTTATTGCAGAAAGAATAAATACTTGATTAATTTTATGAGACTATCTGTTAGAGATCTATTCAAATTTGCGAATCTAGTATGAAAATGGAAACTATTAAGTACCATTTTCAGGGAAAAAAAATAAGATATACAGGCGCAACATTGTCAAGCATTAGGCAATTAATTTTAAAAGTTAATAAACTCTGTCTTATAAGGAAGTATAATTATGAAGGGCTAAGAATGAAGGCTCGTATCTCAGAAGAAATACATCACACTGTTTTGCACTGAGCAACTCAAATATTTAGTAATAAATATTTAAGAGTATAAAATTCATAAAGACACTACAAAAAATTAAAGCATCAGGTAGTTACCCATGAAGTTGAATTATACAAACAGGTTTAAGATATTTATAGAAGAAAAAAAACCTCACAAAAGAATTACAAAGAATGATTATATATAATATTATATAACTACAATGGTAGGTGCTAAGTAGCATAATTTTAGATTAGACCATATTGGCAAGAGTTTTATTTGAGATATCAGTATATATGTAAGTACATATACCGATACTGAGTAATGTATAAAATAAACACAAAAAATTTATAGCAGTTTTAGTGATCAAACGAAAAACTATTTCTACTACATAGAAAAAATATTACACAAAATTCGTGGATTTATCTTATCTGAAACAAGCCCGCATTGTGATACGGCTCAAGATAGTTGATAAATCTGGAATATTTGCATATTAGAAGATACCTGCTCGTCTTATATTGGTTACAAACGAGGTCAGATTAGTCACACTGCCGTAGTAAACACGCAAGACACGGGGCGCTACTCGTGCGTCACTAGCCACCACTTTCCCTAAACGAGTGACCACATACTGCACAGACTCCACACGGCCTTAACTTTAAAAATGGAAATTCACCTTCTCCAAATGCTTCTCCACGGTTTCGACAATAACTCCAGCATGATCGATGTTTTCTTCAGCTAGGATCGTGAGCATATTTATCAAAGGCTTGCTGTTCACTGTCAAATCCGCCAAACTTGACGCATACTCTTCGGCGATTTCCTTCGACATCTTGCAAAGACACACGCGATGTCATGCCAAATAAAATCGTCAACCGCACATCACTGCAAACAATGAAATAATAACGTAGGGTACGTGGATTTACAACATGGCGATGCTTAGCATATTTAGTGAAACTTACGTTATTGCGGAAAACAGAAAGTTACGATAAAACACAATTACGGCAATCACAGCACGTACAAATTAAACGCACATAGTTCAATCAAAAATCACGTAATAATCGCCAGTTTTCAAAAGCGATAATGTATTGATATATATTGACGTAACCGCAACTGGGCAAATCGGGGAAACAAAATGGCCGACGATAGAACGCAGGACTAGAGTTCAGGCATGGCGTAGGGATGCAAATATTCAATTAGCTAATCGATTATTACACATTGAGCATACATTAAATTTAATCAATATTAATAAGAAATCAATTCAGTTTAAAAAAAGAAACATTTTAGAATTAGTTCAACATACTCAAAGATGAGATTATTGTTTACTAATTAGACATAAACAAGATAGATGGATGTATATTACCTATATTACCTTCACCTATCCTTTGCAGGGTAGCATGTAAATATACATATTTTTTACTTCAGGCTTCCGAATCTACTTTAAGTTTCATAATAAAAATGAAAATTGTCACAAAGACACAAATTAAAAATAGCATTCTGTAGCAGGTAGTATTTAATACACTATAATAGAGCCAAATTAAAATTATTGACAAAAAATGATAATAATAATCATTTCTGTTTGTCTCTGATAATAATCATAGTTATTATAAATCAATACAAAAAAAATTAAAAAAATTCAAACCTATCTAAACATCGATACCAACTGAAACACTAGAAAAACTTCTCCACTCAAGGGTCCACCGAAATCAGGGACGTTTGTAGTTCGTTGAAGCTGCCCTTCAGACTAATAGAGAAGTCAGTTCGAAAATTAAAAAAAAAAAAACAGAGTTGTATGAAAATATCAAACCGAGTTTTTGGCGGGATCTTGAATGCCATGTAATGGTCTTTATATTTCATCTATAATTCTGTGTTATTTGGCTCTATATTGTGTAATGTTGGTGGTGCTTTACGTTATATAGTTTGGTTATTGTGCACAAGTGACGTGGATCGGAAATAATACCACGGAGCATGGATTCTGACTTGCCACAAAAACTCCCAGGAAAGTTCTAACAAGATGGCCACCATCTTGTTAGTTCATTGAAATTATACCAAGAAACTTGTAATATCGATACTCACTTGACAATGACAGTAATAGTCTACTAGAAGACTGGTTGCTACGGGGTCAATTTCGCTCCCGCACACCAGATTAGGCCCCCCTCAGCAGCAGCTCAAGCCTAGGTCCGTTCCCTCGGCATGGAGCTCTTGAGTACGCTGCTCGCGCGATACACTGACACAAAATCTTACATCACTGCGACAACATTACACATATCACCTCCACATACATGTACGCATACACGCTTACACGTGCAAGTGGAAGAGTTTTATTTTATTTCTCTTATTAAATTGAAAGAGTTTAGAAAATTATCCGATACAAAATATATATAAAAGTTGTTGAGGTATGTATGCTTGGTACACATATATGTTTCAACAACTCATATATGTATGAATAGTTAGCTTAGCTTAGGTTAGCTCAGATAGGTCGCGAATTGTATGTATCAGGTAACAGCCCAAGCCGAGGTGTGCCGTGCACCCTTGATCTAGTTGTCAAATAAAATCGGCTGAGTGCCTTAAACGCTCACCTTAGTAGTCCGGTGAAGCTGTTAAGACCTTGGTAGGTCAATAGCGTAGCCAGTTCGAAAACATAAAGAATGGTTGCCAAAAATAAAATAGAAGAAGAACTTGTAATACTATTAACTACTCAACAATGGCAGTAATAATCTAAAAAATTGGTTGCTAAAAATAAAGTTAAAATAAAGTAAATTTTCAAAAAAAAGTATTAACCGACTTCAATATCAATCAAAAACCCATAAGGCACTAAAAAGCGGAAAATAAATAGTTTATCAAATTAACCAAATTAAATAAAACATATGAATAGGTGTGCTACCTAGAGATGTATTGGAAGTCGGTGCGAACCGAAAATCATATCATCTACATAGGTACAAAGTTTAAGTCCACTCTCGCGTCTCTGTAATACATTTCTACCTGGAACAAATTTGAAATTTCGGTTGGCACCGACTTCCAATACATCTCTAGGTAGCACACATATTCATATGTTTTATTTAATTTGGTTAATTTGATAAACTATTTATTTTCCGCTTTTTAGTGCCTTATGGGTTTTTGATTGATATTGAAGTCGGTTAATACTTTTTTTTGAAAATTTACTTAATTTTTCCATTTTTTGTGTACATAAATATATTTTATTAGCAGTGCCCGCGAACTCCGTTCCGCCTTAAGTATATTAAAATATGCGCATTTTTGCGGTATGGTATCTATCGGTATGGTATGCGGTATGATTTCAATTGGTTGTACAATAAGTAACGTTTGGTACGAACGCAACCTTATCAATAATCCGCAATAGTTTCTACCACCAACTCGGCTACCATTGCTTCACACATAATACACCCTAAGTAATGTAATTACAATGCTTGCGTCATGTTGCAACACAGCAACGAACATAAGCACAATAGGCTCCTAAGAATTGAAGAGTTTTTTTTATAATATTGGTGGCAAACGAACATACGGGTCACCTGATGGTAAGTGATCACGGCCGCCCATGGACACCTGCGACACGAGAGGAAACACAGATGCGTTGCCGGCCCTTAAGAAAGGAATAGGCTCGTTTCTTGAAAGTTTTCTTACTTTGTCACGGATCCCGTAATCAGAACCTAACCAAACTCTCATCAAACTACCCTTGAAGTACGTCCTTTCCAATAAAAAATGAATCATCGAAATCGGTTAGCGTGATATTGAGTTATTCGTCTATTTGTCGTGTACATACTTAATGCAAATTTAAAACTTATACGGTTTTGCACTGGACGCCGTTGTCGGAACTGGACCAAATTAAAATGGTACCACACGGGAAGTACCAGCTTTCAAATAAAAAAAGAATAATCAAAATCGGTTCACCCAGTCCAAAGTTATGAGGTAACAAACATAAAAAAAAAAAACCGTCGAATTGATAACCTCCTCCTTTTTTTGAAGTCGGTTAAAAATCTATAATAATCACACTTGTATTATACAAAATTGCCTATATATTTTTTTTAAATTGTAGGTTGCAAGTACTTGGCGGAACCGTTCCAGAGCTACGAACACTATTCCTCGCAAGGCCGAAATTATGCCTTGAAGAAGAAGATATAGATGATCAGGCGTGAAAAATCCTCGCACCCTGTTTAGGATTCTGAGTCTCCTAGATGCAGTCGAGATCACACTCCCGATCTAGTCCCTGGGATTGAGGTCGCTGCGATTATCTATACCTAAAATATTGAGACTGTCTTGCATTGCGAGCGAGATGTTCTGAAGAGCAGGAAGGGGATTAAAAGGGGATGTTTTACATGTAAACACGCACACCTGTATTTTGTTAGCATTAAACTCGACCAAATTACTTAATATAATTATAATACATCAAAAACATATATATCGAGCGACTGTTTAGTCTCCAGCAGTATTTTTACAGGATAATCATTAGTTGATTCTCGTTCTAAATCAATTAAAAAAATAGGTGCGTAATATTTGACCTAATTATCTCAAGAAACGTAAAACTGATATACACCCAACATCAGCTGATTTACGCAAATACGAACTTGTGTAATAAATGAAGAACGCCCTGTCGCGCAGTCTGGTCCGCCTTCCACACCTTGACCCGCGTCCCGGTTCCCAATGTTCGACCGTGCGGCATTCCCACGATAAGCAGTTACGTAATGATTGACCTTGAAAAGGGAGCTTTTAAAGTTGTTCATTGAAGCTAGGCTTTTTACGTTTAAAAGTATCGTTCCCATACTTTTAAAAGTTTTAAAACAAACTTTAACTAAGGCTCTTTTTGTGGTTAATTAGCATATGTTTTGATATTTTTATTTTATATGTTAAATGTGACCATGAACTACCACAGAATTGAAGGATGTGATCTTTTAAACACTCACCTGGTATAACATTGTGCAAAGTAAAATTATTCAAATTAGGTGATAGATTCTATAAGTAATATATTTTTACGTTATACTTTTGTAATGTAACTAAGTACTGACAATAAAATCTGGAATGCATCTCGTAGAATTAATGTGGTCACCTACTAATACAAGAATTTTTAGAATTTAATTAGATCTCTTTATAATATTATTAATGTTAAGGAATCATTATCGGCATAGGAAAAAAGATATAGTAATAATTGTGCTATATTTATTACTATATCCATTGATATGAACACATACATAAACTACGAAAAAAGCATGTAACTATGTTGTCCTCGTGTTCAAAAGTACTTGAATTCACGAATTTGTGTCAAAGATTGATTTGTGTTGCGTCAATGTATTCCGTATGTCAGCTATATCCTGAGAAGCCTTTTTTATGTCACATAATTTCAGACATCAAAGTGTAACGAGTTTATTTTTAGTACAAATTTTAATTTCTTTCTTACTTCCTCTAATATTTTCTATTTAAACATGTCACAGTATGTACGGACACTAGTCAAACCTAATAAAAAATATATTATAATAATAAAAATTGCGCTTTTGGCGGGATCTTGGAATGTTATGGAGTGGTTGTTATATCTTATTCATAATCTTGTGTTATTTGGCTCTTTATTTTGTAATATTGATGGTGTTTTACGTAATATAGTTTGGTTATTGTGGACAAGTGAAGTGAATGAGAAATAATACCACGGAGGAGGTACTACAGAGTACCTTATATAAAGTTTCTGACTTGCCACAAAAACTCCCTCGAAAATTCTAACAAGAAGGCCACCATCTTGTTGACTGATTAATTGTTGTTGATTTAAATCACAGAAGAAAGAGTAGTGATTGAAATGATCGCAAGAAACTTGTAATCTCATTACCTACTCGTCAATGGTAGTATTATAATAATCTACATGAAGATTAGTCGCAAAAAAAATGAAATATTAAAAATGTATTCATAAATTTATTATTATAAGATAAATTAATACGTGGCACGAACAGTAAGAGAAAACTAGCAAGAAAATAACAACTAAAAGAAAAGAACATAAAATACGTACTAAAACTATACACACAGACAGAATAGGTTAATGATAGTAGAGGTCCGTTTTGCTGTTTTCTTTTTAATTTTTTATACAAGAAAATTTCGCATGTTTTATGTACCCAGAATTTATTTTTACCGAAAAATTTATCTTTATATACAAATTTCTTCTGTACGTGTGTATGTCACTGAACTCCTCCTAAACGGCTGGACCGATTTTGATGAAATTTTGTGTGTTTGTGTGGATCCGAGAATGGTTTAGATTCACAATTGGACCCGATAGGTAGCGCTGTGGTTGAATTTTAGATTTTTTTTTATTATCAAGGTAGGACAACGTCTACTCGTCCCGCTAGTTATATATAAAATTTACAGAATTTTAATTTACTATCCGGAAATTCTACCGCAGCGTGAGTATCATTTCTTTTGAGGATTTTTTTCCGGTGCGATTTTTATTCAGCGCCGCAACTAATGCGCGCGGGCACTTAGCATAGATATAAACCTAGCTTCCTCTTAGTAGTCTATGATAGATATTAATGATTTACTTTATAGAGCACCGTTGGCAGTGCTCTGGATATTTTCAAAGACAATTAAAAATTGGCTGTCACATTTGACGTTTTTGTTTTCCACGAAAACAGAATAATATTGTAGTGTTTGAATAAAATAACTTTGAATAATGTCAAACGTAAATACGGCTGACTTATTGAATGTTCATGATTTTTCGCCTGATCACGACCGTAGCGCACGTATCGATGTGGAAGCTGTACATACGAACCAATATAATACTATGACAAACACTTCGTATAACTTCGAGGAGCCCAATATGACTCAGGAGGAGCCAGTAGCTGCCCCGAAATGTGAGTTGGAATAATATTCTATTCCAAATGTCATATTTAAAAATCTCGACTCAAAACTTATACCTTCCTAATTTGACACGCAATTAAAGTTTGTTTTGTCATTTTTCGTGAACAGTACTAACTTGCATTAAAAAAAACTATTTATTTAAAGTTTCTTACTCAATTAAAAATAATTAATAATTTCCTAATTTATTTATTTCTTATCACAGCAAATCACAATTTCTGGACAATAGAATATTATCAGAAATATTTCGATGTGCAAACAAATGAAGTTGTTGAGAGAATTATATCATCAGTTCTACCGCAAAAGGTCTCCCGTAATTATTTTGATGAAAGTATCAAAGGAAAGCCAGATTTGTATGGACCTGTTTGGATTTCCATTACTTTGGTAAGTATATTTCAGTGGTGAGCAAACTTTCAAAAGCAAAATCCTTTTTTTCAATTTAGGCCCTAATGAGGTGCATATGAATGTCAAAACTACCACCAGTTTAGAAAACAACCCACTCATCAAGAAGAAATGGTAAGAAACTTGATCTGGTTTGTCTTTTTCACATATATATGTTTACAATTTGTTATACCTTTGTAATACATTACAATAATTTTTTGGGAGTGCACATAGAGGAGTCGAAATTCTAGACATATTTACATATTTCCAGACCATTGTTCACATATTGATCCACTTTATTTGACACCAAAATCCTTTTGACATGGTGCTTAAACTTACAAGTCCGGTAAATCGGTAATATGCTTTGGGACTTCGATATAAAACCTCTTGCTTAAAAATGATTACAGGTTTTACTGAGTCTGAGACATAGGTCATGGTGTGGTATGGTATAACTGGTTATGTTTGATTCTAGGGGTACAACCCCCACATCCATTTTTGCCCAAAACAGTACTATTCATTCTGCAGTGTTTTGGTTTAAAGTTTACGGTTGTAGTATGTAGTGGTGTAAGAGATGTTCCAATTCAGTTCTCAAGAGCAGCAATTTGGCACAAGTCTCAATACTAATGTCCATTTGAGTTTAAATATAGGTAACTATAGGTTGCAGCCTTCGTTACTTCATGACAATTAAAAAGAAAATCGAGGCAGTCATAAAAAATGCCGACATAAGTGAAGACTCAAAACAATGAAATAAATGTATTCTCTTTAGAATGTTCATATCTTCTTCATTGAAATTATTAATATTATTGTGGGTTTCATATCTATTGGCATTTGTAGCAATAATTATATTCATTTTTATAAAGTCTAATTATCAATCAAATATATTATTAGCTGCAAAATATCAATATTACATGTACACAGGAACCTATACTATGCGTCGCTAGTCTGTCACAAGCCCCACATGCACAATACAGGCTGTCATGCTTACGTAACATGTCATGATGCGAAATTATAAATTTATCTCCTGCCAAACATACCACTCAACATGTCTAAGTGATATAAGTAACAGTGTAACAGTAAGTAACAGTGGATTAATAGTAAAGAGTTGGATACCATGTTTAATACTTTCTGTGACCCAGAGCTTTCTGTAAAGAAAGACATTATGAAACCATAACATGGTAGAAGGATTTGGCATTATGTTTAAAATCTGTATCTGTCACATTTGACATTGGCGAAATTGCCTACATAGGCAGCGACTATACCGAAAGAAAAAAGAAAAGCAGCTACAAGTGTGTTCCGATAGCTGCTGTTGTGAGCTAGTCCCTCTCTAGGCTTTAGTTTATTACCATATAAGCTCAATTTGTCATCAGTAAGACTGGTGAAATACTAATTCTATAAAGTATAAGAAAGACCCCTAAAATATACCATATCTATAAGTTTATCATGATTTATATCAAATGTTGTTCAACCTGTTAGATATAACTGATATAGGAGTGAGTTTTCTTGTTAAAAATATTGATAAAAATATAATTTCAGTAACATCTGATAGTTTAAATAATTAACAGAATATGTTTACCTTTAAGTAACCAATGAGTGTGATAATAAAAAGAGTAAATTTGAGCTAATATTATAAATGACCTATATAAAAATAAATCTAATCTTAATATATATATTTCTTGTGTGCGTGTGTATGTGACTGAACTCCTCCTAAACGACTGGACCGATTTTGATGAAATTTTTTGTGTGTGTTCGTGGAGATTCGAGAATGGTTTAGATTCACAATTGGACCCGGCAGGTGGCGCTGCGATCGACTTTTAGGATTTTTTTTGTTTTCAAGGCAGGACAACGTCCGCCCGGTCCGCTAGTATGTATATAAAAAACTTATTTCACAGTGTTTGTTGAACTTCTCCAAAACGGCTGAACCGATTTTTACGAAATTTTAAATGTATATTTGGTAGGTTGAGAATAGGTTGTAAAGTATATATATACCTCTATGTGTTTAGGGTGTCCCTGTCCAGATCTTTTTTCAATTTTTTTTTTTGTATTTTAATGACAGCTTTACGTTCGGCTCATCGAAATTTCTTCCACAAATGAGTAGTCCTTCACTAATTGGTTAATTAGGTATGCATTTGAGTGAGTCCCAGAATTGTATGGTTTCACAATTGAAAACGGTGGGAGTCCCTGCAATTCGGTTCTAGGTTTTTTAAGATTTCTAGAGTTTAAAAATACATATGGTACTGGTAGGTAACCTCATTTCATGCAGACGAAGTTGCGCGGGTCGGCTAGTTATAATATAATTGTTGCTGGGTATTCTTGCCAGGTCATAGTATAGCTTAGGGCAGTTTTTTGAACTGGTAGTAGTGATTATCTTCAATAAATAGACTATTTAATTTAGTTGAAGAATTAATATGTTCTAGTATTCTAGGAAGATGTCAATTTGTATTCTAAATAATAATTGACATATTGATAGTGCACTTTTATATGGACGAATATTTGTCCAGTAGTCAATCTTCGACCATAGAAAACAGAAACAAACTTTTTCCAAATTTCTTTATTAATAACAGTAAAGCTCACCAAGAGCAACAAAATAAAAAAAGAATGAAGAAAATCAACTGATAAACAGAGGAGTATGTTGTTAATGCTTCCCCACTGCCTATTTATATATAGATAACGTACTGGCTAACACTAGAATCTTTTTTCTAGGTCTCAATAAATAAACAGTCTACAGGGATCATTATGTATGTTCTTCTGGTATTCGAAAATTTCATCTTGCAAACAGTATATGCAAAAATAATATAAATTCCATACAATTTCTTTACATATCCTCTCCATAACAGATCCTATTGTTATTATAATAAATGTCTACCCATTTTCAGATATTCACAATAGCAGTGAGTGGTAATATAGCTAACTATCTCCACAACGTAAACAAGGCTGTACATTGGCGGTATGACTTCCATTTAGTCTCGTATGCTGCTACTGCTATAGTGTGCTATGTGTGGCTTGTACCCCTTGCACTGTGGGCCGCTCTCAAATGGACCACAACTCCTGATGCCCAGGATGAAATAGAAATGCAGGTAATACTAGATAATAATACTTATTTTCTCCATTATCTAGTAGATTAGAATGTGTTTTATCAAAACAAATTTGCTAATAATGACAACAGATGCATTCTTTCTTAGGCTACATTTATACTAGTCCCTAAATCAAAGAAACTGTTCCA
This sequence comes from Antheraea yamamai, assembly GCA_036509395.1. Classification (NCBI taxonomy): domain Eukaryota; kingdom Metazoa; phylum Arthropoda; class Insecta; order Lepidoptera; family Saturniidae; genus Antheraea; species Antheraea yamamai. Next base: position 15,523,299 of record AP028437.1, on the reverse strand, counting down.
GTGTTATGCCTTCTTACACATTGGGTTCTGCGATTACAGTTAATCAAGCATTTGCTTTAATACTAAATCAATCTAATTTATGTCATCACTTAACCAACGACCTTATTCTGTAGTAGGATAGTGTATAATTAAAAGTGTAGGTGTCATTTATTTAGCCCCAGTGTAGAATAAAGATATACAGAAGGATTTGAAATATTCCCCAAAAACTGCAATATTTCTTGGTGGTTATTTTGTTATTTTTGAATGATAACAATAAAGTGAAATGCATATTGCACTCACCATTCAGGAGATGTAACACCCACTATTGTGGTATGTTCTGTTGTGACATGTTGCAAAATCAAATGGTTCATATCCAGTATTCACATGGACTGTTAGGGTTCTGTACCTGATCTAGTTGTGATCACCAAGGCCTTGGTGACAAACCCATCACTGTGTCACTCTTGTTTTGTTGCAGCAAAGGTATATTTAGCATCCGAGAAGTGAGACGCTTGCTATGTAACATGACAGGGACAAATAGATTGTAGATGTATTAGTTGCCCTTGTTTCTTAATGGTATTGAAATTATCACTCATTCTGTCACATAGTATCGTTATTATGTAGAAAACTTTGATCAGATAAAAACTGTTCATAAAATTTTGTTATTTATCATAGTTTGTGTTCATTACAAAAAATAGTTTATTAGAATTTTCACAAATTAGTTTGACACTGAAATTTGTGCTGGCTGCATGATACTAATGCTGTTGTCGTCCACAAGCACTGCCAAGCCAGCGATTCGGTGCAGACAGCCTGTTTTAATAATTAATATTTCTTTTTCAGGCATCAAGTTCACCAACTATGATATCTCTTTTCTGTCTCTATGGATACTCCCTGTCCATCTATATACCTGTAGCAATACTTTGGACGATTCAAATATCCTGGCTTCAGTGGCTCTTTGTACTTATGGCTGCATTCGTTTCTGGAGCGGTGTTGATATTTTGGTTGACTCCTGCACTGAAGAAATCTAGATACTTCTTAATACTTATTGGGTCGATATTAGCTGTCCATTTCTTGTTAGCAACTGGATTTATGTTGTACTTCTTTCATACACCAAATACGGTTGTAGCGACGTCTGTTACGACTCTAAAACCTTAAGTAATCTAGATAAAGGTGTATTATATAAATTGTTCTGAAATGTAATGTTAGTCTCGTCGTCAACATCATGTGTCATGTAATATGTTGTTTATTGTAACTCTTTGATATAAAGTAGTTATTAAAACTTATATAATTAATTGTAGTAACTTGCCGAATTTTCTATTTTACATAAATACCTATAATTGCATGCACATTACTATATATTTATATGTTTAGATGTCCAAGTTAGCTAAATTGTAAAAATTAACGTAGTCATTTTGGGGTTTTGAGGTTATGTTTATATCTACCTGTGTAATTACTGTTGATATTTTTTTACTTCTCAAAATATTTATTACTGTAACATAGCAAAAGCATATTATGACTGAGGAAGTAAGATTAAACCTTTATTTGACAATATATTGATGTATTTTCTTTTTGGTGATAATGACATTGGAAACTGTATGAATAATGTTATGAGCTGAATTTTTAATTTTGACAATTATTTTGAAATGGCATAGTATTAGGTTTTTTATCGTGAAATTGATGTATTATAACAAATATTAGATATAACTATACATATATATACAAATCATAATAATGTACAGTAATGATTTCCTTTTTCCAGAAATGCTAAATTAAAATGAAAGAGATTTGAGTGTCCTCCTTCTTTAAAAGGTTGGGAGTCACTTACGTTTAATATTTTTGGTGTGATTGACCTTGTAATGTACTTTTCTATGATATCGTGTTTTGCGAATGTTCACTTCGTGTAGCACTTTAAACTTATAACATTCCTATTATAAATAAAATGTAATTAAACTATACATGTACAAATATAAATTTTATTGAATAAATACACTATGTATTATTTTTATTTATAAAATAGTACATTTACAATATTTACAGAATTAAATAAAATTATTTACCTATTCACTAAATTAAAATTCAACTTTCATATTCAGTTATGTGTTTTAGCAACACTGACATTGCTAAACTAGTTAATGACAATGTAAACATATAAAATACATAACATGTTTTTTACGATAAAAAAAAATACAATACAGATAATGTATGATGACCGAGATATGACAACTGGCAGTCATCTAATTATGAATTGGTCATTTTTTGCACATAGAAACTAATGATGATACTAGTTCAGTTTTTACAACATTTTGATTAATTTACCTATACTGGCTATATAAGAAATATCTTTATTAATAAAATCTTGTCTATAAAATTAGGTTAAAAACAAAAGAATTAGACTTGTCGTAAAATTAGTTGCTTCTCTCCTGTAAATCTAACTTAGATTGCACTTCAGTCAGTTAAAGCAAACGTTTCAAAGCTCTTCATCCAGATCTCTTTATGGAATGACGGTGTTGTATCTTCGGGAGACGACTGCAACGTTCCAGAGAGTTCTGCGAGCATGCTTGCTGTAATATACAGAATTAGTTAAAATAATCAACTTCATGTGGTCTATATTCTTACAGTGGTACATAAACATTCTTTGTAGCTGATAAATTAAAAAAAATCACAAATAGAACGACGGGAGAAAGCAGGAAATGTCGTAACTTGCATCTTGGGCTAAGTCACTTTTTACTATATTCTTGTATTAAAAAGAACTCCGCTTCGCAAGGGTCTGAGTTTGGTTTCTTATGATCAAATTTTTCATCGATACGATCTTGGTTGTTTGCCTGGTTTTAGCGCTACACATTAAAAAAAATGTCATAACTAGGGTAAAATAGGCATTTAAATAAAATAAAATAGGTACTACTTTGTTTATGTTTCACAGAGACTGCTTGCTATATAAGTACATACCAATTTTCAACTTTCTATCTCTATAAATATGAGTTATGAATTTTTTTGACTCTGGTGTAAAGTTGGGTTTTTCAAGTTACGACAATTCCACTTTCTTCCGTCGACAAGAGAAATTTAATTGACTAATGATCCATAGTATCAACTTAGAAATAAATTGTCCAAATACTGATAATAATAGGCGCTCCATATTTGTTAAAATTCTTAAAAAATATTAAAAGTTAGTCTTACAAAGTACTTCGCTGTGTTCGAAAGACTTCATTATTTCACAAAATTCCATGAGATGACCCTCATTGTAGGAGAGTTGCACGCTGTACTCTACATCTCTGATGGAACACTGGTAGAGTATCTCCACTCCACACCTGCATACCGCTAGTAACTCCTGCGTGAGACTCCTCGAAGAATCTGTGTACAGCGAGGAAATACATATACGACTGCAGAGTGACGGGATTCATATGAAAATGACATGACAATTGTTCAATTTAACGATAGATGGCGTTAAAGAAAGCTGACCATAATTTTTAACATGAAGAAACTTGTCAACCAAAATAAAATTGTCTCACCAAAGCACCTACAATTCAGATGACATGCTTACTTTGAGTCTAGAAACGTCAAACTCTAAGGTCAAGCGACTAATGTTAAGTGTTACCATGGTTTAAAAAAAATCATAGCTGTAATTATTACATAGAACTTGGTTCTAAGTAAGATACTTAAACTTATATCGGTCGAGTATATTCAAGAGAGTATGAATACTCGATATCCTTAGTTCCCAAAATGGTTCAGGTGGACCCCCGGGGGTCTACGTTGTCGTGACAAAAAAATGGGGGTTCACAATCCGTAAGCGGGGGTACATGAAAATTTATCTACTTTCGATAATGAAAAACTAAAATGTCGGCTTGACTTCACTTGTTGGCTGTTACTTGTAAAAGTTTCCATATTCAATACTCAACGCAAATTTCCAGTTATATATCTAATCTTAACATTTTTTGTCGAGTTTTGAAAATATGGTAGAAATGTAGCTGCAGGAGTCCATCGTAACCAGCTAAAGCGAAAGCTTTTGAAAGTGGTCTATAAGAAAAAAGTGTGAGAACTTCTGCTCTATATTAATAACTAGTTGTTCCCGCGATTCTGTCTGCGTAGTAACCTAACCTAACCTAATATAGAAAAAAACAGTGACCAATAGAATCATCAAATGTATTAACTTAATTTACTTATCTACTTTTCTCTCGTACTTAAGTCGCGTCGTCATTAAAATTACAATAACTATTGATAGAGTAAATCGATTTTAATGAAACCAAGTCTAAATGTTACTCAATGCTGTGCTTTATGCTTTTCTTGGTTCAAGTTTTTATCGTGAACGCAGTACTTTAGCAGTGATGCGCGTTCATACAAACAGATAGATATTTCTAAAAATGATTGAAATGTATTTTATCACTTATTCCTAGATAGACACCTACAACATTTTTTTTTCACAAAAATCTAAATAATACAGACACGTTAGATTTACATTTTTATTATATGTATAGATCTTTTTACAGTTATACCTTTAAGTTGATATCTATTCTTGTCCATTATCACAGCGCATATTCTTAAACCATAAACTACAGTTTGTAGTAAAACGATGTGGCAATCGCACCTGAAAAGTATTTAAATTTTATATATAAAAAAATCATTTTTCTATATTGTTTCACCGAGTCTAATGATTTTTTTACTAATGAGGTTATCTGGAAGGTTGTTAGTTATAGTTGGACCCGGTAGATGGAACTGTAATTCATTATCAGTTTCTTTACTGTTTATTTTGTATATTTTTGAGGCATCAGATAATGTTTTTAACATGAGATACGTACTTTCTAGTTCTTCAGATCTTGGTTTTAAATTATTCTTTTTAGATTATTAAGATGTAAATGTTTAAAAGCATAGAGATAGAGATTAGTAAGACATGACATTCGGCTGATATTATAGAGGTAAAAAGAATTATTACCTCGCTTTATCTGTAACATTATGAACATTAACAGTCAAATTTGTATAGAAAACAAGTAAATTCCTTGTTACATCCAGAGCCACTTCTATTAGCTTCTGTGTCTCGATGCATTTCAGGCAAACTTCGATTTGTTTTAACAATATTTGTAAATAGCATGTGTCTGAAAATAAATTTATATTTATTGGGAAAATACTTTTCATACAATAGGGTGAAAAAGTCCTTATGATTTGCTTATTTTTGATGATATAACGCATGGGCGGTTTGGGTGGTGATAACGTCAGCAATATATTAGTTTATTTAACCAGAACAGATAACAAAACATTACAATATCATAATCCACTGTTGATATAAAGCTATTATATCTTTATATATACCAGATGACTGTTTAAACGGTAACAACATTCTAAGACACGATATTTACTGTTCATATTTAACATACAAAATAATAATATCAACACAAAGAGTAATAAACAACAAAGAGAACTTCAGTTAAAGTTTGTCCTAAGACTTTTAAAAGTATGGGTACCATACTGAAACGTAAAGAGATGTCGACACCTAGGTTCAATGAACAAAATGTGAAAAGGCGCGATTCAAGGTTAATCATTACGTAACTTTTTTTTTATATATTTTAGGAGGCAAACGAACAGGTGGGTCACCTGACGTTAAGTGATCACCGCCGTCCATAGACACTAGCAACACCAGGGGAGTCGCAAGTGCGTTGCCAGCCTATGTTTAGGTGGAGGGGGAGTGAGAAGGGAATGGGAGGGGTGCCTCCGGCGCTCCCACTGACCGAACGAAACGCAACAGTGCAAGCACTGTTATTTGACGTGGGTGTTTCTGTGTGTGGGGTGGTAGTACCGGGGGCGAGCCGACTCATTCATGCTGAAACCAGTAATAGCTTCGGCGTGGCTCTACCACCTACAAAACTGCTTACTGTCGGAATGCGGCGCGGTGGAACATTGAACGCGCGTGACGTCACCGCGTCAGTATTTATTACACCAGCTCCTCTTTACGTAAATCAGGTGTTTTGAATGATCAGTATTGTTTTTCTCGAAATAATTAGGCCAAATAAACAGCTATTTTTTTAATTAATTTAGTGTCAGAAACGATTAATGAGTATCCTGTAAAAATATTGCGAACGACTAACCAATCACGCGGTATAATTATTTTGTCCGTATGTATGTGTCTGAATTCGTCCTAAACGGCTGGACATATTTTGATGAAATTTTTTGTGTGTGCCACAGTGGATTAAAAAATGGTTTATTTTAATTGGATTTAATTTTAACTGGAACCGTTATTGGTGGTGTTTTACGTAATATAGTTCGGTTATTGTGCACAAGTGAAGTGGGTGGGAAATAATACCGCGGAGAATGAATTGTGACTTGCCCCAAGAACTCGCTGAAAAGTTTTAACAAGACGGTCACCATCTTGTTAATTGATTGAAATGATCGCAAGAGACTTGTAATATCGTTATCTACTCGACAATGGCAATAATAAGGTACTAGAAGATTGGTTGCCAAAAAAACTCACCTTTTTTATAAAGCAGTACACCTTGATCATAATCCATTTTCAAGTTGCCAGCATGACTTCCAAAACAAAACATACTTTGAAAATTCTCTATTACCGATATTTTTCTAACAATGCGCAACAGATGGCAGTACACGTGCGGCATAGCTCGTGACGTCAATATGGACTTTATTATCGACAACGTTTTATCCGTATGTTTGTCACTATTAGCATTTATGTTTGTTATTGTATCAAGTATAGATTGTAGGAGCCCGCTGTATAAATTTGCACAAGACTGAAAAAAATAAAATAACAATTATATTTATTGGTCCATAATTAAGATCTCAAGTCCCAAAATTTTTACTTATAATATGTAGTTATTAAATTACTCCATATTAACAAATTTATAGTTCTGAGTGAACATTTCACTTGTTTCCAAAGTTTTCTTATAGATAATTATTATAAAGAACAATGTAAGTGAATGGAAAATAATGCCACGGAACATAAATTCTGAGATGCAAGAAAAACTCACTGGAAAGTTATAACAAGGAAGCCATCTTGTTAGAACATTGAAATTACCACAAAACTCTTGTAATATTATTATCTACTCGACAATGGTAGTAATAATTTAGAAGACTGGATGCCAGAAACACAATGTTACATATGAACATATAGGAGAACGAATAAAAAAACGTATGAATGAAATGTGTAAGGAACAGATGTTGGTAGTTATACTAGGCAGTTTAACGCGCGGGGGCAGCTCCTGGCTTCCTCCTTTCCCCCCGCCCGATCCTTTCTTCCTGAGATTACCGCTAGCGCTCGACCGCATCGTGAGTGCAGTCCGCTATAGTATGTACCGCAAGACGTACGTTAACTCTCTGTGTGACGAACCATTGCGCAAATCGACTTGTGAGTGAACAGTGAATACATTTGATGTGACCCGCCTACTGATTGGATACGGACACAAACCTGGTGAAACCAGCGATCAGCCTCTGCCAAGTAAGCGTGTATATTTATATTCTATCCTAGCTCAATCGATTATATACTCTTGGATCCTACGATTGATCGTATTTCCCGTGATACCCTTGCCCACGCAAACCGCCAAAATACAGTCCACATCTCTCCATAGAAAACCACCGCAAACAATGGAGGTGAAAGGAATCAAGTGAGTGGTCCGTTCGAGCCCGCACTTCTTGATCCCCTCGCCGGATTTCCCTCCAGATGTTTAAACAGTGTATTAGAGTGAAAGAACAATATATGTTGTAAGTAAGATAAAGAGTCTTATAAGAGTCGTTTCAAAATGACCTAAATCCAATTTTAATCGATCATATAACATGTTTAATTTTTCTAAGATTTCCAGTTTTATACACCGAGAATGAGGTTCAAATTCTGACTTTCATAAGATTTTTAGTTTTTCTTATACTACTCCCATATCTGTGAAACGACGCGAATCTCGACAACTTGACGCGAATCTCGACAACTTGTCGCGCTAAAATTAATGTCAAAAATCATTCCAATAAAGGCATAGATTATACGTTGCCACACGTGTGTCTTTCCAATGATTCAACATTAGTGTCCACTAAACTCCTTTGATGTATGTAAAAACCGCCAGCCCAGATATCGTCCTGTGTCTATCGTCACGCAACCCGATAGTTCGTAACACATAACAATTAATGTCTTCCCACGGCTGCATTTACTGTGACCATAGACAAACCTTCGTGCCGATACACGCAGGTAGCTTTATGATCTTCATATCGTACATGTTCAAAATTTGAAGATATTGAAAAATATTAGAAACAGCAATAATTGGGTTTAGCTAATTTCGAAATGTAACGACACATAAGGACAAAATGAAGAAATTTTTTTCCGATGGTAAATGTTTATCGTCGCCTATGGACATCTACAATACCAGGATATAGCTGTTATAGTTAAAAACACATACCGTATTGTCCAGTAAAACACATATCCTATTTATGAATTCGAATAGACTAGTTTGATCAGAACTGCGCTGTTCAAACATCTCAAACAGTTCCACACCTCTGGACGTTTCCAGAATACAAGATAATAAGGCGACTATTCTTCTTGCTAATATCTCTTGCTCTTCTTTGTATAGTTCTCTGGAAGAATGATTTAGGTAATTTATATTTTTATTCATTACTAGCGGGCCCGGCAGACGTTGTCCCGCCCTTATTATGAAAAAATCCTTGACAAACTATATACTAAAACGTTCCTCATGAATCACTCTATCCACTGGTGAAAACCGTATGAAAATCCGTTCGGTAGTTTTTGAGTTTATCGCGAACAGACAGACAGACAGACGCGGTAGGGGATTTTGTTTTATACTATGTAATGATATTGTAGTCAATTAACAAACGCATATTTGTTTAACTTTCAAACAATTATAATTTGTTAAATAGTCTTGATATTAATTATGATGGTGTTTCAATTTTATTATTTTTATTTTACTGTCCATTTTATATTTATAAAAGAATTTAATTTTATGGTATAATTTACAGGGTCGGATTTAAGGGACGACCGGAGATCAACTTCTGGAGTCCCACACGAGAGCTACCGCAATATTTTTTTTAAAAAGTAACAATATACCGATACTAAAATTCACAATCAATAGATTTATAGTTGATACCTTAAGGTAAATTCATATCGTTTCATTGTTTTACAAATATCCCATCTCTAACTTTGTCGAATCGTTTGAGTAATGACGTCGCGCTTTCAGAGTTTTCTACCCTCTTTTATTTATAGGTATATAAAGCACGCCACAGCACGTCCCGATCCCGAGTTCTTTTCAGGACATTAGAGCGAGTACGAAGAAAACACAAAAGGAAGACTATGACTATAGCTTTACAAGGTACTAGTACTTTGCTCTTTATGATATTCTTGAAAGGTTTTATCATGAACGCAGTACTTTAGCAGTGATACGTGTTTATACAAACAGAAAGACCAATTTTTTTACAAAAATCTAAAAAGTACAGACACGTTACATTTACGTTCTTATTATACGTATTGATATAAATAGAAGAGTTTTACCTTACAATAAAACGCATATTAATTTACTTACCTTATTCGAAGCTTACTTATGAGATAGGCACTTCCGTTTCCCGCCGGCATGCCCACTTTTGACAGTAAATACAACTGACTTCCGGTCATATACCCTTCTTGTCTCACCCCACCACGGCAGAGAGGCTTGATTAGAGCAACGCCATCTTTTAAGTTCATCGAGTCGAATAATACCAGGCAGAATTTAAAATATTAAGCTTCGAATAAGGTAAGTAAATGAATATGCGTTTTATTGTAAGGTAAAACGCTTCTATTAATTTGACTTGACCTTATTCGAAGCTTACTTATGAGATTTGTTTGTTATCGCCTGGTGGTGGAGAGACACCGACGCCAATGTGATCTAAATGAGCCAGATTCACAATGGGAATCTAATTACACAAGAATTGACATTCATTAGCAGTGATTACAGAGGTATTATCAATTGTGAATAAAACTCAAAGTAGTTCAGCGAAGTTACGTGACAACCTTGACTGCAACCATTAGTGCCGCTGCGTAATCCTCATTTGATACTGTTATTTTGGGTTATTCTAACGAATATTTTTTGCTGCAATCAATTTATTTGAGGCATGACCATGACAATGTAAGTCAGTGACCTTATGAGAGCGTTACATAGCACCTTTAAGATTCTATGAAGAAGCTATGCAAATTCTAGCAACTTTACTAGAACACGGAGTAATAGTCTTTAGTATCGCAGTAGATTTGTTGCAAGAGAAGAGTTCACACATTTGTACATGTCAACAGTTCGACCTCCGAAGCCATTCGAAACTGCCTAAAATACCGAGTATCAAACCTTCAATTTAATATCCTCACATTAGGAGATGCTTCTGCTTAATACACCCTGCGCTGGTTCCTTTTAATTTCTCGTGCTCCTGTCTGAAGTCTTCACATATTTGCCTGCTGAACACCAAGGCTACTTCTGAAGTTATGCATGTTATTATAACAACCCTACTAGATTAATGATCAATAGCCATACAAATAATAGCATTGACACAGCCTATTTAAGCTGAACGTACGCCGTTTACAACCCTTGGAAGAGTTCCTTATTTTTGTGCTATTGCGAGTAAACGGCGACTGTTTGTAACCTATGAGGACGAGTTACGAGGACTATGAGCATTACGTCGATTTCTATAAAAAATCTATTATTGATATAGTGATCGCTGAACAATAACGATGTTGCAGTCGGTAAGAGGAAGCTTGCTAGGCAGCAAGGATTCCTTGTTGCACCTGCTAGAACACTATTTTATATTTCGCGTAATCCTGCGGAGAGACACGACCTATAGATTGAGTTATTAGGCTTCGTCCAAAAACCATGTTATGATCATCACGTAGTCCGGTGAAGCTGTGAAGACCTCGCTAGGTCAATAGCGTAGTCGGTTCGTGGAAATGTTATGATCATGTGAGGACACACCGAATAACAGCCATACAAGTAATGTTGTCGGAACGAGTTGTGTTCTTGCAAGAGTTCCTATTATCCCATCTGCTCCTGCGACTGCTAAGAGACTTAACAGTCCATTTCTTCGAAGTCCATCCCTACGCAATTTGGTGTACACGTAAATAACTGGCATATCCTACCTTCGCGGTAAACACACACTTGGGACAGGTCAACACACCGTTACTCTATGGTGTGTGCGGTCCTGCGAGACTTCAAATAACCTTGCGAAGGTTCATCATATAATTTGTGTGACCTACGAGGAAACACCAACTAACGCAGCGAGGGTTGCTTCCATAATTCACATGCAACTGAAGAGACACAGAATAAACTGTGCGGATCATTATACGATTCGCGTGCTTCTGCACAGAGGTATTGAACAACCCTGCGCGGGCTTGTTACGTGATTCGCGTGCTCCTGCGCGGAGGCACTGAATAGCCCTGAGCAAGTTTGTTACGTGATTCGCGTGCTCCTGCGCAGAGGTACTGAATAGCCCTGAGCGGGCTTATTACGTGATTTGCGTGCTCCTACGCGGAGGCACTGAATAGCCCTGAGCAGGCTTGTTACGTGATTCGCGTGCTCCTGCGCAGAGGTACTAAATAGCCCTGAGCGGGCTTGTTACGTGATTCGTGTGCTCCTGCGCGGAGGCACTGAATAGCCCTGAGCAGGCTTGTTACGTGATTCGCGTGCTTCTACGCAGAGGTACTGAATAGCCCTGAGCGGGCTCGTTACGTGATTCGCGTGCTCCTGGGCGGGCTCGTAACGCGATTGGTGTGCTCCTGTGCGGAGGCACTGAATAACCCTGCGCGGGCTCGTTACGTGATTCGCGTGCTCGTAACGTGATTGGTCTATGCTCCTGCGCGGAGGCACTGAATAACCCTGCGCGGGCTCGTTACGTGATTCGCGTGCTCGTAACGTGATTGGTCTGTGCTCCTGCGCGGAGGCACTGAATAGCCCTGAGCGGGCTTGTTACGTTATTCGCGTGCCCCTGCGCAGAGGTACTGAATAGCCCTGAGCGAGCTTGTTACGTGATTCACGTGCTCCTGCGCGGAGGCACTGAATAACCCTGCGCGGGCTCGTTACGTGATTCGCGTGCTCCTGCGCGGGCTCGTAACGCGATTGGTGTGCTCCTGTGCGGAGGCACTGAATAACCCTGCGCGGGCTCGTACGTGATTCGCGTGCTCGTAACGTGATTGGTCTGTACTCCTGCGCGGAGGCACTGAATAACCCTGCTCGGGCTCGTTACGTGATTCGCGTGCTCGTAACGTGATTGGTCTGTGCTCCTGCGCGGAGGCACTGTATAACCCTGCGCTAGTTCGTTACGCGATTCGCGTGATCGTAACGTGATTGGTCTGTGCTCCTGCGCGGAGGCACTGAATAGCCCTGCGCTAGTTCGTTACGTGATTCGCGTGCTCGTAACGTGATTGGTCTGTGCTCCTGCGCGGAGGCACTGTATAACCCTGCGCGGGCACGTTACGTGATTCGCGTGCTCCTGCGCGGGCTCGTAACATGATTGGTCTGTGCTCCTGCGCGGAGGCACTGAATAACCCTGCGCGGGCTCGTTACGTGATTCGCGTGCTCCTGCGCGGGCTCGTTACGTGATTCGCGTGCTCGTAACGTGATTGGTCTGTGCTCCTGCGCGGAGGCACTGAATAGCCCTGCGCTAGTTCGTTACGTGATTAGCGTGCTCGTAACGTGATTGGTCTGTGCTCCTGCGCGGAGGCACTGAATAACCCTGCGCGGGCTCGTTACGTGATTCGCGTGCTCCTGCGCGGGCTCGTAACATGATTGGTCTGTGCTCCTGCGCAGAGGCACTGAATAACCCTGCGCGGGCTCGTTACGTGATTCGCGTGCTCCTGCGCGGGCTCGTAACGTGATTGGTCTGTGCTCCTGCGCGGAGGCACTGAATAACCCTGCGCGGGCTCGTAACGTGATTGGTCTGTGCTCCTGCGCGGAAGCACTGAATAACCCTGCGCGGGCTCGTAACGTGATTGGTCTATGCTCCTGCGCGGAGGCACTGAATAACCCTGAGCGGGCTTGTTACGTTATTCGCGTGCCCCTGCGCAGAGGTACTGAATAGCCCTGAGCGAGCTTGTTACGTGATTCACGTGCTCCTGCGCGGAGGCACTGAATAACCCTGCGCGGGCTCGTTACGTGATTCGCGTGCTCCTGCGCGGGCTCGTAACGCGATTGGTGTGCTCCTGTGCGGAGGCACTGAATAACCCTGCGCGGGCTCGTACGTGATTCGCGTGCTCGTAACGTGATTGGTCTGTACTCCTGCGCGGAGGCACTGAATAACCCTGCGCGGGCTCGTTACGTGATTCGCGTGCTCGTAACGTGATTGGTCTGTGCTCCTGCGCGGAGGCACTGTATAACCCTGCGCTAGTTCGTTACGCGATTCGCGTGATCGTAACGTGATTGGTCTGTGCTCCTGCGCGGAGGCACTGAATAGCCCTGCGCTAGTTCGTTACGTGATTCGCGTGCTCGTAACGTGATTGGTCTGTGCTCCTGCGCGGAGGCACTGTATAACCCTGCGCGGGCACGTTACGTGATTCGCGTGCTCCTGCGCGGGCTCGTAACATGATTGGTCTGTGCTCCTGCGCGGAGGCACTGAATAACCCTGCGCGGGCTCGTTACGTGATTCGCGTGCTCCTGCGCGGGCTCGTAACGTGATTGGTCTGTGCTCCTGCGCGGAGGCACTGAATAACCCTGCGCGGGCTCGTTACGTGATTCGCGTGCTCGTAACGTGATTGGTCTGTGCTCCTGCGCGGAGGCACTGAATAGCCCTGCGCTAGTTCGTTACGTGATTAGCGTGCTCGTAACGTGATTGGTCTGTGCTCCTGCGCGGAGGCACTGAATAACCCTGCGCGGGCTCGTTACGTGATTCGCGTGCTCCTGCGCGGGCTCGTAACATGATTGGTCTGTGCTCCTGCGCAGAGGCACTGAATAACCCTGCGCGGGCTCGTTACGTGATTCGCGTGCTCCTGCGCGGGCTCGTAACGTGATTGGTCTGTGCTCCTGCGCGGAGGCACTGAATAACCCTGCGCGGGCTCGTAACGTGATTGGTCTGTGCTCCTGCGCGGAGGCACTAAATAACCCTGCGCGGGCTCGTAACGTGATTGGTCTGTGCTCCTGCGCGGAGGCACTGAATAGCCCTGCGCTAGTTCGTTACGCGATTCGCGTGCTCCTGCGCGGAGACACTGAATAGCCCTGCGCGGGTTCGTTATATAATTTGAGTTCTACGCAGATACTGAATAACCCTACGCGGAAGTGATCCTGCACCGATACTGAATAACCTGCTGGTGGATCAGTACATTATATTTAACGTGCTCCTGTCGTGCTCGCTCGAGGAGATAATGTGCCATTTGGAGACGCCAAATTTATCTCTTCCCGCGAGCCCGAGCGTTAGGTCCACATTCCCAAAAATCCATACAAGCTGTACCATTAGAGATTCTTCGAGCTTGCATAGCGCTCGTACGAGCTTCTTCGTCTGACAACAGTTGATAGTATTTCGCATACTGGTTATTTGACCATTGCTTTTCTCAATCTGACGGCAATTCTCCACATTCACAAAAATCCGTGATCAGTAACTACAATCTGCATCACCAGAAGGTATGGCTTACAGAAGTATCCTGAAGAAATACCGCTAAAAATAAGTTTATATTAAAGAAATGTATTGATTATTCAAAATAAACTGTCGTGGGGCTTTAAATAAAAAGTAATTAAAAACATTATTTAAGGGTAAATCAAATAATAATAATAATAATACGGCATGGCTTCGCTGCAGGCATTCCAACGATCTGAATATCTAATTGAATATTCAGAGAACGCATAGTTTCGAAATAATGCTTCCTACTAAAGCTCGCAATTTATAACACCAGTACTTATATGGTATTATTGTGTAGAGGGTAATATTACTATATACTTCGATATATAATTATCGATATATACTGCGGCGTATATATTTTACCACCTCCCCCCTTTTTTTCGCCATTAATTTAGGGGAAAGTTGGATTTTTAGTACCATGCGAGTGCTGTACAACCTGTATTAACCTCTGATGAGCAGAGCTCTTGGGGTAAATTAATATTAAAGGAACAGCACTTCATAAAACGGATCGGAATTCTTCATGAACGGTCTGTTTTCGGCGGGGAACAAGACGCCAATGAAGTTAAAAGATGGCGTCGCTCTAATCACGCCTCTCTGCAATGGTGGGGCGAGACAAGAAGGGTATATGACCGGAAATCAGTTGTATTTACTGTCAAAAGTGGGCATACCGGCGGGAAACGGAAGTGCCTATCTCATAAGTGAGCTTCGAATAAGGTCATGTCAATTTAATAGGTGTGACTGTAGTGTAATCTTGTGACAGTACCTAATATGTAAGATTGCCTTAATTTTTTCTGTATGAGCGGAGAAAAAAAAATTCTGATAAGAACGGGTATTTTATTAATTTACGGGCGTAATAATATTCAAAAACTATAACCTAAAGTACAGAGTTTCTCAACGTTTAAATCCGTCCCTGAAAACTGAATCCTTCTATTTCTATTACACATTTCATTGAAAAGTCACTACTGTCTGATAATATGTATTTCGAAGCGACATTTACTTACTTTCCCGTGAGTAAATCCATTTTGTTAAAAACTAAACAGCTCGAAGTAGATTCTATGTACTTCTCGTCCATGTCTTTTTGGAACGCTGTCGTCATTCTCTGAGAAATTATTTCCAAACGATTTTGGACGTCTTCTAGAATTGATCTTGCCATGTTGAATATCTATACATATAATAAGAATGTAAATCTAATGTGTCTGTATTTTTTAGATTTTTGTGAATAAAATTGTTGCAGGTGTCTTGGTATCATTACATAGTATAAAACAAAGTCCCCTACCGCGTCTGTTAGTCTGTCTGTTCGCGATAAACTCAAAAACTACTGAACGGATTTTTATGCGGTTTTCACCAGTGGATAGAGTGACTCACAAGGAACGTTTTGGTATGTAATTTGTCCAGGATTTTTTTTTATAATCAGGGCGGGACAACGTCTGCCGGGCCCGCTAGTAAGTAATAAAATACATTTCAGACATTTTTAGAAATGTCTGTATATATATATTTAAACACGCATCACTGCTAAAATACTGCGGCCACGAGAAAAGCTCACCAAGAAAATCATTAAGCATATCCTCGAGTAACATTTAGTCTTGGTTTCTTAAAATCGGTTCTCTCTATCAAAAGTTATTGTAATTTTAATGACGACGCGACTTAAGTACGAGAGAAAAGTAGATAAGTAAATGGACTTAATACATTCAGATGATTTTATTTGTTACTGTTTTTTTTACATTACGTTCCACGCGGACGGAGTCGCGGGCAGAGCCACTAGCGTAATATTAAAATAAGTCCTTAGCAGATGCTTTTATGAAACCCATGTCCTAAGTAATATTATAAACTAGCTTTTGCTTACGTTAATATAGATTTGTTATATCATTCAAAATAGTACATTTTTAATAGATAAAAGGTACTCCTCCATGTCCTACACTGTATCTCTGACCATAGAGTATCTTATATAAATCCCTGACAATGTGTATGGAAAATTTTATGATGGAAATTTCATGAAAAGGACATGTAACTCTATAACATATATGACATTAGCAAAATTCAGTTACTCTACCGTTTTATAAAAATTTAATTACTTAAAACTTTTTAAATACTATCGATCAATATGTGACATTTAAAAAAATATATGTATGAGACAATTGTAACTATGTATAATATATATCGGGCATTCCACGCCAAACAGGGCGGTTTGAATTTTTTTTTTCTCAATTTTTTCTGATACGTTTTATTATCCCACAAAATATCCCTCCTCGTAAATTTTGATATTTTTTCATTACTCCTTCAAAAGGTAGCTTTTTTTAGTTTTTTGGACATAAATGTCTTAAAAATGGACCAACTTCGACCTCTTCCTTTAATTTCTTGCTTTTTACATGACCATTATAGAAAAAAATAAATCAAGGATATTTTTATTTTTCAATTTTAAGCTTTAAATCGAATTTGAAAGAACAAATGTACGCTTTGATTTTGTTTTATTTTAAACTTTTATATATTCCTTAATTTTCAAGCCCAGTCTGGTAAGGGGCTTTTTCTAATTACTATTTATTTTCGATTTTTAAACAATTATCATTAAAAAATTCTTCTCTATTAGCTATATATAGCACTGAAATCCTCACTAAGCAGTCCGACTATTTCGATTTTCTAGTAATTTG
Organism: Antheraea yamamai; assembly: GCA_036509395.1. Taxonomy (NCBI): domain Eukaryota; kingdom Metazoa; phylum Arthropoda; class Insecta; order Lepidoptera; family Saturniidae; genus Antheraea; species Antheraea yamamai. The sequence continues at coordinate 15,506,137 of AP028437.1, read as the reverse complement.
GACTAGTTGTTGATATGTCAGTTACTCAATCACGTATTATTCTATACTAGCGGGCTCGGCAGACGTTGTCCCGCTCTAATAATAAAAAAAACCTTGAAAAATAATATACCTAAACCTTCCTACGAATCACTTTATCTACTCGTAGTCCGGTGAAGGTGTTAAGACCTTGCTAGGACAATAACGTAGTCAGTTCGAGAATTTTTTTTATTTACTGGTGAAAACCGCATGCAAATCCGTTCTGTAGTTTTTGAGTTTATCGCGAACAGACAGATAGACAGACTCAGCAGAGGACTTTGTTTTACAATATGTAGTGATATAGATAATTAAAACTCACATTATAATATCTCTGAAAATTTTCATCTCCATTAGCAATGGCACTCAAATCTTCACAAACAGTTGTCATATCAACTTTCCTCACATTATTCTCTTTGAGCATAGGCGTTGCCGGAGCTCTATGGAAAGTGCTGTATAATCTACACTTATTAACAGCATAATCCGTGTGCCTTTGGAGTCTCTCACTATACTCCAATATAGAGTGCTGTTGCTCAGTAGGAGATCTCAGTATGAGTGGAATTATAAAATGTAAATTGGACTGTACTGAAAATTATTATAAACATCAGATTATTTATTAGAGTGACTTAATCTGCATAAGACTCCTAAAGCACTATCATCACACGAATATATGTGATCTGATAAACTGCGTTTTAAAGGCTAGTTAATAGGTCACTACATCTCAGAATTCAGTTGGAACTTGTATCAAAGTATATGCTCATCACATTTGTGTTTTTAATAATGACAGAACTTTGCACTAATTCTAATAATTATAAATAAAAAAAAATAATCAAAATTCGTTGAGTATTATAGTTTCTGCATATTGAATGCACAAGAGCAAACAAATCTATCATTATATTCAGGCCTTTTTTGTCACTTCTCCTTTAGGGGCACGCTAATTTTCAAAAGTCGTAAGTTCATAATTTTTTGTATCTCAAAAAGTGCATAAAACCTTGTTATTTTGGTTACTCGTGGCATATAAATAGTAAGATACTGTTGTAAATTTTTCGGAACGAAAATCACGAGATATTTATAGTTTTAAGTTGATTCCCATACCTTGAAAACAATTTTATTCAATTTACTCTTCAACTATAAATCCAATTTAAAAAGTGCATTTATGTATTTCTATTGTTTTTCATAAAAGAATTCGAGTAACGTTTAATTTTAATTTTTTGTGAAACTACGACTTTAATATTTTTAATGCCCACGTTCGACCTCTACTATAGCGACAAACCACAGTGCGACGCGGTAACTGTTCGTAAGGATAGATTACATTATGTGTTTGGATAACTTGGACCTATTAAAAAAAATCCAAAATCTTTTGTAAAGATTACCAAGATTGATTTTTTACAGTTTTTATGGCGATTTTTCGATATTTCCGTAAATTCTTTTAAAGGCACTATGTGCCCCCGCGTGCACCCACATGAAAAGCCTTGATCATATTCATATAAATTGTATATATCATGTGGTTACAGTGGTTACTTAACTGCATTAATGCTGACAATTAATAATCATTATGTAAAGAAAAACTATATTTTAAAATTAAATACCCAATCCAGAAGTCTTGTTTAGTTTCACAAAGTGGGCTTTGTCTTCAGTCTGGACACTGCTGCAGGAAGTTTTCACTCTTTTGCTTTGTACAATGGATTCATTTGGGTTATAGTTGTTGGATTTATAACTGAAATTGTTGTTTGTAATTTATTGTTTATTAAACTATGATCACATCTTTTTTCGTAAAGGTACATGGCTGTTGAATGGTAAGAGCATTGGAATATAGATTTGATAACTACAGGTACCACTGGTAACTCAGTATACCATGTGAAAAGCTGAACACTCGTAGTATTCTATACTTCATGGTCACATCTATACTAATATATAAAGCTGAAGAGTTTGTTTGTTTGTTTGGTTGAACTCGGTAATATCAAGAACTATCGGTCCGATTTGTAAAAATCATTGCAAAACATGATACAATGACTTAAGTAAATAGTTTATTTTAATTTTCTTGGAACAATGTTCATATTGCGTGTTGATATATTCTATCATAATATGCTTGCTACATATAGGTGAAATATTGTATGAAATGTGCCTCCAAGACCAATTAGATATAAAGAATTTTCTTTAACATTATCATTGTAACACAAGATATGAGTCATTACATTTAAAAATGGGCTAAGTACAATTTTAATTCTCCATATAAGATGTCAATTTTTTAAAGATTTCTAGTCAAATTTAGATGTACGGTTGTTAAAAAAATTTATGATCTTCATTCTTAACATGTACAAAATTTTAAGATCATGAGAAATAAAGTAAGTTATTAGGAATGGCTAAAATTGGATTTAGCTTATTTTGAAATGTAAACACTCATTCTTTACAAATACAAACATTTCTTCAAAGTATATTAATGAACTAATGTATATTACCATTTTTATTTTCCTAAATATTAGAAATGAAAGAAAAAAAATGTATATATCAAAATTACCTTGTTGTTAAATCATTACCTCCTATAGTAACCTGTGTTAGTCTCACTTTTGTTGATTCTAATTTCTTACATTTTTCTTTAATACCTATTATTTCCATATTCTGCAATAGATAAATTAATAATTATAAATAACTAATGAAAGTCCATTGGTTGAAATTCAATCATAAGAAGAGGTACAAAGTTTTTTATTGACAAATGTTTCTTTTTGATTTTTTTTTAATGGTAAAATCTGTATTGAGTATTACTCCATTATTTAAATGTTGAAGTTGAAGTACAAATATTGTAGATATAAGGTGTGTGAAGTATGATGAAAAGAGATTTATAAATAAAAGTTTAGACTTTTTTATGTACTCTGTTATGTACATCAGGTTCCATGTGGATGAAGTCGGGGGCACACCTAGTTATAAGTAAATGAGATAATATAAATAGTCCGATGAAGCTGTTAAGACCTTACTAGGTTAATAGCATAGTCAGTTTGAGAAAAAAAAGAAGATAATATAGGCTAATTCTATAGAAGGTATTTACTTACTACCATAAGGGAAAAGGGAGCTCTTGACACCATGTACATCATATAAGCTACAGTTTTGTATTCTAATTAAGTAAATTCAATTCATCTGGGAGTCAATGTAATTTATTTTTTAAATAAAAAAAACTAACCTTAAAGTCAAGTTGAGTTTTTAAATCACCTATTTGAGTATTAGCTGCCACAAGTTTCTCATTCCACTCGATCTGGACTCTCTCCTGAGCTTTTATCTTTTCCAACCTAGCATTATCGACAGATATCTGACAATTCTTCAAATGAGTTCTTAATATTGACGCCTCACCTTCTTTCGTGACACATTTGTCTAACAACTTTCCATTTTCCGATTTCAATTTAGCATTTTCTTCACGTAATTGGAGTAATTGACGGTAAATAATATCAGAGTCCTGCCCTTTGTATACTTTATCATTAAATATAAAATCATCGGAGATATCCACATGTTGGGGTTGATTTGGAAACAGTTTAGAAGTGATTCCTGGCAGTGGTGATGACATTCTATTACATTTATCGTTTAAATTAGTTGATAATGAAGAGAGAGCGTTTGGTATTGGTTTTTTGAACATAAACTCCGATTTTGATGAGCCTGGTTGTTGTTGACTGTAGAGTTGAGTGCTACTGCTCGCAGATTGCATACATATAGTGTAGTTCGGTAGTTGACTCGTATCATTGTTAAACGCGTTTTCACAGGCCTGACTGGCCAGAAGTAGCATCTCATCTTCATTATCATCACCCCAGTTTTCTTCTTGATTACACTCTGTGATATGGAATAATATAACTTAATTTCGAAAAGTATTGTATTTATAGATAAAAAATATATGAGCGTTCCTTACCTTTTTTAGGACTAGAAATTTGACTCAAAGGAAAATTGTGATCAGAGATGCTGATATCAAGTTTTGCTTTTTTTCTTTCACCGTATTGTTGAGGAAAAATTCTTTTGGACATTTTGAATATTGCTCCACAATATTTTTTTATTATTCCACTTTAGTTATATTCTACATTTCATGTAAACAAACGAGCCACGAAAACAGATATAAAACAAACATTGAAAATTTGATAACCACAAATTTATAATTTCATAATAGTAGATAATAAATAAATAAACACTAGAGTTGTAGCTATCGTATCTATTCGATACCACCACAGACTACTAAGAGGATACCACAGTGGTGACTCCTAAATTAGACCCCATTTATTGAAACATTAGTCACTAGTTCGTTTCATTACAGCTTAGAATTAATCGATGTTTAGATATTAATTTGGTTCATTATACAAATGAATAAATTAGTTGATTAATTGCAGTATCATTATGATATCAATAATTTTTGTTAAGTATCTAGAATAATTGGTTACTCATATATTCCTTGCATATATAATATTCAGTATACTATATAACTCAGGTGTCTATTAATAGGCAAGACTACAAGAACTAATTATTTCTAAGTTTTATTCAAACTTATAATTCTCCTATTAAGTCAATGAGAATATAAATTAGTCTAAGAGTAATCCAAAAATTGTATACAGTGTATTTGAAAAAAAATCTTAATACTCACTCCATATATTTTTTTAAAAAAGTTCTATAACGTACACAACGTGGTATCATACAATAATTATCACCATCCCGTCAAACTTACCAAGTAATTGAACGATATTAGTAGGAACAAGTACTGATTGTTTTACTACAAGTATTTATGGGAATACAATTCCCTTTTCACAGCACTATACGTATATCTCACAGACGATAATAAAATACAGATGTCATAATTTTTTATATACAAGTTCATCATAGTTACTCAAAATTATTAAGGTTATTTTTTTTAATTATGGTTAAAATATGAAGAAAAACATTTTATTAAATGTATATTTTGCTTTCAGAATATAATCAAGAAATTCGACCGGATATAGTGGTTAACATATATGGACTTAACCATAAACAATGTAGAATACCAAAACTTGACTTTTCAAGTCTCAATAACAATTAAATTTGTCTTTGATTTAGTTCGTAGTTAAAACTTGTTCAGAGAGGACGTGTACCATGTCTGAAGGATATAAACTTGGTGATCTAGTTTGGTATGTAATTAGAATTAAAGCTATATTGTGTTAAATGTATTATTAATAACTGATATGCCCTAATTTGATGTACTGGTTTGTTTCAGGGCGAAAATGAAGGGTTTCAGCCCTTGGCCCGGCCGGGTAAGATGCTTCACTTTACTATTTTTCAACAAGAGTCATTTCAAACCTTTGAGATACATTTTCAAATAAAGCGTTTTTAATATTATAGTTTGTAAACAACATTACAAATGTTTGTTGACTAATTTTGACATATTATGTATAGACAATTATAGGCGGGAAATTTCTCGTAAATGTGACTGCGAAAGTTCATTTGAATGAGCCACATATATGTACGATTTACCTATATTCTTCATCGTCTTATAAAGTAAAATAGCATATATATTTATGAACTAGTCTAGATTAAAAATCAATAAAGATATATAAAATAAAAAAAAAACCTATTTCTAAGTTTTCATGTAATGCGGTATGGAATCTGTATACATACTGCTTACTCAAGTATTTTCATATGAATTTATAATTTAGAAAAATTAGATATCTTCCAAACAATCACTTGTATTTTATGAGTATGGTGAATCTATCAGAAGTAAAAAGTAGCCTAATTTGATATAATTATGGTTTTCAGGTAGCAATTCCTACACCAGAGTTGAAGCCACCGAAAAAGGCGTCAAACATCCAGTGTATCTACTTCTTTGGAACTAACAATTAGTGAGTATGGCAGTAAGATTTAAAAAAAACTATAATATTTTCTTGCAAATAATTCTAAGTTTTATTACAATAAACACAGTACAATGATGACACTGTGTCTCAAGAGTAATCAAAGAACAAAGACGACATACAGATCAGCAATCCAATACTGATTTGTTAATGTACTCATTACTTAACTGTACTGTGATGGTTAATCTTGAAACGAGTCTGACTAAAAAAAATGTCAAAATTACATCTGGTTTATGGTGGCCATAATTCAGTTGAATAAGTTGTTCAGTAGTACAACTGATGCTAATACTGTTTGTGATAATGAAAAGATGCACCTATCTTAGTTTGAATATGGCTCACTCCTGGTAGTTTTTTAAAATAATAAGCTGCATGATGCTTGACCATAGTCATGCCTGATGGAAATTGAGGATGAGCTAGGGCTCTGTAACTCGTTCATCTATTAAAAATTTATTCACTGTCCCTTTGAAGACTGGCATCTAGAGACTTTCAAGTATTTTCCTAATATTATTGTTTTAACATAGTTCTTCATTGTATATTGCATATAAAAAATTAGGACTGTCATAAAGAATTTAAAAAAAGTTGTTTCAGTCATAAGGACTGCTGACAGAAGTGAAAACTCAAAGCCATGTAATTAATGTATTCTCTTTTGAATTTTAATATTAATTATAGGGTGAATGACAATATTGAAATTTTAGAATTGATTAATTGAAATTATTAACATTAGTGTGGTTTTCATATCTATTGGCATTCATAGCAATTATTATATACATTTTCATAAAGTCTATTAACTGTTTAAATATATAATGAGCTGCAAAATATTAATATTAGATGTACACAGGCTGCTATACTACGCGTGGCTTGTTTGATGTAAGCCATGCACGCACAATACGGCCGGTCATGCTTACGTAGCATGTGATGATGTGAAATTATAAATTTATCTCCTGACAAAAGTACTGCTCAACACGCCTACAAAAGTTTTCACTTAAAAAATTGTATGATTTAGAAATGTATTTTAACAATGTTGACTATCCAGATGTGACTGTCTTTTACAAAGTTGTTATGTCTAGGTTGATATGAGAATATAATATCACAACTAAGATATTAAAGTAACTAGCATATGATGAATGTTTTAACATATATGTTGTGGCCAGGATCCAACCACAATTAAAGCATTATGTTAAAGCACAGTGTCAGGACCCTCAGTCAGGTAAATTGAAAGTGAAGCCACCAATTAAGAAAGAATAATTTTTTCGAAGTTTGAACAAACAAAAGGGTTTATTTGTTGTCCGTTTTGTTATCGAAAGTTATTAACTCCGTGTCGCCGCTCGCAGGTTTTATCACAGGTCGTTCGACTTAGGTTTATTTAAGTCATTATCCATGCTTTTAAAATTTTTAGAACAAACTTTACCCAAGGTTCTCTTTGTTGTCTATTACTATTTGTTTTGATATTATTATTTTATGTGTTAAATGTAACCATGAAATGTCATTACCTAGAATACTGGGAGTGTCTAACCTTTCACCTAGTACATCTGTTGTTTATTTACTGTTATACAAGATATGTTTAAAATTAAAAGGACTTGTTGGGAAATATGTTTTATTAAGTTATTGTTATTAAGAAGTTATTTGACAAAATGTTTTTAAACATGAGTTGTAGTACCAAAACTATTTTTAGTTTTTGTGATCCTGTTGTTACTTTAGAAATACGCATGGAGTTTCATAGAGTATTACATTACGAACTTTTATAGATTACTTAAGGTACATAAACTTATGATATAGCTTTAGTTAAATAGGATATCCTTAAAATTCTTGAGAATTTAAATTTGTTATATTTTGTACAATATACTAAATATTAATTGTATAGATATTTTTTTATGAAAAGTTGGATAGAGATTATAATGTGGGTGTTTATTGCATTTATTACTATTTGTAATTATAATCTGGCTTTAGTCTAAAGGGCTAAGTATATCTATGCAGTCACGGACTGCCTGACTGTTTGAAGTATTTTATAACTAACATAACTTAGGTGTATTTAATAAGCAGTCCACTTTCTGAGGTTAGGGTATTATTTAGACCATATTATCCAAACTCGTTCATATAAAATGACTACAAAACTCTTGCAAATAATTATAAAGAATAACAATATTAATATTATGCAATATGAAAGCAAGTATATAGAAAAATCAAGTGTATGTTTGAAAATAACTTATAAAACCATATGTAAAATGGTAATTTACGTTATACTTAACAAAGTTAAATATTTTTATGAGTACTTCTAAGTTTAAGTCTCATGTCATTAATATATTAATATAACATATTTTGAATTGAAAGTAATTGTTTCTTATGGTAAGATTTATTTTTACTAAATGATTTTACATTTTTTAACAATACAATAATAGTTTAGAGATCTAATGGCATATGGATCTACGTAAAGTGTTAGGTTTATGCGCATAAAATGTGCACTACTAGTAAGTGGCACTGAATAAGATTGAACGGTATTTAATATTTTAAATCTTATTGTCTATGGATAAAACTGATAATCCTTTGCCCATCGTGCCTTGTGCATCACGAGGTAGTTACTTACTTAAGGAATTAAGTGCCAATGTAACTGCTTTGTTGCTGGAATTGGAAGCAATGTAACCAATACATAACAAGACAACTTTGGGAAGTTTTGTTATGAGAATTGTCTCATACTATTTAGTCAGTGTAAACATTTAGTAAACTGTAAGGCTGGCGAATATTTAGGATTATCCATGAAAATAACACTGACATATCAATAAAAAACGACGTGTTGTTATTTTTGTTTTAAAATAGTTGTTGTTAACCACTGTTATTAACAGTTGTTTTTAACTGCTGCTGTTGTTATTCTGCTGTTGAATAATTTACTGTTTTATATAATATTGGAATTTCTAATAATGTCATGATAATAAAATGAAAGTTTCTTGTCCATGTTGTAAGTTTATTTTTATAAGTTTTAGCGTTTTACCACAATCACATCTGATGTTAAATGACGAAGTGATTAAAGATGGTAAACACGCTGTACCTAGAGGGGTTTGGCTCTCAAGTGCGGCTGCCGGAACACACCAACAGGTACTTGGCGACAGTTTTTTAACTTAAGGGTGGTAGCTGGCCAGGCGGGCTTGCTTTTATGTTAATCAGATGAGACTGGTAAAACGGTAAAGTCTACAAAGTATATTAAAAAAGTCCATGACATGTCCGTCTGTTCGCCATAAACTCGAAAACTACTGAACGGATTTTCATTCGATTTTCAGCAGTAGATAAAGTGATTCATCAGGAAGGTTTAGGTATATAATTTGTCAAGGTTTTTTTTATTATCAGGGCGGGACAACGTCCTCCGGGCCCGCTAGTGTTTTTATAAACTAATGGGACGTCGACATATACGTCTAGAAGATATTATAAGAGCAGTGGGCATGTTGAAAGTCCGTTATATCAAGGCATCAATTAAAACTTGGTTTCTCGATTGTGGAGACGTTGACGTATTATTAAGGATGTAGCAGGATGTTATAAACATGAAAGGATAAAACCCAGCCTCGTGGTGATTTACAAGTGCAAAGCCTTCAAGTCCAACAATCAACTGTCAGTAAGTGACCAAACAGAGGGTTATATGAAATTCAACTCCATCTCGTAGAGCATTTCATGTTTTAACTATAAGACGACGAAATCGCTGAAGGTGACCTGCTTCAGCTCAAGAACACTTATCATGAGACAATGTGCCTCTTATGTGATGACCCTTGGTTTGGGTGTCTTAGATTCACGAAGAGTTCGTGTTTGGAGAGGTAGAAATCCCACTTTATCATCTTCAAGATGTTTTATTGTATCAAGGCAAGACGACCATGAATTGGTATGGGTGAACCAAGTTAATTGGGATAACAGGCAGTATGATTGCATTAAAATATCAGGACCAGGTCGTGCAGCTCGTAATTATTCCTCGTAGAATCCTAATAGAGCAGAAGTGTCAGCTTATGTATGATAGTATTCCTCAACATACACCACGATTAGTATTCGTTCTTAGAACTTCACGGTTTTGGGCTGGTTTGTACAGTCACTCGACTTAAACCCTTATTGAATGTCTGTCAAATTTGACCACAGTAAACTGAACATTTTTAAGATTTAGAAATTGGGACCGCATAGCTCAATGAGGCTTTACACACTAAATTTAAGTGTGAATTATGCAGATGTGTTATTAAAGTAAGGAAGCCAAACATGAATTGTTAAGTAATAAAAATATATTTACTTAAGTCATGTCAGTTTAAAAAAAATGTCGAAGCAGTCATAAAGACTGCTGATAGAAGTGAAAACTTAAAACAATGGAATCAATGTGTACTTTTTTAAATCTTTAAGTCAATTATGGTATAAATTATTTCAATTTTTTAATTTGTAAATTGAAATTATTATCGGTAGTCTGGTTTTCACATGTATTGCACTCCGAATAATCATTATTTACATTTTTATACAGTTTATTAATTAATCAAACATACGATGATATGCACAGTATCAATGCAAAATATCAATATTACATTTACACGGTCCGCTGTACTATGCGTCGCTAGTCTGACGCAAGCGCATTACCGTCGGTTACGTCTACTAGCATGCCATGATGCGAAATCATAAGTTTATCTCCTGCCAAAAATACCACTCAACGCGCCGAAAGAAGTTTTCACTTCAAAAATAGTTTCTAATAACATTAAAATTAAAAGAAAGCGTATGGAGCGATGACGGTGGAGCTTTGTATTATGCTTTCCTATGCCTATGCTTTCGGTAAAGGAAAACATCAACCGGAGTCCCACTTCCCCTGCCCCCTCCCCTCCCCACCTTCAGGCCTTCCCCTTAACACAGGTTGGCAACGCACTTGCGACTCCTCTGGTGTTGCTAGTGTCTATGGATGATCATCATCATCATCAACAGCCTTGTAAGAGATCCATTGCAGGGCCATAGGCCTCTTCCTGAAGGAAAGTATGGGAGTAATAACCACGCGAGCCCACGACGTATTGGCGATTTCAAACTCTGAGAAAATCCACAGTTCTATATTTATCCCACATATAGTAGTACTACAAAAACATTTCTCAGGTTCAGGTTTCCTCACGATGTTTTCCTTCACCGTCAGCCGATAGTGTATATTTAAATCAGTAAATGTACGCGAATTCTGAAAAATTCGTTGGTACATGCCGGGGTTCGGACCTGGGCACATCGAAATAATATTCCACCGGTCAAACCACTAGGCCACCACGACTTTAATCTATGGATGATGGTGATCACTTAATATCAGGTGACCCACCTGTTCGTTTGCATCCTATGATATAAAAAAACATAATGAAGCCATAGGGTAGTGGTAGAGTTATTCTAAGCACGCATAGCTAGCCAGGACCCTCAAGTTGAAAAAGTATCGCCAAGTACCTGTTGGTGTATTCTGGCAGCTGCCCTTGAAAGCCAGCGCCCTCTAAGTTTAGCGTGTTTACCATCTTAGACCTCATAGTTATTTTATATTATATTAGTTTGGGTCAAACGCTGATGATACCTATAAAGAATAAAACATATTGATTACAATATAGGTATATTGGTTGCCCCAAATGTTAAGGCCATAGTAAAATACAGGTAATGAGGTAGCTGCTTCTGCTAGTAAGTCTTGGGACTCCTTCAGTCAGTGTGTTCCCAAAACGAAGAGTAGACAATATTAATTGCTGTTGTATTATAACCGTTGTTTTAGCAGGGAAGTGCTTTTAAGTTTCTGCTAGGTGCTGCCCGACTTGACTTTTTTTATATCATAGGAGGCAAACGAACTGGTGGATCACCTGATGTTAAGTGATCACCGCCGTCCATAGACAACAACACCAGGGTAGTCGCAAGTGCGTTGCTAGCTTGTGTTTGGAGTTGAGGGAGGGGAGGGGAGGCGGGCCTCCGGCGCTCTTACTGACCAAACGAAACGCAACAATGCAAGCACTGTTACTTCACGTGGGTGTGTCTGTGAGTCGGGTGGCAGTACCCCGAGCGAACCGACCCATTCATGCTGAAACCAGTAATAGCTTCAGCGTGGCTTGGTAGAGGTAACCTACAAACATTTGACTTACATGTTACTAAAATACTTCACCACTATCCGAGATACATTCTTTGCAAAAATGAAGTTATTTTTAATGAACATTTTGAAGAGAATGACAACGCAGTTTTTAAATGTTTCTGGTAAAAGCAATACTGTAGCTAGCAAATATGCTTCTACACTGTGTTGCTACTAATTCGGAATGTGTTACATATGTTGATTTGATAGATGAATTATTAGCTAATTATAGCGCTGATTTGATTTATCTTTTGGAGACAGTACTTTTTGAAGGCGACCTATATTCTTCTCGGTTGAGTAGTTGAAGGTGAACAAACAAATGAACTCTATTTCGTATTTATAATTTTACTTAGAATGGTACAAATCTGCTACGCTTTTTCTATGTATGCAATATATGGATATTGATTTTTACTAAAATATAAGTAAATAATATAACAAAAAGAGCGAGTAAGCACGAGCCAGCGCAATGTGCGCTGTCTATATCTGAAAATCTAATTAGAAAAGGCAGTTATCTTTACCAGCCATCAATGGCCGCTGAATAGGGTTGTTATTTTTTTTCTTTGAGAAAACTAATTATTTATCCCTTTGAACCAAAAAAATTGCAAGAAATATTTTTTTTATTTTTATGCTTTTAGAACACGCTATCAATTTGATTGTCTTTAAAAGTTTCATAACTACTTTGACAATATTAGATAACAAGTTTAGATTTAAATTAGATTGAAAACGTAGGTCACAGGAATTAAGTGTAAATATGAAACATTTTCTAAAGTTTCCAAATAAGGTATTTTCGTATACTTTATTTTTAGGCAAAAGTATAGAGTACATATATTAAAAATAAAGTAGGATATGTTATTATGAAATATAGTTGCCAATGCCAGCACTGGATAACAATATGGTAAAAGGAAAAACACTCAAGTGATTTGTGACATTCCCTTTTAATTTTCGTATTCCCACAGTTCAATAATAAAATAATGAATACAATACTTTAACATTCTATGATATTGATTAACGACTAAGTGCAAAATACATATTAATCGGTGTAGTTGCATTCCCAACAACAGAAAGCAGTGAATGGTAACAATATAATTTTTAAATAAACTTTAGTTTTTTTTTATAATTTGGTTACAAATTTCATTATTTTTAATCATATGAAGTCATAATACATTTTGCAAGGAAGCGAGGTGCTAATTTCTCTAAGCACTGTTTTATAAAATGTAATGTTTTAATGTTTGTTTTTTTACATTATAAATCATTTCATAATTTGAGTAGTTTCATTTTAAAATGAGCTAAATCCAATGTTAACCGTCTTTTAATGACCTTCAAATGTTGTATATCTAAATTATGAAGATCATAGAAAAAAAAAACGAATAACCTTATGAACGGCAAATTTGCACTTCATTCTCGGTGTATGAAAACTGTAAATGTTAAAAAAATTAAACATGTTATATGAACGATTAAAATTGAATTGAGCTCATTTTCAAATGTAACGAGTCATTTGTTTATGAACTTCTTGACTAGGAGACACTTCCGTAGCATCTGCATGAGAAGGGTCATACGATTAACCTACCTGTTTTTGACAACAGTGCCTGGATAGAAGACAACAATATCAAACCGTATCAAGAGTACAAGGAGCAGCTAATAAAGTCTTGTAAGACTACTGCTTTTAAGGAAGCGATCGCGCAGATAGAAGAGTACATTGAACATCCAGAGGCAAGTATTTTGGTCACCATTACTTTTAAATACTAGTTGTGGTGAATATTAAAACTGTAACAAATTAATTGATCCATGTTTCAAATTTTGTAAATCCAATAATAGTTTTTTAGGTAATGGTGTTAGGTTTTTCAACAAAGTCCCAAAGCATATTACCGAATTGCCGGACTGTAAGTTTACGCGCCATGTCAAGCCGGTTTTGCTGTCAAAATGCTATTATAGAGTGGATCAATATGTGAACGATGAAAAGATAAACCAGATTGAGTTTCATGTCAGTTCTTCTCGGTGACTGGCTTGTTTGTCCGAACCGATGATAGTTTTGACGTTCATAAGCGCATTATAAGGGCCCAAGCTGAATAAAGTATTTTTGAATTTGAATCATTGTTAAAATTCAATGTAACTTAAAACATTGAAATGTTATTTTTTATGAGATAAACACCATTCGAGTTTGTTTCCTTTAGAAGTTTCCTGACTTAGACGATCACACACATAGCGCTGAGGAAGAATTTGACAAACTCAGGGACGTGCTGGAAGAGGAAGAAAATAGAGAAGAGAAAACGGAGGAAGAAGAAGATAGTGGATCAACAGAGGTCGTTAAAAAAAAGAATGCTACGCCAAAGGTGTGTTTTAGATTATAGCAGCTTCCAAGTGTTACTAAGAATAAAAATGATTATTTAGTATCATTATTTAAAAATCTGAATAATTAATAATAATAATAATTTTTAAACATCATCTATACTTAATATTGTAAGGGGCTATCCATAAATTACGTCACGCGAATTTCATGATTTTTTGACCCGTCCTTGTCACAGCTGGTCACATTTGTGAGACTCCCCCCCTCCCTAGTGTGACGTCACATATTTTGTAATTTTACATTTAGAAAATATTTCATTCAAACATCAGGCCTAAATTAGTTTTATATCCATTTAAGTTATTTTTTAATATAAATTAATATCAAGTCAAATATTTTCAGAAATTAACAAAACAAAAAACGATAACTTTATTAATTAAAGTAAACTTATTCATCTTGAGGCCATGGGCTTTGAATCTACTCCATTGAATTATTTATAGCTGGCATAGCAATCACTTCGTTCTCGTTTGTGTTGTTGATGTCGGGAACATTCATTGTGTTGTGTTGTGCGTCGAAGGAATTGTTGAAAAAAAATTCATATTTCATAATTTTTATTTGCAATTCTTTGATCTTAGATTCCACTTTATGTTCAATATTGTCACCAATTTTCAAACATTTCCATAAGCTAATAACTTCTTGAACATTTTGCTTTTTTATCAGCATAGGCTGCACTGTAAGCTTCATATAGTTTTCTTTATGGTAAAGGGCAGCCAACAGGTAGAGGACCCATCTGATGGTAAATGGGTACCGTCGCCGATGGGCACCTACAATACCAGGGGTATCGCTGTTGCTTGAAGAGTGTGTTTCAATACCTTTTTGAAGGGACCCAAATCATAATTCTGAGGGAATACTGTACCGGGTAACCCATTCCACAATGTCAGGGTACGCATAATGAAGGTTCTGGAGTACCTTACAGTTGTTGCTGCTTTATTAAGTTTTAGAGTGTATGGATGAGCTACCAGCCAGCATCGGGAACTACGAGTTTGGAACGTCGATGAGGGCACCATGACAAAAAGTTATTTTGTATATGCGGTATAGTACACACAGAGATCCAATGTCTCTGCGCAGTTGTAATGACTCTAGTCCACATGGTAGTTTGGGATCGTCAACAATGCGGATAGATCGCCTTTGCACGGAATCAAAACGGGATAGCTGATAGGCAGGAGCACAAGCCCAAACGGGTGAACAGTACTCCATGTGAGGACGTACGTGTACTTTATAGAGCACAAATCGTTACTCTGGGGTGAAGTACTGCTTTGACCGATTGAGGATACCTAACTTTTTGGTTGCCAATTTAGCTTTCCTTTCCAAATGAAACCGGAATTGTACATCGCTGGATATGTTGATACTAAGAATCCCAATATTGCTGTAAATTTGAATAGAAGTGCCCTGGAACTTAAGTGGTATAACGAATGGACTTTTTTTCATAGAAAACGTACGGACTTGTGTCTTTGAAGGATTAAATTGGACCAGGTTTACCTCTCCCCGTGCAGAGGCCCTGTCCAACCTCCTCTCAACATCAGATATAATTTTAGTTCGGTTTTGCTCCACAAGTACCTGGGAGATATTTGCACACTCCGATTATACGGCATCATTTGTGCTATCGTTCGCATAACAACGAATATTAAAAATATTCAAAAGGTCATTGATATGCAGAACGAACAGCGTTGGCGATAGCACAGAGCCTTGTGGGACAGCGGCATTTATTGCTATGGCGTCAGAAGTGTAGCCATCGACAACAACTCTTATGCTCCGCCCGGACAAAAAATTCATTACCCACAAGCAAAGATTCTCGGGAATACCATAAACTCTTAATTTATGATAAAGATTACCTAAATCAGTATTTTTGTTAATTTTAAATTTGTTTCGTAAGTTAAAAACATAAAATACTAGAACTAAAAGAACTGCGCCGTTTAATCCGCGAGAATCAATTGTCTAATGAAATAGAAACAAAGAAATCATCGCTACGCGCAGGCGCGGTGTGTTTGGCGGCATTTATAAAAAGGCGTTAGTTCATCGGCGCGTGCCGCATGACGCTATTAGAACGAGTGACCGGCAAAACAATTTGAATCTTATGTTTATACAGATAGGGTTGAAAATGTTTTTCGAGTATTTCGTTAATAGTATTTTCGTATTTTCAAAATTCGTATTTTAACTCGTATATTTGGAAATGTGACGTCACGAAAATTAGAACCCCTCCCACCCCCCTTGTCCCACAATGTCACACATCGTTGACCCCTCCCTCCCCTTAACGTGTGACGTAATTTATGGATGGTCCCTAAAGATGGAAGGTTTGTTTGTTTGGTTGAACGCTCTAATCTCAGGAACTACTGGTTCGGTTTGAAAAATTATTTCGGTGTTAGATAGCACATTTATCGAGGAAGGCTATAGACTATATATCATCACTATAATGCCAATAGGAGCGGAACACCAATGAAGAATGTTTCAAAATCGGGATTTTTCCCCTTTTAACAGTTTTCGCTGCGTGTTAGCGTTAGCCTAAAGTAACTATTCCACGTGGACGAAATCGCGGGAATAGCTCGTTATGTTATAAACACTAACCACTTAAAATGTCATCATAAACACCAAAAAACTTACAGTTAAATAAATTTGTGTGTTAACCTCTTTCTATCGTATTATTAGTGAGGGTACATGAAAATAAAATAAAAGATGGCGTAACTAAGAAATGTGACGTGTTAGATACTCTTAACATAAGGCAATTTTGTTTATAATTAAATTAGCAGGCCCGATGGACGTTATCCCGCCCTGGTTATAAAAATACCTTGACAAATTATATATCTAAACTTTCCTCATGTATCACTTTATCTACTGCATGAAAATCCGTAGTTTTTCAGTTTATCGCAAACAGACAGACAGACGTGGCAGGGGACTTTGTTTTATAATATGTAAGAAAGAGTTTTGAACAATTCTCAATATTTATAGATACGTTTGGGCATTTCAAAGGTGAAGGCTCTAAAACGGTCGTCGTCCGCCGGGAACAAATCGACGCCGCGTAAGAAGACGAAGAATTCAATGTCACGTTCTTTCACCGATTCTGATATGAACGAGAAACCTTCGATGCTAAACCATTCCTTCTCCAAGAAGTCCAGTTTACTGCATCGTCCGTCTAATATATTGAGACCTGTAAGTATATTTTGTTAATTATATGTTACATATGTACTAAGAATGTTCAATTTAGAGCATCGATGAAAAGTGGTTTGTCTCTCAATGTTTTATAGGTTACACTTTGCACAGGAATTACATGATATAATTCCACCGTCCTCATTCCATCAGGGGACGACTAGACGCCGTGAGGGTTTGCACCCTTATGTGATATTTCCGTGATTCGTACGAAGCGATTAGCTTCCACGTTTGTTATACGTACGGCTAAGGAGTGGAATTCACTCCTGGCGTCTGTCTTTCCGTTATCATATAACTTGGGGTCTTCAAGAGTAGAGTGAACAAACATCTAGCGGGTAAGCGTCATCCATCGTCATTTATCATCAGGTAGGATTGTGGCCAAGCACGTGCCTGTTAAACATTAAAAAAAAATGTTTAGTATGTTCCTTGCCAAGCTATTTTTGCCTGACATGTCCTTCAGGGCATTCGATATTTTGACAAAAAGATAGATGTATTATCACACAATATTACATTACAACATTATACATAACGTGACATACGTAATTCTTTCGTTTTCTCTAGTTATCAAATCGTGTACCACCGGTGGTACATATTGCCTAAAGATCAAATTTAATGTGTACCATAGGTGGTATACATGCCCTAAAGATCAAGTTTAAACCGTGCCACTTGTGGTACACGTGCCCTAAAGATCAAGTTTAAAGTGTACCACCCGTGGTATATGTGGCACGAAAGGTGTTAACATCCTAAACCCCAGGCTATAATGATCGAGATGAGTTAAAAACCCAGTGTTCAATATGTTCTACAATATGTTTTTACATATTCACCCATTTTAGTCCCATTTCATCCCACGCGTTTTAGTCTGTTTTTAATGAAAAATTAAGCCGAATATTTTTATCTCTTCATTGAGCGTTAAAATGAGTTTTAAATGAATAAAACATTTTTAGACAATCTTTTATTGAATAATATGCCATATTAATCACAATATTAGGTGAGATTACAGTTGACGCGAAACTTTAAAAGCAAAACCCATAAAACTTGAATATATATACATTGTACGCTGCTGGTCTTCTGGGAATTTTTTTACAAATTTGTGCCTGATAGTACGTGTTAATTTGTACAGTAAATTGTACATTATGTTTTATATGACTTTAACAAGTACAGTTTTCTATTCGAAAGTATTTAGCAATCTTAATATGACAAATCAATAACTGTCTTATATAATTTATTTGGATGTAATTTATATAAATAAAAATTAATTGCCGTATGCGCGTGTCATTTCAACATGGCACCTATTTAGGTAATTATTTTTTGTTCTCTTTGTAATTGTCAGGACAAGGTTTGTATAGAAGAAATTATTTGAAAAAAAATTAGGTTAAAAATCCAATGAAACAAGTGAGTGACTGAGTGAACAAGACAGTAAGGAGGTGTTTAAAAAAAATGACAGAATTGACAGATTCACTGTTTGTTCGGTTATTCAGTAACAATTTTATTTCATTTCATTAGTCCTTAATTGTTAATATTTCACCACATTTGACTAACATACTTACTCAGTGTATAGCAAAAGGAACTTTCCCCAATTTAATGAAAATAAGCAAAGTGGTTCCTTTGTTTATATCATGCTGCAAAAGTAATCATGAAAACTATAGACCTATTTCTGTACTTCCGTCGTTAAGTAAGATTTTTGAAAATATTATGCTTAAAAAAATTAGCATATTATTTGAATGTGCATAAGTTTCTGGATGATCGGCAGTTTGATTCACGAAATCGAAATCTATTACTGACGCTGGTGCAACGCTTATAAGTTATATACGAGTATTGGGGGCCTGGGAGGTTTCACGGGATGCAATTGGTGTGTTCTGCGATCTCTCTAAGGCTTTTGATTGCGTTGACCATAGTACGCTTATTCTTAAATTAAAACATTATGGTATTTGTGGATCTTCGCTTGAACTTCTAGTTTCTTATTTAAAAGATCGTTGTCAGAAAGTTAGCATGCATGGGATAAGCTCTGCGGGATCGTTTGCGCGAATTGGCGTCCCACAGGGTTCTATTCTAGGACCGTTTTTGTTCATAAGATACATCAATGATCTGCCGCTAATGGTTAAAAATTGTGCTGATATGGTACTTTTTGCAGACGATACTTCACTTATATTTAAAGTGAAAAGGATAGATTCAGAGAATGCATCTAAATAATACCTTAAACGAAATTTCACATTGGTTTGCATTAAATAACTTGGTACTAAATACAAA
This sequence comes from Antheraea yamamai, assembly GCA_036509395.1. Lineage (NCBI taxonomy): Eukaryota > Metazoa > Arthropoda > Insecta > Lepidoptera > Saturniidae > Antheraea > Antheraea yamamai. The sequence goes on along the minus strand of AP028437.1, from coordinate 15,486,486 downwards.
TAAAACAAAATGTATGAGATTTACTTTGCCTAATGTTCCACGAGTTGATAGTAGTATCAAGATCGCAGGAAAGTTTACAGGGTTAGTTGATAATACTGTATTTTTGGTATCACACTTGACTTAAAATTACAATGGGGTCCTCACATAAAAAAAATGGCAAGCAGATTAAGTTCTGCTGCATTCACAGTACGTGAGATACGCCAGCTAACAGATATTGCCACTGTATGGGTAGTCTACTTTGCTTGCTTCCATAGCTTAATAATGTCTTATAGCATTTTGTTGTGGGGGATAGCAGCTGAAGTGGACACCATATTTTTATTACAAAAACGGGCAATTCGATCAATATACAATATGGGACTTCACGAATCATTAAAGACCAAGTTATCCGGAATTCGGTATCTTAACTCTACCCTTCCAATACATTCTTGATAATCTAATGTACGTCCGCAAGAATCTTGTAAAAATGGATTTTATAAAAAAACCGGCATGATCTAAATACTAGAAACTGTGAGAAACTGGTTGTTCCATGTTTCAGACTTAGTAAAACCAGTAAAAGTTTTTTGAGAAATAGTGTTAGGTTTTACAAGAAAGTCTCGAAGGATATTACCGATTTGCCGGATTGTGAGTTTAAGCGTCATGTTAACTGGGTTTTGATGTCAAAAGGCTATTATAGAGTGGATCAATATGTGAACGATAGTGATGTCTGGAATTGACTCATTTCTATGCATCCACACAAAATGGAAGTGTCTTACGGTTTCCTTTGAATAAAATAAAAATATGTATTAAAAGTAACATTATATCTTAAAATAAAGTACAGTAGTAGTCAATTTTTCTATGTCTAAAAATCGACTGTACTATTAATCGATCTCAGATCTCCATCCCTAGTTTCAATCACCCATTCGATATCGATTGATTGTCATAAAAGTCGAGTCCAAAAGTAGCGAAATGTAAGCAAAATTGTATCGAGGATTCTATAAGCCCCTGTCATAGGCCTAACAGTGTATCCAAAACATTTCCCCAGGACACGCCGCCGCTGGACCTGGAGAATGTGTCGGAAACTCTGCTCGAGAAGAACATCAAGGCGAGCCAGATGAGATTCGGTTTCCTCGGTCTGGGCATCATGGGCTCCGGCATCGTGAAGAATCTTCTCAACTCCGGTCACAAGGTCATCGTTTGGAATCGCACTGCTGCAAAGGTAAGTCTTAGATTAAGTTTCTAAATTATGATTCAATTGAATTACACTCGGAATATTTTGGTAAATATTGAGAAAACGATTAATAATTTGCAAGGAAGTTAGGGGAACATGTAACTTGCTTAAGTGTAATCAAGGTTTTTAGAAGTGCAAATTTCTTTAGCCGTGTTGAGCGTCATTTTATTGGCAGGATATAAATATATAAATTCGCCTCATGACATGCTAGTAAGCGTGACCGACGCTTTGCGGTTGCGCAGCTTGCGTTAACTAGCGTGGCGTAGTATAAGCGCCTGTGTACATTCAAAATTGACATTTTGTATTGAGATTGTGTTGTCCATCATATATTAATAAACCGTATTAAAAAGTATATAATTATTATTCGGAGTGCCAATAGATGTGAAAGAGAGACTAATGGTTAATTTTAATTTACAAATTATGAAGTATCATTATTCACACTATAATTCCTTTAAGAAATTCAAAAGAAAACACAGTTACTCCATTGTTTTGAATTTTCACTTCTGTGAGCAGTCCTTACGACTGCCTCGACCTTTATTTTTCTTTGTTTCTGTAGACTTCTTAGTCCGCCCTGTTTTTCTGCCTCATTTTATTGATCATATTAAAACAATTTAAATGAGAGCAACTATAATTGTTACTCTACTTAACTATCATACATTGGATTTTTAATTGAGATTATTGCCTTTATGGTGGTTTAAAGTACTGCGCCGGAACGGCCAGGGCTTGATGCATGAACCTACTAATTGTGACGTGAGTGAGGGTTTAGAGCTTATGAATAAAATAATTTGGTTCCATTAATTATGGTTTACTAATTTATTATTGTAATGGTAGTCGTGCCCCAAGTTCGAACCCCGTACCATCAAATTTTTCAGCTTTCGCGTGTATTTTATTTTTGGCAACCAATCTTCTAGTAGATTATTAGTGCCATTGTCGAGTAAGTTTCTTGCGATCATTTCAATGAACTAAGAAAATGGGTGGCGTCTTGTTAGAACTGTGAAGGCAGTTTTTGGGTAAGTCAGAATTCACGCTCCGTGGAATTCTTTTCCATCCACTTCATTTGTGCACAATAACCATAACTATATTACGTAAAACACCACCAATATTACAATCTATAGAGTCGAATAACACAAGATTATGAATAAAATATAAAAACCGCTACATGATATAGCAAGATCCCGTCAAAAAATCAGCGTGCATTTATTAATTTAAATTGGTAACACTATCGGATGACGGTGAAGGAAAACATCGTGAGGAAACCTGAACCTGAGAAATGTTCTTGTAGTACCGCCGTATGTGGGAAAATATAGAGCTGTGGATTTCTTGAAATTTGAAATCGCCAATACGTTGTAGATTGGTGTGGTAATTATGCACATACCTTCTTTCGGAAAGAGGCCTATGACCCTGCAGTGGGTCTCGTAAAGGCTGATGACATGATGTTGGATGATATTCCAGTCGTAGTATATGGTAGTCATTGTGTTCCTAAAGATCTGAAAGGTTATGTAAAAGTACCCCATTATTTATTTTATTGCATTGAGGCCGTTCAAGTATTATTACGTAAGCAGAATTTTTGTAGTTCCTGTTCCCCCCTAAGTCAGCAAAAGTAAGCAAAACTCTAATCCCCCCTCTCATGCTTACGTAAACATTTATATGTAACAACTAAATTTTACAGAAAATTCGAAAAAGTGAATAGTAGATATTGCTGACGTAATCACCACCCAGACCCCCCTATGCCATCAAATGTGTAGTTTTTTTTTATTGTACACGTGCATTGTGTTTGTAGATCGTGCCGATACGTTTAGTGCTTTCCTGTTTATTGTCATAACCGTTTACCGTAACAATTGCGTTAGAAAAGTTAAAACTAACGTTTTCTAGTGTATATCTAGGTGTGTTTCTTCTTACACTAAAACTTTTACAGGTGACTATTCCGGTATTGTTATTTGCTGATTTTTAGTCTCTCAGATAAAGTTGAGTTTCTAATGTCTTTTAGTCTCTTTAATGTGTTCTAATTACCATATGATTACTAATCACACGATTTTACTAATTACTATTACTATTGTTGTAAATTACAACAATTAATTATGTTATCTATCATCGTCGAAAGTTTATATTACGTTGCAATTTAAGTTATCTTTTACAGAAAACCCGTATAGTGAATATGCTTTTAACTTATAGTTTTTTTTTAATCACTCTTCTCGTCTCTTTCTCTCCTGGTAATATCTTTCATTTTGGTATTGTTGAGCAATATTGTTATTTACACAGTCTCTTTTAAAGCTTTGGTTGTTGTATACTAACCTAAGCACTTGAATACAAGCAGCCGCGCTGGATTAGAATTTGCTACCATATTATTACCCATTGTCTGTGATACTTGTGTATTACTCGCAGACTCTTCTTCCTAATATTATCCTTCCTAATAGTATCCAAGAGGAACATATCCTAATATTTTAAGTTTGCTAAGACAATTTTTCACCAACTCACTAAAAACTGAGTGCGTAATGCAGATTCATAAAATTACTATTGTTTATAAAAGTATGCCTAGCTATTTTTATTTGCAATTATAATACGAAGTTTCTAGGTATTATGTTATTATAAAACGGTAGCCGTGTATTGAATTACTTAAGTATATTTATGTGGTTAGTTTGAAAATGGAGTATGTCCTTTGTTTACATTGTACAAACAAATCCTTAGACATTCTTATGAGCCCACATGAATTAATAAATTTATGGTATAAATTACCATCTTACTATAATACTCCAAAATGGATTTAAAAAGGAATTTTTCAACTTTTATTTTATTTTTTAAAACAATGATTAATTTTCTATATAAGTCGCTGCATTTAATACTTTTTTGGAAATTTGTTCAATTCGAAAAACTATTTCCAAAAAATCCTAATTTCAAATATGACTGTTCTTTAGACGCCCATAACTTGACAAATAAACATGAGACAATTTTTTTTTGTGTGTTCACATTCACACGCACTAAAGTCCAATTAGGCTGAATATGAAAGAATTTCAGAACCTCATCATTTTTTCGTTGTCCGCTTCACGTGAAATATCAATATCAGACTTCATGATTTTCTTTGAAGAACTTATTTCTAAACACCAGAGTTTGAAAACAATGGTGGTGTTGCAAATTGAGCAAAATCTAACGGCGTTAATGAGCCTTTCAAGTATTATTTTTCAATCGGGATTATTAGCAGTGCAGATAATAACTATAGTTACCTACATTACAATTACATCATTGTGTAGTTCAGATATCTGGTGTATGTACACGATTATATCTATATAGTAATACGCACTGAAACTAGTGAATCATTACCGAAATCGATTTTCATAATCGGTTATTTAGATATCGTTTTTTACTAAATGCAATTAGTTTCTCTTTGTCCTTGTGATTTTAATAAGTAAGTAAGTAATATTTTATGTGAGTTCTTAACAGTGGTTACAAGCATGGGCAATTTATATGGATGTTTTTTTTATAGTCATCCATTTTATTAATAATATAAATTATCAGAAAGTTATTGACCGACGATATAAACCATGATTATGCTAGGTTTATTTTGTCTTATTTCAAGGATTTCATATATTGCATACATTTATTACAAGACTTCAAATAGGAGTAAGAGAGCCGTTCAATATTACGTAAGCAGAACGTTGTTGTAATTTCTGAACTCCCCCTCCCCCTGGTCAGCAAGAGTAAGCAATGTTTCCCCCATGCTTACGTAAACATTTATATAAGTATTTATAAATCTGTTCTGGCTAAATAAATAAATACAGCTGATGCAATCACTACCCAGACACCTCCACCACACCTCCCATCCCTCCCTGTCATCAAAAATAAGCAAATCAAAGACCCCCATCAGTGCTTACGTAATATTTGAACGACCGCAAAGTTCTCAACTCTGTATTTTTTTTATGTTTGGTAACTCAGAACTTCTTATTTATAAATTGACTGGCTGACCCGGTAACGCGTTACTGAGGCTCAATAATTAGATGTTGAATTAAAATTATGGTAAACTATTTGGTATTATGGCATAATAAGTCTGCCTAAATAGGTAAAGAGAACACGTGCACCATAAATTAAACTGGAGTTGAAAAAGAAATTCTAAATTAAAACGTGGTGCCATCTATGAAATATCTGTAGCAGTCGGTCCTACAGTCTTCTGTCAACAAATTAATTTAATGCGCCATCTGTTCGAGACTGATGAAACTTACAATTAATAACAATAACCAACATTGACAATTATTCAATTTGTAATTTAAAAATATTGAGGCCGTTAATTGGAATATAAATTATCTCTCAAGTTGGAACAAACTATAGACAAGTGCCAACTTTTATGAAGATCAGTTAAGTAGTTTTGGAGTTCACCGTGGAAATATCATGACACCTCGATTTTTATATATTTGGATTTGGAAAATTATTTATTGGAAAGAGGATATTTTCAAGGTCTCATTTTCAACTTAATGAAGTTTCAAAAACATTGGACTTTGGAATGCAAAGATACGTCAGGAAATTTTTCAAAATCGAATGGGACATGTATAATAATTAAGCTAGTGATAGGTTTATGACGATCTAAGACTAGGTCTAGGCTAGTACGCTAAATTTGAGGTAGGTACCTAGATATACTAATAATTATGGTCAAAAATATACTGATGTATTTTTTTTTGGGTAAACTATTTTGAAGGCGTTTTTATTTATAACTAGCTAATTCCCGCGACTTCGTCTGCGTCGGTTATTATCTCAATTATTTTTTATATCACAATGGGATTAGGCAGCGTTTCGTACGAAAGCTCCCAGGCGGCTTGAATTTTTCTGACACTCCCAAGAATTATTGTTATATTTCAACCAATTTACAGAAATTCTTGGCAAATTATATACCTAAACCTTCCTCGTGAATTACTCTATCTATTAATGAAAATAGCATGAAAATCTCCTCAGCAGTTTTTGACTTTATCGCAAACAGACAGACAGACACATACGTAGCGGAGGATTTTGTATTATAATTTGTAATGATATAATAATTATTTTTTGTATAATTAATGTGAACGTTTCGCCAAATAAAGGTAATATGTTATATTGTTGTTTTATTTATGTTGTTGAAATTAGTTTAATATATCGCGATGAATTCAAGAGAATAATTTTTATTTATATTAAGGCAAAAATAAGCGGTAAATATGTAATAGTTTATAACAACAATAAAAGAATTAGATTCGATATTGTACAGAGCTGTGTAAAAAATAATACGGTTTTGATACATTATACCATATGTATATTGTTATAGCTTTACTCCCGTTTTAATTTATATCTTTTAATGAAATCTCACGTGGTCCTATATTAGACTAAAAAGGTTCAAATGCTTGCAACTAAGTCGAAGGTTCGGTGAAGAAACACTTCGTGATGAAATCATATGTTAGTAGGGCTGTTTCTAAGTCCGCTTGGCTAGCTACCACCCTCAAGGTGAATATCTGTCGCCAAGCACCAGTTGGTGTCTTCCGGCACACGCACTTGAGAGCCGATCTCTTCTAGGTTTAGCGTGTTTACCATCTTAGACTTAATAGAAGAGAAGAAGATTCATCATCCCTTATCATCAGATGAGATTATGTTCAAACGCTAAAACCTATACGGTCTTATTACAAAAAAGTTAAATACGTATTGAATACTTGCTTTAAAAAAGTAAAGGTTAAATGCACCGCGGTCGCTGAATGTTCGCCACCTTGCTCTTTTGTCTCGCTTTGGTTACGTTAGGTTAGACTTGCGAAAAAGGATAACGCGAACTTGCTTCGGGCGAGCGCGGTGCATTTAATTCGAAACCTTTTTAAAGGAGGTATTCAATATGTATTTAACTTTTTTTATAATAACACCGATGAAGTATAAAAGAGTTGCTGGTATGACATGAATTTTAGAAAATATGATGATTTGAATTCATCCATCGAAACTAAAGTTAAATGGAAAATCAACATATTTTGTTAAATCTAGATTTTATTAAAAGGCACATACATTTTTACTGACTGTACCTCAGTTCGGAATATTCCATTGCAAGAAATTTTCGAAGATTTTAGTTTTTTTTTATACATTACGTATTAATAAAATTGTTGTATTAACAAAAATATCACATTAACCTGGCGTTTAGGGACATTGAATCTATTTATCCGTAAAGTATTCATTTTTCTAAATACTAATATACCCTTACTAAGTAAAGTAAGCTGAAATTTTGATGTAAATATGTCATAATTGAGATACGTCCCAATTTCGTAACACTAATTTATTACTTTTTGTTAATTTAACCCGTATACTGGTGCTGAAAAATGTTATCTCTGTTCCTTGTATATTGATGTGGTAATCGCTGTGTACTTTTAAACAAAACTCTATTATTGGTACACAGATGTTGTATTTCAAAGAACTGAGATTTCTATTTCAATGTAAAATAATACTTTACCTTTTAAAATATTTTAATGAATTCGTTGAGCTCGGTACTGTAATATCGCTGCTTTAATCAAAAAAAAAATTTAACTCGAAATTTACGTTTTTCGAGTTTTCACTAGAAATAAATTAACATTGCGAGAGGAATAAGTCCAATTCAACAGCCACTTCAATACGATCAAAAATATAAAAATAGATGACCGTTGTTCTCTTTTTGATTTAAAATCTGTAAAACTAAGTCTTCGAAGGTAATTAATAAAGTGAAGTAATATGAAATAAGTCCCATGTTTTAATAAAAAGTAATTATTTTATTTACTTTAATTTATTTAAAAGTATGTAGATAGCCTTTTCCGCGACATTGTGACGTAATTCATTTTTATGCTAATTATTGTAGTCTATTATGCTGTTACTCTGTATTGAAATTATTTTTAAACATATTCTTTAAAAAACTGAATTAGCTACGAACTTGTTTTAAATACTTATTTAAATGTAATTCTGTTATAATAATGGTGATATTTTCTACAACGACAAAATAGCCATATGGCTATTTAATATAATTATATAATTACTTATCCCTACTTTTAGAATTGATTTAATGGACTTAATTTATTTTTAAGATAAAGTTAAACATGTAAAAGTTTAAGCGTATTTTTGCACAAAATTGAATTTTCAAGTTCTGGTTTTAATTAAAGTAGCGATATGTATTGATGAAAATGAATAGATATGAGACTAGCGGGCCCATGACGTTGTCCTGCTTTGATATTTGTATCTTTTTCTTATGAAAAATCCTAAAATTCAACTGCAGCTCCACCTACCGGGTCCAATTGTGAATCTAAACCATTCTTGAATCCACCTGAACACTTACAAAAGACATCATCAAAATCTCTTCAGTCGTTTATATAGGATATCGAAAATATGAGAAAAAAGAACAGATCTAAAAATGCTTAATTTCCATATAATTTTTTTTTATCAAATATTTATTGCCAATGACAGGGTAATTCGCTAAGCCTACAAGAGCTGGCTCTCAAGTGCTGTTGTCAGTATACATCTAACACTTCTTAGGGATAACATTACCTGAGTATACTATCTATTGAGGCTTGCATTAGCAAATCGCTTCTACATTTTGAGAACGACATTTCCCTAACTTTAATTACCTCTAATAGCAGGTATAGAATAATCATTGTAATCCACTTTAGTAAGTCATCTGGTTACACTAATTGCATTAACGTTGCACGTCTTATATTTATTAGATTGCTAAGTAAACACGTGTTTGAATGTATAATAAAAGTATTCTTTGTGAATATCTGTATGTATTACCTCAAGTAAAGTAGTTTAAAATTTATTCTTGGTGAATTATTTAGAAGTATTGAAATAATTATTTACCTACATTATAATAAAACACTATGTGTAATGAGGTAGGTAAAATAGTTACACTTCACCCGATGGTAAGTACACAGTGTAAGAGTGACTGTCGTCGGGCTTACAAATAATAGATTATACTTTATTGGACAATTAATTATAATAAAATATATTAATCTTTGTCCTTAGAGTTTTACTTCAGATCTGCTTGAAATACAACGGAAAAATACATATAAGTGAAGGAAAACCTCGTGATAAAAATGTATGCTAGGACTTTTTCTAAGCTCGTCTGATCATAGCGTCAAGTTAAAAATTGTTGCCTAACACATATAAGTGTGTACTAACAGTTGTACTTTTTTAACATTCAAAATCACTAGTGTCTTACCACCTAATGTAATTACTGCTAAGTGCAATTTGGGAAGGATTGATGGCACTTTTTATTTATCGTATTGTGAATTAAATAATTAATTAATTATCCTGCAACTTGTTAATCTTTGTAACATGCGTTAATAATACCAAATTACCAAGAAACTACGTTTGATTTATTTATATTACACTAGATAAAGTTATAAAATAATACAAAAAGAGTTACGTTGAAAAATAATTTATTTCTCCACGATTAACTGTGTTGATCTTGTTTTAAATATTTAGAAAATGTTCAACAATATATTGTATATTTAAGAAACGTCCTATAATAATAATCATTGCTGGATCGTAGTTTTTGGCATACCACTTGCAAGACTCGGTTTGCATTCATGCGTCCCACACAAAATACATCTACAATTCAAATCTAATTCATTACGGTTAAAATATGCTTTATTCTATTAAGAGCGATGGAAATATGAATTCGACGTGCTGAGATCAAGGACCCACAGTTCGGCCCTCAAGTATCGAATATGTATGATACACATCACCAATATTGATACAAACATGTTCGCAACAATGACAACAAAGTAACAACTCCCCCAAACAGCGTTTAAATTTTTACACTACAGTTTAAGTTGAACAAATGTAAAACGCATATTTATCTAATGATTTACCCTAAAAATACATCAAAATTGCAAAAAAATATAATAAAACGATTGAAACCGAACATAAATTATTTACATATAATACCCACAGAACACTTAACCAACCGATTTCATTAAAATATTCACTACATCGATAATGACGCGTGTTTACCGTTCCAGTATACTCGTTACCACCTATAACTAGAGACCGAATGAAATTTAATCGTTACGTTAAATCGAATCTAGTCTATCACAGCTCACTCGAGAAGTACAAGCGGCATCCGTCCGGTATTCGTTCCGACATTCGCTTCGGGCAAGATATGTTCTCGGAACAAGGTACTAGGAATGGCGATCTGAGATCGATTCATCGAACAATCGACTTTCAGAAATACACAAATCGATTACTTTAATCAATATTAAACATCGGTTTGATGTTTACACTAGAATCGTGGTTCAATTTTTCTATCTAGATAAAGCTCGTCAAAAACAAAAAAAGAATTAAAAGACCGAAACGATTGATTTTTGGATAATTGATACACTAAACCTCGATTTGTCATGAACCGATTCTACAGATCAACGATGTGGATCGATTTAAGAAATCGATTTTTTTTTCGAAGAATCGCTATTCCTGTACGGTCCTTCAAACGTAGGAGGGGGGCGGGTCGGCGCCGCCGTAATCACATAGACGGAAGTCGGTCACCCGCTCGAGCCGGTGTCCCGTCACGGCGTAGATCTTGAATACGCGCGTCAACAGCCTGTACTACAAGGGCGTGTTCTCGCATAGTTTCACGCACTCCCCGCAGACGAGCTGTCCAGCCATGTGTCGCACTTGGCACTCCGGTTTTGTAAGTTCCACCGCGAGCAAGACCCGCGCTCGCTCGTGTAAAGCGTCCCGACCGAGTTCCGCGTCGCCTCCCAACACTGGTGAACTTGCGCTCACCGGCAACTGGTACTTCTTCCGCGATCGATCGTAACTCGTCTGCCCTCGACCTAGCAACGGCTCGCTTGACGGTTTCGCATCAACTTTGTCCCGATCATACTGCCTCGTTGGCACTGTGCATTTGGACGTCGTGGGCGTAGGAGAATCTGCCGTTGGGAGCGGCCCGAGCGCAGGTAGTGGCAGACCCGGTATAGGTTGTAACAGCGCAAGTAACCGCGGGGGACCATTCTCAATCATATTGATGTGGATCCCTTCCGGTATCGCAACAGGCGAGTTTCGTCTTGAATTGACTGATCTCTCAGTGGGCGTGTAATAAACGGACATTTTGCTCTCGTCATCAGCGATCGGACTCGGCAAGTTCGATAGTTTTTCTATCTTGGTTTTGAGGTACATGTCTATAATCTCGACGTCCGGATCGAACGCCATCGAGTCGCTCCGTCCGCACGACCCGCTTCGACAATTCTCGAAGTATAGACTGGGTAGGTTCTCTAGCACTTTGTTAAGTGTTTGCTGCTGATATTTGTATGACTCCCGGAGTCGTAGGACCTGGTGCGCGCTGAACTTTCTTATCTTGTTCCTTTGGAATACATAGTTCTCGCGCACCCAGTTCAGTTGACTTGTCGAGTACTCCCTTACTCGTTTTACCTATGGATAAATAATGGATAACATGTAAGTGCAAAAAGAATATTTTTTTTTTATTTCTTTCGGTTATATCCAAAAAGCTATTAATAACCTTAGCACAACAATTTTTTCTTATTATATGTAAATTATAACATTATTATGTATTAAAAATGAATTACCTGGTCATAATACTGATCTTTCATTGCGGTTAAGTGATTAGTTCCGATATCTCTTATATTGCGTAGATGGGTCGCTTGTGTCGAGTAACTGTTCTGTATCCATTCCATTTGTTGCGTACAATTTTCTTTTATTCGATGCACCTGGAATAAAGTAATCATTACTAATCATCGTCATTAAATCGATACATTATGATAAAATATGACAGCGCCTTACTTGAACGGCGTAATTTTCACGTAATTTCTCCAATTGCTGTCTTTTATATTGTTCGATGTTGTCGAGCATGCTGTAAATTTGTCGCGTGCGCGGGGCGTCTCGGCTAACACACGTACAACAGCTGCAGCAAGTCTCCAGCAAGCGGTACCTGAAATAATTAGTGTATGCATGTTAATGTCTTGAAAATTTAAATGATTACTTATTTATACTATTAATATATAAACTCCTTAATATACAGACCTGTGAAAAATGTAGCGTAACGCTTGAACGAGTAGTGTGAGGCCCAAAAATCCAACAGCGCATATAGCCCCACATAATAAGCTGTACATCTTTATTTCAAACATCGTCATTGGATCTATATTAAGAACAACTTCTGCTGAGACGTTAGCAGAAGGATTACTTGCAAAACATAAGTATCGTCCGCAGTCTTCTCTGTGTATATCACCTATAAATAATGACCCGTCTTCGAGCACTCTCACTCTTGATTTGGAATTATCTATCGCATTGTAATACTGGTCATGAGCAATATTATGTTTGTGGAATATGTCAGGAATTAGGGGATCAGGGTTCCAATGAAACACCATCCTTGTAGGTGTGATCCAAGTTATAGACGGTGAAGGATTACCGTCGAATGTACATTCCAATAAAGCATCTGTCTGCAATCGGTAAAGTGTTAAAGGGCTGCTATGAATTAGCTCAGGCGGTTTACAGTTCGTGTGGTTCAATATTCTCAACATGTCGCCCGGATACGATTGTACGCAGCTAAGCACAGACTTTATGATGTCTTTTCTCTTGTCAGCCCAACTCGCAAACCATGCCATCCTACAGTCGCAAGCCCAAGGGTTATTCCCGATCTTCAGCTCTTGCAACTCGTCCAACATCTTCAATGAAAATGGCAAGAATGTCAATGCGTTTGAGCTGATGTCTAAGTGCGTCAACGACGGGGTATCTTGCAATACATACGTTTCTATTTCACGTAAATAGGTATTGTTTCTTATATTAAGTTGTTCTAGATTTTGTAAGCCTTTGAAATTAGTGTTTTGTATAACTGTAATATCAGTGTTGTCGAGGTAGATTGTTTTAAGATTAACATTATGTTGGAAGAGCGCTGACGGTAATGACCTCAGTCTGTTGCCACCCATATTTAGCCACCTTAAATTTATAAGATTTTTATAAGCATCATGTGATATGTTCTGGAAGTTATTGTAGCTGAGGTTTAGCTCTCTAAGTTGTTCGAAATTATCGAATATTGATTTAGGTATGTAGTCTAATTTGTTACTAGATAAGTCCAAAGTCTCCAATTCTATTAAATTGACTAGGGCGTTTGAAGTGATTTTGACTAGGCTATTATCATTTAGGAACAGCGATTTCAAATGTATGTTAGGCTTAAAATAGTAATCTAAAAAAGTGGCTATTATATTATGTGATAAGTCTAGATATTGCAATCTGAACATAGGTCCAAAAACTTGGAAGGGTAACACTCGCAGCCGGTTGTGGGACAGATCTAGCACTTCTAGATTTTCTAAATCGGCGAACGTGAGCCTAGGTATGTCTTCTAATTGATTCCTGGATATGTTTAAGTGTTTGAGCCGGTGGAGTCCGGCGAATAGGTTCTGTTCGGTCCTCCTTAATTCGTTTCTACTCAAATCGATGTATGATAGTTCGGTCAGATCGTCGAATGAACCTATTGCTAATACGTTTATTTTAGTATCAGTCCAGGTGATTTCTTCCAGGGCTGTTCCATACTGGGCCAAGGTTGATTTAGTTAACTGATTATCGAGGACCGGGCTCCCGGAGCATATTAGATTTCTCTCATTGCAGTGGCACGCCGTTGGGCACACGTCCACCCCGCCTGCTGTGCAAATAACTGCCAGCGCCAATACTTTTTGCAGCCACTGCATTATATTACAACCCACATAGTCCTATTTACTGTAACAATAGAAAATGTACGCTTAATACCCGAGGTCGACTACTTAATAACTAATGATATTGTGTAGCACATGTGGTTCAGAAACGAGGACAACGGGGCCTTCTACTTCGGATATTAAATTATTCACGAATTTACTCCTTAAGTAGTTTTGGCATTAAACCTTTATTTTAAAACCCATCAAGGGAATGGATATGTGATTACACACATACAATTACTCCACAACAGATACATTATAAAACGGTTTTAATTATTGTAATTGTGGTATTAAAACCCGAGTTTCTAATTGATTGATTCAATTTCAACTATTACTGGCTGGTACAGGTGAAATAATAAAATATCTATTTCCTTGCTTAACGTTTACAGCTGTTTATTGTAACGGTAACCTTGTTTTTAAAGTATTATTATTACTCCACTGATACGGAATAAAACACGTTTTTTCAGGCAATCTTAGTAAAATTACTCGTGTGTTCGAATGACGTTGAATTCGGTGTTATTATAGAATATACATGTCTATTTTTAGTCACTCGTTTAGCTATGTTGAGAATCTGTTGCCAAGCGCACGGATAATGAAAAAATATTCATTATCCGTAGCCATTATTCGTAGCCTTAGCGTATTACGACCATTTTTGAAACGTGTGAACGAGGTATAAAAATGTAATTAAAAAATACATATTTAATCAATTAGTGTGTGAATAAAGAAAATAAAAACCCCTTAAGTCTCGCTGTTTCTATGTTGTATGGATTGAGTTGAGTTTAAAATTCTACTGCTCAGTTTAATTTTATTACTGTTGATAATACAGACATGGTTCTATTTAAACAGCCCTAGTATCAGCAATTGAAATACCTACGAGCTGTTTTCTGTTACGATTACATACTATCAGGTATTAATAGAAGTGACTGGTCAATCGCCTAGACCTAGTTCAATCCGCCGTTATCACTATAGAGACAAACTTTAAAATATATATAATGATAGATTAATGTATGTTTGTTGTAATTGATTCACGTTTGAGAGGAAAATTCTCGCGTTTAAACTTTCATATTTTTATAGATAGAATTAATTTAATTTTGGAGATTCATGTGTTTGTAAGCGTTTCTTTTGTGTCTCTTTGTATATATATATATATGTGTACTTCCTGTGCCCGTGACTTCGTCCGCGTGGAACCTGATATACAAAACAGTGACTAATAAAGTCATCTCAATGTATTAAGTCTAACTACTTTAAAAGTAGATATTTCTACTTTTCTCTCGTACTTAGCGTCGTAATTAAAATTACAATAACTTTTGCTACAGTGAACCGATTTTAATGAAACAAAGACTAAATGTTACTTGAAGATGTGATTTATGATTTTCTTTGAAAAGGTTTTATCGTGTACAAAGTACTTTGATGAGCGTGATGCGTGTTCAAACAAACAGAAATTTCAAAAAATTATTGAAAAGTATTTTATTACTTATACCGGCACCATTTTTTTTCTAAAAATCTAAAAAGTACAGACAACGTGTGTGGTCAGGGCTTGCATTTTTGTTATGTGTATAGAAGATTGTTACAGCTAGAGTTCTTGCTACCTACCTGGCTAGAATGTACATTGAAATATATTTATTCGGAATATTAAAATTTAAAAATCATATATAGAAAGTTTCGTTTGTTAATTCATCGCTCGTAATGTTTTTAATTCATTGTAGTATCGAAATGACTATTTACGTTCCAATTAAAAAAAACCATTCGTACATAAACGTGTATAGATTTTGAATGCTACTATATGAATAATTTAGATTGTGCTTTTTTATAAATAACATTTCTCAGGATTATGTGACGAGCATTATAAGCAGAATATCACTATGATTACTTATTATAAAACAAAGTCCTCTGCCACGTCTGTCTATCTGTTTGCAATAAACTGAAAAACTACTGAACCGATTTTCATGCGGTTTTCGCCAGTAGATAAAGTGATTCACGAGGAAGGTTTAAGTAGACTATAATTTGTCAAGGTTTTTTTATTATCAGGGCGGAACAACGTACGCGCTGGGCCCGCTAGTCTTATCATAATAATATCAGGGATTTAATTTAGTATGATGATTTTTCAGTAATAAATAAAACTTACAATGAGATAAGAAAGAATACTTTGTATTGACTAATTGCCTGTATTGTTGTAGTGATTTGTTTTAATTATATGTACGTAATAGAGAATGAACTGACCAATAGTATTCACAATTCAAATCTGTTCATTTATATAAATTGAATTCTTTGTGAATCACATAATTAAATACAAGAATGCTACTTCGTGTCAACAGTAGTTTTATCCTTATGTAAATCTATTACTAATATACTACTAGAAATAAAGCTAGGAATAACCTGTTTTCATAACATTCTTTAATCAATCAATCAACCATTTTTAAAGTAATGCACACTATCATAGAAAGTGTAGATCCACTATTCATATACAATTAATAAGAGCTAAATACCACAGCTGTTCACTCAATGGTCCGACTGTTCGTGCTAAGTTCATCTTTACAACCTACACTCAAGTAGGTATGTTCATTCACAGGCAATAGTTGTACTATGTTAGACATAATTACAATAAGACCCTTTTCATAAGTGAATAACACCGCTAGACACTTGCACATATATTAACAAGAGATTTATGTGTTGAATTTACCTAACACTCGGCCACATTTTACACAAACTTGCATAATCCACGTTATTTTGTGTTGACAACAGAAGCAATGATGCCACCCATTTTCGTCGTTCGAAAGGCTTCTAACCTTCACCTGTATAAATTAAACACCATTGCACATTCACTTATCACAAATTAATTAACATAAACACTAGATTTTTGTTCAGATAATTCACGGCGAAAATATAATTTGCACCACGATTGAACGAACGACGCTTGTCTTGTCACTACGGTATAAGCGAGCGGCGGATACTAAATGGCGGCCGAGTTGCGCGGGCCGCTTTCCTTGTCTGTCGTGTACGCGTTTCGTATTTTGTTCTCTTTCGCTCAATAAACCAGTCAGCTGTGGGGTGCGGACGTTGCCGGAAACAGCCGAACGTAGGCGAAAGCACTTTCGGAAACGCGTCGTGTGTCCGAATAGCGAGACATTCTTGCTTGCAAGCATTAATTCTTGAAGCGAGTAACGAGCGTATTTTTATAGGACTTTGCCTAGGTAATGGTTAAAAATGACTAGTCAGCGATTACCGAACTACTTTTTCTTGACATATAACTGTAGGTGATATTTATGTAATGTGCGTCGTGAAAGGTAATGGACTGGATGAAAAGGGTAATCGCGACATAAGACTCAATATCGTGACAAGATGGTTGTTGTATTTGTACTGAGTCATACAGTACTGCGCGCACGAGACCGTCATGTCCGTCAGATAGGTTGCTGTAATACATGTAATGTAAATTATATCCTGCATTAGCCAAATATCGTAAGCACGTTTTTATATGTAACATATTAAATACATATCTAATAATTAATTAATTATTATATTTCTTATTTATGCTTTTTTTTCTTACTAGTTACACTTGTTTGAAAAATAGAAATGAGAAACAATAGGCATTAGGACTTTGTGGTGGAATATTTAAAAAAATATCGATAGCTTTTAAGTTTTTGCAATGTTGAAGAAGTTTTTTTGTATATTTTGCATGAATGTATGTCTGTTAAATACTATATAAATTATCAAAACATATATGTAATTTTCAATTTTGAAAATTTAAAAATATTTGATGTAATATGAAAATTTTCAATCATTATATATATACCTATGGTGTAATTCTTCTGTCCGTGTATACAAGACTGGATCACTCGCTAAGCGTCTGGACATATTTTGATGAAATTATTTTGTGAGTGATCAGGTGGATTCAAGAATGGTTTAGATTTACAATTGGACCCGGTAGGTAGTGCTGCGATTGAATTTTACGATTTTTTTTTTTATCATCAAGGCAGGACAACGTCCGCTGGGTCTGCTAGTAGTATAATATAATTATCATAGCGCCTTCATAGATAGATAAAATTAGTATAAGAGCAGTAAAACATATAGTGAGGTAGGCTTTAGAGAATTACGCTTAAAATTCACCAAGTATCATCAGTGTATTAACGTTGAATTCCCGGCAAATGTTTATACTGATAGCACTGTAACGATAAGATAGTACTTGAAAATATCGTGTCGTAAATATTTCTGCAGCCAACACGATCGCTCTGTTTATCTGTGAACAGTATGAAGTGGTGTATATATAATGTTTGAACTGAGAATTACATTCAACGAGATGTCTAGTAGTGTGGCGAATTCATTTCTGATAAAACCCTAGTGCAAATTAAGTGCACGAGAACGGAATGTCATTTATAGGGAAATGGCGTCCGTACCTTTTTTACGTAAAGTTTTAAATCTATTGTTTTGCACTCGTATGTCTTCCTATTTTTTTCGGCATTAAATGAAGTCGTTACATTTCAAAATAAGCTAAATCCAATAGCAGCCGTTACTAATATTTTACGTTATTTTCCAAGATCTTCAAATTTTGTACAAAATATGAAGGTCATAAAAATTGTCGAGGCGGTCATAAGGACTGCCGACAGAAACGAAAATTCAAAACAATGGAATAACTGGTGTTTCTCTTGAATTCTTAAATGAATTATGGTGTGAATTAATTCAATTTCATGTTTTGTAAATAGAAATTATTATCATTACTCTGGTTTTCAAATCTATTGACACTCTTATGAATAATTATATACATTTTTATACAGTTAATGAGTTACACAAACATATGATGGGCTGCACAATCTCAATACAAAATATGAATATTAGATGTACATAATATGTTGCTATATATATAACGCGTCGCTTTAGCTGCCAAAAAAATACTGCTCAACGCGCCTAAAGATTTTTGTCCTTTCAAAAAAACTAAAAACCTTATGGACGGCAAACCTTCAACTTCGTTCTCGGTGTACTAAAACTGGAAATCTTGTAAAAATAAACATGTAATTATAATAACGATTAAAATAGAATATAGCTCATTTTGAAATGTAACGATTCATATATTGTAGTGGGATTAAGTAATGTGGGTTAGTAAGTGTAACTTAAAACTATTGGCGATCACCAAGAATTGTTAACATTTGTATGACCTCCTTAATGTTTGCATTAGTAGAACAGTTATAGGTCATACGGGTATATATCCACATTCAGTAGATTTGTAAAGCGGATTTTGATGAATCACGTCTCATAAAAAGTATACTTATAAATAGACTTAGTGCCTTCTCTAATGGTGCCGTACATTGCAGAATCTTTATTATAAATACAAAAGTAAACGAAACGTATTACTACATGGTATAAAAAGTCAAATGTCAGCCAGTTTGGAATAGAAAACAGTGCGTGTATCAGTGTGTACACGCGGAGGAAGTGGAACTTCTTTAGCTTATATATATTAAATTATAATCTTGCATGATTTAACTGTATATTTACTCATTTTGGTATACTGCTAGACCCAGACAGACACTTATACAGAGTTACATTTACACGCAAATACATACTTACGTTACGTTTAGCGTGTAACGTAATTTTTTTCCGTACCATGCCATAAGATGTCATACAAAAAATTAAGTTAAAAATAACTAATTGAAAAATTACATTCAATATTGAACGCATTCAGTTGGCTTAGAAGTACAGACAATAGTAATATTTTCAATAGATAGTGAATGCTTCAATACTCGGTTGACGCATTATCGGTTTCCAAATAAAGCTGATTAGGACAGACAGTGACGTCAATACATTATGTATATATTGTTAGTTTGTATATGTGTGTTCTACACCAAATCTGTATGTTATAGTATATTATCTGTGCATTAAACAATCGTACTCATGGACCGTGAAGGGCAATAGGTTCTGACGTGAAACCTCTTGTATTCAAATTTATACATATCTATTTGCGTTATTTTGTATATTGTACCGTAAGAAGGTGATCGACTTGTAGGTTACATGTAGGGTTTTTATTAAATGAATGTAATATATTAGTTGCATTATTTAAAAATTTCAAAGGTGGTAAAATGTATGGTCGATTTGGTTATAGAATCAATTTAGACTAAAATTTTTCTGTCGTTTAAACAGTTGGTATAACGATTTGATTTGTATTACTAATTTACCACGGCTACCCATTGTGCCTTGTTCCGTAAAAATAGTAACCAATAGTGAATAATCTTGGATAGGAATTAATATTGTTTGCGATGTAATGTCGGGTGAACTGTACGTCAGTTTTCTTTTTCCCAAATATGAAGATTGCATAAGCCATTCGGTGTTAAATATCTAGAATCGTTAAACAGTTGTGGTTTACATTTCGTAAATACTATAATGGAGCGGAATGGGTGGGGTTTTTTTTTATCTTAGGCAAGTCTATCACGTTAAAAGTTGTTACGCAGGACGTAAAATAATGATTTACCCGATGTTCATTTATAGAAAATGGTTGTCTTATTTAGATTATAATAGAAAGGTTATTTAAGCGCCCTTTTAATATTAAAATATCGACTACAAATTTTCAGTACACTGATAATTTTATTGGTAGTAAATAGTGAAATAAAAAGAAGAAAAAGGGTTTTGAAATTTTAAAAAATTCAGAATGTCCTCTAAAATTTTTTTAAGCTATTGCATTGCTTCTATCGCGGGCCTTGAGCGTGGGGACCGAATCCAGAAATTCCGTAACGAAAAAAACCTAACACCCCCCACTCCGACCGGCACAGCGGTGATACTTTTTAGTTTTTCCATCTATCGATAAATACCAGAACTTTTAATCTTTTTAAATATCACGCTTGTCTCTTTAGTTCAGCAACCCGCCTTAGGTAGCATTGTTGTATTGAAAACACCGAACACTTTTAAAAATAGGAGTATTTATCATCTATACAACAGGAAACTACGAATTTAAAAAACAAAGACACAGTCACGAAAAAATACGAAAGAAAATGAGTTAGTACTCTATAGTCATCATTTTGTTATTCTTCCAAATGAGTATTATTTTTTGTTTGTCTTACTTTGTATTATAACTGTATATATATAATACTACGACCGGCGCGTAGCCTCCTTAAAACAAAAAAAAATCCAAAAACGCAGCGCCACCTCCCCAATTTAACAAACCACCGACCACCCACCACAAAAAATTTCATCAAATCGCCAGTCGTAAGTCAGCACAACACACGCACACAAGAAAATAATATTAAGATATTAGCAATTTTAACTAAAACAAAACACCGGACCCTTATCACATTACTATTGTTATTGGAAAGCGTTATGTTATTACAACCAACATCGACGTTACTGATGGTTATGCATGTGCTGTTGGGAATGACATCAGAATTTATGAAGAACACATTAATAGGTACAATTTTGTCAGTGGGAAAAAAAAGGCAAAAAGCAGCCGCTCTAGCAATACAAAATAGAGTCGGCAATCTCGCTTCCCATTAAACAACACAACATCTAAAGCCAAACGCAACATTTTCCATAACTTCACCTCTTAACCGCAGCTTTAAGTAATTACCACAACTCTTTATTTCGCCCTGAAATATACAACCAAAATATCAAATTTAATTTTATCAAATCGAAGCACTCAGCTCATCTTTTTCAAGACAAAGCCCAAAAGTTCAGACGATAACTCAAAGTGTATTAGATTCCTTAATAGAAGTGGCATCAATAATTACTCAATGCCGTCTACATAGTCACAAATACGATTTACAAGTCGTTACGGCAATGCAAAAGTCTCTTACCAAACTGCATGACGCCAAATAATCCGATTGAAATACCCAATGTCAATTGTATTGTCAATTCAAACGAGAACTGTCCAAAAGGTGGGCTAGCTATTTACCAAAATAATAATAATGTTACTAATGTTATGACTCCCAATATTAAATAAATATTGCACCGAGCGTGTTAATGTTAGGAGCCATTTGTTGAGATTTGTGCGTGCTTATGCAAGCTTAGAAATGGCCTACACAAGTCATGGTAGCAATTTACATTTCTCCAATCCAAAATTAGACAGGTAGAGCATTTATTATCGCACTTTACTGGAGTACACTAAGAAGGGTCGAAAAACTTGGACAAATGGTAAAAATTCCACTTACTTGCTGCGATTCAACATCAACTTCGCTAAAAAAACAAGCGGGACAAGTTCCGCAAAATAATTTAAAATAAAATACCACAAAACCACAACAAAATATCGAACCACAATTGACGCGGTATTTTCCAGATATTTAGAAGATATCAAGTCTCAAACTTATGTTTCTTATTTCAGTTACCATAAACCTGTAGTTTCAATGATAAATATTCTTCAAGAACCGACATTTATTGAAAGATAATAAAAATATTTTGAACAATATTAACATCTCATTTATTTAATAAAAGAAAAAAATTTGTTTTTTTATCGGTCACCACGCTCAAAGTGAACTTGAAAAACAAAAAAAAAAAACAAAGGAAAAAAAACGCAAAAAAAAAAAAAGAATTAAATTGCAAAGTAATAAAAAACACAAACTTACCGAGTCTCCGAAACCCACTTTTTTTTAGTCCTGGAGATGGTTCCTAACGTATGACATACTAATATATTTTCGTAAGAGACTCTAAAGAAATCTTCGTTTTTTGGACCACCCCTTATTGATATACTTCCTTGTTTTTTAAACACATGATAATTAAAGCAAAGATTCTTGTTAAACGTATATTGAAAAGTGTCTAATAACAGTTACTCACAAACAGTATAGTGACAAAGATCGACGGTAAATTCCAATTACACGCTCGGTGTTCTCGCGATTTGCCAATTAAAATGTTACTATCCACCGACCGTTATATATCTTTACTATTCTTTTATACGATATGCTTTCGAAAATTAATGATTTTTCAAGTTAATTATCTTATGGATGGATGCAATTACTTAGTAGTAAAAAGAAATACAAAAGAGATGTGTAAATAGATTATTATTTCAACAATTAATATTAGTACAAAAGCGGGCACTTCGAGCAATATACAATATGGGAGCTCGCGAATCATTAAAGAGCAAGTTTCAGGAATTCTGTATCTTAACTTTACTCTCCTAATACATTCTTGTTAATTTAATGTATGTCCGCGAAAACTGTGGAAAACCAGGTTTCGTAAAAGACCGGCATGATCTAAATACTAAAGAATGTGACAAACTGGTCGTCCCAAGTTTCAGACTTTAAAATCAGTAACAGTTTTTAGGGAATAGTGTTAGGTTTTACAACAAAGTCCCAAAGCATATAACCGATTTGCCGAATTGTGAGTTTAAGCGCCATGTCGAGCTGGTTTTTGTGTTAAAAGGCTATTATAGGGTGGATCAATATGTGGACGATGGTGATGTCTGAAATTGATTCCTCTCTGTGCATCCACTAAAAACGATTGTAACGTGTAATGTATTTTAAAGAAGTTAAAAAATTTTACAAAAAAAAAATAAACCGCCTTTGATGTGAAAAACTAATAAGTCACTAAAAAGCGAAAAACAAGTGAATTATTAAATTAATCAAATTAAATAAAAAATATTGATATTCGCGCTACCTAATAATATATTTGAAGTCAATGCCAACCTAAATAAACTATATTTCACCCCCTTAGGGGTTGAATATTTTTTCAAATTTATATGGGACCACTTCTGAATATAACCAATTCAAATAAAAAAAAAATTAAAATCGGTTCATAATTGACGGAGATATCGATTAACATACATAAAAAAAAATACATACAACCGAACGTAGTAAACCTCCTCCTTCTTCGAAGTCGGTTAAAAAGATAAACCAGATCGAGTTTCTTGCTGGTTCTTCTCAATGAGTAGATTGTTTGTCCAAATCGGTGATAGTTTTAATGTTCATAAGCGCCTTCTTAGGGCCTCAATTGAATAAAGTAATTTTGATTTTTTTTTGGAGTGAAAATTTCTTAGGGCGCGTTGAGCGGTATTTTTGGCAAGAGATAAATTTATAGTTTCGCGTCATGACTTGCTAGTAAGCATGACCGACCGTATTGCGCTTGCGCGGCTTGCGTCACACTAGCGACGCGTATTATACGGACCTGTATACATCTAATATTTTGTATTGACCTTGTGCAGCCCATTATATGTTTGATTAATTCATAAACTGTATAAAAATGTATACAATTATTGTTCGGATTGTCAATACATATGAAAACGAGAATAATGGTGATAATTTCAATTTACAAATTCTCTAATTTAAATAATTCACATTATAATAATTAATTTAAAATTTTGAAAGAGAACTCAGTTATTCCATTGTTATGAGTTTTCACTTCTACCACTGCCTCGACTTTTTTTAATTTTCAATGAATATTTTTTTTAAATTGGAAGTTGATTTAGTATAGTATAGATCAAAGTATATTAAAGAACGATAAATACATAATAAACATGTAGAATCCTTGAAATTAATTCATGATGGAATATTGGCGAACATTCGAAAGGATATGTCGCAATAGGCGGCGAGTTGGGTAACTGAACTATAAGATTTGAGTACGGTACATTTAGAAGACCTAGAAATTATTGACACGTTATACTAATATTAGCTTACGGTTATGTAATAGTGGTATATAAACTATTCGATATGGAAATGGGCTTGCCTTTTAATATGCTATAGTTTGACTAGATATAATATTCAAAATTAATTGACAATCTTTTTTGACAATTTTAAGATTTTTATATTTTTTTACATTATTAAAAGTGGTCCCGCACGGCAGACGTTATCCTACCTTGATAATAAAAAAAATCCTGAAAGTCAACCGCAGCGCTACCTATCGGGTCCAATTGTGAATCGACCTGAACACAAACAATATCATCAAAATCTATCCAGCTGTTTAAGAGGAGTTCAGTCACATACACACGGACAGAAGAATTATATATACCTATAAAAATAACCGTTCTAAGTGCTTTGGACTTCTGTAATATAAAGCAATAAAGACACTGAAATAATATTATTGACATTATGGAAATTTATACGAATTCATGACGTATTTTTGCTGTTGGTCTATATCCATTTACCCGCGTATATTAAGAGCGGTAACTTAAAAAAAAGTTATGCTAATGAATATTGTATTGCCTATAGATAAAGTTGTAAATTGCCTGCTCAGTGTTTGTCGCTTGTGTACTTATTTCTGAAGCGATAAATTCAAGGCTTTTTCATTAACGAAATGAGTTAAGGAAACACTATAATTTAGTACCGATTCTCTGATTATAACGTTTGTTTCCCTAATGGAAACTGGCTTATACCATATTTTTGAAGTGAAAGTGATTTTTGGTAGGGGAAAACTTAGGGTTCGCGTTACCGGCGAACTCGACATGCTCGTGACGTATTGCGCTTGCGTCAGACTATATAGCGACGCGTAGTATAGCGGCCTGTGTACATTACTTTGTGTTGAACACGTGCAGCTCATCATATGTTTGATTAATTGATAAACTGTATTAAAATATAATTATTACTGGGAGTGCCGATAGATGTGAAAACTATACTGATGTTAATAATTTAAATTTAAAAATTTAAATAATTCTGACTATAATTGATTCACAAATTCAATAAAGAACAGATTCACTTGTTGTAAGTTTTTACTTCTGTCTTCAATCTTTATGATTGTTTTGACTTCTTTTTGACGTGATAATCTATACTTCTATACTAATACTAATAATAATATTATAATGAGGTAAAGTTTGTGACGTTGTGAGTTTGTGAGTTTGTGACGTTGTGGCGTTGTAAGGGGTAATCTCAGGAACTACTCGTCCGATTTGAATAATTCTTTCAGTGTTATATAGCTCATTCATCGAGAATGATTATAGGTTATATATATCATCACGCTAAGGCCAATAGGAGCGGAGCACAGTTAAAAAATGTTTCAAAATCGAGATGTTTTTTTTCTTGAGAGCTTCTGCTGTGTGTCAGCGTTAGCCCAGAGTAGTAACTATTACTACGCGGACGAAGTCGCGGGCAGGGGCTATAATCTATATACTAATATTATAAAGAGTTAAAGTTTGTGAGTTTGTGACGTTGTAGGGGATAATCTCAGGAACTACTAAACCGATTTTGAAAATTCTTTTACCAATATAAAGCCACGTTATTAATGAGTGTCATAGGCTACATATCATCACGCTAAGACCAATACGGGGTATTTTTTCCTTTTGAGAGCTTCAGCTGCGTCTTAGCCCAAAATAACTATTCCACGCGTGCGAAGTCGCGGGCAGAAGCTATTAACTAATTATATTATCTATAGTCTATACTAATATTATAAAGAGATAAAGTTTGTGAGGTTGTAGGGGGTAATATCTGGGGAGTCGGAGAAAAATGGTCGAACGAAAACGTTTCTTACGAACGCTGCCTTAATTATGAGATATATATGATTGAGTTCTAGAGAAAAGTTGTAGCTTGATAATGCCTATTACTGCCCAACGAAGTGGGCACGGGTCGGCTAGTGTCTTATAAATCGATGAACGCCGGCTGCACGCACGAAAAAGTATGACTCATTGTCAAGTTCCACCTGAGCCGAGCGTGCAAACGAGAGCGCGGAACAAGCGATAGACAGCCACGATCGGCCTAAGCATTCAGCTTGTGACGCATGTAATGAATCTGTATAACTTAAGTAAAAAAATATTTGAATTAACGAGTGCAAATAAATGTTAATTTATCAAAGAAATTGTAATTTTCAAATAACTCTGTCTTTTTATTATAGAAAATAATGATAATTCAGTTATAATAATTCAATTCAATTCACAAAAGTATGTAATTTTTCATCAACGTTTTCTTATGACGTTATCGCGTAAAATTATCGTCCGTAAACCGAGATTTCAGACAACCAATTTTTTTAAACTTTTTTTTAATTACTGAGATAATGATATGAAGCGGTTTGCTAGTTAAAGAGTTTGAAACAAGGAAACAACCAAAGAGATGTAATTATATAAGAATTTGCATGTTAATAGTTTGTTTTTTACATTGCTGTTATATTAAACCTGTGAACAGGTTCCTCGTATGTAAACTCTGAAATACGTGATCCGTAACTCTGCAAATTCATTCATTTGACTGATTCTGACGACTTTTTAACACCTGTGAATGTATTTTCGTCGAAAACAAATTTTGGTATTTATACGTAGTACATTATATATGTTTAGCATCTAAACGACTTAAGAATACATAAATGCCAATTTTAGATTTCTATAACGATATTCTATAACTCTGTTTTGTGTTAAACTCTTGTCTAGCGCAAGCCCATACTTAAACGGTTACCTTCGCAGCGACTAAAAGAGATTGACGATTACTGTAAGTTTAAGTTGGTAATGCTATTATTCTTTTATGTTTCTTACACTTTTCTTTTTTTAATGATTTGGATACATCGTGAGTTTCTATTTGAATTGCAAAATGTCCATTTAGAAATCTTATATTTTATGCAACACAATATTTATAAACACTACTATATGAGACTAGCTTTTGTTCGAGACTTCGCTGGCGTTCATGTAAATTTGACCTAACCCTAGGGCGGGAGAATTTTTTTGGATGTAAGCTAATATATGAGACATTCAATGATGATCGGTTGAGTATTCAAGGCGGCCACATACATACGGAATTCCGTTACGGGACTTAAATTCGAGATATCGAATCGGGATTTCGAACGCAGTAAATCCATACAAATCTATGAACCTATGATATACATATAGTAGTTTTCCGTTTGTAGTTTTGTCCGATCCCGAATTCCGTAAGGTAGCCTGCGCGTTCGGAATCTCGCACGGAAAAAAACTATTTCGAATGCATCTCTATCATAGATTTTGTACGAGTCGCATCAAACATTCATTAATTCCGTACGGAACGCCATTCAGTTAGCTTTTGGGATTGGCTCGTAATTTGGCACTTTCTATATAATATTGACTATCTTGCAATCTTTGATTGTAGAGTGGATGTACCCACTAACGGCGACGTATTTTGTTCTTCTTGCAATGCAATCGCAAGTTGAAAATCATCGTCCATCGCTATTAAAATGTCTGAACTTATTAAAGTGTAAATAAAAAAGAAACTCACTTTCTCAATTATAATACGGCGTTGTGATTAAAATTACAATAACTTTTGATAGACTGAACCGATTTTTATGAAAGAAAGACTTAATGTTACTCGAAGATATGTTTTCTTGAAAATGGTTTACCATAATCGCAGTATTTTAGCAGTGATGCTCGTCCATACAAACAGACATTTATAAATATGATTAAAATGTATTATATTACTTATTCCTAGACACCTGCAATATTATTTTTTACAAAAATCTAAAAAGTACAGCCACGTTAGATTTGCATACTTATTATATATATGTAATAGAATCTATAGTGTTTTGAATTCGCAGTGTTCAATATATCATAGATAATAGCGAAGACACATGTGCGTATATCGTATCGCGCTCTAAATACAATTGAATTGAGGTTTCAGAACCTTTCACGGTCTAATGAATCCGCTTTTTTTATTATTTCGTTGAATTCGTTTTTACTGATCTGTTCAGTTTGTCTAAATGATATTTATATTATATTAATTTTTTTATGCAAAGGTCATATTAGTTAAGTTAGTCATATTTTTGCTTTGCGTAAATCCATAATTAGATATTGTATGTAGTGGATGTTACTTTGTACTTCCGCTTGGATTTGATTGGCCACCACCACGTCTTACTGCAACGGAGAACGTTTCATTGTATTTGCGTGATGTGTACCTGAGAAAGTTATATGTGAAACTACTAATAGAAAGAGCGCAATTATAGTAATTAAAACAACAAAAAGTAATTACAGACACGTCCTTAGTTAATGGTTGAACCTGATATCGGTTGTCATTGTTATATTGCGGGGAGCGAAATATGGCGTAACTCCCAATTAACATACCAATCCCGATTAATAATAAGAAATATGACTAAAAATTTAAAAGTATTTCTTTCTTTATGGAAGGAACATTGTGATGTTATGCCTTATGAGAAGAGAATAAAATTCAGACTGAAGTACTATTCATATTTCTTGGTTGCTGGGATGCAGAAAAACCGTGCCCATATCAGAACTGATTGTAGCATCCGCCGCAGCCTCCCTCGGTAGCATCTCAAGCCTAGGTTCGATCCCATCGGAAGGGAGCTCTCGATCATGCTGCTAGCGCGAAACAGTGATATCGCATTCACTAGTTCCCTGCACACACCACACTAACACTCCACCCACGTACACACTCATATGCTACGTACACTGGCTCTGTAAGGGACCTTTTCCGTTTTTGGTTAGTTAGCCTTAGCCGAAATTATCAGACTCTATACACATGTACGCCTTGGTGCGACACGTGAAGGTATGCATATGGTTAGCTTAGTTCGATTCGCGTTGTATCCAAGGCAACAGCCCAAGCTGAGGTTCGGCCACTCTGGCATCGTCGTGCTTGTTGCCATTCGGCTGGGCGCCCTAAGCCCTCGCCCCAGAAGCCCTGTGAAGGCATGTCAGGCCAATAGCGGTTAGTCAGTTCGAAAAAAAACAGTGATTGTAGAGTTCGCGCGCGACGTGATTTACTGAATAAATTGGAAGATGTTCAATATTTGTAGCTAGAACGTGGTACAAATAAAATGAGCAGAAGTATTTTAATCTTAATTTTAGTTTAGTTTAGTTTAATTATACTATTTATATGGAGGTATGGCCTACTGTGTAATCGAGGAACAGGATTCCGTTTCGTTTGTTATGCTCTATGGTCTGTGGTTTTGATATCTATCTATAAAAATAAAATGTTTGAATCTGTGTAAGCGCATCAATTCAAAACAGCTGAAATGCATCATGCATGCATCATGAAATAGTCAATCGTTTGCATAAAAAAATATTTGAAAAATCGTACAAAAACTGAAAATTTTGGGTTAACAATTCTATAGAAAACGAGAGCGACAGAAATAGTAGGGAGACCTTCGAATATATTGAAATATTGATGTTCAGTTGGCATTTTAGTTAATTACATAGTCGTACTGTTATAGGAAAGACTTGATCTCGTTTTCTTCGTTAGTACAACAGTACGAAGCTGGAGGGGATAGCTTATTATGTTTTAATTTTATTTGTAGTACCTTTTTTGTTTCCATTTGTTTATTCTCCGATGCGACACAGACAAGTACGAAAATAGAAACTTTTTAACAAAAAATTAAACCGCCGAAAAAAATTAAAAGCAAAAAATAATAAACCTTTTTTTTTATTAACCTTAACAACTAAGTTCTTAAACTAATGTAAGTATACCTAACTAATTTTAAGTCGGCGCCAGGAAATGCCGAGCGTTTACGAAGTTAATGTCAGCGAGACAGCAACCCGAACGGGCACACACATTGGGAATATAAATGCTTATCGCTGGAGATTTCATATTGCATTGTTAATTGGATTTCGTTATTTGTTTCAATTTAAGGTGTATTTAGTGACTGTTCATTTATTGTTTGTTACCGACTCAAAATTACTTAGGTATACATACATTCGTTTAAAAACTTAATTATTAAGGTTAATAAAAAAAAGGTTTATTATTTTTGCTTTTCAGTTTTTTCAGCGGTTTCATTTTTTGTTAATAAGTTTTTATTTTATAATTTTTTGTGGTTATAATGTACTAATTACTACATGTTTAATTTATTTGTAATATACAACTCAGAAACTTAACTATAAATCATCCCGTGTTTTCCTAACCTTAGGATTGCTTGGTTAATTGATTTGTTTTTCAAAATGTATACGGGACCAACTTCAGGGTATTTCCCTTTCTAATCAAAAAGTAATTATTAAAGTCTGACTATTATGTCAAAAGTTATGCGAGTTCATAGATATAATCAGTGAGTGAATAATCAATCATTCTCTGTTTTCGTACCCTTAAGATTGGAATTTTTTCCCCAAATTTATATGGGACCAACTTCCGGGTATATATACCCTTTCCAATAAAAGAATTTTGAAAATTGGACTATTTAGTAAAAAGTAATGCGTGGTCATACATGATATATATACGAGTATATACGCGTTGACTTGAGAACCTCCTCCGTTTTTTTCGTCGGTTAAAAATTTAAATTGAATACAACAAATTCTCTTCTTCCTTTATTTTATTTTTGGCAATCAATCTTCTAGTAGATTATTACTACCATTGTCGAGTAAGTAGTGATATTACGAGTTTTTTTGTGGTCATTTCAATGAACTAATGAACTGAAACAAATGAACAATGAAAGATGTTGGCCGTTTTGATAGAACTTTGCAGGGAGTTTTTGTGGCAAGTCAGAATCCACGGTCCGTGGTGTTATTTCCTATCCACCTCACTTGTGCACAATAACTAAACTATGTTACGTAAAACACCAGAAATATTACAAAGTATAGAGACAAATAACACAAGATTATGAATAAAATATAAAATCCATTACGTGAAATACCAAGATCTCGCCAAGAAATCTACAGCAAATATTGTAAATGTTGATTATGTGATTCATTCGTTTTAAAACAATTTTACGGTGTGTTCATTCGGCTTATGATAGCAGTTGTTAAGTTTTCTAATATTTAATGAATAAAGTCCCCTAAACAACAAGATTACTTAAATAGCCTTAAAAAAATGTTTATTATACGAGTTCATCGATGAATTTCTTTGCGTCTTGTCCGTTTCACCTTGTAACTTATAAACAACGTTCGATTGTGTTTATTCAGAAACTTTACATTTGTGTGTTTATTTGCGTATTTCCGCGACGTATGTAGTTTATCAACATATGAAAAATATACATTTTTCTCGAGTTTCCTTTACATTATTGGAGTCATGCCAAGAGTGCGAAGTACAGTTTAACGTTACTTTGAGTATGCTCGAATAATGAACAATAACAAAATGTTACGGCTACGGTTATGTAAACTATGTGCATTATCTTGTTCATATTTAACTCTCCCTCATAATAAAAAAACCTTGATAAACTATGTACCTAAACCTTCCTCTTGAATTACTTTATCTACTGGTGAAACCCGCATGAAATCCGTTCAGTTTTTTTGAGTTTATCGCGAACAGACGGACAGACAGAGGTGGCAGAGTACTTTGTTTTGTAATGTGTAAGGATTTGACTTATACTATATTCCATATCCGAAGTTGGCGATGTAACATAAGTTCTTAAGATATCCATTGCTAAGTTGTTGGATACATCAGAATTAAAAGATCAGACTACTAAGATGACAGTTGTGATTTGTAAACTATATTCATATGTTCTAATAATAGTTTGCTATTATCAGTCATTTACTTTACAATCTAATTTCAACAGTAATGTTGTTTATAACGGAACAGAGCGATAGTTCTACATAGTAGCGTTATGTATATTATGATATAGTAATGGAATGTTGAAAGTAGTTTGAATTTCCAGTATCGAATTACAATGTTCTGTGGCTGTCACACAAATTGAAACTTTATATTTGTACGGTAGCTGAAAGTACTGCTTCATTGTTGATAGATATATCAAAGTTGGTTTTGTAGGTTGTCAGGTACTTTGATAGTACCTCATCTTCATGAAAAAGTAGTTTTATGTTACGAGGCACAAGTATATTGTAAATGTTAACAAAAACTTTTATTAATATATAAGCAAAATTCGACGATGCATAGAAATACCATAGGTAAGATCCTATGAATAATAATGGATAGAATGTAAAATATTCTACGCTCGGTTTGTTCTTAACTAGAGACGGCTAAGCTTTTTTTTTTATTTTTTTTTTTTTAAAATTTTTTTTTTATTAAACAAAAAAAAAATTAAAAAACCATTTCCTTCCTTGAGGACATGTTGCAATGTCGCTCATCGCCCTTGAACCCGGCGGTAAACGTAAACTATCTTTAGTTTCTGTCTTGTAGCCACAGATTTAAAATACTATCTATAATATAGTATCACTACATGTTATAAAATAAAGTCCTCTGCCCCGTCTGTTTGTTCGTGATAAACTCAAACACTACTGAACGGATTTTCATGCAGTTTTCACCAGTAGATAAAGTGATTCATGAGTAAGGTTTAGGTATATTATTTGTCAAGGTATTTTTTATTATCGGGGCGGTACAACATCTGCCTGGTCCTCTAGTAAAATATAAAATCCACTATATGATATTCTAAGACCCTGAGAAAAACTCGAAATGTAGTTACGTTATTGTTAATAATTAATCATGGATGATAGAAGAGTGTAAAATAATAGAATAATAATAATCAATTAGTTAAAATAAAAAAATAGTCCATTTTAAGAAAGAAAAGAACATGTTAATTCGTAAAGTATAATGTACTCGAGTACTGTAAACAGTGATCTTGGCCTTATCGCTTGTTGGGCTTCGCTAGCCTTGACGGTTGTCTAATGTGACTTGTAAAACTGGTTTCACATAACACCTGCCATCTAACGTGACAAGGTACATGCATTAATACTTTCCTCAGGTAGCCTTGAGGTCACCCAACAAATCTATATAAAAAAAATTGTTGTGGAAATTTTGGAATTAGTACAGATTTCTATAACTATCTATACATATAATAAGAATGTCAATCTATCGTATCCGTACTTTTTAGATTTTTGTGAAAAAAATTGTTGCACGTGTCTTAAAATGAGTAAAAAAAGGCATTTCAATCATTTTTAGAAATGCCTGTCTTTCTGTTTGTTTGAACACGCATCATTGCTAGAGTACTGCTTTTAGTCTTAGTTTCATTCAATTCGGTTCACTCTATCAAAAGTTATTGTCATTTTAATGACGACGCGACTTCAGTACGAGAGAAAAGTAGATAAGTAAATGGACGTATTCAGGTGACTTTATTAGTCACTGTTTTTTTACATTAGATTCCACGCGGACGAAATCGCGGGCACAGCTAGCTATGAATAAAATATAAAATCTACTACATGACAGACTAAGATCCCGCCCAAAACTATTATTTACTAGCGCGCCCGGCGGATATTTGTCCCGGCCCTGATAATAAAAAAAGAACTTTGACAAATTATATACCTAAACTTTCCTCATGAATCACTCGTATTTACTGGCGAAAACCCCATGAAAATCCGTTCAGTATTCTTTGAGTTCATCACGGACAGACAGACAGACGTGGCAGAAGACTTTGTTTTATATTATGTAATTGATGAAGGAAATTCAAAGTAAACGTTACTTGCTATCGAACCATTCTCGTTAATAATTCCTTACGTTCATGTGCGTCGTGTGACCATCGCCGTGTCGCTAATTCTCAGTTTTATTAATAACTAGCCGACCCGTGCCCACTTCGTTGGGCGGTAATAGGCATTATCTAGCTACAACTTTTCTCTAGAACTCAATCATATATATCTCATAATTAAGGCAGCGACTCCCCAGATATTACCCCCTACAACCTCACAAACTTTACCTCTTTATAATATTAGTATAGATTATAGATAATATAATTAGTTTATAGTTTCTGCCTGCGACTTTGTACACGTGGAATAGTTATTTTGGGCTAAGACGCAGCGGAAGCTCTCAAAAGGAAAAAGCCCCGATTTTAAAACATTTTTCATTGTTTCTCCGCTCCTATTGCCCTTAGCGTGATGATATATAGCCTATGACACTCACAAATAACATGGCTTTCTATTGGTAAAAGAATTTTCAAAATCGGTTTAGTCGTTCCTGAGATTACCCCTTACAACGCCACAACGTCACAAACTCACAAACTTTACCTCTTTATAATGTTAGTATAGAAAACGAGTTATCTGTTTAACCTACAGCGGTGACCTCGGCAACGTTGTTTGTCTTTATTTTTATTGTCTGTTTAAAATGATAAAATCGATCGAATTGATTTTTAATCTCATGTCATGCAAACTGCGTTTGAGATTAGTCGACTTGATGTATAAGTAAGTTCTCAACGCCAATAATGTTTTGCAATATATAGCCATTTTCTTTAAAATATAGGTTTAAATTACGTAATTTGTTATTGTACAAGTTTTGCAAATTTTGTAATAAATACGTTTTTTTTAACCTATGTTTCTAACAATCTGCTGACCATCAAAGGCACGTTCGTTTGTGTGGAAATTAAACCCATACGGTGTTATTACTAAAAAGTTGAATAAGTATTGAATTCTTGCTTCAAAAAGGTTTCGAATTAAATGCACCGCGGTCGCTGAATGTTCGCCATTTTGCTTTTTTGTCTCGCTTTGGTTACGTTACGTTAGACTTGCGAAAAAGGATAACGCGCACTTGCCTGGGGCAAGCGCGCTGCATTTAATTCGATACCCTTTTAAAGCAAGTATTCAATACGTAATTTTTTTTTTGTAATAACACCGATAAGGCTTTGAACAGTCCAGGGGCTAATGCGCATAAAACTTCCTTCCCCCCCCCGGGGGTTTCTCGGAAGACAGCGGTTCATCCCTCCCCCCTATCATCGGCGGACGTCCCGTGGGGTTTGAGTCCGTGCGAGCCGGACATAACCCACTCTCTCCCCCGAGAGGGTGGCGTATCCATAAAGGATTTCCCCACGTAAATAAAAAAAAAGGGGCTATTGCGCATAAAAGGTTTGAGATTTCTTTCTCTCGGAGACTATTTTGAAACTAGACAGAAACTGATTTATATCGTATCGTCATTTCGGCACCGTTAAACGGCATCGGATTTTATTTTCTTAAATGTTGTTAGACTAAAATCTAGCGACTTGCACGATATCCGACTTGAAAAAGCCAACTTGGTAAATAACAGACATCCTAATGTGCAGTTTTGCGATACACTATCATACATTTTTTTTCAATATCAAACTAACAGGTGGGTCATCTGATGTTAAGTGATTACCACCATCCATAGTTACTAGCAACACCAGGGGAGTCGCAAGTGCGTTGCCAGTCTATGTATGGGGAAGGGGGGAAGGGAGGTTGGCCTCCGGCGCTCTCACTGACCGAACGAAACGCAACAATGCAAGCACTGTTACTTCACGTCGGTTTTCTGTGGGTCGGGTACTACCCCGGGTGAGCCGACCCATTCATGCTGAAACTAGTAATAACTACAGCGTGGTTCTACCACTTACAATATATTAGAATACTAGCTGTGACAGCGACTCAATCCGCGTGGAACATTTTGTAAAAAAAACAGTAACTAACATAATTGTACTTACAAATCACTTTTGATAGAATGAATTGATTATATGTATTTTAGTACTTATTCCAAGATACCTGCAACAATTTTTTTCACAAAAATCTAAAAAGAACAGACACATTAGATTTCCATTGTTACTACATATATGTATAGATGTATGTCACAGAGAAAATTTCGTTTACATTATGTGATCCGGATTATGTATAAGATGATTAATTATCTCGTACACGCCTCTCTGATGCTTGTAACTTATAAGATAAATGAGCAACGACAGAAGAATGTGCCTTAAACGCAAGATGGATGAAGTTTTATGAACGCGACGTTAAAATTATGAAAACTTCGTCCGTACTTTGGATGTTTTAATAAGTATGGGAATATTGGTATACACTTTTTACTATCGAACCCAGTAGATAGATGTTGTCCTGCTACAGACCTTAAAAAGTGTTGAATATAAAAAAAAATACTGAACTAAAAATACAGGTACCGGGATGTCGAAAATTCGGAAGAATATATATTTCTGTGAGAGAAATGAAAAGAAAAGTTGGTTGGTAAATTTACAAAAAACAATCTTAGATCTCGACGACAGAGCCACCTACCGGTTTCAACTTTAGCTGGGAACTATTTACATCAGTTTGGGCCAATCTCGCGCCTGCAGGTATAAATGCGTCCAGATCACGGCTGATTTGTAATGCGCCCTCTGCAATATTTCTAAAATACTAGATTAAAAATACAATTTCTTAAAATGTATGATGTAAGGTTTGTTTTCTATCTAAAAAAAACAAACATGTGTCCACTACACCGCGTTGTAAAAATTTTTCATTGCGCATTTGCTTTAAAAAGGTTGGCTACCGCTAATCTACATGATCCCGTAATCAAGGAAATGTTATCAAAATCGGTCAATCTGTTAAGGAGGAGAAGAATTACGAACAAACGCTAACAGCAGTATATATAAATATTTTAATACAGTAAAGTTTATTTCTTCGATGTTTGTACGATGTAATAGAAAAAAATAAAACAGGTGGTGTCATATGAAACTAAAAAAAAGTTATAAAATTCAGTCAATCAGTTTAAGTGTAAAAGAATTATAAATAAATGCGCACAGGAATTTTATAATAAAGATTATAAAATACTAAATTTTGTTAATACTTTGTAAGATGTCATAGAAAAAGTTGATACAAAACTACGTGCAGACTATGTTTTATTGTATATTTTATATATTACAATTACCGTATACAAAGTTGCGAGCTGTTGCTAGTTTTGTTATATTTTGTAAGTGTCAATTTCAATTAATCAAGTTATGTTACTTCCAGTAATCGACACGCAAACACGAGCGTTTTTCTATGAATACTCTATTGTCACTAGTGACTACTACCTGAAATTTGTCAAGGACATGACCACTTGCTTATATAACCCGCTATGCCCTTGTACACCTTTGTACGCCATTATTATTATTTGTTGTAATTACTATTTATTCAAATGAATAACTTAGCAAAATGGATATTGTGTAAATATTGAAGCGATTATAGCTAGTTCAGTTGACAGCATGTCAGGATTTATTATAGATTTGAATCTTTGCGACTGTGCAGAGGCTTTTGGTGAAAGAAAACTTAGTTTTTTTCCTTTATAGATTTTAGTGTTTGATGATATTCTTATCTGATGTTAAGTAAATCTAGAGGGGACTGGTTCTCAAGTGCAGCTGTCGGGACACACCAACAAGTGCTTTATGACTGATTTTTAACTTGAGGTTGGTGGCTAACCAGACGGACTTAGTGAAAGCCCTAGCATGTTATGATTTTATCACGAAGGAAAACAATTCCTCTTGGTTTAGCGTGTCGACCATCTTAGACCAGCTCGTCATCATTACATAGTATAAAACAAAGTCCTCTACCGCGTCTGTCTGTCTGTCTGTTCGCGATAAACTGAAAAACTACTGAACGGATTTTCTTGCAGTTTTCACCAGTGGATAAAGTGATTCATGGGGAAGGTTTTGGTATATAATTTGTCAAGGTTTTTTTTTATAATCAGAGCGAGACAACATCTGCCGGGTCCGCGAGTTTAACATAAGATGAGATTGTGGTTAAACGCTCGATCCTGGAATACTGCGAGTGTTTAACCTTTCACCTGGTATATATTTTATGTATACAACAATTAATATTACACAGTGATGCGTGTTCAAACAAACAGGCAGACATTTCTAAAAATGATTGAAATGTATTTTATTACTTATTCCAATATACTTGCAACAATTTTTTTCACAAAAATCTAAAAAGTAGAGACACGTTAAATTCACATTGTTATTGTATGTATAGTTAGATATAAATATATATTAATATATCCTATCTGGGCACGAACTAAAAAGTTTGCAACTTCTTATCTCTGCCGTACCGTGAAGCTATGGAACAATCTCCCGGCCAGTGTGTTCCCTCCTTCCTATAATATGGGGTCCTTCAAGCGTAACGTGAAGAGACATTTATGCAAGCCGGCATGACAGCGGCGACCGGTGAGGGATGAGGGATAGCGTGTCTCTCGGTAGTCGCCGTTGTTTTTGGATTATACTGTGCTCACCATCAGGCACAGTATAGTCACTTTGCTGAGCTACGATAAAAAAAAAAAAAATCCATGGTGAGCGGTTGAGCGGTACAAATGTAGATGTAGTGATGTAATGTGCCGTTATAATAAAATGGATAGAGTTTAATAAAATCCTAGTGTGTAATGTCACACGAAAGATAAGCATTTATTATTACCTGTCATTATAATAAATCAAACATTGGAAAAGTCACTTCGAAGATAATTCGAGCATACTCTGATCTGCCTTATTTATTTATTCGTAATTTAAAAAAAAGTGATAAACAAATATTGCATTTTAAAATATGTGTACTAACTGATTAAGGCCACAACAGAAAATAATATAGAATATACATATTTATAAAGGTTAAAAATACAACTATTTTTCAATGTTCTTTAAACAATTATGTAGGTATTCAAATAATGGTTTAAAGGAAGTATAAAATGGAAATGAAAAAAAATCTTAGCTGTATCTTGTTGAGATACAAACTTATAGATATAGGCTGCGTGGTGTATTAGTATATTCTTATTATGAAGAGCGACCATACTTCATGCAGTTTTATATTTTACTAGCGGGCTCGGCAGACGTTGTCCCGCACTGATTATAAAAAAATCCTTGACAAATTATATACTAAAACGTTCCCCATGAATCACTTTATACATTGGTGAAAACCGCATGGAGATCCGTTCAGTAGTTTTTGATTTTATCGCGAACAGACAGACAGACAGACGCGCTAGGGGACTTTGTTTTATACTATGTAATGCTTATACTAGAGAAAAAACTGTGGGTGGTAGAGCCACGCTGAAGCTATTACTGGTTTCAGCATGAATGGGTCGACTCGCCCGGGGTACTACTACCCGACCCACAGAAACACCCCCGTGAAGTAACAGTGCTTGCATTGTAGCGTTACGTTCGGTCAGTGAGAGCGCTGGATACCCATCTCTCCGAGCCTTCTTCCCTTCCCACTCCTCAAAACACAGGCCGGCAACGCACTTGCGACTCCCCTAGCGTTGCTAGTGTCTATGGACGGCAGTGTTCACTTACCATCAGGTGACTCGCCTGTTCGTTTGCCACCTATAATATAAAAAACATACATGTGAAAACCAGACTAATATTAATGCGTGCAATTTACAAATTCTGAAATTTAAATAATTCAGATAATAATTGATTTCAAAATAAAAAAAATAACACAGCTACTCCATCGTTTTGAGTTTTCACTTCTGTCTGCAGTCCTTATGACTGACTGG
The DNA here is from genome assembly GCA_036509395.1 of Antheraea yamamai. NCBI lineage: Eukaryota > Metazoa > Arthropoda > Insecta > Lepidoptera > Saturniidae > Antheraea > Antheraea yamamai. The sequence goes on along the minus strand of AP028437.1, from coordinate 15,446,761 downwards.
AGTATTTATTTGTCTGTAAATTTCTCTCAACCTTTTTAGTTTTGTTTTTCGACTTTCATATAACCTCCTGTTGCATTTGCACACTCCATAAGTATCTCGTCAATCAGAGATGACGTCGTTGGCTTAGATATATTGTTTTCTGTTGATTATATATAGAGACGATACAATACATTGGTCTGTCCGTAATAAAATATAATATAATAGCGACGATTGAAATTGAAACAACGTTGTATATACATAGATAATGATAATTTATAATTCACTCGTGTTGAACGCGTGCATATGCACAGCTGTTGAAATACGATGGATGGCGGGTATTTTTGCAACGGCTCAATAGCTCGATTGTTTGGTTTTCCGATGTTCTGTTGTTTTAAGAATAAGTCGGTAACAAAGGGATGAATAGTGTATTTGACGGGGATCTTACCTATTTGATTACATCATAGAAAAGTTTGTTAAGTATAATAAAGCATATTATGTTTGCTATTTTTCTGACCTCCTATCGTACTAGTATGAAGAATAGTTGAGCTGAAGTATTGTGGGAACAGTTCCCGGTTGTTGTTCAGACTAACGGTGTTTTGTAGGACTTTTTATCTGCTGTCTTGTAAACGCGGTGATAGGGTTTTTGTTTTGATAGTATCATGTGCAAATCAATCGATTTTCTAGTTTATTCCGTTAAACGACTAATTGTATACTCGGCTGCGGCCAAGAAGCTTGTAAGCCAGGCATGACAGCAGTTCGGTGATAGATTGCCGTTATCTAGGTGGATCTTGAAAGGTATCGTGTTTAGCATCAGGCACAGTGCCGACACTTTGGCGTGTTACTATATAAAAAATCAAGGCAGTCACAAGGACTGCCGACAGAAGTGGAAACGTAAAAGAATGGAATTTAAACTCTGTTATCTTTTGAATTTTTAATTTAATCATGGTGGGAATTGTTTAATTTTCATAATTTGTAAATTGAAATTAATCACATTACTCTGGTTTTCACGTCTATTGGCACTCCGAGCAATAATTATATACATTTTTATGCAGTTTATAATTAATGTATAATAGACTGCACAATCCGGTCTTACGACGTTTTACGCGTCGCTAGTCTGACGCAAGCCGCGCAAGCGCAATACATATAGGTCACGTTTACTAGCATGTCATGACACGAAATTATAAATTTATCTCCTGCCAAAAATACCGCCCAACACGCCTAAAGAAGTTTTCACTTCAATAAAAATCAAATCAACAGTATTAAACATACCTAACACTAGTTATTGTTACATTCGTATTTCGTCTCGCATTTGTACAATTAGTAACGCGCCGTGATAAAAAAATCTTCCAATGAATTACTGAAACGTGTCAATAAATTTAATGTTTTCAATTTACACGGGCAATGTTCAACATGTCTCGGCGAAGTGATCTTATTGATCAAGCTATTTTGATCTTTACGGAGTCTGTTTAGGTGCTATTTTTGTTTGTATCGAAGCGAAGTGTGCTTGTCGTTTGGCGTGCGTTCATAGCAATTAGGTCGCAGAATAAACAATAATTTTTCCGTATCACAACTTTTAATTTACGCTCGCGGTGCGTAAAGATTGTTGAGCAATCTAGATTTTTTGTTTAAAGTAAAAGTGAGTGTTAACGTGCTTATTAGTATACTAGCAGTGCCCGCGACTCCGGCCGCGTGAAACCTATTGTAAAAAACAGTGACTAATAACATCATCCGAATGTATTAAGTCCATTTACTTATCTACTCTTATCTCGTACTTAAGTCGAAGTTTTAATGAAACCAAGACTAAATGTTACTCGAGGATATGCTGTATGATTGCTGTGAGATTTTATCATGAATGCTGTACTTTAGCAGTGATGCGTGTTCAAAAAAATAAACAGACAGATAGACAGACATGTCTAAAATGATTGAAATTTATTTTATTACTTATTCCAAATACCTGCAACATTTTTTTTTCACAAAAATATAAAAAATAGAGATATATTTCCATTGTTATAGGTAATATGTATAGAAAAAGAGAAAAATATGTATTAATTATTTGTAAGTACAAAATTTATCACTGGTAAAATTATTCGAGAGCAATGCGTATCAAATTATATAACAGGAATAAGTACGGCAGTCCAATTGTATTTTTTTTAATCCTTTTTAAGTTTATATTGTTTGACTGCAATACTATCTGGATTGATATAAAATAAGTAGCTGACTAAACGTAAACGAGAACAGCCTCTCAAGTGTAGCTGCTGGAACACACGATTGAGTATGGTAGTTAGGTAAATAAGACTTGTGGAATATCGCACAGATTATAGCTACTGAAGAACTGGACCGCGAGAAAACATCTAAAGGTGTCACGATACTTCTATGTTTGAAAGAATGAAAAAGAAGTATTTTTTGCGTTTAAAATTGTTGATACTTAGTGCTTTCCCGGGTGTTTCCCAATCAGTGGGATGTACACATCGGTCGCTTTTATATTAAGGAATCGAAGCTTCCAATGAATGAATTTCTAGAACTTTCTAGTTCTACACCGTTGGCTAATCAATTCAGTGTGTCAAATATTTATAGACGTTTTTGGCGGGATCTCAGAATGTCATGTAGTGGATTTTATATTTTATTCATAATCTTGTTTATTTGACTCTATATTCCGTAATGTTGGTGGTATTTTACATAATATAGTTTAGTTATTGGGCATAGGTGAAGTGAAATAATACCACGGACTATGAATTCTAACTTGCCACAAAAACTCCCTAGAAAGTTCTAACAAGAGAGCCACCATCTTGTTAGAACATAAAAATGATCCCAAGAAATTTGTACTATCATTACCTACTCGATAGAAATAAAACAAAAAAAAAGAAAAGTTAGGCACCTATTTTGGTAAATGTATAATACGAATACTGAACCCTATAACATTCTAGGTTATCTTATAACGGACAAGTTACTCGAACAATTTAAATGAATATTCAAGTGAGACGCTACGGGTAAAAAGCGTACAAATTACTTCTGGCTACTAAATAACCAAATCAGTCTAGACACAAAAAGAGAACGTCAGTCGGCGATAACAAGAACATCGCGTGTTAAAATTAAAATTAAACAAACGCCCGATATAATGTCAGTTACCCGAAATCCTGGGAAACGACCGCACTCGTAACATATTTTATGGTAATAACATTTGCGTACAATCTAACTTGTAATTTGTGTTGCCAGTTGTAAGTATTTAAACTCTATTATAATATCATAATGTGTTTTTGGTATTATACGAAAAACACTAAGTATAGATTGTTATTTTTTTAAACTGGTTCGGCTTAATGACTGCACAGTACCTGATGGAAAGTACAGTACAGTCCATACATAGCACCGACTGTCGGTGTTAAATAGCAGCGGCAGTCATCGCTATCATGTTGCATCGACCTGCATGTTATTAGTTCTGAGAATTTACTTTTTAAACCTCGCTGACGATAAAAATATAAAATACGTTTGTGACTATATTATAAAAGAACGCATTACTTGTAGGTTACTAAAATGTATATCGAAGTTCTGTCAATTCGTTGTAGGTTAGAATATGGTAAGTCCTTTGATTTTGTCTTATGTACGGTAACTGGGCACTATTTTGCGGTCTTGCAGTGACATTTTATGGAATGTATCTAGAAATTACTGTTCAAACTACGGCCATATATGTCATTTTCATGTCATATCACAGCATGACAGTACGTGGAATGTCTCTGATATGCCACTTAAAGATATGCAAATTACAGCCTTACCAGATTTCAACAGTATATTAATTACGTTTTTGTTCACTCTATAACAATCTCATTACTGGGCCAAGGACATTTTCCCGAAGGAAGGTGCGGGCATAAACACTATGCTAACCCATAACCTATAGGCAATTTCATTTGGTGGGAAATCCACATGTGTATTTTTATTTCTCATACGGTGGTATTTTAGAAAGATTTTCAGGTAGTACAGGTTTCCTTGTGATTTTTTTCATAATAGTCTGCTGACTGTGTTAGGAATTTAAATTGGTAATGTTTGGAAAATCTGAAAAATTGGCCGGTATGCGTCGGAGAACCTGCAGACATTATCTATATTCTGCCGATTAAACCACTCGATCACCACGATGAAGTACAACTATTTATTATAGCAAGTAATGAATTTTGGTGATATAAGGTTGTGATTGATGGAAAATAAATATTGGAAGTAATAAGAGTTTATGTATCGATTAGAGTAGACACACTAAAAAAGTTTTTAGTTTTGGCAACCAATCTTCTAGATTATTACGGCCACTGTCGAATATGTAATTATATTACAAGTGTTTTTGTGATATTTTCAATGTTAACAAGATGGTGGTCCCCATGTTAGAACTTTACATGGAGTTTTTGTGGCATCACTGAATTTATGTTCCGTGATATTATTTGCCATCCACTTCACTTGTGCACAATAACCGAACTATATTACGTAAAATACCACCAATACTACAAAGTATAGAGTCGAATAACACAAGATTATGAATAATATATAAAATCCACTACATGACAGATTAAGATCCAGTCAAAAACTAAAAAAAAAATGTTATTAAATTTTTCTAAATTAAAATATTCGAACAATACACTAGTAGCAATAACCTGGTAACCCTCTGCATAGAGGAAATGTTTACATTTGCGAACCAGTTCACAAGTTATGTTTAAAAGCGATTTATAAGTGACCCGATTCTGCGATACTCGGCGTGCCACCGCCGCACCGCGCATTCAGGTGGCGTTCTATTTATATACAGTTTTATCCTGACATCGACCGCGCTTGGTTTATATTTGGAGTGCGTCTTTGGCTCGCTTCGTAATAACGAGGCTTCAATTTTGAGGTCATTGTTTCAATGTAAATATGCCTTGCGAGAAATGGAAAGTGTTTTACTACTGTATTGCGTCTTGTTAATCGTAACGCAATGTTTATAGGAGTTAAGAGTAATTAGAATTACAACAACATCCCCCAGTTTATACCCTATAGTTATTTAACTATTTTTTGCATTGAAATTAAATTATTTTTTTCAAGAATATTATTTTCTCAAATATTATCCAACCGTTTTCTATAACATAATTTAGGTACCTAATTTCTATGTTTGTGGGAAAATCTTCGTGAGTATACTCCTGGCTAGGTAGAGGAAGTGACAGTTCTATTTGCAAAACCCCGGGATTTCATGTGGTTCGGATACAATCGAATACTCTCTAACACCCTTCAAAGGGCGCGTGGAAACAAGTGAAAAACCTCCTCGACGGGTCTTCATTTAGTTCAGTGGTCGGCAAACTCGTCAACCAAAACAGCCAAATATAAACAATACAAAACTGAAATTTATTCAAAAAGCCTTTTTTTAACTTAATTTTTGCTTTAGTCCATACATTTTTATCGAAATAATGAAGGTTAAAAGTACACTCTCGAGCTTGTCTTTGCTGAATATGTCTTTATGCGTGGGACTAGCCGTGCTATTGTTGCTTTCTAAAAATGTACTTCTCTCCTGTAGGCTTACGTCTGAAAAATGTTTACTCGTATTTTACAAGGCGCGTTGGTAGATAATATTCCGTGTCTGCACTAAACACTATGTGGACGAGCCGCAACTAAGGAATGAAAGTATTGGATATGGCCCGCAAGCCGCGGTTTGCTAACCACTGCCCTAGTCCGTCAACCACAGACTCTTTTAAGATGACCAAAGCTCGTTATGCGGTCTCCATGACGACCGTGGCAGGATAGTATAATGTTCCGTTCTTTCTATCTCTCAATATCTTCTTTTTCGAGCATTATTTCCACCCAGAGTGTGGTGATGTAGTTCGAAAGCGAAAGATCGGATCCAAAAGTTGGGATAAGTCCCTGGTACGGTAAGCCGCATGCAGGAGAATTATTTAATCTGTGTTAGCTACCTGATATCGTACTTTTAAAGTCATCGCTTCAATAATAAATAACTAAGGTTTTCGGGATTCGTACCATCTCTGCATCACCGTAAATTAGTATTCTAAGTAAAAAGTAGGTAACTTGGGATATACACGAATAGACATACGAACCATAACATAACGAAACGGTATCGTTATCATATGAAAGAATACTTTTAGTTGTATTTTATAAAAATACTAGAGGGCCCGGCAGATGTTGTCCCGCCCTGACTATAAAAAAATCCTGGACAAATTATATATCAAAACGTTCCTCGTGAATCACTTTATCCATTTGTGAAAATCGCATAAAGATCCGTTCAGCAGTTTTTGAGTTTATCGCGAACAGACAGACAGACGCGGTAGGGGACTTTGTTTTATACTATGTAATGATATCTCCGCGGGAGTCTTACACGACACTGATGCGGTTATTTCTAGCTGAGTACGGTCCTTCAAATTAAAATGTCTTGACAATTGTTTCGTATTGGATGTGTTCCACATTATTTGTTATTAAATATTTATTTTAATCATAATGTCAGCCTGTTCCAGAGAAGTGTTTGGAAACTTTATTAATTGGCTATATAACACAACATACGATAAACTTAAGCTTCGTGGAAGCGATACTCGAATAATAACTTTTATATAGCTAATAATTATCTATGAAATTTAATGTCGTTCACGTAATATCAAAACATTAACAGTTAATAATGGAATATTCAGCGGTATGACAAAATTAAGCTAAAAGATAAATCTCTAGAACGCCACGTTAACAACTATCATTGTAGGTAGTTGTAGTTCGGTGAAGCTGTTAAGACCTTGCTAGGTCAATAGCGTAGTTAGTTCGAAAAAAAAAATCTCATTGTAGGTCATTGGTCCTAGTTTCATTTTGTTTTTCAATGACTTGAAATAACTATGTTCCGAGTTTAAAGAAATGTATAACATAAAAACACATAGTTCACTTAATGAGAAGTATATAATATATTTTTTATATACAGTTTTTACCAGCATCCATTGATATAAAAATAAAAATTATTTCAAAAATACTTCTTAAAAAATTTACATGAACAACAAAGTAAGATCTATATATAGTAAAGATACAATTTTGTAAGGAAATGTATTAATACCTTTTTATCTTGCTTTTTAATTGATTTGGTTAAGACACGACATCTTTATATATAAATTTCTTCTGTACGTGTGTATGTCACTGAACTCCTCCTAAACGGCTGGACCGATTTTGATGAAATTTTGTGTGCGTGTTCCAGTGGATCCGGGAATGGTTTAGATTGGACCCGGTAGCTGGCGCTGCGGTTGAATTTTAGATAAAAAAATATTATTAAGGCAGGACAACGTCCGGCGGGACAGCTAGTAATATTATAAATATTTATTCCAATAGATGGACAAGTACTGAGCCACATTTTATGTCGCAGCATGTAAACACCGATATCAAATTTATAACAGTATCAAAGAAAGTCTAATACGAATGTTGTAGAAAATTCTTAATACTACATTACACATATAGGAAATATGCTATTAAATACGTGTATGCATGGATCTGGCAACTATCACAGAGTCTTTCACGTCTAGCGGTATGTCTACACGGTTTACAGAGTAATGACTTATTTTAAAGGCGCGCTATAAATATGGACGCTCTGTTACATTCCTCGGGTCTGTGAAGCTAGCATTAGTGTAAGCACACTGTCAAAGTCAAGCCAGTTATTTAGGAACGAATAGCGAGGCACGATTGTTAGAACGTTCGAGATGCATCTTACTTATCAACACTTTTATTTTAACATTGAACTTTGGATTTGGACGACGACAAAAAAAAACTTCAATGATTTTTATAGTAATAAGAAATAAAAAGAGAAACACATTGTTCGAGGATATCATATACACATTTTAAAGCGATGATTTTTTTTAAATATCATATGAGGCAAACGAACAGGCGGATCACCTGATGTTAAGTGATCATCGCCGTCCATAGACACTAACAACACTAGGGTAGTTGCTAATGCGTTGCCAGCCTGTGTTTGGGAGAGGGGACGAGCAGAAGGTTTGGGAGGGGAGGGGAGGTGGGTCTCCGGCGCTCTCACTGACCGAACGAAAAGCGACAATGCAAGCACTGTTACTTCACGTCGGTTTTCTGTGAGAAGGTGGTACTACTCCGGACGAGGCGACCCATTCATGCTGAAACCAGTAATAGCTTTAGCTTAATTTTTTCTACCTGGCAAGGTCTTAACAGCTTCACCGGACTACCTCTTCAGCGTAACTCTACCACCTCTATAAATGGTCTACAACGTCAATAGACGTGGTTCGAATCCTTACAACTGAGTCGGAGCTTCTGGTGAAGGAAAACATCGTGATGAAACGCTAAAACCTATAGGGTGTTATTACAAAAAAGTTAAATACGTATTGAATACTTGCTTTAAAAAGGTTTGGTATTAAATGCACCGCGCTTGCCCGAGGCAAGTTCGCGCTATCCTTTTTCGCAAGTCTAACCTAACCTAACCAAAGCGAGACAAAAGAGCAAGATGGCGAACAGTCAGCGACCGCGGTGCATTTAATACGAAACCTTTTTAAAGCAAGTATTCAATTCGTATTTAACTTTTTTGTGATAACACCGATAAAGTATACAAAAAAACAACTCCATTGAATTTCTTGCTCATTTTTCACAGCGATGTTATTCCGAAACCGCGCTGTCAACATTGATCATCTCTTCATGTCTTTTTTTATGAAGAGTAATAAAGTGGTCTTGCACGCTAAGACGGTTTTATTGCGCGGTTTAATAATGTTTCTCATAGTCATCTATAAATGTCATAAAACAGTCAAGTCAAATCAATTCAAACCACGTGACCAATTTTGATACGGTTTTAACTATCGTTTAAGGAATTCCTTCCAGAAGCTTTATCAAGTATAATATATGTTTATTATCACTACATATTATAAAACGAAGTCTTCTACCACGTCTCTCTGTTCGCGATAAACTCAAAAACTACTGCACCAGTAGAAAAAGTGATTCTTGTGAAAGGTTTAGGTATATCACTTGTCAAGGTGTTTTTAATTACCAGGGAGGGACAAGGTCCACCGGGCCCGCTAGTATCTATATAAATTATATGCAAGGAAAGCAAGTCTGGTAGGTTCTGTCTAATTTATGTGTATAAACGCCTGCAGAAAAGTCCGCGATGATATATGTTTTATCTTCCCAGGGATAACCTGCAGTAATCATTTTTATATTTTATCAACTAAAAGCGTTAACCCCTATCAAATTAATTGTTTTAGGTGTGTTGGGTGTTTAATGTAGATTTAAATCGCCTTTTAAAATACCATTTCAATACTTCTAAATACCGTTTCAATGTAATAGATATTACAGATTTAAAATTACATGCTATTAGAAAATCGTAAAAAAATCGATTTAAATCGTTTAGATACTATGACATCACATGCGTTATAATGTAACAAGTCCAATTAGGGACGCGACGTTGCGTATCGATTATAATAGACACAACAGCTCTATGTAAAATCTCAATTACACGACCTCCTTGAACTCTTTTTTACATTTAAGTAAAAAATTATCTTTCTATAAAAAATTTATACTTAATATTACAAAGCTTTGTTTGTTTGATTAGTTGAACGCGCTAATCTCTGGAACTACTGGTCCGATTTGAAAAGTTATTTCAGTGTTAGATAGCTCATTTATCGAGAAGGGCTATAGGCCTATATATCATCACGCTAAGACTAATAGGAGCGGAGCACCAATGAAGAATGATTCAAAATCGTTTTTGTTTTCTATAAGAGTTACAGAGTTATTTTATTTTATTTTTTTCGAACTGACTACGCTATTGATCTAGTAAGGTCGTAACAGCTTCATCGGACTACTATTACCGATGCTTATTAGCGTTAGCTCAAAGTAACTGTTCCACGCGGATGACGTCGCGAGCAGAAGCTAGTAAATTTTTTAAAATCTGATTTCACATATTCAAGAATACCATTTCTCTACTTTGATTTCACGGAACTATTATATTCGATAATATAGTTACGTTAATTATCGACATTTGCAAGGTCGCGACTCGACACGCCTCGCCTTTGTGATGCAATCTCTTCGCATACTGTACCATATCGTATAGCTATTCTATCAACAAACTAAGACTGATCGATTACTCCGTCTAATTTGTTTGGAGGGCATTATGATACGGTGTTTCCGCTTACGATAATACTCGTTTGACTATATATGTAAGTGGGTTATTTCTGTATATAATAAAATTATCAGAATTGTGTTAATAATAAATGTATCGCAATATAATATGTAGAAGTGTAGCGACACACAGCTGACAGACAACGTGCACTACACTAATTAACGTGACATACCAAAAACGGCACTCTGAAAGATCTGAGTTTTACACATGTCTGTGGGTGGCATACCAGTTTCTAGAATCAAGCTTCTTCATGCTAGTGATGTGCCTCCCTATTTCCCCGTGAGGGGAACCATGAAACGAGCTGCGATCTCCTGGTATGCTTTGTACTGGCACGCGAGCTACAGGTTGAATCTCGATACACATGCCAGTAGCTTGCTCTTACCAGTAATTGGCATGATTTTATGCGAGTAACAAGCATGCGTGTTCTTGGCTTGCAAAATTTATTAAAGCGTAGAAGCGTTACTAATAAACAATCACCACAACTCACCTTCGCATTTATAATTTAGTTAGGTTTAATATGAGGGTTATTATAAATAAAAGTGCGCGTGCAACTCAAAACACGTGATAGAAGTGAAACATTATATTTATTACTCACTGTAAAATAATTGAGTATATCGTGTCTTATTCTGTCGTGTTCAGCCATCTTTTTCGGTTAATTGCGTAATTTCTTTTCCTCGTTCTAATAAGTATTTCCGTCCTTCTTGTGTTGGAAACGTTGCGTTGTAACTTGTGTACAAAACGTCGCACTAATTATAACGTTGTAATTTTACTCTCATTACGTTTAAAGAAATTTCATTTCAATAAATATGCAACAGCGGAGCGATTGCCTTTAGTAATAATCATTTACATCGGTTAGTTTTAATAATTATTATGATATGGAATATTATACTATAGTAGTAATTAGTTAAATTATACTTAAATTTTCATACCTATGTAAAATATTAAAAAATTATAGACAAAAAAATGGATCTTTTAAATGTATGTGATAAATGTTTGCCCTTTCGTAGTGTAATATCATCGAAGTATAATGTTTGAGAAAACATATTTATTATGTCTAATTATGTGTCAATTTTATTTTATATCATTAGTATCACGTATCCGCTGAGAAGGCATTTCGGTCTTTCATTTTGTTTAATTTTAACATCGTCCGTGGCCCGTCGGAATTTCCTGTTTGTTTTGATTGCTACCGTATTTATCTCTACTCGATGAAGTAATTTCTTTTCAATCTGTTAAATAAGAATATAGTTTTATTGGTGTAATTGATTCAATAATAGTGATTCAATAATTTATATATGACTAGCGGATTTGATAGGTAGATTTGTCTCTGAGAGATCTGTTGTGCTTGCATCACGCAAAATGTACTGGACTTATTTCAATAAACTTTTTTTAAGTTTACTGCTTAGATTCTTGGTTCATATCAAAAACAAAAACACGTTATTTTTAAAATGATAACTTCTTCGCGTTGAGCGGTATTTCTTTGGCAGGAGATAAATCTACCAGGTGACGGTTTAAAGTTTAACACCCTTCAATCCATTGGTAGTTCATGGTCACATTTAACATATAATAATATTAAACCGTATACTAATAAACAACAAAGAGAACCTTAGTTAAAGTTTGTTCTAAAACTTTTAAAATTATGGGAACGATACTTTTAAACGTAAAAAATGACATATAGGTTCAATGAACAACAGTAAAGGGGCGTTTTTCAAGGTTAATCATTACGTAACTGCTTTTTGTCGGAATGTCTCACGGTCGAACAAAGGGAAGCGGGACGCGGGTCGAGGTGGGGGACGCGGTGGAATTCCGCGTTACGGTGATTTATTGCTTTCCTTATTATTACACCAGTTCGTTTTTGCGTAAATCACTTGATGTTTAGTGTATATCTCAGTTTTGTTTTTCTCTAGATAATTAGGTCAAATATTAAGCACCTATTTTGTTTATTGAATTAGAACCAGAAACGACTACTCAGTAACCCCTGAAAATATTGCTGTTGTTTAACAAGTCATCTTATATAATTTGGCGTCATGACATGCTAGTAAGCGTGACCGACCTTATTGCAGTTGCGCGGCTTGCGTCAGACTAGCGACGCGTAGTATAAGAGCCTGTGTACATCTAGTTGATGTTTGATATTTTGTATCGAGATTGTGCAGCCCGTCATATGTTGAATGAATTAATAAACTCTATAAAGAAGTATATATTTATTATTCGGAGTGCTGAGAGATGTGAAAGAGAGACTAGTGATAATAATTTAAATTTACAAATTACGACATTTTAATGATTCAGACTATAATTTATTTAAATATTCAAAAGAGGACACTGTTTAAATTTCATATTTTTGAGTGTTCACTACTGTCGGCAGTCCTTATGACTGCCTCGACTTTTTGTAAATTATTTATTTGGAAGACTAGCAGCTGTCATACACAATAATTAATGATTAGAATACAAACATCCATGGCCGGTTTCTGAGATACTCGGTTAAACTACCAATAGTTATTGACTCAACAAAGTTATCCATAAGATAACCTGTCAAATGGCCCGTTGAATTTTACTGACACTTATCGTATGATTTTGTGTTCAGAAACATTGTATCTAAAGTTATGGTTCGATAACACTATTAAGTAGATAAACAACAATTAAAGTACCTCAGAAACCGGGCACAAATCATTTACTTGTTCTCGCGAATAGATAACAGAATACAAAGAGGTACATATTGGAGTTAAAGTATGTTTTCATTTACCTAAAAGGCTGTAGATACGTAATAAGCTCTTCGACAGCGCCTTCTCAAAACTTGGTTAGCTAGCTTACTTTTGACGGCTGCCCCGTCAATCCGCCCGTGTCTAAGCAACATATAACCAATTTATTTTTCACCACCGATATTGGGAATATGCCATGTTGCTTGCACGCTTTGTCTAAGACAGTGTGGCGTTACGATATTACATACGTAAGTATGTTGCGTTATCGTGCCATTTGCTTTGTCAAAATATCATGTAAGTAACGTGTCTACAGCTTTTTAATTGTAATATAATTGGCTTTCTCCTCTATACATAACATATATTTTTAATCAACAACGCAGATGTGAAGTATTAACTGGTTGAGAATAAATATTTGAATTCAATACAAAGCATACGCGGCGTCTATACGTGCCGAACAAACGTGCGTGCTTGTTCGTCACAATGTTTATTTGTACTCATTATTACAAGCTGTGACTTTAGTTATTACTTTAACATAATGACGTCACAGACAAGATTACTAACGATGGCGCTGTGTGTGGTGATTGTATTCAAACTTTTAACAACGTTGAATTATTTAATATTGTTAACTCGTTAATTTTTTTAAATCAGTTTTATTAAGTTTTAAAATTATTTAAATACTAAAAACTGTGACAAACTGGACATCTCAAATTTCAAACTCAATAAAATCAATAACAGTTAGGTGTAATAGTGTTAGCTTTCACAACAAAGTCCCAAGCCATGATGAAAAATGATTATGTGTGATGTATTTTAAATATGTGTATATATATATATATATATATATATATATATATATATGTTAGAAAGGTAAACGCGATCGATTTATTTGCCGGTTCCTCTCGACGGCTGGGTTGTTTTTTAAACCGGTGGTAGTTTTTTGACGTTCACAAGCGCCTTCTTTAGAGCCTAAGCTAAATAAAGTATTTTTGATTTTATTTATAGATTTTGAAAATATTTACTATTTCAAAAATATTCCGTGCTCGAAAAGTTTGAGACTCGTTGGTGTGTAGACAAGGATTTATAATTGAATAAAAAAAAGTCTTTAAGGTGCAAAGGTCGTAACAAAGAAAGTGTTAAGAAAATGTACGAGAAAACAAACAATGCTAGTTTTTATTCGACATCAGAATACATTCAAAGCGATCTCTTATTCATATTTTAAAAGAATAATAATGTTACGCGGCTGTCACCTCTCTCTTTTTGCGATGGCTGTGGGACTGCCGCCAATTTTCGTCTATCGACTCGAGACTTACGTATTTATTATTTAAAATACGTCGTCGATTCTGCGTATTTATAGTCATTAATTTGTCCGGAGTAAATATTATTGCGGTGTATAAGGGAAGTGCGGGGGACGGAGAGCAGATTGCTGCCGTTCGTGGTAATTTATGTGACGTTAAAAAATCGACGGTTAGTTTGGGTACAGTTTAATGATTGCTGTTTAAAAGATATAATTAGTAGAGTTGTGTGTATCTAACGTATGTATGTTGTAAAGGAAATTGGTAGAGATGTGCGAATCGCGAGTACGCACTAAGTATCTGGGAATGCTTCTATTATTGGGGTGGGTATACGCATATTAAATATTCAGTCTTGTGAGACTGATATTTGTTGTAGTGATTTGACGAACCTCAGAACTATTGGAAACTAACGAGTTTATGACTTGTCGTATCCTAAAGCAAATAATTTCATCAAATGAAGAAACTAAAATAAAAATAAAACACTGTCTTAACTTTCTAATTTTCTTTTTGCTTAAATAAATCTCTTTATATTGCTGAAACTATTTGTGAATGTGTCTAGATTTGGAATTATAAAGCGATATTATTCTATTCAATGGAGAGTAAAGGCCCAAATTTGTTCGGAAATAATTCACAATCCTATTAGTACGAATGTAATTTTTTTCTGTCGACATATTTTAGAATACGTTAAATAAATCATTGTCCTTATATACATATAATCAATGCGAGAAATGATGATAAAGCGATGTAACCAAGTTCACCGATTGACCAGAGACAAGCGGAAACACTAGCTGCTGTGCGTCGGCCATTGTCTATAGTGTGGCCTCGAAGTCTGCTGGTGAAAGAGCACGCACGAGCAGTGTACGACCTAAATAATAAACAATGAGATTCTGGCAGTTACCGTTTGGTCATCGTGCGATGATTGTATTGTCTATAGTTTTTGTTTGGATTTGTTTGGATATATATATATATATATATATATATATATTGTTTATGTCAGTTTGGTGCTATGCGAAATTGAATCACAAAGATATTTCGCAAAGATAAGTCAAAATAATAAATTTCATGCTATCCAAATGCAATATTTGTTTCAGTAGGAAAATACAAAATTAATAAGTCGTATTTAAAATAACGTAGGGATCGTCCACTAATTACGTGAGGCGTTTTTGAGAATTTTTGACCACCCCTCTTCCCCAGGTGAGATGTCGTGAGATTTGTCTCGAGAGCTTCACCTTTCCTTAATAAGGCGTGAGATGTTTCAAAATAGAAGTGCACAAAGCGATTTTTTTAATATAAAATGCATTAAAACACATTAAATTAACTAAAATATACATTACACATACTACTGCTTGAAAGACAAACAAGATATATAACACACACATGTAATTGAGAATGACGTTTCGCCATCCTTCATTTACTCTTACGTTCCAATTCCCTTTTTTTATCTTACATGCAATATTTTTATCATGACTTAGGTTCCATACCTTACATACCTTTTGAAATTAACTGGTTAAATTATCGGTTAATTTTATAATAATATAATATGTAAATTAATAATTAATTGATAAATAATTTATTTTTAGTAAATTTATGAAACCATTGAAATATTTATTATTATTCTCTTTAGTCTTATTGAATGTCAAAATGAATTATGGTCGAATTTCGACCACTAGGCGACCACTAGTATAGAAAAATTGTGTCAGATTTCGGCATATATTAGTCTAGAAACATTTACGTTCGAAGTTCAACCACTGGACGAGCACTTTTATGTAAGTATAAAGTTATGCATTCGCCAATAACAAGGGCACTTAATAAATGTATAGAGCACACGATAGAATTGATTTGATGAGGTCGTTTCAATTGTAGACGTATGTAAATCAAATGATTCCAATGACGTTGAATAATTAAGATTTGTTATTTTATACTGGCTGTACCCGCAGCTCCGCAAACCTTTTTTTTTAAATTGTATTACTGAAATAAAAAATTGTGAGACTATGTACAATTATAGAAATGCTCTTTAAAAACAATTGTAAGTACGACACGCACGCCACTTACAGTAACATGCAACATATACATTAAATATGTATATAAATACTAACAGTGTGTCAAATGAGGTTTATCAACAGCAACATATTTCGAAACCTTAACCCACCATATAACTACCTCAGTGCTCACATACACTGCATAAGAAACGAATAAAACAATGACTTAAAGATTATTATAATGATATAATAACGCCATATTGTCAATAAGTAATACGTCTATGGTCTAATATCTTATTAGAAAGACCCCTTCTATATTTAAAATTACTATTCATGAATTTCATAATCTTGAATTGTAAACAATGAATGTCTTGAAATCTTGCATAAATATAAATCACGTTATAAAACTTTATATCTGTGTAAGTAGTTTTTAATATTTAATTTAAATAGTGTTTATTGAACTCGATACAATATTCTCATATGTTACTATGGTTACTGAGTTATGTAGACGAGAGCGCGGTAAATAAAAAAATGGCTGCCAAAATGACCAAAAGGACAATATAATTCAACTTACATACATAGATACAGATATATGAATTTCAATTATATTTATTCTTGGAATCTAGTACAACGCACATCTTATGCACATGTTTACAGAGAACAACATATTTTTGATAAATTTCATGTGGACGAAGTCGTGGGTAACAGCTAATCTAAAATAGAATAACTTAAATTACTTCCTATAAGGTCAGCTATCTGCCAGTGAAAGTCCCGTGAAAAGTGGTCAATCCATTTTGGAGATAGTAATGCGAGCGAAGCCAGGGTTAACAACTAGTCTAAATTAAAATAGACTAAATTACTTTTTATAATGTTCGCTATCTGCCGGTGGTAGTTCCGTAAAAATCAGTCGAACCGTTCTAGAGATAGCACTGCGGGTGAAGCCACGGTTAACAGCTAGTGTAAATTAAAATTGCCTAAATTACTTTTTATAAGGTCTAGTACCAGTAAGGAACAGTAGTTCCTAAGATACCCCTACAACGTCATAACTCACAACGTCACAAATTCACAAGCTTTACTTCTTTATAATATTAGTATAGATTCCGTATATAAATTTAAATATTAATCGTACAGTTATCTGTCTGTCTGGGTATCTGTCATACTAGTGAAGATTCTTGTAATAAGGCAATTTACATTCAACAGTCTGGTAGAGCAAAATCCACTTGTAATATGTTATACGGTATCACGCAAGGCCAATTTATAAACTAGAACGCGACGATTCGACGTTAAATATGCTATTGGAGTAAAGTAATGAATATACGAAGCGCATTCAATCTTGGACTCGATGTTCGGGCTTGCTCACAAATTGTATTACATACGGCGAATTTAATCAAATGTGAAATTGTATGGTAAATCGAAGTATCTATCTATACATATTATAAGAATGTATATCTAACGTGTCTGAACTTTTTAATTTTTTTTACATTAGGTTCCACGTAAACGGAGTCGCGGGCACAGCTAGTTATAAATATATATTCAGGGCCGGCAATTTGAGCTATTGTGCGAAGTGACGTAATCCTTAGAGCTTGACTGACGCTTTGGTTTCCTGCGAATGTAGTTTTCAATTCCCGATATATTGCCAATAGATAGATACGTACTATCTCTAGTAGTCCGGTGAAGATGTTAAGACCTTGCTAGGTCAATAGCGTGATCAGTTCGAAAAAAAAAGATATGTACTATCTACTAATTAACAAATTTGTATACGACCTAGTTTTCTATAAATGAGATCATTCTGTTATTAGAGAGACAAGCGGACCTGGGCGCGGTATTATAATCAACGAGATAGGTATTGATTACGTATAAATAGTATCTTTGTATTGAGATATTGACCCATTTGCTTATCGATCCGTTTCTGAAAGTAAAAGTTATTACTTGATATAATATATCTCTGCATTAATTAATACACATTTACGAGGTCTGTTTGAAATATTTGATATAAGGCATTAGTAGTTTTTCATCATTCATTATAAAGTCGAAAATCCGTCACCATGCTCATTTGATGTATCAGCTACAATTAACATTAATCTATTTATTTATTTAAAGTGTCAACCGCGTCCATATATCGTTATAAGTTTTAGTTTTTTTTTCTCATACTTTATAGCTTGTCGCGTTTGGCCACAATCGCATCTCATGTTAAATGACGAAGTGGTCTAAAATTGTAAACACAAATCCAGAGGCAACTGGCTCTCAAGTGCAGTTGCCGGAACACATCAACAGGTGCTTGGCGACAGATATTCAACTCGAGGGTGGTAGCTAGGAAGAATTAGCTAAGAAAAGGCTCTATAACCATGCTATGGTTTCATCGCGATGGTTTCCTTCACCGAAATCTCCGAATCATTGGGATCAGTTGCTAAGATTCGAACCTACGTCCATCGATGCGGTGTCCAAACACGCTATCAACTAAGCCGTCATCGTATCAAAACGAATTCGCTTCGCTTAGGTATGAGAGTAGATAGACATAAGAGTAGAAGGAGAACGCTCTTCGTTATGGTTGTTCGTCTTCTGACAATTAATAAGTGTTTGATTGAAATCGATACTGAATTGACAGCAGAAAGAAGTAAGAGTGTGGAAGAGAAAATATATTACGAGTATGTCGATCCTGCTTAGGTGGAGTAAGAGTATAGAATATCAGTAATTAATTAATGAAGAAAGGAAATAAGTGAGTCACAATTTGAAATACCGTTGCTTTATTATTTTTTGAGCTAATACTAGGCATGTAATGCGATTCAGACAATCTTTTATTTGCTCCTAAGAACCTTGACCATTGTAATAGAATTAGTGGTAATCGAAATTCGACGACAATAAGGACACCAGACATCTTTCATCACTGGTTGATATATAGGTGTTATTATCTGTAGGGAGTATTGTAAAAATATTGTAGATTGTGGACGTTAGGGCCGTGAAGTATGACCAATCCAGACTTATAAAAAAAGATTTCGACTAGGGATGGTATGAAAAAAAAATATTTTTCTATTTTTATTGATAGCTTGAGAAAGGAAACAAAAAAATATTATAAAGAAAATCTGCCAAGATACAAAGTATAAAAAGTCTCTAAATTGTTTTTTTTTTATCTGGCTGTTTATATTTAGATGTGTAACAAAAAATATTAGACATGGTAAAAATGCAGTGTAGTAATCATATTATATAGTTTCGTTACAGTGCAGTGTAATAATTACGCAATATCGTTCACCCTATATTTTGTCTCGAATGGCACGCGTAATTTCAAAAGGTATCCATTTCCTTGTGAAGCGGTGAATGACACAGCGCAGTTAAGTTTTAGTAGACCGGTCGTTAGATATATACGGCAAAAGTGACCACAGATTATGTTGTATGAGATAAGCTGTTTCTACGTATATTATCATGATGAAATAAAATATATTATACTCTAAGATAGGTTAATACTAAAACTTTAAATCATACTTGAATGTTTAGACAAGGCTTAAATCTCATACCTATATATTTTAAAGCAAATAGTACATTTAATTTTTTGGTACAAGTGACCGTTTTCAATATAACATACATTTTAGCGTTTGGTCACAACCTCACTTGAAAATAAATGATGTAATCTATGATCTATCTATAGGACTAACGTTCAAATGCAGCTTTCGGAAATGTCTGGAAATGACGTCAATTTATGTGCACCCAACAAAAACGAATGTAACTATGTATGTTTGTGAAAATATGTATCATGAAAAGATAAACCAGATCGAGTTTGTTACCGGTTCTTCTCGATGACTGGATTATTTTTTGAACCGGTGATAGCTTTGACGTTCATGAGCGCCTTCTCAGGGCACACAAGTAAATGCAGCAAGGTATTAAGAGATGGAAATCCATGTGCGGTCTGTATACATCATGTCTTTTTTTTTTATATCATAGGAGGCAAACGAACAGGTGGGTCACCTGATGTAAGTGATCACCACCGTTCATAGACACTTGCAACACCAGGGGAGTCGCAAGTGCGTTGCCAGCCTGTGTAGGGAGTGGGGGGGAGGAAGGGAAGAGGAAAGTGAAAGGGGACGGGTGGTGGGTCTCCGGCGCTCTCACTGACCGAACGAAACGCAACAATGCAAGCACTGTTACTTCACGTCGGTTTTCTGTGAGAGGGTGGTACTACCCCGGGCGAGCCGACCCATTTATGCTGAAACCAATAATAGTTCAAGCGTGGCTCTACCACCTACACGTGGCTCTACCACCTACATTTCATTTTGTTTGAACTCACAATCGGTTTTAGACTTTGGCGAAGGAAAACGTTATGACGCAAGCTTAGAACGCTGACGCAACGTATTCTAGTAACTGTATGATTCGTTTCTTCTAAATAGTAGAAACTGTGTCTAAATATTATATAGTTTAAGACAAACTGGTCGTCTCATGTTTCAGACTCGGTAAAACCATTAACAGTTTTTAGGTGATAATGTTAGGTTTTACAACAAAGTCCCAAAGTATATTACCGATTCGCCGGACTGTAAGTTTAAGCGCCATGTCAAGCTGGTTTTGGTATCAATATAGTGGATCGATAGGTGAACGATGGTGGTGTCTGGAATTGACTCCTCTCTTTGCATCCACTAAAGACGATTGTAACGTGTAAAGTATTTTAAATATATACATGTGTTAAAAAGCTAAACCCGATCGAGTTTCTTGCCGTTTCTTCTCGTTGACTGGGTTGTTTGTCCGAACCGGTGGTAGTGTTAACATTCATAAGAGCCTGATTAGCCCCAAATTGGAAGAATTATTTTTTATTTTCTAATAAAAATGAAAACATATTTTCGTAGCATTCAAAGGTTGGAACACATAATCATATTAGTGTTTATAGTTCAAACTCTGTTAGCAAAATCGCTTATCTCTACATAATTCGTTACGGAACTTTGTTATATTATCAACAGTGGGTTATGTAAGCCGTGTATTGCAACATTGTGCGAAACTCGGTCGATTTTCTATTGCAAATATCGGAACCGTTCTGGCGACGCGGACGCAAAGCCGCTGTCTATATCTATACATATAATAAGAATGTAAATCTAACGGGTCTGTACTTTTTGTATTTTTTATTTAAAAAAATGTTGCAGGTGTCTAGGAATACGTAATAAAATACATTTCAATCAATTTCAGAAATGTCTATATGTCTATTTGTATGTACACGCATCACTGCTAAAGTACTGCGTTCATGATACAATTTTTTCAAGAAAATCATACAGCATCTCTTCGAGTAAACATTCTTTCTTTCATTAAAATCGGTTTGGTCTATCAAAAGTTATTGTTAATTTAGTAACGACGCGATAGAATGAGAAAAGTAGATGAATAATTAGACTTAATACATTCGGATGACTTTATTAGTCACTGTTTTGTATATAAGATTCCACGCGAACGAAGTCACGGGGACAGCTAGTATGGAATAAAAACTCTTTTGTTTGACCTTGCTTCAGCTTGGCGTGAGTCGCTAAATTGCCTACATATTGTGATTTATAGGTTATCGTGTGATCACTGATCTCATCTTTGATAAATAATCTACCAGCGTGCAAAAACCTCTTTAAATGGAATGTATGCCTTATTGTACTTTTTAGTTTGTACACTTGCGAGCCCAATAATAAGGCATTTCTTCCAACAAACGAATTTAAATATGTTATGAATTCGATCTCATACCGGACTACTTAGGATTCCTAGTATAGCGCAACCACGACGACGAAGAGACTTTTAAACATATCATACAAGGTAATCAGATTTAAGATAAAGAATGAAAAAAAAATTAGGAGTTTTGACCTATCAGTGTTGCCGGTTCTGCTACTAAGCACTACGTTACACTTTGCTTCGTGGTCCAATTATTTTGATTACACCATCGAATTTACGAGCAAAGTAAGTGGCTACTACCGGATAGTAAGTACAACGCAAAAACAATACCGATCATTGAAAATGTACAATCCATCATATCAGTAGCTGCCGCGCTGTTATATTGACCGGCAAACCTTTTGGCAGCTGCAGGTACATTGGGTGCTCCTCAAACGTGACAGATAAAAATAGAGACACTATGACGAGTTTATTACCTTGTACATACTAGTAGTAATTCCTGCCCTAAGAGTGCGTTTATGAACATGAAAACTACCACCGGTTCGGACAAACAACCCATTCATCGAGGAGAATCAGCAAGAAAATCTACTGGGTTTATGTTATTAACATACATATATTTATAACGCGTCAAGGTTATAATCATTTTTAGCGGGCAATTATCATTCGCTACCACTCAGCAACAACATAAAATAACCAAAAAAAAAACAATATCCGCGAAGATAAAATAAAAGTAGAACATAACTGCGATTTGCCGTTGAAAAGACGCATTCTGCTGGCAGTAAATCCAACGGGCATTGTTTTCTAAAGAAGTTGTCAGAGAATATAGTATATAATATATAATATGTGTTTTTATATCATTGATTTGGTTATTCATTGCAGACTTAGATGTCTCAAATAGTGTGCGATGTCGCCTGTACAAACATTGCCAATGACCTTCGCTTAACGCTATAACTGCGGCGACGCGACGTAACCAGTGTTAGTGTTACACATATTTGGTAACTGTCGACTTAAATGGCGAACTCAGTATTGATCTTTATAAAATACTAGCTTTTGCTCACGGTTGTGCTCATGTTCATTTAGATTTGAAGTGTTCAAAGCACAATATTTCTAAATGACCTGTCCTTTTTGTATCCTTGAAAAAGTGTATCCAAAATTCATGAGGAGCGGTTGAGTAGTTGAGGGGTTGAAGCATCACTACATATTATAAAACGAAGTCCTCTGCCACGTCTGTCTGTCATATATAAACACAAAAACTACTGATCGGATTTTCATGCGGTTTTCAGCAGTAGATAATGTGATTCGTGACGAAGGTTAAGGTTATTATCAGAGCGCGGGGCCCGCTAGTAACAAATAAACAAGCTTACATTCGCATTTATGATATTAGTAACGATTTTTGGACTAGTCATAGTCAGAGACGAATATTGGTTTTCGATGTTCAGATGTTTTGGGTCTCATTCTAGTTGCTTGGAAATGATGCTATTGAAAATTTTTACCGGTGCCTATATTATAATAGTCCTTATATTTCAAAGTCAGCTAAATCCAATTTTAATCGTTCATATAACATGTTTAGTTTTTAAGATTTCCAGTTTTTATACACCGAGAGCAAACTTTAAACTTTGCTGTTCATAAGGTTTTTAGTTTTTCTTTAATGATCTTCATAAAATCATAACTTGGACAAGATCTTCAAATATAACGTAGCATATTAGGAACAGCTAAAATTGGATTTACCTTATTTTGATATGTAACAACTCAGATAAAAACACTGGCCGTGTTCTAAAATTGGTAATAGTGCACTATAAAACTATATATTGTTTACTTAAAAAGATAAATATTCGTTTTCCTCTCAAGCATATGAAGAGAATTATAGTAGTAGTTTTTAAGTATATTTCGAACAGACAGACGTGGCAGAAGACTTTGTTTTTTGATATGTTGTGATAATTGCGTTATTGGCATATATGTCTCCGTTTGTGAAATATTAAATTGACAAAGAATATACCGATTTTGGTATACAATTTTACCATAAGTACTAAAATAGCTAAACGCGGATTTAGCATTTTTCATGCTTATGTTATTTTTATTGCAACGCAAATATCAAATATATTCGAGTGAACGTTGTAGATTCAAGCGATATGAATACTTTTGTGTATGAAACTATAGTACTGACTCTATATAGGTTTTAACGTCGGATCACCGTGTTTCCTTGTTTCATAATTCCAGAACCATCTTCAGTCGTTATCAAGGACTCATATAAAAAGTTAGGTTAAATAAATAATTTTTGACACATTCAATGTGTGAAAGTTGGATAAGAATATACCAGTGTTAGGTTATCTAAAAAAGTATATTAAACTTCATAATCGTTATGAGCAATTACTAATTACTTACACACTAATAGCCTGTGTGTAGGTATGCCCTTATCTATGCTTGAATGATGTTTACATATTCTATGTAATAAAAATGATCACGATCCAACGTATTCCATCCACGTATCTAATATATTAAACTTGTGTAGAATAAATGTCCCGTTGTAGAATATTGAAGCTTAAACGTTGATATACTTCTAATATATTGTGCTCGTGTACATAGATATTGTGTGTTACTTAGTCGCTCTTTTTAATACATAAAAACTATTTGGACATTTTAGACCAATAAGGTCATGTAATGTACTCTAAACATGGCACTAATCTACAAAAGAAACCTGAAAACCTTCACGTATATTCAAAAAGTTTGTAATATACATTCAATTACTTTATAAATGTTATCTAAATTACTAATCTTGTGAAAGACCGCAATCTTAACCTTTTGTTTTTATTTGACCATATTTTGTTGCGAGTGAAAGGAAGACGAACGTCAAATGTTCATATCGCCTGGGTTGTGGGTTCTATATTCTTATAGCTTGCAGATAATAGTTTGAAATATATTTTAGTTCTCTACTAAATTAATATGCAAGACAAGATTGTTCGTTTTTTGCATATTTGAAACAATAGAATTACACACAAAATAGTTTCACACCGCTTTTAAATAATGAATATTATAGGTATACAATAGCATCATTATAAGTGTACAATTGTAATAATCAATATTGAACGAAAACAATTTGCCATTTATGACGTACGCTGGTTACTCGCAAAAGCGTGCAAAAACGGTATTCCAAATCCAGCGTTGTGTCATGAATTCTGTACAGTTTATGGGAGTCGAGTTTAAATAGTCACGACACTGTGTTCGCTACTATCGGCTCGTGTTCAGCTTAGTTGTGAGCCGTTATCAAAATGGCGGCGGTCTACGTGGGCGGTCGTTGACGCGGGCCGGTTAGCGTGGTGTGCCTCGGAGGCGCGCCGTGTCTATTGATTGTCGTTGGCGGAGCATAAACGTTACGCGACATCTGTCGTAGTTTCAAATAACTATGCATTTAACAGTTGTATCACAGATGGGGCTAAACTATGATTTTAGTTATTTATTTTTATGGCAATACTGTATAGATCGTGCATGTTTTGAATTCGTTTCTAAATTTTAGACAAAATGTATGACCCAAGTGAACGATATTTTCAGAATTTGGATGTTATGTAGGATGTAACGGTTGAGACTCCAACTGAAGCTGTAAAAATATTTATGTTCCTGGTATTTAAATACAAGACTAAAAAGTCTATTCTAATTTATAAAATTTAGAAAATGTAATATACGTCGCATAAATGCACACGAAATATATAAACGAAAAAATAGATGTATGTGATATGTAGTTTATTATGAAGTGAACCTGATTTAGAGCATATGCTAATATTTATCCTCGTAAGACCTAAACTACAATATATTGTACGAACTAACACGTAGCATACAGGAAGTCCACTTTTACAATATGGTGTAGATTCAAGTTTTATGGAAATTGCTTTTAAAGTTTTACGCCGTTTGTAATCTCACCTAACATTGTAATTAATACCACATTATTCAATAAAATAATGTCTAAAAATGTTATTTTCTTTTTGTTTTAATCGCGCAATGTGAATTTGAATTAACAAAAGATAAACTGTTTAGTTGAGTTTTTCATTAAAAACGACTAAAATGCGTGGGCTGGAAGGATATGTGAAACATATTGAACGCTGGGCTTGAATCTTGGTGTAATCTTCAATTTATACGCTACTAGCTTCTACCCGCGACTTCGTCCGCGTGGAATAGTTACTTTGGGCCAACGCTAACACGCAGCGGAAGCTATCAAAAGAAAAAAAACGATTTTAAAACATTGTTCATTTTTGCTCCGCTCCTATTGGTCTTAACGTGATTATATATAGCCTATAGTCTAAAATGTGGTTATTCTCTGTCAACAGTGTAAAGACTTCGAGAAAGTGGGCGCAAGCATCGCGGTGACACCATGCGACGTGGTTGAAGAGGCAGACATAACATTCTCCTGCGTCGCCGATCCTCAGGCGGCTAAGGAGGTACACTTACTTTTTTACACTAAACTTGTTTTAAACAAGAATTCGATGTCTTGAGTTCTATTCTATGTACACTTGAGGTAAATTACAAAGATACATCTTAAAAAAAACTACTGATTAGGGACTGATAATATTTTTTAAACTTCCACAATCAAGTTTATAGATTTTCCATTTGTACGAGGGTTGTTTTATCGGAAAATGGTTTTCACTAAAGGTCGAGTCAGGGTGGGCGGATATTAACTTATTGAGGGCAATGCGGCATTGACCTTATGCCACGTGAGGGCGGATGTAACGTGACCTATTGTATCGGGTATTATATTCGCAATTTAGTGGAGAACATTGTACTTCTACTACATTGAAGAGGTTTTTTTGTGTCGACACTGTAATGTACTTGTTTTCAGTGTAATAAACGTTTTTCATAATATTTAAAGATTCAAACCACAGCACGCGGACACTATAAATTAGTAATTATTCTAGAAGAAACTAAAGCAATCGGTAACGATATATTTCAACATTATTTTGCTTAAAATATACCGTTCAAAATGGCATAGAGTAAATTTGTGCAGTTTAATGCTCACGCTCTTTTATTTTTAGTCGAGAAAATTCGATACAAAGCATTGTATATTATGCTTTAACTCATTTTTGTTTAAGCTGTTTAAAACTATGTTACCAAGTTCCACTTGAACATAATAATCAAACTATACTTGTAAAATGCCACCAATATTACAACAATACAAGGACAAATATTGCAAGTTAACTATGTAAGCGACATGGCAATTTAACATCCCACCAAAAACTTAACTAGAAAGTTCCAAATTTACAAAACGATTTTTGCGTATTATATTCTAAATACTATGTGTACCCGCAGTTCCGTACGCGTTATTTTAAATTGTATTAAAGAAATATAAAATTGTGAGACCATATACAATTATAGAAATACTCTTTAAAAACAATTGTAAGTACGAGACGCACACCACTTACAGTAACATGTAACATATGCATTAGATATATAAATTAACCCTTATTATATTACCTTATATAACCCTATATAAATTAACCTTAACCCATCATATAACTACCTCACTGCTCACTTACATTGCTTAAGGAACTAATGAAGCAATGACTGAAAGATGTTATTATAATGATATAATATCCCCATATTGTTAATAAGTAATACGTTTATGGTCTAATATATCATTAGAAAGACCCCTTCTATCTTCAAAATTACTATTAATAATTATAATGTTGAATTCTAAACAATTAATCAGCTGACGTCTTGAAATCTTGCATAAATATAAATCGAGATATAAAACTTTATATCTGTCTAAGCAGTTTTTAATATGTTTATTATTTTTATATAAGACTAGCTGCCCCCCGCGGTTCCGCACGCGTTTTATAAAATGTATTAAATAACTATGGTGTCATAGTTACAAATGTTTTTGAAAAAGCATTTCTGTAATGTACACACCTACTTACAATCTTACATTACGCCATCTACTGTAACATGTAACCTGTGCATTAGATATGTGAATACGAATAGTATATCGAATGGGATGGGATTTATCATCAGCAACATACCTGGAACTTTAACCTACTATGTACCACCCTCAGTGCTCATTAACACTATATAAGAAAGTAATAAAAATTTTAAACTGTACATTATCGAACAATATGTATTAAATTGTTTATTATATTGACAAAACATGCCCATATTGTCGATATAATTGTATTATTCCTATATGTTGCTATAATCACTGAGATATGTAGATGCAAACGCGGTAAATAAAACAAAATGGCCGCCAAATTGACCAAAATGATAATATAATTCAAATTACATACATTTATTCTTGGAATCTCGTACAGCGGACGTCTCACGCGCTTGCTTACAGTAAACAAACTATTTGTATTAATTCACACGAACGAATGCACAGGTAACAGTTCATCACTTCATAGTGTAAAACAAAGTCCTCTGGTCTGTCTGTTTGTCTGTTCGCGATAAAGTCAAAAACTACAGATCGGATTTTCATGCCGTTTTCACCAGTAGATAGAATGATTCGTGGGGAAGGTTTAAGTATAGTTTTTCAAGATTTTTATTATCGAGGCGGGACAACGCCTTCCGAGCTCGCTAGTTATCTGCCCGTAAAAGTCCCGTGAAAGTCGGTCCAACCGATTAGGAGATAGTAGAATATTGCGGACGAAGTCTTGAGTAACAAAATAAAATAGTCTAAGTTACTTCTTATAAGGTGAAAGCCCCGTGAAAATCAGTTCAAGCATTACGGATATTGCACTGCGGCCGAAGGCGAATAAAAAAAACCTAAATGACTTTTTATGAGGTCTGCTATCTACCAGTGAACACCCCGTGAAAATCGGTCCAACCATTTGGGAAATAGCAATGCGGACGAAGCCGCGGACAAATAAAGTACAATATGTCAACCGCTATAATTTCGGCTATCTGCCAGTAAAATTCCCGTTAAAATAGGTCCAGCCGTTTTGGAGATTACCCGGAACAAACAAACAAACAGACAAAATATAATAATATAAAAATATTAGGTCTTTACCTATGAAATTGCCGTTTTGTATGAAAAAATTTAAACGAATTTTTTTCATGTATTTTTTATTTGTATTAATCGAAGTAATCACCCAAGCAATCAATGCATCTTTGCCAACGCAGTGGCAGTTTATTGATGCCCCTCTTAAAGAAATCAGCTGGACGGAAGGCAACAAATTCTTCAAAGGCATTTTGTACTGCCTTTCGGGTATTGAATTTTTTTCCCGCCAAGGAGTTATCCAAATTCTGAAAAAGGAGGAGTCTGTAGGCGCAAGGTCTGGTGAGTAGGGCGGATGACGGAGAACTTCCAACCCCAGTTCTTGCAACTTGGAGACCGTCTGCTGTGCGGTATGAGGTCGCGCGTTGTCGTGCAGGAGCAGCGGAGACGAGCGATTGACCAATGCTGGTTGAAGATGTGCCAGCTTCTCCATTATTGTGTTCAGTTCTTCACAGTACACATCTGCAGTAATGCTCACCCCGTTTGGTAACAAGCTGTGATGAATCACATCGGCGCTAGACCACCAAACAGAGACCATCACTTTTCTGTGGGTAAATTTTCGTTTAGGGCATTGTTTAGGTGCTGAACCAGGATCCAACCAACTTGCTGAGCGCTTGCGGTTATCAAACAGAATCCATTTTTCATCGCAGGTAACAATGCGGTTCAAAATTCCTTCATTTGTGTGTCTGTTAAGCAGTGCAAGGCACGTCTCGACGCGTACTTCGCGCTGGCGATCATTGAGTTCGTGGGGCATCCATTTGTCAAGCTTTTTTGACGCCAATTTGACGCAAATGGACCAATATTGTTTTGACGCTAACGTCGAAAGCTGCTGTTAATTCAGCCGTAGATTGTGTATCATCAGCTTCCACAATCGCCTTTAATTCGTCATTGTCGACCAAAGTCTTCGGACGACCGTGAGGCTCATTTTTCAGGTCGAAATTCCCAGAATGGAAGCGAGCAAACCAATAACAGGTGGTGCGTTGGTTTGTAGTGTTAGCTCCGTAAACGTCGTTCATGTTGCGTGCCGCTTGTGCCGCGTTGCTGCCACGACGGTACTCATATTCCATAATTACTCGAATTTTTAACGTATCCATGATGATCAAAAAGATTGAAATGCGATGAAAATGTAACACTAATCAGTAAACAAATGACTACTTTTGGAAAAAGAATTCCATGTTTTTAAAATAAAATTAATTTGAAATTAGAATTCTTAGCCAAACAAAAATTATTTTGATTTGAAATGGCCAGTACTGCAGAAAGGCAATTTCATAGGTAAAGACCTATTATAAACAAAATATAAAAAAAAAATTTTTGGTCATTTGTAGCCATATACATTCATCAAAAGGTTGTTATTTTAATTGTACATACGCAAACTTTATTTTTATAATACGTAATAGATAACAAATTTTGAATAGGAAAACAAAATAAACTTTGAAAATCTTTGCGATAGAAACTTACCACGTTACAATGGCAACGTATATAATATTAACGCTAACGATATCTCTCAAAAGGAAAAAAGTGCCCGATTTTGAAACATTCTTCATTGGTGCTCTGCTCCTGTTGATCTTTGCGTGATGATATAAAGCCTTCCTCGATAAATGAGCTATCTAAAACCGAAAGGTTTTCTCAAATCAGACTGGTAGTTCCTGAGATTATAGCGTTTAACCAAACAAACAAACAAACTCTTCAGCTTTATATATTAGTATAGATAGGAGGCAAGCGAACATGTGGGTCACCTGATGTTAAGTGATTACCACCGTCCATAGACACTTGCAACACCAGAAGAGTCGCAAGTGCGTTGCCAGCCTGCGTTTGGGGGTTAGGAGGGGGGAGGGAAGGTAGCTTGGCTGTTCGTGTGGTGTGATGGAGTAACATTAACATACTTAAAGAAACTTACAGTTTAGATTTTTTTTAGTAACATTTCTTTACGCACGCTTGACTTGGGGAGTAAACTGGTGAATGCGTGACGAGAGCGTTACGAAAAGTGTGATTGGGCTAGGCGAACGGAAATTGAGAGAGAGATATAAGATAGTGAAGATAGAATGAGAGAGAGTTACGTTTCGTATATTACTGTAGGAGCAAGAGAGAGAGGTGCGAGTTTGCTAGCGTTACGCAAACGGTGATTTCCCATAGTCGTATGGTCTAAAACACACTCGTTTTTTTTATATTTTCAGATGGTGTTCGGCAACTGTGGTGTGCTGCACTGCCCTACCTTGGAATCGAAGGGTTACGTCGAGATGACGTCCATCGACTCGGACACATCACACGACATAGTGGAAGCCATCAGCGGCAAAGGTGGAAGATATTTGGAAGCACAGGTGAGGTAGCATTGTCTTTTTATTGTTCAAGAGTAGGGGGTAGGGTATTTTCAAATACTTATATAGCTACCTTAGTTTATTTTGAAAATATGTTCCTGTAAATACTAGTCCTCTCTAGGCTTAGCGTATTAGTTACGTTTATTGTGATTTTCTTGCCAGATACATTGTCTTCAGTTTGTAAATCGCTCGAAGTATTGTGATGAGGTGTCGTTGTTGCGCTTGAGTTTTAATTTTTACCAACATTGTATTAGAATCGTTTATCTTTTCATTATCGTAAAGGCAATGTTTGATAACTTCACAACTAATATTGTAGCATAATTTGGCGTGTTATTTTGTGTTGAAAATCATTTACGGTTATTAAATAGTTATGTGTTTTTATTCTGATTCGGGGTTGATCACTCATATTACGCCAGTGTTTAATTTCGTATCAAACTAAATATAAATTATCCAAGTTAAATAGCAACGAATTTTAACATGATGACTAATGCCTGACATGACCTTTTGTATAGTGTTTTTGCTTCCTCAAATGTAAGTAAAGCAAGGATGCTGCCATTCCGTAATCAAATACATCCGAAGGAACTATTTTAATGAATATATTTCTATTCCAGATTCAAGGGTCGAAGACAGAGGCAGAAGAGGGCACGCTGATAATCCTCGCCGCCGGCGACCGCTCACTCTTCGACGACTGTCAGTCTTGTTTCAAGGCGATGAGCAAGAACTCCTTTTACTTGGGTTAGTAATCAACTTCTCCGGTTGGCAGCGTGAGGAACTTTGCTCGTTGCTATTTACTCGTGAATTGACCTAGTATCCTCCATGTTTATCACCTCCCTCGTGACAATCTCCTTTTTGACGTTAACCACCTTCATCACTATAATAACAGTCCAACGATAGTACCTCCTGCACCATGATAATCTCATCCCCCGCGATATTCACACAACGATAATCTCCCCCACGATAATCTCCTGCCCATGATAGCCTCCTGCCCCATGATAACTTTCTTCCCCTATTTTTGTTACACCGTCTCTGAGGAATAGGTCAAAACTAAATTAATTCAAGCAAAAATATGTACAAAAAGGTAAAACCAAACGAGTTTGCTGTTGGTTTTCTTTGGTGACTAGGATACTTATATGAACAGTAGTATTTGTTGTTGGTTTTATGTTTATAATGCTATAGAAAAGACAGGTGCGAATCTTTGCGAATAAGAGGGAGCCTGTGGTGATAAAAGACATCATGATGAAACCACAGCACGGTGATAGGAAATTTCCTATACTTACTTGACTAGTTACTAAGTTCAGGTAGAAAATTTATCGCCGTGCACCTATAGGTGTATGTCGACGGTTGCACTTGAGAGTCTGACCCGTGTAGGTTAAGCGTGTTTATCATTTTTGACCATATAGTCATTCAACATCCGGTGAGTTTGTGGTCAAAAGTGATATCTATAAAGTATTAGAAAATGATGTGTGTGTCTGTGTACAGGTGATATCGGCAACGCGTCGAAGATGAACTCGGTGCTGCAGGTGGTCGGCGGCGTGTCGCTCGCCGCGCTCGCCGAGGGGCTCGCTCTCGCCGACCGCGCCGGACTCAAGCAGGAGGACCTGCTCGACGTGCTCGCGCTCACGCAGCTAGCCTCCCCCCACCTCATACTCAAGGGACGAGGTACGATACCCCCTCCTACCCACCTCGCCTCCCCGCACCTCACACTCAAGGATACCTCTTCCTCATCTCACCAGTTTGCCTTCATATCATACTGAAATGGCGAGGTATGCGCACCTCTCCCCCTTCCTATCTTCACTCCCCCTCATCCGGCACACTTCACCCCCGCAACGATACACCATTGAAACGCATTTACATATTCGGTGTTAATGTGTAGGGATGGTATAAATAATGCACATCATAATTCACTGACAAATTCTCCATTAGTTATATATTAGAAGAAAGATGACGAGGGTAAGTGTAGGCGACGTCATCGATCTCCCATCGTCACTCCTATGCGGTGGCGCGCGGTAATGTGGCTGCATTCAACCTCCGGGCCGTTATTAATATGCGACACCACAAAATAAATAACAGAGGTTTGCGATTGTGCGTATAGTACTTATAAACTACTCGACGGATTGCGATTAATGTTTTTTTTTGTTTTAGTTCTATACTTGACCTTATTTAAAAATATTACATTAGCTTAATTTAATACATAGTTATTAAAAAATCAAGTAATGACGGTTTTCATAAGCATTAAGTTTTTAGCGATACGTGTATTCTTTCTGAGGAAAAGTGGGACAAGCAGTGCGGTAATATTAATGGCTAAGTATTGGAAATAACAAAATTTAGTATAAAAATTATACTTCGCACATTTTCTGTAACTGTAACTTTTGCGTTATTAATAGTCCAAATTTAGAGGTGAGTAATGCTATGCATGTAATAATGTTAACAGCGATGGTGGAATCGTCGTACTCGACGCACCAGCCGCTGACGCACATGCAGAAGGACCTGAAGCTGGCGCTCGGGCTCGGCGACACGCTCGAGCAGTCGCTGCCGCTCACCGCCACCACCAACGAGATCTTCAAGCACGCCAAGCGCCTCGGCTACGCCAACCACGACGTCGCCGCCGTCTACATACGCGCTCGCTTCTGATCCTCCGCCCCCGCCCCCGCCCCCTCCTCAATCCCTGCTCCCGCTCCAATCCCTGCCCCCTTTCCAGTCCCTTCCCCCTCTTCAATCCTTGCCCCTTTTTCAATCCCTACCCCTTCTTCAGACCCAGCTCCCTTCTCGATCTCAGCTCTATCCTCAGACTCAGCCCCCTCCAGCCCCGGCCCCTCTGTCCCAGCCCCCTCATCCGCCTCTGCCTCCTCTTCTGCCCTTTCCTACTTCAACTAAATCTCGAATCATTCGCACCAAATTATTACATGCTCACCGTAATGACGGGATATCTTGTACGTGCACATGTTCATGTCCTAAATAAAAAATAGCCTGTAATGTAATGTCTGGAAACAATACTATTGATCTATCGATTTGTACTAAGACATACTATTGACACGGACTATATACATTATTAGCTAGCTTAGTACATAACTAATCCTAACAATATGAAGGATTTTCTTAAAAATAAAGTATAATTAATTGTGTACAAATAAATTTAATCAGAGACACTGAAACTAAATGAATTCAATAACATTTACACATAAACAAGGATATAAACCGACCGAATAAAAAAAGTTAGAAAATGACATAGAAAGTGGCGTCAACTGACATATATAAATTCTTTGGTTTATACCACTCTAATACGATAATAATCAAAGTTTCGTATCTAATAATGATTTAGAATTTGATTGTTGTTGACCTCAACAGTAAGTAGTCAATAGTAGATCATTAGTACAAATCACCAAGTCAATAGAACCGTTCCAAGAATCAAGCAGATATGTATATAAGTAAGGGCTAAATAGTAACACAGTAAAAGAAACAGTAAATTTTATCGTTAAGTCGTTAAAGAAATTTAAAGTAATACAGACTTTAACTGGAAATTAAAAACACCGATGATATATATCGACAAGAGCACTTGGAAATAAGTCCGTATTTCCGTATATCGTGTTCGATATAAAATCGATAGGTATTAATTCTACATCCCTAGTGCGAGGTCGATATCAAATATTTTTTCATATAAATTTAATTTAACAATATAGCATTATTAAGCGTTTATGTTTTATATTTCAATAAAATAATGTAGTCAAATCATAATGAGATTGCATTTTTGTCGTAACTGTGTTTGTATTGTTCATTATCTAGGCTAGGAAGAGACTGTATTTTGTTTGTTCTCTATATATTTGGATACCTGTTGAAAATGTTCGTCGTTTGAGTACTTTCAGTGTTATTTTAGATTTATCTTAATTACGTGTTAGGTGAAAGCGTACATCTGTTGTGAATCCAAAAAATGATTATGAAAAGTGTACAGTGTCGAGAAACAAGTTTTGACAAGTACATTATTGATAAGTAGTTTTGACAAGTACACTGTCATTAAACTAGGCTTGACGAGAGCACTGGCAATAAAATAGGTTTGACGCGATAACTGTCAATAAACTAGATTTAACGTGGACACTGTCAAAAATAAAGTTTGAAGTGAGCACTATCAATAAACTAGGTTTCATGTGAGCACTGTCAGTAAAGTAGGTTTATCCTGAGGACTGTCAATAAAATAGGCTTGACGAGAGCACTGGCAGTGAAATAAATTTAACGCCAGCACTGTCAATAAACTAGGCTTGACGTGGTCATTGCCAATGAATAAGGATTGAAGTGAGCCCTGTCAATAAAATAGGCTTGACGAGAGCACTGGCAGTGAAATATGTTTAATGCGAGCACTGTCAATAAACTAGGCTTGACTAGAGCACTGGCAGTGAAATAAATTTAACGCCAGCACTATCAATAAACTAGGCTTGACGTGGGCATTGCCAATGAATAAGGATTGAAGTGAGCATTGTCAATAAACTAGGGTTGACGAGAGCGCTGTAAATAAAATAAAGTTGACGAGAGCCCTGTCAGTAAATATGGTTTCATGTGAGCACTCAATAAAATAGATTTAACGAGAACACTGTCAATAAATAAGGTTTGACTTGAGTACTGTCAATAAAGTAGGTTTGATGCGTTCGCTGTCATTAAATAAGGTTTGACTTGAGTACTGTCAATAAAGTAGGTTTGATGCGTTCGCTGTCATTAAATAAGGTTTTACGTGAGAACTGTCAATAAACCAATTTGGCGTGAGCACTGTAATTAAAGGCATTAAATATATTTTTTTCTTTTAATAATTACTCATAGTTTTGGTGTTTTTATTAATATATTATCGTAGAAAAATTAAATTATGCAATATTGCATATAATGACATTTTAACTCGAGATTTTTCATCTCTATATAATACATCTCTTTTGAATAAAATCTCAATATATTTTTCATACACACATATATATATATATACATAGATTATAGTGTACTTCAATCGTTGGAATCGTTAATCAGAATTGGCGAAGTATAATATACGATGATTTATAATAATAATTAAAAATATGTTGTGTAGAATTAATAGATTACGAAGTGGAATAAATGTTACGAATTTTTTACAGTAGTATTCAATAACAGTTCAGAAAAAGCGTTGCGTTCCGTTAAAATCTTTTATCAATAGCATATTCACAACATCTGTGAACAGCAACGGCTGAGCTATAATCAGTTTTCATTATATGTTTGAATGGTTCTAGAAAACTAAATAACTCGGTCCATGTCTAAATTGTCGAACAAATCGGGACACAAATCTTGTGATTATTATTAATTTTTTTTAATCCTCGAAAAAAAATCTACATGATTTTTCGATATAAAAATACAAATATAAAATTTACTTTTGCCTATGAATATATTATGAAGGAAAAATGAGTAACTATTTTTTTTGTATAATATTCTATTTCTATTGTATTAATGTGTTTTTTTTGTTTTTTTTTTAATTACGAAAATTAATTGTAGCATTAATGAGGATTTCAGTAGAATGAAAAAATATTTAAGTTACAGCAGTTACTATAATAATCTATAAACTTAATACCTGAAGAATTATTGGCAACTTATCAATACCTAAAAGTGAGCCGAATTTCCAAAAGCAACATTGTATTTAACAGTAGAGCTATAAAACGTTCTTTTTATTTACGCATTTCTTAAGAAAACAACTGTTTCGTATATTTTATTGCTATTGTATTTTTCACTTGTCATGCACATTTTCAATTCGATTTAACCTTAAAAAAATTAAAGCACACATAGTATTTATACTTAAAAAAAAGATAGAGAGAGACAAAGGACAGAGAATGAGATAACAAACGTAGGTACAATTACATTGGTGTGGATAAAAATCGATATATTTCCATAATCAAACGTAGGGTAACTTCTTATACCAGTATTTAAAGTGTAATAATTATTTTATTATATGATAAATAAAACCGATTTGAAAAAAAAGACACAAAAAAATCAACAGGATTTTTTTCACCATTGATAGGTCGCAAACTAGTCTTGGTTTAACATATAAATTACAATTTTCTATTCGATTTGGAGTAATGCTAATAAAATGGAATAATCTAGATAATATCCTCCTTGTAATAAAAAAAGAATTTTGCAGAACCATTTAGAAATGGCAAAGTTCTGGCGTAACAAACATTTAATAAAAAATCGAGACATCATAAGGACTGCCGATGGAAATGAAAACTCAAAACTGTGTTTTTGTGCCTTTTGAATTTTTAAATCAATTATATTCTGAATTACTTCACTTTCATAATTTATAAATTGAAATATGCAATTGGGGAATTAATTATATACATTTGTATACAGTCTGTCAATTAATCAAACATATGGTGGGCTGCACAAGCTCAATATAAAATATCAATATTACATGTTCACAGGCCGCTATACTATGTGTCGCTAGACTGACGCAAGCGCAATATGTCACGAACATGTCGATGTTATCGGTGACGCGACCCATAAGATTTTCCCCTACCAAAATCGCCCAACGCGGCTTAAAAACTTTTCAGTTCAAAAATACAACCAAGATTAAGAAACTTCTTTTTTTTAAGTCAGTTTAAATATGGTGCTTACGTATCAATACCACCAGGAGACAAAACTGTTTTGTTTTAACTTAAAATCATCAAGTAGCTAATATACAAAACGCAGTGCGATCGCCGACCGTTGCCGCGGCCGGATCGCGCTGTCTTTGTTTTACAAGTCTCACCTATCCGATTTATTTTTCTGTTTTCCCGTCGTGGTTCGGTTAACACGTAAGTACCAAAAATATATTAATTTTTGTTCCAATCGTATTAATTCGCTTATTTAGATGATATTTCTGAATCTGAAAGAACAAACGTTGTCAAGTCTCCTTGCATATTGCGATTTTGTATATAGAATTGAAAATAATCGATTACTTTCAAGGTCTAGTATATGAACACTATATATTTATAATCAATTATAATTAATTATAATGTTTAGTCGTAAACGTTTCCAAAGTGTTGTCGCAATTATGCCTTCTCAAATACATTCCCAGTATATTTTTGTCAACATTTTGTATAAAAAAAAAAAACAAATTTATCAAGGACTTTATATTTTTTTAATGATTAAAATTGAAATTTAACTTTTTATGATTCATATACTTCAACTAGTGGGCCTGGAGGACATTGTCCTGCGTTTATAATTTAAAAAATCTTAAAATTCAACCGCAGCGCCACTGGGTCTTATTGTGAATCTAAACCATTGAATCCAAAGTATGTAAATTTTAAGTAATTCGTACTAAGAATTTTACACTGTGTACTAATTTGCCACACGAAAGGTCATAAGTACTATTAATTTTAGGTTTCCTGTGTTGATTTAACCTTAGGTGGGGAGGGGTCTGGACCTCCCAAAACTCTTCTCTTGAGTGCGCTCATGAATATCACCAATTTAAATAAGGCTCCTTTCTAGGGGTTTGCGAATATTGCTCGAATGGAATAATGATGTTTGATTCGAAATTCGAAATATGCGAACTATTCGCCTTACTCGAATATTTTTAAATTAAGGAAGAATTATTAAAGTAGTAGTTATAGGAAAAGATACAATTTTACAATTTTTTTTTTCAAAAAAACTTAAATACTTTAATAATGTAAATCGTAAACATTTATTATAATTATTTATAATTCTTTTGAGTGACAGACGAATCTATTGAACTAATTTTGTATATTAATAATAATTTAGCAGTTGAATTATTCATCCCTTCGTTATCGAACATTTAGTTAATTCGAATATTTGCACACCCCTACTTCTTTCCTATCAATAAATTAATCAGTTTGTTTATTTATTTTCATACTGAAAAATGGTGATTAATTCTATAGAAAGACACCTACGAGCTGAGTAAAAACCCTTTCAAATAGAAAGCATACAAAAAATTGACAGATATTTACCGGGAATAAGAAATATTATTATACGTTTTGTTTTTTTTTTAAATACGTGTTGTAGAATTAAGTTTATTGAATATAATATAATGTAGGTTATTATAACAGCTAATTATTAGTAAGCATTACTTTTATGATTAAAATAATTGTGTTTCGCTTTATTGTGACTCTATTATAACTTTCTTAGCGAGAGACGAAAGTGTTCAATTGATGTTATGTTACAAAAAAAAAAACATATTTTTCTCTATAACCTTGGAAATCGATTTGAAGATGAATTGATAAATGAGATAACAGTGTGTTGTATTCTACGATAGTTAATAAAGTAAGTATTTTTCTAAATCGGAATCTTGGGGTATATGTTAGATGATCAATAATCCTTCGGTACATAATGTTTAATGTATTGATCAATCTGTTATAATAAGCTTTGTATATACGCTATAAATGAGGTCATAAAATATGTATGTGAGTGACGTAATCAGATGGAAATAAATTAATGTCGTAATTTATTATTATGGTTTTTTATTTACCCTCCTGACTTCTGTCCTATAAAGTTAGTACAACTTTCTTTTTCTGCATTTTGTCCTATATAGTTGTACTAGCTTTTCCTGAATTTTGTCCTTTGCTCATTTTTGACACATACGTACAACTATATAGTTGTACTAGCTTTTCCTGAATCTTGTCCTTTGCTGATTTTTAACCTATATAGTTGTACTAGCTTTACTGAGTTTTAAGCTATATAGTTGTACCAGCTTTTCCTGAATTTTGTCCTTTGCTGATTTTTGACCTATATAGTTGTAATAGCTTTTCCTGAAATTTGTCCTTTGCTGATTTTTGACCTATATAGTTGTACTAGCTTTTACTGATTTGGAGCGATATTATTGTACCAGCTTTTCCTGAATTTTGTCCTATATAGGTAGTTGTGCTATCTTTTGTTGTGTTTTATCCTAATACGGCTGTGCTTTTGCTTTTGCCCTAATATTGTTGAACTTGCGGGAATAATACTGGATGAAAGATAAACTGACCTTTTCTATACTCGTAATGTGCATGCAAAATATAATTATATAAGTTGGAATGATAATTTCAATAACGTAACCCCACCCTAAGTTACCGGGTCGCATGGGTACCCGATAGGGATTTACCCATATATAAAAAAAGGGGTTAACCACCAAACTGAGTTAGCCCGTGGAGGGGTTATCATAAACTGATATGATTAGTTTCGAAAATAATTTTGTATTGCTGACATCTAGCGTGTTGTATATACTTTTTGTAATCCCAGTTTTTTAGAGACTAGGAGGAAGGTCATCTGTTTGGTTATTAGTCATTGATATATCGTAATTTTTTTTATAAATCAAATATTTGTCGCCGCCTGCACGAGTACCAACATTGCTGGAGGTGTACCATGAAGAGTTTGTCTAACATCACATCCTTTCTTCACTCGTGTATTCAACTAACAGCTCTACTGCCCTGTATGTGACCGGGTTTGCAATAGCAAGTTTGGTTTCGCGAGTCACATTAGCCCACGCTCGAAAGAAATGAAACGTTTTGGTGTTGCCGTCATCGAGATCGATGAGGAGGACTATATATAACTAATGTACCAAAATATGATATATTAAAATCTCATTAAATATTATATTCATGACTAAGTGTTACCCGCGGCTCCGCACGTGCTTTTTTAAAATGTATTAAAAATGTAAAATTATGAGTAGATGTTGTACATTATAGAGATGCTTTTTCAAAAACATTTGTAAGTACGACACGCACACCATCTACTGTAACATGTAACCTGTACATTAGAAATGTGAATAATAACAGTGTATCGAATGGAATGGGGTTTATCATCAGCAACATGCCTGGAACTTTAACCTACAATATATCACCCTCAGTGCTCACTTAAACTATATAAGAAAATATTTAAAGTTTTAAGCTATACATTATCGAACAATACGTGTTAAATCTTTTATTATATAGATCTAATATACCCGTATTGTCGATATAATTAAGTTAGTCTTATACGTTGCTATAATCACTGAGTTATGTAGTCGCAAGCGCGGTAAATAAATTAAAATGGCCGCCAAATTGACCAAACAGATAATATAATTTTAATTACATACAAACATATGACTTTCAATTATGTATGTTTATTCTTAGAGTCCAGTAAAGTACACGTCTCACGCGGTTGTAACATATTTTTGATCAATTTCACACGAATGAATGCACAGGTAGCAGTTCATCACTACATAGTGTACCAATTAAAATAAAAAAAGAATCATTAAAGTCGGTTCACAATTGACGAAAATATCGATTAACATACATAAAAAAACATACAATCGAACATGCAACCTCCTCCTTTTTCGAAGTCGGTTAAAAACAAAGTCCTCTGGTCTGTCTGTTTATCTGTTCGCGATAAAGTCAAAAACTACAGATCGGATTTCATGCCGTTTTCACCAGTAGATAGAATGATTCATGGGGAAGGTTTAGGTATAATATGTCAAGGTTTTCTTTTTATTATCGGGGCGGGACAACGTCTTCCGAGCCCGCTAATTATCTGTCCATAAAAGTCCTGTGAAAGTCGGTCCAACCGACTAAGAGATAGGATATTGCGGACGAAGTCTTGAGTAACAAAATAAAGTAGTCTAAATTACTTCTTATAAGGTGAGTTATCTGCTAATGAAAGTCACGTGAAAATCAGTTCAAGCATTACGGATATTCCACTGCGGCCGAAGGCGAATAAAAAACCTAAATTACTTTTTATGAGGTCTGCTATCTACCAGTAAATACCCCGTGAAAATCGGTCAAACCATTTTGGAAATAGCAATTCGGACGGAGCCGCGGACATAAAATAGAATATGTCAACTGCTATAATTTCGGCTATCGCCAGTAAAATTCCCGTTACAATAGGTCCAGCCGTTTTGGAGATTACCCGGTACAAACAAAGAAACAGACAAAATATAATAATATAAAAATATAGACGGAATATAAAAAACATTTTTTTTGGTCATTTGTAGCCATATCCATTCATCAAAAAGTTATTTTAATTGTACATACACAACTTTATTTTTATAATACGTAATAAATTACAAATAAAATATTGGAAATAAAACTAAAGTAGAATAAACTTTTTGAATAGGAAAACAAAATAAACTTTGAAAATGTTTGCGATAGAAACTTACCACGTTACCATGGCAACGTATATAATACTAACGCTAACGAGATCTCTCAAAAGGAAGAAATTGTGCCCGATTTTGAAACATTCTTCATTGGTGCTCCGCTCCTATTGGTCGTACCGTGATGAAATGTAGCCTAAAGCCTTCATCGATAAATGAGCTATCTAAAACCGAAAGATTTTCTCAAAGTAGGTAGTTCCTGAGATTAGCGCGTTCAACCAAACAAACAAACTCTTCAGCTTTATAATAAGTCTTTACCTATGAAATTGCCGTTCTGCAGTACTGGCCGTTTCAAATCAAAATAATTTTTGTTTGGTTAAGAATTCTAATTTGAAATTAATTTTATTTTAAAAATATGGAATTCTTTTTCCAAAAGTAGTCATTTGTTTATTGATTAGTGTTGTTACATTTTCATCGCATTTCAATCTTTTTTGTCATCATGGATACGTTAAAAATTCGAGTAATTATGGAATATGAGTACCGTCATGGCAGCAACACGGCACAAGCGGCACGCAACATCAACGACGTTTACGGAGCTAACACTACAAACCAACGCACCACCTGTTATTGGTTTGCTCGCTTCCGTTCTGGGAATTTCGAAAAATGAACCTAGCGGTCGTCCGAAGACTTTAGTCGACAATAACGAATTAAAGGCGATTGTGGAAGCTGATGATACACAATCTACGGCTGAATTAGCAGCAGCTTTCGACGTTAGCGTCAAAACAATATTGGTCCATTTGCGTCAAATTGGCAAGGTAAAAAAGCTTGACAAATGGGTGCTCCACGAACTCAATGATCGCCAGCGCGAAGTACGCGTCGAGACGTGCCTTGCACTGCTCAACAGACACACAAATGAAGGAATTTTGAACCGCATTGTTATCTGCGATGCAAAATGGATTCTGTTTGATAACCGCAAGCGCTCAGCAAGTTGGTTGGATCCTGGTTCAGCACCTAAACAATGCCCTAAACGAAAACTTACCCCTAGAAAAGTGATGGTCACTGTTTGGTGGTCTAGCGCGGGTGTGATTCATCACAGCTTCTTAGCAAACGGGGTGAGCATTACTGCAGATGTGTACTGTGAAGAACTGAATACAATGATGGAGAAGCTGGCACATCTCCAACCAGCATTAGTCAATCACTCGTCTCCGCTGCTCCTGCACGACAACGCGCGACCTCATACTGCACAGCAGACGGTCTCCAAGTTACAAGAACTGGGGTTGGAAGTTCTCCGTCATCCGCCCTACTCACCAGACCTTGCGCCTAAGAGACTACTACTTTTTCCAGAATTTGGATAACTCCTTGGCGGGAAAAAAATTCAATACCCGAGAGGCAGTACAAAATGCCTTCGAAGAATTTGTTGCCTCCCGTCCAGCTGTTTTCTTTAAGAAGGGCATTAATAAACTGCGACTGCGTTGGCAAAGATGCATTGATTGCATGGGTGATTACTTCGATTAATACAAATAAAAAATACATGAAAAAAATTCGTTTAAATTTTTTCATACAAAACGGCAATTTCATAGGTAAAGACCTAATATATTAGTATAGATTTAAAAATAGTTACTTGTAAATCGTTTTATTTTCGAGATTAACCGATTCCCTTTTATAATATGTAAGACAACAATGGTTACTTAAAATGGTAATCCTAAGAGTTATGTGAAAATAATATTTGAGACTGATATGTAGTTATAGGTTTATCATAATCTCATGGAAAGTAGGGAAATACAAAT
Organism: Antheraea yamamai; assembly: GCA_036509395.1. Classification (NCBI taxonomy): domain Eukaryota; kingdom Metazoa; phylum Arthropoda; class Insecta; order Lepidoptera; family Saturniidae; genus Antheraea; species Antheraea yamamai. The sequence goes on along the minus strand of AP028437.1, from coordinate 15,402,996 downwards.
TTGTAGTAAGCAACACTAGGGAAATTGGATTAAATAGTCTTGACACTAATAATTATTATTGTTTATTTTATTATGTATTGAACTGTCTTCTTCTACTTACCCTTATCCCACTTAAGTAAGGTCTGCACAACATGTTTTCCTTTTCCAGTCTCCCCTATTAGATGTCATCTTAGTATTCACACCTTTTATACACACAGTCACACATCATTTTTCACACAATCCATCCATACCTTTTCGGTCTTCCTCTACTCCTATATCCGTCCACAATCACACTCAAAACTTTTCTAGTTACATGGTTTTCATCTCACCTCATGACATGCCCATGCCATACTAACCTATTATTCCTCAACTTCTCTGGCACTGGTGCTATACTATGAATTCCTCTAATATACTCATTTTTAATCTTATCCATTCTAGTACCCTATACATCGACTTTAACATTCGCATCTCTGCCACATGTTTTCTCTTAAAGACACACGTTTATTGCGTATAATTCTCGTTATAATTATTATCTCATATTATACGAATGTGTGGAAATATTAATTAATTCAATAAAATCGGATTGGATAAAGATGTGTTACCTAACCATCCAACCTTGTTGCGTTCTCAGTTGGCTGAACGTCATTCTACAGTGCATAATATCTTTTACACAACATAAATAGAGTTTATTCGTGTGATTCAATCGATGTTGACCTTCATAAAGCCAGATACGATTTTACGACAAAGTATTACGGGCTAAAAATATGTTGATCGGTTGATTTACTCGCTCTGGTCACGCTCGCTGCGCTGTGCACAGGTCGACGTTATAAAAATTGTATACGTACAGGTTGTGGTTAAACTAACAGTGGTTCTAAACCTGATGGTTTTGTATAAATGTCATTATTACCGTTAAACAAGTCATTATGTCATTAAATTATCAATTTATAGGTATTAGTGATCATCCACTGGTCGAATTTCGACTATAATTCATAAAAATTTCAAGCTTCTGTATTAAGGAAATGAAAAAATATCATCTTCTTAGTGTCATTCCATCTAAGTAGGTTCGGCACAACATGTTCTCCTTTTCCACTATCACCTGTCAGATGTCATTTCAGTATTCACACCTTTTATAATTTTTCACAGAATCTGTTCATACTTCCTTCGGTCATCTTCTAGTCAATAAAGGAATAAAAAAAACATTAAAGAAATATTGATAACACTAAAGTGTTATTAGGTATTAAACAAAATAAAAACGATCGGTTGAGAAACACCGTAGTTGGATGTACTTAACTTTTTGGCCTCTGCCTATTTCCATACAGATAATAATCATTATATAATTTACAAAGGTCATACTAAACTATTCACTAGAGAAACAAATTGAAATTATATATTAAAACTAGCTGTGCCCGCGACACCGTCCGCGTGGAAGCTAATATAAAAAAAACAGTGACTAATAAAATCTAAAACCATTTACTTTTTTCTGGAGTCGTCATTAAAATTACAATAACTTTTGATACAGTGCACCGATTTTAATGAAACCAAGACTAATTGTTATTCGAGAATATGGTTTTATCGTAAACATACCTTATCAGTGATGTGTGTCCAAACAAACAGATAGACGACAGAGATTTCTAAAAATGATTGAAAGGTGTTTTCTTGTCTATTATTAAAGAATTTTGTATTTAAACTACATTATTTTATATATCACGGATACGCCCCACATCATTCATGTACAAATAAAATTATTTTGCTTGTTTTTATAATATTATCAACCTTTCTTTATTAATATGTGATGTTCATACAATCACGTCAAAAAGGGTTTCGATACTCACAAAGTACCCAATAAATGCAGTAGATTGTAGCGTGCTGGCCATTAAAAAGTGTCTATGCTCCAAAAAGATAATTAATTAAACATTAATCATAAGTTGAAAAATGTTGTACACCCCTAAACTGATTGCGCTTGACATGCAAAACCGCAATAACTCAAGGCTTATTATGAAAGAAAGTTTGATGGAAAAATAGTACTCAGTCGATTAGTTGAAATGGAATTCATCACATAGAAATGAACCTAATATTATGTTTAACACCAATAATACTTCTTTATGGTATTACAAAAAAGTTTCTGGTAATAAAGCAATTGACGTTTATTGACGTAAAAGTTAGGGTGTATATTTTTTAAATTATAATAAATATTTTGTAAATAAATTGTCAAGTGTTATAATAATGTCGTTTCTAACGGAGTACTTCGATGAATACCGACAGCATCCGATAAAGAAAACGAAAATGTAAGTATATATTACACAGTTTAGGGATAAGAGTATAATCCAAAACTTGATTGATTTCTCATTGATATTGGTCGAGGATGGAATCTTGGAAATTAGCTGCTAAGGTATTTTCAGAAGTCTTTTACGTTTTTAACCTACTTTAAAAAAATATTTCTCTGTATGTTAGTAGGTATGTCCGCGATGTTTCCAGAAACTACACAACCAGTTTTTATAATTCTTTTATTTCATTACTAGCCTCTCCCCGCGACTTCGTCCGCGTGGAATAGTTATTTTGGACTAATGCTAAAACGCAGCAGAAACGATTTTGAAACATTATTAATTGGTGCTCCGCTCGCAGTATTCTTAACGTGATAACACACAGCCAATAGCTTTCCTCGATAAATAAGCTATCTAACACTGAAAGAATTTTTCAAATCGGACCAGTAGTTCCTGAGATTAGCGCGTTCAACCAAATTAGTTAAAGATTACTACTCTTCTCTCGTCCTTAACTCGAGCCGTCATTCAAATTACAATAACTTATGATAGAGTGAATAGATTTTAATGAAACAAAGACAAAGTTACTCCCGAAGATATGCTTTATGATATGAGGTTTCATTGTGAACTCAGTTCTTTAGTAGTGATGCGTGTTCATACAAACAGATAGACAGACATACAGACATTTCTAAAAATGATTGAAATGTATTCTATTACTTAGTCCTAGACAACTGCAACAATTTTTTTCAAAAAAATCAATAAAGTACAGACATGTTCGATTTACATTCTTATTATATGTATAGATATGTATAGATACAAGGTAGTCTATAATTCTATATGTTATATATGCTTATGGAATTATTAACTTATCTAATATTAATCAAGGTAAAATACCTGAGTGAAACTTTTATTACATCGCCTCAAACTTTTTCGTTTGTGTGTTGCATGTCGCGTGATGGTCGGCCGCGGAGTAGGGATAAAGTGAAAGGCGCTCGTCAGAGCAGCCAGGGCCAATATGGCGGCGCCTCTAGTTCGCAGCAGCTGACCGTGTAGTGTATAGACTATTATTAGTTAAATGTCTATAGCGTGAAAAAAAGTTTCACTTTTACCGTGGTTTCATAAAACCACACAATCCCTTTTTCTTTTCACATTTTTTTTATTTATTTTATTTAGGGACTTTTATCATTTCTGATATGTCAGTACCATCGTACGTACGTACATCGTAACATATACGAGTTGGCGGGTCTTTGGATTAGAAAATAAAGAACAGTAATTAAATCTGTTCGTATCTTTATTTATTGAATCCGCAATAACAACTAGTAACCATGACAACGTTACATTCTTATTCTATACTAGCGGGCCAGGCAGACGTTGTCCCGCCCTGATTAAAAATAAATCCTTGACAAATTATATACTAAAACGTTCCTCATGAATCACTTTATCCAATGGTGAAAACCGCATGAAAATCTGTTCAGTAGTTTTTGAGTTTATCGCGAACAGACAGACAGACAGACGCGGTAGGGGACTTTATTTTATACTATGTAATGATAATGATCTATATCTTCTTCTATATCTATACATACAATAAAAATGAAGTGTCTGTATGTAATATCAAAATATTTTTTTTTACCAATTGGGTACGAAAGTATACACGCTACTGATAACAAAAATGCAATTTTTAAAATTTTTGTCGGTCTGTCTGTCTGTTTGTTCCGGCTAATCTCCGAAACGGCTGGACCGATTTTGACGGGAATTTCATTGGCAGAAGAAAAAATTACAGCGGGTTACTTAGGGTACTTTAAATTAGACTAGCTGTTAACCACGGCTTTGTCTGTGATGCTATCTTCTAAACGGTTGGACCGATTTCAACGGAATTTTCACTAGCAGATAGCCGATCTTATAAAAAGTAATTAAAGCAATTTTAATTTATACTAGCTGTTAACCGTGGCTTCGCCTGCAACATTGTCTCCAAAACGGTTAGACTGATCTTCACAAAACTTTCACTGGCAAATAGCTGACCCTATAAAAAGTAATTCCAGCAATTTTCATTTATAATAGCTATTAACCGTGGCTTTGCCCACAGTGCTATCTCCAAAAAGGTTTGACCGATCTTCACGAAACTTCCACTGACAGATAGCTGATCTTATAAAAAGTAATTAGGCAATTTTAATTTATACTAGCTGTTAACCATGGCTTCGCCCGCAGCACTATCTCTAAAATGGTTCGACCGTTTTTTACGGGACTTTCACCGGCAGATAGCGGACATTATTAAAAGTAATTTAGTTTATTTTAATTTAGACTAGCTGTTAACCGTGGCTTCGCCCGCAGTGCTATGTCCAAAACGGTTTGACCAATTTTTTCACGGGACTTTCACTGGCAGATATCTGACCTTATAGAAAGTAATTTAAGTTATTCTATTTTAAACTATCTATTACCCGCGACTTCGTCCGCAAGAAATTTAGCAAAAATGTGTTGTTCACTGTAAATATGTACATAAGATGTGCGTTTTACTGGACTCCAAGAATAAATATAATTGAAATTCATATATCAGTATCTATGTATGTAATTTGAATTATATTGTCTTTTTGGTCATTTTGGCGGCCATTTTGTTTTATTTACCACGCTTTCGTCTACTTAACTCAGTAACCATAGTAACATATAAGAATATTGTATCGAGTTCAATGAGCAATATTTGAATTGTCGAATATTAAAAACTGCTTAGACAGATATAAAGTTTCATATCTTGATTTATATTTATGCAAGATTTCAAGACGTCAGCTTATTCATTGTATACAATTCAACATTATAATTATTAATAAGAAATTTGAAGATAGAAGGGGTCTTTCTAAAACGATAAGATAAAGATATATATGATTTGTTTAATTTTTTTATGCTTTGTGGATAATCCCATCTGATGTTAAACTAGTTGAAATGATCTGAACCTACGCCCATCGACACTGCATCCGAAAAAAATATCAACTAAGCCATCATCGCTTCAAAATAATAATAGAAGACTATACTAACTAGACAAGTGATTGTAGCTACACTGCGATGGAAAACTTGTTTCTAAACTGATTGTAGGTTCTGGTTAGTACGAACACTGGAGCCATTTTTATACTTTGAGAAAACTATATAAAATCAATAACGAAATGCCTAATAAAATTAAGGGTACTCTGCGCTAAAGAATACTAATGTTGTTTATCTCATTACTTCTATTGTAGCCAGACATAAAAATTATGGTATTGTGTTATTTTCAGCTGTAGACCGGAAAACCGATGGGCGAAATTGGAAGGAAAATGGTTAGATCCAAAAGTTGGGACACAAGATGTAAGTAGGTGTACTCATACTTAATTATATTAAAATAAAATAAAAAACGATATTCCAGTAAACTCAAAACCTGAAGAAAACCGGTTGAAAAAACAGAGGAGAAAAAATTGTGAGTCTTCGCGGGACGCCTGACACATGTGAAACATCGACATGACTTTTTATAGGTAACTGGGCCAGGTGGACGCTGTGCCGCCCTAAGAATAAGAGAAATCTTGTCAAATTATATACCCTAACCTTCCTCAAGAATCACTTTATCGACTGGTGAAAACCGCATGAAAATCCGTTCAGTAGTTTTTCGCAAACAGACGACAGAGAGACGTGCCAGAGAACTTTATTATATAATATGCATAATGGATAGTTTAAAGCGACAAATAAATATTGCGTAACCAAAAATAAAATATTAAGATTTTTTTCCAGAAAAAGATGTTAGTTTATCATTAAATATTTATATTCATTGAATACAAAAATTATAAATTCAAAATAACAAAGCGTGCCGGTGCCTACTGGGGCTTCCATTAAATAAGCCAGAAACAAAATATTTAGATCTGTTCCTTTTGGGTATTCAAAATTATCTAAGTGACAAAAGAATAAAATTAAAAATAAGACCTTTTATTTTTAAACAAATCGTAGTTTTACCGCCGTAATATGAGGTGTGCCAAAATACCATAAACAATCAGTACTATAACCGTATGAAAGGATATTACGGTCTCCTCTGCAGTTTCAGAGATCCAGATTTCTCATATCAGCTTCATACAAAAATTTCTTAAATAACATATAGCTTGACAGTTTTGAAGCCAAATTAATTCATGTGTATATATGAGTATCATAATAGTAAACTGAAGTTACTTCAAGCATAAAAAACGACACTTAAAAATAAAAGTCTATGAAAGTCGATTTTCAGACCAATGTGCGTCACCACGCCAACCGTCGGTCTGACCCGCTGCTTTAAATGTTTTAATTCCAAAAGGTACCTACTGAATTGTTTTATCTCCGCCTATTTATAATCGAAGATGACCGTCGCATTGTAATAATATCAAAAACTGTGTAGGTTGTTATCAAACTGACGTCATTCGTTCCACGCAATCGAACTGACGCTGACGTAGTGGTAGCGTAGTTTAAATTGGTCTTGTTTAATTACGACCGAAAATAGATACCACAGACTATATATATTTTATTATCTATTTTTAATCTGTTGGAGATGTTATTGGCTGAAATTTGTAAGGAATTAATCAAAGTCGGAACTGATAACAAGATTTACATGGATCTACATATATAGAAAACCGATTACTTATTACAATGTTTGCATCCTTTTTTTATTACTAGTTGGTGTCCGCGACTTCGTACTCGTAAAAATAATTTTATTATTTATGTATTTTTAAAATTCTAATCTTGTCTTTAGGTACTTTTTTTTGTATCATAGGGGGCAAACGAACAGGCGGGTCATCTGATGGTAAGTGATCACCGCCGTCCATAGACGCTAGCAACACCAGGGGAGTCCAAGTGCGTTGCCGGCCTGTGTTTGGGGGTGGGGGGAGAAGGGGAGGGGCAGGGGGTGGGTAAGGAGGTGGGTTTCCGGCGCTCTCACTGACCAAACGAAACGCAACAGTGCAAGCACTGTTACTTCGAGTCGGTGTTTCTGTGGGTCGGGTGGTAGTACCACAGGCGAACCGACCCATTCATGCTGAAACTAATAATAACTTAAGCATGGCTCTACCACCTACAAAACATCTACTACCTACTACTTAACATCTATAATCTTTTTGTCGGTTTTAAGTGATCTCTGTTGAATTTTATCATTAATGCTCAGTCCCCAAGAAAAAGCGTGATTAAAGTTAGTCCAGATATATTCTGAAAAATCTATCTTGCACTAAAAATTCTTGTTAAAATTAGTTCAGTTGTTTCTCAGGACAGTCTGGAGAAACAATGTACTTATCAATTTTGTTTATATTTCAACAGTATTTTTTTGGGATGAACGTACATAGGTATATCTAAAGTTTATCCTTTTTCGATGTACTAGGCAACTAGAGATATGTAAATCTTAATTATTTACGATGATAAATGTATACTCTTGGACAATGAATATAATTTTTTTGAGGTGATTCCTCCGATTTCTGTAATTAATTCATACACTAATGATGTTTTATATATAATGTTGTATACCAGAAAGCATGGACCGAGGAGGAAATTGAAAAATTTATCATGCAAACAATGAAAAGTTTACGCGGACAGTCCACTTACTACAACGATTACTGTGCTCACTTATCACAAGGTTAGTATACACTTGATATTGTAATTTTTAACTTGTATGTATTAATTACTAGGTTCTTTTTATAAATCAAGCAAGGTTAGAATCGATGTGAATTTAGTATTTAAATATTTTACGTGTTAATTATCAAAAAATGTGAATGATCTGAGAATTACGCGTATACTGTGCAGAATACAAAACTCGTCCGTTCAAACCGCGTGAGAATAAACGTAAGCCGTGCGTGCCCCGAGGAGAGAAGGTGGTGGAAGAGGAAGTACCACTCACTCAGGCACCGAAACTGGCGATTAAAGACACCGAATTGATGAAGGTGGCGCGAGAGTTATACGAACGGGATATGGATAAACCAACACTGGAGCCGCTGCCTACGCATTTAAGAAGTTAGTTTTTCATGGCCACACAAGAATTCGCGGTCAATATCGAGACATTATTAATAAATATCGCGAATAATTATGAAAAATGATGAATAATGTGAAATATACTACTGTACTAACGATAGATAGATACGCTTATCCAAAAGTGAAGCCGAAGTAAAAATTGTTGTTGCTTGCAAGTAAAATGTCACTATGTAGTAAAATTTATTATTTGTAATTCTATAACTATTTATATTTCATAGTTCATAGCATTTATAGTTCAGCACGTTTCATCTGTTATACTTTTTATGAACTGTCTAGCTGACCCGGCCACGCGTTGCTGTGGCTCAATTTTTACATATTGCATTGAATAAAACTTGTGCACCATAAAATAAACTGGAGTTGAGAAAAAAAAACAGAATTAAAACGTGGCGTTATCTATGAGACATCTATAACACTCGATCCTACAGTTTTCTGTCAACAAATTAATTTAAAGCGCCATCTGTTCGACACTGATGAAACTTACAATTGGTAACAATAATCAATATTGACAATCATTTAATTTCATTCATTTTCATCATTAAATGTAATCGAAATATAAAAAATCCTATCGCTCAAGTTGGACGAAGTTATACATAAATGCCAATTTTCATGAAGATCGGTCGCGTAGTTTTGGAGTTCATCGTGGACAAACATCATGATTCTGATTTTTATATATTTAGACTAGCTGTATCCTGGGACTTTATTTGTTGAATTATTTCCTCCCTCAACTTTCAATAACTCGTGTTACTTACTCGGTCCGCTCGCACTTATACTTCGTTCTCGCTTACAATTTGTATGATAATTACTATTCCTTCGATGGTTATTATATAATATTAGATATTCTGTAACCGTCTTCAAAAATTCGACTCCGAACTGTGAAAATATTTTTTTCATATCTGCTTGGTTCCCTCCAGTTTATATTCATCCGCCGCATTTTTGTTCAATGTTAAGTAAGATTATGGTCAAACGCTTTTCAACAATTAAAAATATATATTAGGCTATATGTCACAAACATTATACAATATGGGGTTAACAAACGAAAGATTATGAATATAAAAATAAAGTTACACACAATACAGTTCAAGTTCCCGCTAAAAACTCTCGAAACATTTACATCAATACGATTTAACTAAATTAACCATACATTGTAAATTTCTCATGTTTTATGTTAATCTTCTGAAACGGATACTGAAATCGATCATCCATTCGAATCCGGCGAGGATTTGCGTTAGTATGTTATAGTTTGTTAATGGCTACATAGATTCTTTGTTAATGGTTCTTCACATGAAAACTTCAGGCACGACTTTTTAAACTTACTAGTATTTTGCACATTTTTAAGTTTCTATGTTGAAGCTGGTAAATAAATTGTATCTCTTTGAAAATGAAGAAATTTAAATGGGTTACATGCATCCGAACATGGCACACAACAGATTGCTGTCAGTAAATAAAGTTAAACTTCGTACTTCGATTTGATTTACAATTTTAAATATTGCACTAGATTAGTAATGCACAATAAACTTTCATTAAATACATTTGCAAGGAATAGATAACAATAGATAATACTGTACACCAGTACTAATATTAAAACTAGCAGTGCCCGCGATTCCGTCCGCGTGGAACCGAATGTAAAAAACAGTGAGTAATAAAATCATCTTAATGTATTAATTAAGTCCATTTACGTATCTATTTTTCTTTCGTACTTAAGTCACGTCGTCATTACAAGAGATTTTATAGTGAACGCAGTACTTCAGTAGCGATGCGTGTTCTAAGAAACAGACAGACAGACAGACATTTCTAAAAATGATTGAAAAAAAAGACGTGTGGCACTCGGAGACTGCCGCGGTAAAGCTATTGCATAGCATTTTTTATCAACTTATGCAATTATAATTATTTATTTATTTTATTAATGCAGTATTTTTTACAGAGATGATAAATACCTATACACCTATATACTTTCTCACAAACAGCTGATTACGGTAGTTTTCCAATACAACCAATGCCACCTAAAGGCGGGTTGCTGAACTAAAGAGACAAGCGTGATATTTCAAAAAGTCATTAAAGTTCTGGTATTTATCGATAGATGGAAAAACTAAAAAGTATCACCGCTGTGCCGGTCGGAGTGGGGGGTGTTAGGTTTTTTTCGTTACGGAATTTCCGGATTCGGTCCCCACGCTCAAGTCCCGCGACAGAAGCTATGCAATAGCTTAATATATTTTATTACTTATATACAACATTTTTTTTCATACAAATCTAAAGAGTACAGACACGTTAGATTTACATTCTTATGATATACATATAGATAGATCTCAAAGTATTATTTTTGTCGGTTATTTCAATTTCATAATCTCTGTAACTACCAATCACATTTCAGAAATTATTTTTGGATTATAAAATTTCTATATTTATCTAACATGTCCCGGCGTTAATTCGGAACCGAGAAATTAATCGACAAAGTGTATGTCAGAAAATACTATAAGTTGAAATGGAGTAAAAGCGCGGGGTAATGGGGTGGGCCGGAAGGGCCATCTCACGAGAACCGATCGTCACCGATAAAGGCCGAACTGAGAGTGCTTATGCTAAAGAGATGTTATATCCTGCAGTATAGTCGCGTGATTGGCTCTCAATTTAACAGTTTTGCTTAAAAGTTTATGTGGTTACGATGGGCATGTGTCATATAATATGTATTTTAAATAAAAACTGATATATGAGTATCTGTCATCAGTAGTAATCAAACAACCTTTGACAAATCAATATATTTTAAAACTTGACTCACCAATGTGTTCTTCCATAAGGTATGTTTTCGTATTATCCATCATACGGTAACTCATCGCTGTTATAGATGTCGCTGCAGTGAATTAAATTTTGTGTCATTGAATTGACCGTTATAAAAGTTGGTATCCGTGTATATTTCAACACAAAACGACTTCATGTCATCCATTTTGCCATAATTTATTTATTTTTAACAATAAATATTAGTAGCAAGAAAAATAACAAAATGTGCGAATAACCGCGCGGATACTGTTTGTAATATCAAAAAATTAAATGTATTTGCGGTTATATTGGGGTTATATGTCATATTATTTACTTATATATGTAATAATTTTTCCTTTTTTACGAGTGTATTTAATATATCTCAAAGTTGAAAGTTTTATACCCATGTCGACAGTCGTGCCCGCTTTTTCAGTATGAAGAAGCATAAAATTTTTTGATTTGTTTTGCATTCCCGGAGCGGTAGTGACGCGATGCGCGCGGTAAGTGTTCCGAGTTCTGAATTACGCACAAAACTAAACAAACATTGGAACAATGTATAAAAGAGAACTCATTTCCGTTCTCTAGATGACGACGTGCTAGAGAACTAACTGATTGAAGATTCTTAAATCACTTTATTATCTCTTTTTATTTAATAAAATAAATATTTCTTCGCGTATTATATATAATGTAATTCGTGAACTTCTTAGAGTTATTTTCGAAATTTTAAAACGTACAAGAAATTTTAGAATAACAAAATTGAATATATTTGAAATCTTTTTTTGTTGTTGTAATTTTTATTGTAGGATTCGATTAAAAATCACGTTTAAAGAAGTATTCATATGTAATTTAAAAAGTTGATCAAAAATGTTGTATTCAATTCAGGCCTTGTGAAGACACTTATGAACGTGAAAACTAACACCGGTTCGGAAAACAACCCAGTCATCGAGAATAACCGGCAAGAAACTCGATCTGGTTTACCTTTTCATTATTCATAACATAGCACAACATATTTTATAGACATATACAGTTACATTCGTTTGTGGTGGATGCATAAAGAGAAGCGTCATTTCCAGACGTCACCATCGTTCACATATTGATCCACCCTATAATAGCAATTTATATGATAATTTACGTTTAATTATTGGCTGGCTTATAACTGGCAGCCAGGAACTAAAAAAACATTTTATCATGTACTAAGCATCAAGCCAGAGGACACTAAGTTATATTTCTTAATGGGAAAGATTCAAAGTAGTGTCTCTCTCTGTCCCACAGTACTCGGGTACGTCCGTCCCTGTCTATATAAGACAGGTATCAGCGATTATCAGCACGGTATAGCGAGATTGGCTTATGAAATGATTCGTGACGATCGACTTCCGAGGTACCACGCACACAACGGTTGCAGGCCGTGCTGGGGTCTACCACCTGAAGGTACCAGGCAACCAGAATTGGATGGAGCTCCGTATGATGGAGAGAGGCTGTACTGAAATATCTGCTGTAGTTTTTTAACCTTTGTGAACCAATAAAATAAGTATTCGCCATTTGTTTTCTTTCTCACTCCTCAGATATACAATTTAATCCGTCGGCTGATATTTTAAGACCAAGAACTAAAATGGCGTATCATGTTTTTTTTTAATTTCACGACAAGTGTTGTTCGACGCACGAAGACACTATGCCCGAAAATTTTACTACATACATTAATGTTTGTATTAATTTAATGTTATGAATTTTATAAATACAAAGAGGCATTTTATAAAGTTTACTGCACATGTTTTTGAATTTTATCAACTGTCACAATATCTGTCAAGTATACAGGATAAAGTTTACAAGTAATAGTGTTGCCAAGAATGAAGTAGTGATTACCAGGATTTGTTTTATATGTCTAAATATAATTGAAACAGGATTATTATGTAACGCTTGACAGAATATGGTTTGAACAACGTAAAGAACAAAGCATCTGAAACAAGAAAAATCAAGGCGTCGCTCAGAAAATCTTTAAATTTGGTATTTGATTTACATGAGTTTTGTTAAATATGAAGATTTGAGTACGATTCTTACGATACGATACGATTCGAGTTCTTTGTAGACCCAAGTCTTTAAAATAAATAACAATAAATAAATGACATAAGACAGTTGTCTATGAAACTTCTTTTTTCGTGGCCACAAATAATTTTAGACCCCAAGAATTAAAATTAATGAGTTTTTTTTTGGCCAGATTCAAACACTCCAGTTGAACAATCAGACACTCCAGCTCGTGGGTATCTATAGTTATTCTTGAACTATTGTGGAAATTCGATTCGAGGACTGGTAAAAAACTCGGTGTGCTGGTAAGTGCTATCGTAAATGCTGAAGCTTACGCGACGTATCCTCCCATAGTTTTTTAAGTGAAACTTCTTTAGAATCGTTGTAATTTCAAACCGGGTGCAACGGAAAAAACGACAGATAAAAGACACAAATACAAAAATGTGTAGGATGAAGCCGGCAAAGAATGAGACAGAAATATACATACTAAGTGAAACTTCTTTAGAATCGTTGTGATTTCAAACCAGGTGCAACGGAAAAACGACAGGTAAGAGACACAAATACAAAAATGTGTAGGATGAAGCTGGCAAATAATGAGACAGAAATATACATACTAAGTGAAACTTCTTTAGAATCATTGTGATTTCAGTCCTGATGCAACGGAAACAACGACAGGTAAGACACACAAATACAAAAATGTGTAGGATGAAGCCGGCAAAGAATGAAACAGAAATATACATACTATTTTATATTATTGGTCTCTCCTCTTTGTGCCATGCTTCGTAGCATCCCCACTCCCGTCTTCTAAGCATAGTCGCCTGTAATTAGTGAGCCAGAGCGAGAGAGCAAATGTCAGTGTGTATTTGAGCATTTAACGTGTGTTAGTATATGTGAAAAGTACGTGAGCTAATACTACTGTACACTGTAACATATGTTAAATACAATATAAAATATCTTTTAAAATTAATCGAAATACTTTCATCTTTAAACAAATAAACTTTGTAATTATCCTACCCTTGTTATATATATTCATCTCATTCTTTTGTCGATTTACTCAAGTTTCACTTCTATCGTGTGTGAATCGCATACACACCTTGCAGACTCTTGGTCCGCACCTTCTTTCTGCTTTCGTTTTTTTTAGTTCTGTTAAAAAATCGTAACTGTAAGCAACCATTGTTATTCTTCTACATTTTAGATCAACTTTTTTTTTTTTAAATTGCCTTTTTTGGTGACTTTATTTTAATTTTTAATAGCCATTTTTAAATTATAATCCACAACATCAGCACCGGAGGGTCCACGGCCCGATGGAGGATCCTACTAATTTCGTCGTCAGTCACGTCGGTATAGTAGACGCAGTTGTTGGTTTTTTTTTTCGAACTGACTACGCTATTGACCTAGCAAGGTCTTAACAGCTTCACCGGACTGCAAAGGCGAGCGCTTAAAGCACTCAGCCGATTTTATTTTGACAACTAGCTCAAGGGTGCGCGGCACACCTCGGCTTGGGCTGTTGCCTGATTCATACAATTCGCGACCTATCTGAGCTAACCTAAGCTTAGCTACATATTCATACTTATATGAGTTATTGAAACATATATGTGTACCAAGCATACATACCTCAACAACTCTGATATATATTTCGTATCGGATAATATTCTAAACCATTTCAGTTTGATAAGGGAAAAAAAAAGCCCTTCCACTTGCATGTGTAAGCGTGTATGCGTGCACGTGTGTGGAGGTGATATGTGTAATGTTGTTGCAGTGTTGTAAGATTTTGTGTCACTGTATCGCGCGAGCAGCGTACTCAAGGGCTCCACGCCGAGGGAACGGACCTACGCAGGTGTTGGTGTGTCTGGATATTGCTACTATAATCCTCCCATATTTCCTGTTATAGTTATTGCCTAATGAAATATGATATTTTTAAACAAAATAATACTACATATATGTTATTCCTAAAATCTGGATGTCTCTTTAAAATCGGGACAGCTGGTAAGACCAACAAGTAACCGAATATAGTTACCAGGAACGCATAAGCGTTGATAGATGGCCCATTATCATATTATTTAGTGCTGCCGGCTCGTGTTCGCGTACTCGCGATGATGGACACGAATAAATGTTTACATACTTTGAAATTAACTCCGCTTTTACTCTCTGTTTATACGTACGAATTATAATAATGTCCTAAAATACATTGCTACATGAAAGTGTATAAAAGCTTTAAACTAGTCTCTGAGGACATTGACCTTATATTTTGACCTTCATTTGTTTATATAGAGTACGACTACAAGCTTATTTGTTCTATCTAATATATCATTCTATAATATCATATCATAGCCAAATAAAGCCATAAAATATCAAAATGTGACCACCATAAAGACAATAACCTCATTAAAAATCTGTCGTTATTTACGTAGCAAATAATTAAGTTAAAAAAATATAAACAAGAAACCCAATAGTTTCTCACAGATACAACGATTTCTGACGTATATGGTAAATTAATCGAAACCAAAGAAAAAAGTGCGGACAAAGAGTCTACAGAAGAAAAAAACATATCTATGACCAACTATATTGCGACGGCCCTGACTTGTTCCAAGACCAACCGGACAATGTCCAGTAAGTAAAGTGGGTGGTTGGCAGGTCATGTGAGTCGCGACCACCCTGGAGATGTTATAAGCCCACAATGACTCCTTTTTAATTTGTTTTGTATGTTGTTTTTGTTGTACGCCTGTGGAGAAATCAAACGTCATTTGAGTCGAAATAAATTTATATGTATGTACTCGTAAAAACAAAAATTAAACAAACTCATTATTATATTGTAGTCGCGCTTATACTTTTTATACTGTGGTTGTAGTCCGTCTGTAGATTTCTTTTGTTTCTCGTATTTGCTCCGATGTCCATTATAGAACTGCCTATGGACTTCAGTTAGGAGTATTATAATTCTGTACTATGAATGCTCCGTGGCGCACCTTATATATCTCACAAAACGGAGAGTCTTTGGAAGGCTGACGTCATTATTCTATAGAGACGATAAGATTTGAGTCCTCTGCAAAAATAAAATAAAAATCAAAAATACTTTATTCAGTTTAGTCCTTAAGGACATCAAAATGACTACCACTTACCATAAAGTTAAGTTTGGAACCCTATTGTTGTTAGTTCCCACGATCGATGACTCGTCTATGTTTATGTCTACTAACAAGTCGCATATAGGGTGTAGTGCTATTATATTTCTTGATCATCTGGTAGCCTTATATTGTTAAACGCTACGCCTAGAAGGGGGGGTGGCTTTCGGATGCATCTACCAGAATACGTATACCTATAAATGCTTGGTAATAGATTTGCAGATTGAGGGTGGTAGTTAGCTGAGCGAGTATTAGAAAATGGCCTACTACGTTGCTATGAGTTCATCGCGAGATTTTCTTTCACCGAAAGTCCAAATGTTTAGTACTTATCTATACTAATATTATAAAGAGGTAAAGTTTGTGACGTTGTGAGTTTGTGGGTTTGTGACGTTGTGGCGTTGTAAGGGGTGATCTCAGGAACTACTCGTCCGATTTGAATAATTCTTTCAGTGTTATATAGCTCATTCATCGAAAATGGTTGTAGGCTATATATCATCACGCTAAGGCCAATAGGAGCGGAGCACAGATGAAAAATGTTTCAAAATCGAGATGTTTTTTTCTTTTTGAGATTTTCTGCTGTGTGTCAGCGTTAGCCCAGAGTAGTAACTATTACTACGCGGACGAAGTTGCGGGCAGGGGCTATAATCTATATACTAATATTATAAAGAGGTAAAGTTTGTGAGGTTGTAGGGGGTAATATCTGGGGAGTCGGAGAAAAATGGTCGAACGAAAACGTTTCTTACGAACGCTGCCTTAATAATGAGATATATATGATTGAGTTCTAGAGAAAAGTTGTAGCTTGATAATGTCTATTACCGCCCAACGAAGTGGGCACGGGTCGGCTAGTTGTGTATAATTTAATAGAATTTATGTTTATACTTCGAAACGACTCGGATGACCACAATAAAAACGCGTTGAGAAATTAAATGCGGACTTTTACGATACCTTGCAGTACGATTCTCTTTAAAATGTTTAGTAAACGAACGTCAAACTGTAATGGCAACAAACCGAACAAAGAAAAAGATTTATTAAGGACATACTACTTTCTGATCATTCTTTGTACTCGTATATGTAGTACGTATACTCCAAGACTGGAATAAAATAAAAACTGGTTATCGGCAAGCAGTAAAGGTCTATGGTATCCGATCTTTGATATAGGATAGTAGTTAGCCATCAAAGCTTAATAAAACTAAAGTATTTCGTAAGTTTAAACTGATATCAGAAATATCAGCTTCAAACTGTCATATTTAGAATATGTATATACCAGTCGCAATCAAACCTTAGCAAATCAACGACAATGCTGCCTCTGTATTCATAATATTAATATCTTCCGTCGAGAAAATGTAAGAGAACCATTACAGGCCTCTTCCTGTAGGAAGATATGGCCATAATAACCACGTTAGCCCATGACGCATTGGTGATTTCAAACGCAGAGAGAACAGTTGTATATTTTCCCACATACGGTGGTACTACAAGAATATTTCTCAGGTTCTGGTTATCTCACGATGTTTTCCTTCCCATCAGCCGATAGTGTTACTAATTTAAATTACCGGAATTATGAGAAATTCGTTAGCACAAGTCGGGATTTGAACCTGCGGACATCAGATTTATGTATCAACGGTCATACCGCTCGACTACCACTACTTCTAAGATCAGTTTGCCATTTTCCTTATGATTTTGTTTTTACGATAACCGTTGTTTGGGGACCGTTTTAAAATAAAAAAATCAGGCACTGGCGAAGGCGCTTATGAACGTCAAAACTACCACCTGTTCGGAAAATAACCAAGTCATCGAGAAGAACCGGCAAGAAACTTGAACTAATTTATCTTTTTGACATGTGTATATAGAATACATTACAAGCCACAATCGTTTTTAGTGAATGCACAGAGATGAGTCAATTCCACACATCACCATCGTTCACATATTGATCCACTATATAAAGCCTTTTGACACCAGAACCTGCTTGACATGACGCTTAAACTCACAATCCGGCTAATCGGTAATATCCTTTGGGACTTTGTTGTAAAACCTAATACTATTCCCTAATAAACTGTTACTGGTTTTACTAAGTCTGAAACAATTAACAAATTTAGAACGGTCAACGTCATTGCAAAGACAAATCCGAGCGATGTAGTATTGAAATTATCACTGTAAGTTTATAACATTTTTACTGTATTATTTTTACTGTAGTGATAGATATGTGTTAAGAGTATAGGCTTAAACAAAGGGTTTACACAATTTGCATGGCAAAGTAAAAAATCCGTGCCTCTCTAAGTGATTATTTTTCTCACCTATATTACTTTTAATATATCTTCATAGTAGTAGAAGTATTCCTAATGCTAACTTGAAGAGCTACCACTGTCAAGTTGAATATCTGTCGCAAAGCACTTGTAAGTCCGTTCCGGAAGCTGCACTTGAGAATCAATCCGCCGCAAAGTTTAGTGTTTTGCCATCTTAGACCAGATCGTCATTTATCATTAGGTGAGATTGTGGTCCAATGCTAAAGCCTAGAGAGTATAAAGAGATGTAATATAAAAATATAATCTCAGTAAAAATAAAGAAACCGTTACAAAATTACGTTTATTTATCTATACTAATATAATAAAGTTTGTTTGTTTGGGGATTTTCCAAATAGAGCGTGCTCACTCCCGAGTCCGCGTAACCACAGATTACGCCGCCGTGGTATGGGGGTAAATTTCGCTCCCACACACCAGACTATGCCCCCCTCGGCAGCGGCTCAAGCCTAGGTCCGTTCTCTCGGCGTGGAGCCCTCGAGTGCGCTGCTCGCGCGATACAGTGTAACAAAATCTTACAACACTGCAACAACATTACACATATCACCTCCACACTCGTGCACGCACACATGCTAACACAGGAGAATGGTAGGGTTGTATTTTTTCCCTTATCGAACTGAAATAGTTTAGAAAAATTATCCGACACAAAATACATAAAAGAGTTGTCGAGGTATGTATTCTTGGTACACATATATGTTTCTATAACTCATATAAGTATGAATATGTAGCTTAGCTTAGCTTAACTCAGATAGGTCGTGAATTGGGGTGCGATGTCAGGAACCTCCTCGTGGTGCACCCCGGGCAACGTCGACCGATTCTCGGTCGGCGGCTGATACCTGACATAGGTGTGGCATGTGCGCGGCACACCTATTACCGGGCTGGGGCGGATGAGGGCTCAGTTTGAGCCCCAACGGCCCAGTTCCGGATAGCGGCTGGCGAGATTGGTGTTTCACACTGGTCTCGGCGGGCGTACCGCAAACTCGACGTTTGAAGGGAGTTATGATGGAAGCACGCATTGAAATCGAATTACCCCAGGAGGGTACCACCCGCACAGCGGGTGGAGAATCCCTCCCCGAGCTCTCGAGCTCGGGCAGCCCCTCGTTTTCTGGGGGGGGCACAATCACGTGCGATCCCACGACCACGGCTACGAACAAGGACTTTGGAAAAGCAAGCGACATGGTATGTGCTGCAGAGGACTGCAAGCGTCTGGACCAGACCGGTGCCAAGAAGCGCCAGCGTCAGGACAGACTCGTTCAGTTGGAGGCCAGCATGGAAGCCCCGAAGGTGGGCCCAGTGAGATCGAGTAGAGGGAGAGCGCGATGCAACCGCACGGCTTCTTCCAAGCGCTCTGTGCTTGGGGAGGCCGATGGGTCTTACGACCGTGCTTTCTCACGCTGCTCTACCCGGACAGCGACAGAGGAAAGCGCGCAGGAGGACAATGCAGAACCCTGCACTCCGCAGCCCGCTAACGCTAAGCCCTCTGTCTCTCGGCCCGCCAAGACCGTGGTGACCAACTTGGAGGCGCTTGATGCGGATCGGCTGATGGAGCTGGCCAGCGGGCAAACGGCCACCATCGTGGAGGTGGCCACGAAGTCAGGGAACGTCAAGGGGCCTCTCATTAGGGCCCTGAAGACGGCAGCCCTGACCCTCCAGGAGGTGGTAGAAATCCTGGCCCTCCGCACCGAGGCAGAGGAAACCAGGCGCCTGCAGAGGGAGACGCGCAACCTCCGAGCCGAGGTTGCGAAACTCAAGGAGGAGCTTCTTGCGTGGCGACGGAAGGCGAGTGGAAAGAAAGAGATGCCACCTCCGCTGGCTCCTCCGCCGCCTCCTCCTCAGCCTTCTCCACGGCCTTCTGCGGTGCGACCTCAGGAGTTGGAGGACATGCTGTCGAAAACGGTTGGCAGGCTTGAGCACTCTCTGCTGAACACAGTAGGAGAGATGCTCAATGCCAGGCTGGCTGCCTTGGACGACCGTCTCCTGCCGCCCAAAATACTGAGGCCGGCACTTGCAGGCGATAAGACGAAAGCCATTCCCGGCCCACCCAAGGCAGCGAAACGGATCGCGGAGCGCCGTTCCGCCACGGAGGGAACTGGAGTGGATCCCAGGGTGGGATTCGCCTCAGGGTCCCGCAATCCGCCTCCGAAGCCCGTGCCGCCTCCAGCAGCCTCGGCCCCTTCGGATATGGAGTGGACGACTGTAGTCCGCCGCCACAGGAGAAAGAAGGAGAAGTCAGCTCCGGTGGCGGCTGCAGCAGCCACGGGCCCTAAGTCTGGAGCCAGGAGAAAAAGGAGGAAGCGAAAGAGGGTCAGGGACCGACTCGCTCCTCCTCGCTCAGCCGGCGTACTAGTTACGATCCAGCCGGAAGCTGAGAGACTGGGGGCGAAGTACAGCGAGGTGCTCCTGAAGGCCAGGATGGAGGTGCCCCTCGCTGAATTCGGCATCCCCTCAGTTAAGGTGCGGCCTAGCGCAACCGGAGCACGACTTCTGACGGTCCCTGGCACCCTGCCCTCAGAGCAGGTTGACAAGTTTGCGGCGAGTGTCAGGAAGTCGCTGCTCGGGCTGGCCACCGTGGTGCGGCCTGTCAAAAAGTCCGATATCCGTGTCGTAGGAATCGACGACACGGTATCGTGGGACGAGGCCGTGGAGGCCATAACAAAGGTAGCCGACTGTGGACTCACCCAAATGAGGGTGGGTGACCTTAGGGCCCGTGGAGATGGGACCCAGTCCCTATTTGTTTCCCTCCCCGTGGAGGCAGCAAGAAAGCTGGTGGAAGCAGGTCGAATCCTGATCGGCTGGAGTTCGGCCCGGGTTCAGCACTTGGACAGCAGACCGCTCAGGTGCTTCAAGTGCATGGGCCTGGGCCACACCCGGCCGATGTGCCCATCGGCTGTAGAGAGGTAGAAGACCTGCTTCCGATGCGGGGAGGAGGGGCACTGCGCGGATAGCTGCACCGCAAAGCTGCGGTGTGCTGTCTGCGCAGAAGCCGGCAAGCCGGCGGGCCACGTTATGGGAGGGGGTGATTGTCGACTCCCCATGTGAAAGGGAAGCCGCCCCTTTTAAAGGTGGCGTGTATGGAGGTAGTTGCCGTGGGATAGTCAATGGACTACATCCACAGCAGCCACCTCCAGATTAACGCAAACCACTCCGCTGCTGCCCAGGACCTGCTCCTGCAGGCGGCGGCGGAGTGGGATATTGATGTTGCAGTGGTGGCGGAGCCGTACCATGTTCCGGACCAGCCTCACTGGGCTGGAGACACGGACGGGTCCGTGGCAGTATTGTCCGGGGGGGGAATACCCCTCTCAATTAGGGACAGGGGCGCCGGGTTTGTGGCGGTCTCCTCACGGGGTTTCGCGACCCTCGGGGTATATTTCTCCCCGAACCGGCCCCTCATCGAGTTTGAGTCCTTTTTGGACTCGCTGGGGCCGGTCGTGAGGCGGCTGGAGCCGCTCCCCATCGTTCTAATGGGCGACTTTAACGCCAAATCGAGGGCATGGGGAGCGACGGCCACGAACCCACGTGGTGACGCTCTTGAGGAGTGGGCAGCCCAACATGGGTTGTCCCTCCTCAACCGGGGGAGCGTCTACACGTGCGTGCGACACAACGGGGGGTCTATAGTGGACCTATCGTTTGCTACCCCGTCTGTCGCACGCCGTGTCCTGGGGTGGAGGGTGATGGAGGAGGTGGAGACCTTATCGGATCACCGATACATCAGATTCGAGGTCTCTACCTCCCACAATGAGCCGGTAACCCGCCCCCGGAGGGGCGCTACGTTCCCCCGGTGGGCGATGAGCCGCCTCGACCAGGAGCTAGCGGTAGAGGCGGCCATCGTCCAGGCCTGGTCCATGTCCCCCCTGGACAGTGATATCGACGCGTCTGCAGCCCGCCTCCGTGAAGCTCTCACGGAGGTTTGTGACGCGTCGATGCCGCGGAGCGTACACCGTCCAAAGAGGAGGGCGGTGTACTGGTGGTCGCACGAAATCGCGGAACTTCGTGCGGCCTGCTCCGCGGCCCGGCGGCTGTACGGGCGCAGCCGTCGGAGACGGACCAACAGGGACTCCGAGGAGGAGGCCCGGCTGTATGGCGACTACAGGACCTGCAGGAAGACGCTGCAGGTCGCCATCAGCCGGGCGAAAGAGCAGGCATGGGAGGAGATGCTCCGGGAGCTGGAGAGGGATCCGTGGGGGCGCCCGTACAAGCTGGCCCGGAAGAAATTCCGGGGCCAGGCGCCCCCGGCAACGGAGACTCTCCAGCCGGAGGTGGTTGAGAGGGTCGTGGGAGCGTTGTTCCCCGGCCCTCCGGAATTAGCCCCTCCTCCCATGCCTCCTGCTCAGGTGGCAGAGGAGGCGCCGGTCATCCCTCCCCCGGTCACGGAGGAGGAGATGGGGAGGGCGATTGAGCGCCTCCGTGCCACCGGGCGCAAAGCACCCGGCCCCGACGGGGTCCCGGGCCGGGTGCTAGCCATAGCGTTGGACCATCTGGGAGGGTGGCTTCGGGAGCTGTTCGACCGCTGTCTTGCGGTCGGACAGTTCCCGAAGCCCTGGAAGACGGGACGGCTTTGCCTCATAAGAAAGGAAGGCCGCCCCCCGGACTGCGCGTCCGCGTACCGGCCCCTAGTTTTGCTGGACGACACCGGGAAGGTGCTGGAGAGAATCGTTGCCTCCCGGGTCGTCCGGCATCTTGAGGAAGTGGGGCCGAACTTGTCGGACGCGCAGTTCGGCTTCCGGTCAGGGCGTTCCACGTTGGACGCCCTGACCCTCCTTAAACAGGTCTCCACGGAGGCGACCTCTCAAGGCGATAGAATATTGGCGGTGTCCTTGGACATCGCCAACGCCTTCAACAGTCTGCCGCATGGTGTTATACGGGAGACGCTCCGCTTTTTCGGAGTGCCCCCGTACCTGCGGCGGCTGTTGGAGGCGTACCTGGACGGGAGAGAGGTCGCTTTCGTGGACGCCAGAGGGCAGATGGTCCGGCGCCATACGGCTTGCGGGGTTCCACAGGGGTCGGTCTTGGGCCCGCTCCTGTGGAACATGGGCTACGACTGGGTGCTCCGCGGCGCGCTCCCTTCTGGAGCACGCCTCATTTGCTACGCGGATGACACCCTAGTCGTAGCCCAGGGGGGGGAATTAAGTGAGTTGATGCGCCTGACCACGGAAGCCGTTACGCTCGTGGTCGGGCGCATCAGAAGACTGGGCCTTGAGGTGGCTCTCGAGAAGACCGAGGCCCTAATGTTCCATGGGCCTCGGCGAGGGCCACCTCCAGGGGCCCACATTTATGTGGAGGGCGTTCGTGTCAGGGTGGGGACCCAGATGAAGTATCTGGGCCTCACCCTGGACGGACGCTGGCGGTTCGAGCCCCACTTTAAGGGGCTCGGACCGCGCATAGTCAAGGCGGCAGCGGCACTCGGACGACTCCTCCCCAACACGGGGGGGCCGGGTGCCGCCTGCCGCCGCCTTTACATGGGGGTCGTTCGGTCCATGGCTGCCTACGGGGCACCGTTGTGGGTCGACGCCCTCAACGCCACCAATATCCGTGCGCTGCGAGCTGCGCAGCGTACCGTGGCGTTGAGGGTGATACGAGGGTACCGAACGGTGTCCTCGGCGGCGGCCACGGTGCTGGCTGGCTCCCTTTCCTGGGAGCTAGAGGCGGAGGTGCTTGCCGCCGTATATACTTATACGGCGGCTAAGAAACGGATGAGGGAGCCTCCGGCTCCCAGGGAAATAGAGGAAATGAGAAGGAGAGAAAGGGAAGCGAGGATGGAGAGTTGGAGGCAGGACCTGGCGGACGCGCGTTACGGTCGATACACGATCGACGCCGTCCGTCCGGTCCTGCCGGAATGGAATCAGAGGAAGTGGGGCTCCCTGACGTTCCGTCTGGTGCAGGTGCTGACCGGGCACGGGTGCTTCGGTTGGTACCTGCATCGGATGGCACGCAGGGAGCCGACCGCCGTATGCCATCAGTGCGGCGTTGACCCGGACACCGCGCAGCACACTTTGTCTGAGTGTGCTGCGTGGGAGGAGCAGCGTCGCACTCTGGCTGCGGCGGTAGGGCGGGACCTCTCACTGCCGAGCGTGGTTGCGGCCATGCTCGGCAGTGAGGATGTATGGAACGCAATGGCCTCCTTCTGCGAGGAAGTCGTCTTCCAGAAGGAGGCGGCGGAGAGGGTCCGTGAGGAAGATCCTCAAAGTGGCCGTCTCCGCCAACGGAGGACAGGCAGGAGGAGGCGGCAGTTTGACCGCCTCCTCCCACCGTAACCGGATCTAGGGAAGATGGGTCGGGGGGCCCATCTTCCCATTGCACAGATCTGGCGGACGGAGGAGACGGCCGGTGTGTACCCGGCTGTCTCCTAACAGGACGGGGCCCGGCGGCGGCGCTTTCGCTGCTGGGCCAACCGCTGGGGCGGCACGATGAAGTCTATAGAGATCTCGTGCCGCCCCAACTATAGCGGCAGACGTACACCGTGGGGTTTTAGTCCGTGCGTGTCGGACATAACCTACCCTCTCCCCCGAGAGGGTGGTGTATCCATAAGGGATTTCCCCACGATAAAAAAAAAAAAAAAAAAAGATAGGTCGTGAATTGCATGTATCAAGCAACAGCCCAAGCCGAGGTGTGCCGTGCACCCTGGAGCTAGTTGCCCAAATAAAATCGGCTGAGTGCCTTAAGCGCTCGTCTTAGTAGTCCGGTGAAGCTATTAAGACCTTATTAGGACAATAGCGTAATCAGTTCGAAAAAAAAAATTGTTTGTTTGGTTGGTTGACCGCGGTAATATCAGGAACTAACTGGCCCAATTTGAAAAATTCTTTCAGCGTTAGATGGCTCATTTATCAAGGGAGGATATAGGTTATAAATAGGAGTGGAGCACCAATGAAGAATGTTTCAAAATCGTTTTTTTTACTTTTCATAGCTTCCACTGCGTGTTAGCGTTAGCTCAAAGTAACTATTCCACGCGGACGAAGTTGCGAGCAGAAGCTAGTTTTTAAATATTACGGTATCATTTTAATAAAAAGTTAAGTTTTGCCATATCCTTCATGCCAGTGAGTCGTGCCTCCATGTTGATAAGCGTGACGATCTGGAAATCTAAAATGTTAACATACAGCCTTGATCAATGTTTATTTTTTATAAGTAAACAGTGAAACACGGAATAACACACCAACGAAAATCGATCTATGTTTAATTTCTGCGTCTACCCGAATATGAATTGATTACCTATTTTCACAAAAAATCTACGTTATTTGAATATACAATATATATTTGCATTAATTTAATTTTGTAAATTTAAAATTAATATTGTAAATAAAACACTAACAAAACTTACTTTGTTGTAGAAACTATCGGCGACTGGACGGTCATTATGATTTTGTCGTGTCGTGTGGTCTTAGCATGGTAGTACAATATGACTTATGGACTACAAATATTATTTCTCGATAATTTTAAATTCATACGCGCTCCGTAGCCGCTGATTTATGAACCTGACGTCAGTATTTTCACTTAACACGCGCTTGCGCTTCGATATTAATTATAATTTGCGTGAGAATTTATTAATATAGGCTTAGCTTTATAGAGATTGTATATTAAAAAGATGATTTAATGTTTAAATTAGTTTTATGTAGTATATTTAGTATATATTTGTTATTTTTTGTACGAACTGGAAGTATTTCTTATATTCATACATTCAAAAATACTTTCATAGACTAAACACACTGCAAGAGTAATAAAATCAGTTTTGCTTAGTACCGTAGCGATGCTTTGTTGTCTGCAGTAGTAGCTACTTATCCTATTGTATACCGCGGTATATATGTATGAATATAGACGCACAGACACAAATATAGCTATAAATATGTATTATATATATCTTCTATACATATAACAAGAATGAAAATCTAACTTGTCTGTAGTTTTTTTGATTTTTGAGAAAAATATTGTTGCAATAAGTAATATATATAGAATTGGAATAAGTAATAGAATACATTTCAATATTTTTTAGAATACAATTTTTATGAATACAAATCACTACTAAAGTACTGCGTTCATGATAAAACCTTTTCAAGATAGTCATAAAGCATATCTTCGAGTAACATTTAGTCTTTGTTTCATTAAAATCGGTTCGGACTGTCAAAAGTTGTTGTAATTTTAATGACGACGCAGCTTACGTACGAGAGAAAAGTAGATGTAATTAGATCTGTTACATTCGGTACCTTATAGTCACTGTTTTGTACATCAGGTTCCACGCGGACAAAGCCGCGAGCACATCTAGTAATTAAATATGAATAGAAGTATAGGTATACATAGTTTCAGTATTACAATAGACAAGCTATTACGTACGTCTTTGTCCGCATGGAATTTAGCAAAATTTTTGTTTAAGCGCGTGCGACGTGCGATCAGTGCTTTTTTATTTTATTATATTTACACCGAACCCAATTTTTGTTTGGAAATCAAAATAACCATAATTTAAAGACATTAGAAAACGTAATTTAATTGGAGCATTTATATGATCCCACTGTACGTTAATTGATTAATCATAGGAATTTTGTCATATGATTTTATATGCAATAGCACGTAAGATACCAAAAAAACTGTCGACAGAATTGAAAACTCAAAACAATGTGGAATAGCTGTGTTCTGTTTCGAATTTTCATATCAATTATAGTATGAATTCTTTAAATTTAATAATTTATGAATTGAAATTATTATCGTTAGTTTGGTTTTCACATCTACTAGCAAATAATTCTATACATTTTTATACAGTTTATTAATTAATCAAACATCTGATGAGCTACACAATCTTAATACAAAATTTCAATATTAGATGTACGCGTCGCTAATCTGACGCAAGCCGCGCAAACGCAACGCGGTCGGTCACGCTTACTAGCACGTCATGACGTGAAATGATAAGTTTATGTCCTGCCAAAAATACCGCTCAACGCGCCTAAAGAAGTTATCACGTCAAAAAATCCAATCTGACTTATTAAAAAGAACGATAACTCATCGTCGAATGAAACAAAAAAGTTTCCTGGAAAGGGTGTGTTACAGTCACTTACACGGTTGATATGGTTCAGGAGTATCAGGAAGTGTTCACAAAGGCCCACCCACATTTTCGCTCCGTGGTGCGATGACGTCGCTCTTTGGAGATGTGCCAAATGCATTTCCATTGTACGCGACGAGCCGCTTCGCCCGTGTCATGTTTTGTTGCTTCGTATCTGTTTTGGCGTGTGATCTGTCATCAGTAGGTGCTATCGCAATTTAACGGCGTCCAGCCCGTTCACTCGACGTTCGGAAGTCATATGCCTTTAGGGTTACCATCTTTATATGCACATACAAATGTATTTATATTATATTACTAACTGATAACCGTGACTTTGATTGCGTTGTAATGTGTTATGTATCTACATCAAACCTCTTCTCTTACATCTGCACGGCAAGAAAATACACGTCACTCAATACAAAAAAAATATCTTTATAAAAAATAAGTGCGTGTAACCGTCACACGCGATTGAAGTAAAACTTCTTTGGCGTAAACATAACCAAAACTTCTATTTTAATTTAATTCGTTACTTATCATAGTAATCTGTTCGTACTTTTCTATATTTTATTTACTTTATAACAAAGAGTTGCTAATAATATTTCCTGTGTTATTTGAGTTCCGAATTAACTAATAGATGGCACTACAGATAATGAAGCTTGGATTTAATTTGTTACTTATTTACATTGAAACCAGATGGCAGCACGGTCGCCCGTCCATATATACATAATTAATTCTATTGTATGATTTTTATTATTATACAATTTAATATTTTTTATTATGTTCTTTTTTCAACAATTATGATTGATTTCTTTATAAACTATTTATTAACAAAATTAGAATTATTTAAAAACCGGATGGTATATTGGACTTCCGTTGCATTGTCGTCCAGTTACCTCCTAGTCGCGCCTAAAGAAGTTTTACATCAAAAACATTTTTTCAAAACTTTCGTAACCTTATATTAAATGAAGAAACAAAGAACAATAACAAGGAAACAGGTATCAATAAAATGATTTAAGTGTATTTAACTATGTCCAAGGCATTTGCATTTTATTTAAATTATCTGAAAAGTACAGACACTTTCCGTGTTATTACAAAAAAGTTAAATACGTATTAAATACTTGGTTTAAAAAAGTTTCCTAATAAAGGCACCGCGCTCGCCCGAGGCAAGTTCGCGTTATCCTTTTTCACGTGTCTAACCTAACGTAACCAAAGCGAGACAAAAAAGCAAGATGGCGAACATTCAGCGACCGCGGTGCATTTAATATGAGACCTTTTTAAAGCCAGGGTTCAATGCGTATTTAACTTTTTTGTAATACACCGTTTAAGTTTACATTCTTACTATAGATTATTTTCTATATCAGAACAGAATTGCTTAAATCAATTTCACAATATTAATATTGGAAAAGCATAAAATATTAATAAAATAAAATTAACATAAATATAAAATATATAATTATTTAGAATCGCAATCCGAATTGATTTCACTATAGACGGTTTGTCTTGAGGACTTCTATTAGGTCTTTACCTATGAAATTGCC
Source organism: Antheraea yamamai (assembly GCA_036509395.1). Taxonomy (NCBI): domain Eukaryota; kingdom Metazoa; phylum Arthropoda; class Insecta; order Lepidoptera; family Saturniidae; genus Antheraea; species Antheraea yamamai. The sequence goes on along the minus strand of AP028437.1, from coordinate 15,374,037 downwards.
GTTTTGTATGAAAAAATTTGAACGAATTTTTTTAATGTATTTTTTATTTGTATTAATCGAAGTAATCACCCATGCAATCAATGCATCTTTGCCAACGCAGTGGCAGTTTATTGATGCCCTTCTTAAAGAAATCAGCTGGACGGGAGGCAACAAATTCTTCAAAGGCATTTTGTACTGCCTCTCGAGTATTGAATTTTTTTCCCGCCAAGGAGTTATCCAAATTCTGGAAAAAGTAGTAGTCTGCAGGCGCAAGGTCAGGTGAGTAGGGCGGATGACGGAGAACTTTCAACCCCAGTTCTTGCAACTTGGAGACCGTCTGCTGTGCAGTATGAGGTCGCACGTTGTCGTGCAGGAGCAGCGGAGACGAGCGATTGACCAATGCTAGTTGGAGATGTGCCAGCTTCTCCATCATTGTGTTCAGTTCTTCACAGTACACATCTGCAGTAATGCTCACCCCGTTTGGTAAGAAGCCGTGATGAATCACACCCGCGCTAGACCACCAAACAGTGACCATCACTTTTCTAGGGGTAAGTTTTCGTTTAGGGCATTGTTTAGGTGCTGAACCAGGATCCAACCAACTTGCTGAGCGCTTGCGGTTATCAAACAGAATCCATTTTTCATCGCAGGTAACAATGCGGTTCAAAATTCCTTCATTTGTGTGTCTGTTGAGCAGTGCAAGGCACGTCTCGACGCGTACTTCGCGCTGGCGATCATTGAGTTCGTGGGCACCCATTTGTCAAGCTTTTTTACCTTGCCAATCTGACGCAAATGGACCAATATTGTTTTGACGCTAACGTCGAAAGCGGCTGCTACTTCAGCCGTAGATTGTGTATCATCAGCTTCCACAATCGCCTTTAATTCGTTATTGTCGACCAAAGTCTTCGGATGACCGCGAGGTTCATTTTTCAGGTCGAAATTCCCAGAACGGAAGCGAGCAAACCAATAACAGGTGGTGCGTTGGTTTGTAGTGTTAGCTCCGTAAACGTTGTTGATGTTGCGTGCCGCTTGTGCCGCGTTGCTGCCACGACGGTACTCATATTCCATAATTACTCGAATTTTTAACGTATCCATGATGACAAAAAAGATTAAAATGCGATGAAAATGTAACACTAATCAATAAACAAACGATGTTTTTAAAATAAAATTAATTTGAAATTAGAATTCTTAGCCAAACAAAAATTATTTTGATTTGAAATGGCCAGTACTGCAGAACGGCAATTTCATAGGTAAAGACCTATTATTATCAACAGATCAAAGAGATATGAACTAATCTTTTTACATTTTATGGTCTATGTATTGAAGATTATAAGTCCATATCAAAAAGGCCCAAAGTTTGTGACAATACTTTTTTCCCATACCTTATAATTAATTTCTATTCATTTTTATATGAAAGAGATCAAAAGAGAAGACAATTAAGATGTAAAATATTTTCATACGACACTTACTCCTCAAGCATTGGAGCGCTAACACCGTCTGTGTAAAACGGTTACGTACAAAATCTGCTATTATTGTTGTGCACTAGAGTTTTGTGGCAAACTGATTTCGAGTCGGAGGACCACAATAGGCAGTAGTCCAATGTACATTTGTGCATTGTATTTGCTACAATCCAAATTTAATATTGGACATCGTATCGTATCGTAGCCTGAAGCTATTTCGCTTTTTCGCAAAACATCACTAAAGCCCAGAGTACACATGCTTGTTACTCGCACAGTAGCATGCCAGTTACTGGTTAGAATAAATTACTGATTGAGATGATGAATATGAGATTTTGCCCGTAGCTCGCGTGCCAATACAAAGCATACAGGAAATCGCAACTCGTTTGATTTATTTCTATCGCGGGAAAGTAGAGAGCCACATCACTAGCATAAAAAAAGCTTGATTTTAGAAACTGTTATGCCACCCACCGGCATGTGTATCGCGGCTTCACGAAATGCCAGTAACCGACATGCAGGTTTATCAGCACCTAGTACGCCTTCTACAGGCATGTGTATTCTGGGCCTAAGTATGAATTAAAGTGTGTGAACAACCGAAAGACAGCTCACATCCAAACTGATGAATTTCGATTGCTCTCTCAAACAATTCTCTTTACAACTGTCGTAACGCGACCTCGGTCATATCATGTTGCAATTCTTCAAACGATTGGGAGACGAGCGGCTGCTTTATGTTATATATCTGACAATTGCTCGACCTTCGTGAAGAACAAAAACGTTTTCAAAATATTTCCAGTGTTTAATTTGACAGTGGCGGTTTCCGAAATCAACTCCAACATGCGATATAAGTTTCATCAAAGAACCTCGTTTATTTGTTTTAGTGAAGCGGAATGCGCTTGACATTTGGTTGGTTATATTTTTTATTTTATTTTGTTTTTATTTAACTCCATTGTCGAGTCGATTATAATGTTACAATCATTGTCTTGCAATAATTTCAATGTTATTATTACAAGATTATTAAAAATTTTTTTTACATTTTACACAAAACTTTTACAATGCCCACTAAAGTAGGCAGAGCCTGTATCTTGGTAGCCAGAAAACGATTAAATAGCGTGTTTTACAGGATGAAGCACCTTAGCGGGCCTTTACACTTGTGAAAATTTACAACCAAAAGTTGTTAGATAGGTGATTTGACAAATAAGTATATACACAAATACAAATGTACATATACACATCCATAAAATACTAAAACAAAGCTCACATATATGCATACATATTATATATATCAATATTTACGCAGCTACGATTTAACTTTTAACATATATTCAGTTTCATCACAGGTAGAGTGCTCAACCACTTAGGAATTAGACGCTTAGCCGTATGGACTGAAACTTCCTGGATTGAGCAGTATTTGAGCATTATATTATAGACATGAGAAGCCATGAAAGTTCCTAGTCTCTGTGCAATAGCTGAATTTACTTTGGGTGTTAGAGTACAAAATAAATGACGTTGTAACATCTGAGAATATCCTGGACAATGTAGTATCTCTTTATGCTTAGTCAGACATACTTTGAGCATGAAGATTTGTCGGACGGTGAGGACTTTACTTTCTTTATAGATATTAACTGTTGGATACCTGTATGGCTTTCTGAGCATGACTTTAAGGGCAGAACGCTGTGCTCTTTCAACTTCAATTATGACACCTTTGGCAGCACTCCCCCATGAAGTAATACAATAATTAATTACAAATTCGCAGAATGCGTAGTACACGGATCTTAGCATATTCACATCAACAGTATTTCTTAGTTTTTTGATAATATATATTATTTTACGCAAACGACCAGCCAGTTGTTCGATGTGTTTTTTAAAGTTAAAATTTGGTCCATTAGCACGCCAAGATATTTTGTAATTGCTGTTTTCTTAATATATCCATGTACAGATGTACTATTCTGGCCCGCACAAGAACCTATCTTTATATCCGATAATAAAGAAGGTGGTGCTGAAGCTGATTTTTTATGGAAGCATATATACATTGTATTTTTGGTATTTAATGTTATCAAGTTGAGTTGCAACTATTCATAAACTTTAGACATACCAGTCTCAGCAATAGAATTCACCTCAGACCAACAAGATCCGTGAAAAATAATAGCCGTGTCATCTGCATAACATAGTAGATCTGCATTTTTAAGGGGAAGGCGATGGATATCATTAATATAAATTATGAAGAGAGTAGGTCGTAATATACTATCCTGCGGGGTATCAAGGGAACATTCTGGAATTTACTAACGTGTTTATCTACTTGTACACACTGTCTTCTTCCAAGTAAGTATGTGGCAAACCAGTTTAGAGCAATTTTTCTGATTCCCATTATTTCAAGTTTTTTCAGTAAAATCGGTGCAGAAACGGTATCAAATGTTTTGGCTAAGTCAAGGAAGACGCCAATACTACATTTTTTGGTACCTAATTGAGATGCAATAATTGACGTCAACAGTGACACCCTTGTCGAAAACCAAATTGTCTAGGAGAAATAAGATTTCGGGATGTAATATACTGACAATTTTTTCCAGAATTTTTGAAAACACTTCTAATAACGAAATAGGACGATAACTATCAGGTAAGTCTTTTCGTCCCCCTTTATGAATAGCGTAAACTAGTGCAATTTTCCAGTCTTCGGGAAAAGAACCAGCTGATAAACTTAGATTGTATATAGTGGTAAGGGGTTTAAGTATTGCTTGACGAATACCTACTTTCAGTGAAAGAGTTATTGTATCCATCTATTTCTGGGGATTTACCATTTTGTAAACCTAAGATAATTTTTCCTACCTTATCAGAATCAGTTGGCATTTTTTGGGCGTGTTCATATAATATATATGTGAAAATCAAACACTGACAGAGGCGCTTGTCTGGACTTCTTACTGCACGAAAAGACTCCCGGGAAAAACCCTACGTACAACACAGGGAAACCTATTTTCGACCTCGGGAATGCCGAGCAAAGCGGAGCCGAACGCTTATAAGCAAAAATAACAGCCGAACGAGCAGAGGCCGCAAATACATCCGGAGAAGGAAAACCCGTCAGAGGTTCATTCTCAGCAATAACACAAATAATGATGTCCCAAACCCATAGACATACCAGAAATACACAACAGGAAGCTATAAACCGTCTTCGGAGGAGAGTCCTTGTTTTACTGTAACCAGTGTGTTTAATCGAACAATCACTGCCGGTGGTGGTTGTATTATATTATTCAAAAATAATCTAAAATTCAAAGACAGGAAAGATATATGTAGTCTCTCAACTGACTGTATTTGTGAAGTGGCCTGTACAGAGATGGATGAATTAATTATTTTATGTGTTTATAGACCGCCATCATCAAAATTTTCCCAATTTTTAAAAAAGATGGAGGAAATTTTAATAAGAATATCTAATATTAATAAACGAGTTTTAGTTTGTGGTGACTTTAACATAGATATTTTGAGTATGCCGCCAGAGGTCACTATGTTCACATCATTATTTAGGTCATTTAACCTGGATCCTCTCTTTAATGAGCCAACTAGAATTACTTCTCAGAGTGCATCTTGCATAGACAACATTTTCACTGACTTTGAGACCATTGGCGGTAGTATTATTACTGGGATACGGTCTGATCATAAAGGACTAATTGTTAAAATAAACTGTAAAAAACCTAGCACTGAGTATAAGAAAACAGCTAGACTAACATCCCAAACTAGATTAGATCGTTTAAATCACAATATTCTTCAAAGATTATCATCTAATAATTTTAGCAATCAAGATCCAAATGAGGATTATGACAGCTTGTTCAATATCATAAGGACGGAATTTAATAAACACTGCCCAAGAAAAGTTGTTAATGTAAAAAATAAAAATAATTTTAGTGAATGGGCTACCATAGGAATTAAAAAAAGTAGAGATCGACTATACGATTTGTATTATAGGAGATCATTAACTAGCGATGAATCCTTTCATTCTTACGTCAGAAATTATTCTAAAATTTTTAAACGTGTTTGTGTAGCTGCCAAAGCAAACTTTTTAGGAAATAAAGTACTTGAGTCTAGTAATAAGACCAAGACTGTCTGGCATATTATAAATAAAGAATTAGGGAAAAATAAAATAAATGATAATACGCATAATCTAGATGTTGATGGAGTACTAATTTCAAACAGTTCAGAGGTAGTGACTGTTTTCCAAGATTATTTCACAAATATACCTTTACAGGTAACAAAAAATATTAATTCATCAGCCCATGGTGCCGTATCATTTTTAAAAAGTCTGAGTGCACCTGTAAAGTCAAAATTAGTTTTACATTTCTTAGTGCAGGTGAAATAATAAGGACTTTTAAACTTTTAAATTTGAAACATACTGAAGACATATTCGGAATGTCGGTAATGGTAGTGCAGTCCTTAATTATCAATATTTCACCATATTTAGCTAACATATTTAATAAGTGTATAGCACAAGGAACCTTCCACAATCTAATGAAAATAAGTAAAGTAGTTCCTTTATTTAAATCAGGCTGTAGAAATAGCCTTGGAAATTATAGACCAATTTCTGTACTTCCATCGTTAAGCAAAATTTTTGAGAAGATTATGCTTAAGCAATTAGTAGGATATTTTAAAGCGCAAGAGATTCTGGATGATCGACAATTTGGCTTCACAAAATCAAAATCGACTACTGACGCTGGTGCAACGCTTTTAAGTAATATATTACGGGCTTGGGAGGGATCGCAGGATGCAATTGGTGTGTTTTGTGATCTATCTAAGGCCTTTGACTGCGTTGACCATAGTACCCTCATTCTGAAATTAAAACATTACGGTGTTTGTGGAGTCTCTCTCGATCTTCTTGTCTCTTATTTAAAAGATCGCTGTCATAAAGATAGTATAGACGGGGCAACGTCTGCGGGATCCTTGACTCGAATTGGCGTTCCACAGGGTTCCATTTTAGGGCCGTTTTTGTTTCTTGTATATATAAATGATCTGCCGCTAGTGGTTGATAACTGTGCAGATGTAGTTCTTTTCGCGGATGACACTTCGCTTATATTTCAGGTAAAAAGAATAGATTCCGAGTCTATGTATCTAAGCAGTATTTTAAATAAAATTTCCGATTGGTTTACATTAAATAATTTATTGGTAAACGCAGCCAAAACAAAGTGCATAAGATTTACCTAATGTTCCACCAACTGACAGTAAAATCGAGATCCAAGGGAATCCAGTTGGCTTAGTTGACAATACTGTGTTCCTGGGTATCACACTTGATTCTAAATTACAATGGGGTCCTTATATAAAAAAATTGGCTGGAAGATTAAGTTCTGCTGGGTTCGCCATTCGAAAAATTCGCCAGCTAATAAATATTGCCACTGCTAGGTTGGTCTACTTCGCTTACTTCCATAGCTTAATGTCTTATGGCATTTTGTTGTGGGGGGCCGCAGCTGAGGTAGACACCATATTCCTACTACAAAAATGGGCAGTTCGAGCAATGTATGATTTGGGACCTCGTGAATCATTAAAGATCATTAAAGACTAAGTTTCAGGAATTCGGTATTTTAACTCTGCCCTCTCAATATATTCTTGAGAATTTGATGTACGTCCGGAAAAACTGAGATAATCTGGATTTAGTAAAAGGCCGACATAATCTAAATACCAGAAACCATAACAAACTGGTCACTCCATGTTTCAGGCTTACTAAGACCAGTAACAGTTTTTTAGGTAATAGTGTTAGATTTTATAACAAAGTCCCAAAACACATTTGCCGGATAGTAGGTTCAAGTGTTATGTCAAGCGGGTCTTAATACATAAAGGTTATTACAGGGTGGATCAGTATGTGAACGATAGCGACGTCTGGAAGTGACGCCTCTCTCTGTGCAACCACTAAAAACGAATGTAGCTTTATGTGTCTATTGTTGTAATAATAAAAAAAAAAAATGTTACTTATTATGAAAATATAAACCAGATCGAGTTTCTTGCCGGTTCTTCTCGATGACTGGGTTGTTTTCCGAACCGGTGGTAGTTTCGACGTTCATGAGTGCCTTCTCAGGGCCTAAATTGAATAAAGAGTATTTTGATTTGATTTTGAGTCCCAAAGGTCAAATTTAAACCGCAGTCACAGAAAACCAGAGCGGACATGGGGCAAGTCATCCCACCCGTCCAAATTCCTGTCACGGGACCACTGGATCATATGGAAAATGCTATACTCGAGTTCAAAGCCATACTCGAAGCCACGATTAAAGTCAACACACTGACGTGTACACAAATCCTAGAGGCCCACCATCTGGGAATCGTGGACTTGAGAGATGCTAGACTAGAGGAAGCGGAAGCGGCCATCTATAACAACGACACTGCCCAACTCATAGCAGGAGTAATGACGGGCAGCTACATGACCGCTTACAATTCCACGAGCGGTTTCGTACTAGGGAAAGAAAATGAGACACGGGAAACAACTCAACCTCAGAAGTTCGAAGCGCCCCCGGAGGGTCCAATCGTAGTAGTCGCTCGGTGCACAAGAATCATGCTTGAAGAAAAGATTCTCGAGATGGTAAAAACCACCTCGAGGGTTCTAAATCCAGCAGTGGCGGAAAGCGCCAAGATGACACCCGAGATCAAATGGGCGAACGGGCTCTCAGGCTGTGGAAAGACTACGTGGTTAATTAAAAACTTCGATGTGGAGAGGGACGCTGTGGCGACCACCACAACCGAGGCGGCAAAAGACTTACAGGAGAAACTGGTGCAGGCACACGGCAAAAAAGCCGAAAAGCGGGTGCGCACCATGGCGTCCATACTAGTAAATGGTTTCAGAGAGCACGATAAGCGTCCAAGGTTAATCGTGGATGAAGCTCTCATGAAACATTTCGGGACCATCCTGACTGCCGGCCGGCTGGCGGAAGCAAGCGAAATTCTCCTCATCGGAGATTTTAACCAATTACCTACATTGATCGGGAAAACTTATTTCGGATGGTTTACAGCAGACCAACGGCCGTAGCTGGTATTGACCAACAGCTCACTTGTACATACAGGAACCCGATGGATGTAGCCTATGCACTGAGTCAAGTATACGACGGTATATACTCACCGAAACCGATAGTGAGATCTCTGAGCATCAGGGGCTATCAGGGCGAACAAATATCCTCCAACACCCCCGACACTCTCTTCCTGGTACACACACGAGAAGAGAAAAAAGCCCTGATAAACAAGGGCTACGGGGTAGGGTAAGGATCGCGCGTTCTGGCAGTCCACGAATCCCAGGGATTGACCTTCAAATCGGTGGTGATCCTGCAAACAAAGAGCAGAAGGATGCAAATCCACGATAGTGTTTCACATGCTATAGTGGCAGTATCCAGACACACCCACACCTGTGTCTACTATACCGACGTGACTGATGACGCAGTTAGTAGGTTCATCCGTCGGGCCGTGGACGCTCCGGCGCGGCATATTGTGGATTATAATCTAAAGATGGCGATAGAGGACCGGAATGAAACCGCCATAAAGGCAATAACGTCTTTAAAAAAAAATCCGTCATAAAATAGTTAAATGAAATCATAAAAACAAAGAAATAAATATATATAAAAAAAAACAATAATAATAAAAATAAATATATAAAAAAAACACCCAATAGATGCTCACAGATACGATTTTTAACTTACACTTAAAAAAGCGATAGCAAAAAAATGGTGCGGACCGAGAGTCTGCAGAAAAAAAAATAAAATCAAACACTGACTTTGCAACCGAGATTTTTAATATTGAACTTGTCTGTCGAGGAAAAATATATATCTGTCACATGTGCGACATCGAATATATCGTTCATTTTTCAAAAAGGCCAGAGACATTATTAATGGCCAACACGCTACAGTATCATAAACAAGGAAGCTGCGGGG